>OX030948.1:197803965-199003965 GCA_943735915.1 Pherbina coryleti
TGATGTTGATATTGATATTGATGTTGATGTTGATGTTGATGTTGATGTTGATGTTGATGTTGATGTTGATGTTGATGTTGATGTTGATGTTGATGTTGATGTTGATGTTGATGTTGATGTTGATGTTGATGTTGATGTTGATGTTGATGTTGATGTTGATGTTGATGTTGATGTTGATGTTGATGTGATGTTGATGTTGATGTTGATGTTGATGTTGATGTTGATGTTGATGTTGATGTTGATGTTGATGTTGATGTTGATGTTGATGTTGATGTTGATGTTGATGTTGATGTTGATGGTTATGTTGATGTTGATGATGTTGATGTTGATGTTGATGTTGATGATGATGATGTTGATGTTGATGTTGATGTTGATGTTGATGTTGATGTTAATGTTGATGTTGATGATGTTGATGTTGATGTTGATGTTGATGTTGATGTTGATGTTGATGTTGATGTTGATGTTGATGTTGATGTTGATGTTGATGTTAATGTTGATGTTGATGATGTTGATGTTGATGTTGATGTTGATGTTGATGTTGATGTTGATGTTGATGTTGATGTTGATGTTGATGTTGATGTTGATGTTGATGTTGATGTTGATGTTGATGTTGATGTTGATGTTGATGTTGATGTTGATGTTGATGTTGATAATGATGTTGATGGTGATGTTGATGTTGATGTTGATGTTGATGTTGATGTTGATGTTGATGTTGATGTGATGTTGATGTTGATGTTGATGTTGATGTTGATGTTGATGTTGATGTTAATGTTAATGTTAATGTTGATGTTGATATTGATATTGATGTTGATGTTGATGTTGATGTTGATGTTGATGTTGATGTTGATGTTGATGTTGATGTTGATGTTGATGTTGATGTTGATGTTGATGTTGATGTTGATGTTGATGTTGATGTTGATGTTGATGTTGATGTTGATGTTGATGTTGATGTTGATGTGATGTTGATGTTGATGTTGATGTTGATGTTGATGTTGATGTTGATGTTGATGTTGATGTTGATGTTGATGTTGATGTTGATGTTGATGTTGATGTTGATGTTGATGTTGATGTTGATGTTGATGTTGATGTTGATGTTGATGTTGATGTTGATGTTAATGTTGATGTTGATGTTGATGATGTTGATGTTGATGTTGATGTTAATATTGGTATTGGTGTTGGTGTTGGTGTTGGTGATGATGTTGGTGTTGGTGTTGATGTTGATGTTGGTGTTGAGATTGGTGTTGATGTTGGTGTTGGGATTGGTGTTGGTGTTGGTGTTGGTGTTGGTGTTGGTGTTGGTGTTGGTGTTGGTGTTGGTGTTGGTGTTGGTGTTGGTGTTGGTGTTGGTGTTGGTGTTGGTGTTGGTGTTGGAGTTGTTGTTGGAGTTGGAGTTGGTGATTTTCTTTTAGCTTTTTTGCTTGCTTCCCCATTGGTTGTGCTCTAATATCAATTAATCCAGCAAAAGTGATGCATATGCGTCACATTAGGCGGTTCCCTGAGGGTTTTTGACACGCCGTCAAATTTTTTTTTATTTTATTCATATGCCCGAAGACCTCACCTTTGTTTTCGTTCCTTAAAATTTACCGTTGCACCAGTAGTCACAGAGTTAAAAATCCATGCAACGATTTTTCATGGCTGTAGCATTTTTACTGCATTATGTGATTGCATCCCTGAAATCATGACAACAAAATTTTTTTTGTAATTTAGTTTTGAAGCGTAATAACACATCCCTGCTGTCGTAAAACAAAATTTACTGTAGCACTCCTCCTGAGTGACTAATAATTCCATGCAACGATATTACATTTCTGTTACATAAGCTGCTATATTCACGACCTGACAACGCCGGAATTTTTTTTTTTATTTTAGTCGTAAAGCCATGTATAAAAACTTTATTTTCCTTTTTAAACTTTTATCGTAGGTTATATACTCATTGAGTAAAAATTCAATGCAACGCCGCTGCATGAATGTTGCGTTATCGATCTTTGAGCGGCTCTCTCAGCGTCCCCATGATGTCAGAAATTTTTTGTCTAATTTTGGTGTGAGGGCTTCCAGTAGGCCTTTATTGGCGTATCGTATTTTTAATCCTAGCACTAACATTCAGCGAGTAATAATTCCATGTAACAAATTTTCAGTTGCGTTGCTTACGCAGCTCCCACTACGTCCCTATGCCGTATTAATTTTTTTTTTGATTTTTTAATATATTCAAAGAATTCACCTTTATGGTCATACTATTTTTTTAGTCATAGCTCTTATACCCAGCGAGTAACAATTCAATGAAACGCAGATGAATTTTTAAAAAATTCATTTTTTAACTTTTTTGGAAACTAGAGGAGTACAACGTAACTTCGTCACGTCAAAATTATACCAATATCTCTTTCCGATCAAAACTTATCGCTATAAATCTATTTTCTCGGTCCCCGGTATCGCCTTATTTTCAACCGATAGAAAAAACATGGACCTTTAATATGAGCTTGAACTTAATTTTATAGACAATTTAGTTCAGCTTATATCCCATTATTTGGATTCTTAAAAATATTAAAACGATAACTAGAGCAGCGATTGCCATCGCCTAACTCTTTCCACTCTTTTACAACAATTTCAATATTTCTATGATTGTTGCAATTCGCCGAATCGTTCACGAGTGCAGCTACATCGCAACAATACAGCATGTGTTTGTTGTTGTTTATTCTTATTGTTGTTGGTAAATAAAGCGCATACGACCGCACACAACTCTTGCTACGCTGAAGGTTCCTTTTTGGTAATTTTGCGTATGGTTTGGTCACCGAGTGCTTTTGTTTGTGTTTTTTATGTTACTAATTCCTACGTACTACGTATCCAGTGATTTGTTGTTGTTGTTGTTGATGGCTTTTTCTTGAAATATTTGTTGCACTCTTCAAAAATCAATCTTTGGCAATCCCTGGACTAGAGGACCCGAGTAAAACTGGGTATATCAGCTAGTTGAAAATAAAACACAAAGGCTTGACAACAGATATTGCACAGTTCTTATGACAAAAAGCAGACAGACCATCAATATCTGACTTCATGGAGTTTTTTAGTCTAAAAATCCCATTTTAAACATCCATTCCATCAAGGACACTCAAATCATTCAAATTTGAATCAATTAAATAGTTTGATTTAAAAAAGTCTGCAAAAAGCTTTACAGAAAAAAAAAAATAAAAACCAGCTCTAAATTATCACGTTGTAATCAGTATTGCATATTTATCGCAACTGACCTTAGAGCCTGAACAGAATCAAAAATCGTTGCGACCAACGTTCCTCTCTGGTCGTCGAACGCAGAGAATGTGTCCAGAATGATGCGTTTGCGATTAACGATTCAAAGTTGCTTTTATTGAGTATTTTTTTATTTATTTTTTCTATTTCATTTCAATGTATTGGTCTCTTCAATTGTGTGAATACAACAAACACAAACAAGAAATGTCAGAAGATAAAACAAAACTAAGCAAATTTCATGAAACACAGCCAATTCTTAGCAAAAATATGGCAACACAAATGGCACTCAGAGAGAGAATCGTCGGTCGCAAGAGAAGAAATAGAATAGATTCTAATTGTGCGATTTAGAGCCCGAACAGAATCAAATATCGTTGCGACCGCCGATCCTCTCTGGTCGTCGATCGCAGAGAACACGTCCAGAATGATGCGATTGCGACTGACGACTCAAAGTTGCTTTTATTTAGTATTTTTTTATTTATTTTTTCTATTTCATTTCAATGTATTGGTCTCTTCAATTGCGTGAATACAACACACACAAACAAGAAATGTCAGAAGATAACAAAAAACCAAGCAAATTTTATTAAACACAGCCAATTCTTAGCAAAAATATGGCAACACTAATGGCACTCAGAGAGAGAATCGTCGGTCGCAAGAGAAAATATAGAATAGATTCTAATTGTGCGATATATCGTTGCGGCTGCTGACCTGCGATTTCATTCTGGACGTGTTCATACATTTGCATGCATTCTATTGCTTTGCGATATCGCAAATCGCAACGATATTTGATTCTGTTCGGGCTCTTATCGTTGCGGAAAAAGAGCTGCGTTTTTTTCTACATTTTGCATGTATTTTCCAACAACAAAGATCGGAGGCCGCAACGATTTTTGATTCTGTTCAGGCTCTTATAAATACACATTTGTACTGTTTTCTTTGAACACATGCAGAGAACATTTTAGTAAAACAGAAGTGTAAACAAATATTCAACCAATTCATTTTTTTAAAAATATGTGACCTTATAAACATGACACGGGCCTTATAAAAACTCTTCAGTTCACCCAAGAATGATAGAAACCAGATTATGCGTTCCGCAAATGAGAGAGAGAGAGATCATGACGTCACTACCGATATTGTCAGACTTTGGAATAATTTTACTCCCACACCCACGCCTAAATATTTTTTTTCTTATTTTTATAATATTTTTATAATATACCTCCTTAACCCATTGGTATAATAAAATTTTGTCAGTCTCTAATAGTTTAGGAGATCTTGAAAGTTTAAAAAGTTCATATTTTTCGTATACGACTATATTCATATTTTTATACAGAAGAGTATATATTTTTACTTTACTTTTTCGAAAGAATTTATTTTCAATTTTGTCAATTTGCCTAAGAGATCGCACACTTGCATACGTTTTTGTCAAGCAAAAGTACTGTGTGATGTCATGCACTCAGTTGAGAAAGAGAGCATTAGGTAACGGGACTGCGGAACGCGTAATCTTGTTTCTATCATTCTTGCAGTTCACCAAGTTGGGTGTTTTCTCTTATTTGCAACTACTACGTCAGGAAATGCACATCAAGTTTAACCAAATTATTCGTTTTGTTAGTAAAAAGTACTATTTTTCTTAATACAAAATTAAGCTCCTTAATTGCACTGTGCTTAGTTGACTTAAGCTGTTTTAAATAATTCTTTTTTTTTAGTGAAGGGTTTTTCTCATTTTACTCAAAAAATTTTACCAAATTTACCACTGATTTCGTAATCAATTCTCTCATGACCGGGTTTTTCTTTTATCAATTAAAAATTCACCCGAACTCCTACTTTTTTCGAGTGTATGAAAAATTGTCTAAAATGGAATATATTTTAATTTTTTTTTTGAGTGCTCTGGGCCGAAGACCATAGTTGTTAGTGCATAACCTTAAGTTTATCTATATAATTAATTATATAAATAAATCACTTATAAATAAATAAATAAATATTTTGAGTGCTATTTTTCGACTATACGTCTAGCTTATTTAAAAATAGTTCATTAAAGGTTTCGTAAACATCCTATCTTAAACTAGTAAATTACAACTTTAAATTAATTAGCAATAATTAATCTAAATTTGATTAAAATCAGCAAATAATATTTGCATTTATCAGAAAAAAAATTAAAATTGTTGCACTAAAAGCCTAACACTGAGTGCAGCAAATCGAAACGGCGGCAGTCGCTGCGGACTGTGATGCGAAACGGGCGACGGGTTTTTGGAGTGTAACTCATCTAGTTGCGGTTTCAATGAGAAAACGAAATTTTCAGATTAACCGAAAACTGTGCGAATACCGTGATTTAAGTGTTTGTGCTGCAGTAGAACGGTTGCTTTTAAGCGGAATTTGTAGTATTTCAAGTGAACTCTTAAGTGTAGTTAAGCGTTGCCATTAAACGCAGCAATGTGCTGAACTAGCTCCGTTGGGAATTTTTGTGGTCAAATAATTTTTGTGAATTGCTGAAACAGAGCTTTAAATGTTGATGCTGAATGCGCGTACATTGCTGGTATGAAAAATTTTTGCTTCTTTGTTCATGTTTTCTACCGTTACGTCTCATGAATAATCAAATTCGTGCAGTGTTTACACAGTTTTATGTTTTGAAATTTTATTGCTTTTTTCCTTTTTTCAGTTTCGTTTCGTGCTTTTCTAGTAATGCATATAATATAGCTTATTTTTAGAGAATTTAATTTAAAAAATTACAATTTCACATTATTTTTTAAAAAACACCATATAAAGTTGAGGAGTTGTTGAAACTTTTATACAAACTAAGCTATTTTAGTTGCTTGTTTATTACATAAATTAAATAAATCCTAAGCCCTTCTTAGCACGTTAAACTATAAACAGCAAACATCACACTGTTTGTTTTTATACTTTTTTACACCAAATCCACGAAGTTAATCCACATGTTGTCTTCTGCGCTTGCCGCCACCCAGCTTCTTGGCACGCGTCTTGGCCATATGTGTCATCACCATGTATGTGCCGGGCAGTATCAGCATCAGCAAATACGCTTTCAAAAATGAAGGCATGTCGAAGGTAGAGTTCCATTTATTGGGCATTTCCACTGACAAGCGCTTAGTCTCCTCAAAGTAGGGTATATTGCGTAGTATGATGATGCCTTCACACAGTATGCCCATGGGATAGAGTGGAATCCAGATCGTGTAACGCAGCCAGGTAAGCAACCCAAATTCTCGATGCAGTATCTGACTGATGTAGTAGGGATAGCTATACGAAAGACGAAAGTTAAATGTTTGTTTTTCATATGCGCTGCTTGAGACATACCGAATAACCTCGATGATGGCCCACACCAGAAACACATAGAATATAACTGGTTTTGTTTGCATGCGCGACTCCATTTCAATCATTATGAAGAGCACAAAGTTGCGACCCGTCACCTGGAAAAATGGCATCATTGCGCCACCTTTTGTGTAGCCAAAAATTGGATGCAGCACCTCCAGATACTGCAGCAGTTGACAGAATTTAATAACATTGCCCACAGACTCGTACGTTTTGGGTATGGCAGCAGCACCATCGCGAAAGTAAAGTATGCCTATGACAACAACAATGTAGAGATAGCCTATGAACTGCGCCAAGTTGTAGAACACCATATAAACTTTCTTGGAACTCTCTTTGGAGTTAAATAAGAAAATAAAAAAAAGTTATTTGCATCATTAAGCTTTTAAAAGTCGCCTCACCTTTGATATAGCCAAATTCCTGTTTTTGCAGACGTTCATATTCTTTTGAGTAGTCCTGCATAACATCGCGCGGTTTCTCATCCAAATCGTCCTCTGAGCGCCAGCGATCAAAATCAATTTTTAGCCAGTGCGGTTTTTGTGGCGTCGCCACTAGGCGCGGCCACCAAGTTTTTTCACACTTTTTCAACACCAACTCAATCTTAGAGTCGCTTACTTTATAGGAGGATTCCTACGAGTAGAAATTAAAACAAACTTTAATCAACTCTTCTTTCAGTCAACTTCCACACTCTTCCACACTAAACCAACTCACATCGTCATTTATTAATTCATAGAGGTTCAGTTCAAATTTGTAATCATTTATGCCACGCGCTCCCATGGCCTTAGCTGCAAAGGTAATGGACTTCGGTGTAAAGTCCACGCGCGGCGTCTACATTGTGAGAAAAATCGATTTTTTACGTAATATAAAAATTTTAGTTTTTCTCGCATTGCAAACCTTTGCATCTTTCAGCTCGACTTTAAGCGTTATTAGCTGCTCTGTTTGTGCCCAGTACACCAAAGGACACAGTTTTGTGGCTTCGATGTTGGAGCGGATAGTAGTGTTCCCGTTGTTTTGTCCACTGCTTTCTGGAGCATTTAATTTCTCCTTGCTTTCACCCATCTCTCCAGCTGATTTGCTTGTACAACTTTAAGTTGAAGTTATTGCATTCAAGTTGTTGTATCTTTTAATCTGTATTTTTATTTCATTTATATACAATTTTAAGAAACATCAAACTAGCCGGAAAAATTTTTAATTTTCACCAATTCGCAAATAGAAAAACTGACAATTGCATAACAGTTTGAGCAGCGCTGTATGTCAAAGTGCTGAAAAACAACGAGTAAATCCAGGGTTGCTGGAACAATAAGTAACGAGTTCAAAATAGAGATGGCAGAATATAGCTATTTTCAAATCACTACAATAACGCTAATTGTATAATTGGCGACTGGCTCTTTTAAGGTCATATAAAAAAATTAATCCTCTTTAAAGCTTTGCGTGCATAATACATAATATTTTTATGTGTAATAAATGTATATTTTATGCTTTACGTATTTTTTTATTGTATATTTAAAAGAAAATTATGCTTCAACTCTAAATTTTAAACAAATTTTAATAATTTATTTTTCTTTCTCGATTTTTTGTGGCGAATAAAGTTCTGTTTATCGCAAAAAAAACACTATTGTAAAGAGCACGAATAATATAAACTACTGCGCAAGCTGAACTACGAGAACTTCATATATATAAATCTACATATCGACTCATAACCGCCAAAATATCTTAAGCGACATAATATCCGATTTATGTTTTTTGATGAAAATCGATTTTTTGCGATGGTTTACATCGTCTGTCAAAATTTCATAGCTGTACGAAATTAGATTATGAATTTAAACCAAAAGCAATTTTAGCTTAAGTACACACTACATGTTTGTTTACATTTTTCATGACAGCAAAGTGTCGCTTAAGATGAAATTCTCTAAAAGAAATTAATCAATATAAGAGATAAAATTATTAAAATAAAATTAATAGCAAAGAGATAAGAGATAAAAGATAAAATTAATAGCAAAGATAATTAAAAAAAAACCTTCTCCTGTAAAATTTTTTTTTTGGCGCTTAAGATATTTTGGCGGTTATGAGTCGATATACAATTTATGTAAGTTTTAGTGTTCATTTATGTTGCCAAATATTCTTGTGAATTAATAACATATGATTATTAAAACTTTGACTGACACTTTCTACTAATAAAATAATTTTTATTCTTACTTCTGTTAAAATTTTTAGTTAATTTATTTTAATTACTATACTCAATATAATTACAGAAATAAATGATATGGACATCCTACAAAACTTTCGAGAAACAAGATTAGTGTTAAAAATAATATTTCCCATTAAACACTGAAGAAGAATATTAGAATTTTTATTCTTCAATTATTTTTTTTTTTATTTTTAATTTGTTTTCTGAATTTATCAGTCTCGGAGACTGAGAAAAACTCTTCAAAATCATATGAGATTGAAGTAATTTTTTTTTAATCATTTTAAATATTTTGGATAATCATATTTATTAGTTTTTATCCTTGGACTTACAGAAAAATCAAATCTACATCAAAATATCTTCTGTACATTGAAATTATGGTCTTCATCACTTGTAGTTCTTGAAAAATACAATATGTTTGAATTTCGCAAATGAAAAAGAAGAAAAATAATAATTTTGAGTTTGAAGACTTGCGTCACATAATTTAATAGTATATATAAATAAAGAAAAATTTGTAGTTTGCTTAAAGCATCATTTTTTAAGACCTCACACTGTGGAATTCGGTGCAGACATTTTTTGGGCATCTGCATAAATTTTGTTAATTTTTAAAATTTTGTCATAATCTTTCTCTTAAACTAAGGAAAAAATTTCAAGTCAAATGGAACGATTTTGGTGAAGAACGCATTTAAAGTTTTAAGACTGAGTAAAAGGCTATAATGTTTTTTTTTTATTATTCTTTGAGTGTTAAGTATTAATTATTACAAGAAAAATATACAATTTCTAAAATGAAGAAATCCCGTTATTTAGAAATACCAAAGTTTTTATTCAAAACAATTACGTTAGTTCAACAAGTGAAAACATACAGTATTTCCAATGTATTGACTCTTTATATATAATATCATTTCCCACTGACTTAACTTGTATAGTAATGTTTGATATATATACGTCATTGCAGGTAATTTTTTAATATTGCATATTTCTCATAGCTGGGGACAATAATATTTTCTTCATTGTTTCTGAATATCTGTAACTCAATATTGTTGAAATTGCTTCAAATTTAAGTATTATTGAAAACTTTGTGAAATAGAAATGAAAATTGAGTAAATAAGAAGAATTAAATAAAAAAAACTATTGGGTCAAGAGTGCAAAAAAAAATTACTGTTACCATATTTGCTTATTTTATATATATTTGACCAACAATTTGACGAAAAATTTTATAATGTGAAGTCCTCTTTTAACTACAATTAATTAAAGGTTTGAAACTCACTGCAAAAGACAAGTTTGATTGTTACTGTTCTCCTATTTACAGGGCTGACTTAACTGAGTTTGCGCATGATACAATAACAGGTAATTCTTTTTTTTAATCAAAAAGAGCGAGAAAGGGAGAGAGAAAGAAAGAGAGATAGAGAGAGAGAGAGAGAGAGAGAGAATGAGACAGAAAAGGAAGAAAATTAACCAATAGAAATGTTAGAATTTTCTCACGAGTGTCTTGCACCGACTGTCATTTGCCTGAATATTTTACTTTCAATTTTCTTTTCTACTTTTTTCGTTCTCTTATTTATACTATTTTTGGCAGTTGGTGCGATACGAAAGAACTGTCACTCCTACCTTGTATAAATGTATCACTGAATATCTTACATGTAAATCTTAGATAAATAAGCATTCGTTGTCTTTGATGCTCAAGTATGGATGGACGATAACTTAAGAACATCCATACGTCAAAAATAAGCCAGGCATAAACAATACATAATAAAATATGTCATAATGAGCAGTTAAATATTAAAATAAGTTTTTGACGGAATATAGTCTTTTCTAAAATTAATATAAGTTTAAAAAATTTCATTAAAATAAACAGCTGACTTTGATATCTCGTACAAATTTTGCTCTCAAGCGTGCTTCTTTCAAAAAAGTAAAAGGAAACTATTTTTTCCCACTTTTGCTTTTTGTTTTTTTTTTCTTTTTGTTGCGGACACGTACTCGTTTTCATGCTGATTTATTTTGATTTTTTCGTTGTCGGTATCAATTATGTTTAATTGTCTGATTTATGATGCTTGAAATGGAAGAATGGGCAGACAATTTTGGGAGCTGATTTCGACATTGTTTGGGTTCAATTGGCCTTAAGTATTCATTGTTGTTTTTTTTTCTCGGTTTGCTTGTCACATGTTGTTTTATTGGCTGTTTATGTTGTTGAAATGCTGTTTCATGTAAATGATATTTATTTATGGGCGGAAGATTTTTTTTTGACATGAGAAAACGGGTGGGGCCTCAAATGTAACTGAGTATTTTACATGTGATTTATGCGATTTAAGTGTGTATTTTTTTTTTTATTAAGAGGTGGGTGGATGGAAAGTTTGGGTGGAAAATTTTTGAATTATTTTTTAATAGGCTGCAAAATTATTAAATTGTGCTTAAAACTGCAGAGAATATTTTTCTCAAATGACTTCGCATCGATATTCTCAAAAGCCCTATGAATAGTTTTATTAAATATAGAAGAAAATATATTTTTGTGTTAATTTGATGATTATCTCTATTTTACAGGTTAATTGATCTTGTAAAACTGCACCAACTACTTCATGTTTATAAACTGCACTTTTCTGGTATTATGTGAATTTATGTTCTCCCATGTTTACCATACAAAGCAAATCTAACAAATGTTCAAAAAGTTAAAAGCGAACTTGTCCACACATAGTAATTTGCATGATAAAATGTAAACTTAGACTTAAAAAAGAAATGTTTAAGTGTCGAAAAGGTGTTAAGAATTCTACAGCAACAGCGGCGAAATGTGAAGCAGCGCTCAACAGGTGAGTAATGAAATAAAATCATTAATTTGTAATTTATGAAATAAAAAAATTGCAAAGTTTTCGTTTGGAATTTAAGTGATACTCAATATTTTATTAATATTCTGTAATTAATAAACAGAAAATTGAGAATTCTTTTCACAAGTCATCGATAATAAATAAATATTAAAAAAAAATGTTCTTTATACATCATTTATACTAGACAATACTGAACGAGAAGAAAACGTATTAAGGGTTGATTATAATAGACGAAACGGAACGTTGCAGAACGCTGAGAAAAGTCATTTTCTAATGTATTACGTGCATTTCTCATGCGAGTGTTTAAAATAAGATGGAAGGGAGTGGCGCGTGACGTTGATATCTATATTTTTGATTTCACCGCTTCGTTCCGTTACGTTTTGACGTTTTTCCATGAAATGTCACTTGAACATATAAATGCTTCACACAAATTTAACGTTTGCTTCCGTTTCTATCATAAATATCACTACGTTTATAGCCGTTCCATCACGTGTTGATGGCATTTTACTCCGTTCCGATCCGTTTATTATAATCAGAGCTTTAGTTCACAAAAATTCATCATATTTAAGTCTATAAAGTTCAGACAGTCAGCAAGACACTTAATAAATGAAGTACGAAGTATTTTATTTTATGAAGTACGTTGAACATTTTATGACTAAAAAATTGTTTTCTGGCAATGAATATATAAAATGTAATTTTTCTGTCCCATCAACTGCCCTGCAAAATGTCTTTGAAAAAGTTCAGCCAGTTAACCAGACAGTTGTAAAGGGAATGTATGTAAGGGAATTCTATTGCCTGTTGTTTGACCAATGATTTGCCGAACAATTTGACAAAGTAAACACCAGGCCCGTAGCCAGGACTTACCTCCCTTGGGGGGTTTTGGATTAAAAAAAAATATCCATTCTTCTTGATATATGTATATAGCTGTCAACATTATAGCAGTTTACAACTGTCGGTTCCAAATGCAGTTCTGTAGACTTTTCAGATTCCAAAGATTCTTAAACACTTTTTACAATCCAGATGAAATAGAATATTATTCGGATTTTGTCGGCTCCGCAAAGTTAAAATATTAGAATTAGAATACAAAATATCAGCACTTTAACACAGTAACACCGGTTAACGCAATAAATTCTTAAACTGCTGGTGGTGGACAAAGTTCAGTTGAATGTATCGAACCGTTTTCGATAACTTAAGCGTGTTTGTGCTTTCGCTGTTGCTGTTTACACTTGCAGCTTGCACTGTTATAGAAAAAAGACGCATATGCAACAAGTATTCACAAACTGTTTGACCAACAATTTTATGAACAATTTAATAATGTTAACTTCCCTAATGTAAATGTGTTTTGATGCGTTAAATGGCATGTTTTTAACAAAAATATATAAAAAACTATGCTATATATTTAAAAAAACAAAAAAAAATTGAAACATTATAATTATATTTATTTTTAAAACATATCCTATGCTCTTGATGAATAAATATTTTTTAATATGGCATTGTCAAGTTCAGTTTGAATTTCTTTACGCCACAATCGAATCAATTCACTCACAATCCGCGTTAACTTATTACAAGAGGAAAAACTCAACAATTTGCAACAGGTCATAAACGTTCACTCGTCCACTTCCGTATCCTTCGCACTTTCAACATCCGCACAAATATCTCTTATTATTTCTTTCATCTTACTGCCTCGTTTTCAGTGCTCCGCTGCGCCACTTCGTGCATCATTATGGCACATTTCCACTAATCTTCGCTGTTGTTCTCAGCCTGCTTCAGCCAGCTACTTACTCCCAGTGGCGCTTCATGCACGCTCCACTCCACACACGTGCTACTGCTTCCTCTAACGTCTACGAGTACCAACTGATGTATTCTTGAGCTCGCTCCATTTTTGTTGGTGTGAATTTTGGATGTGAGCCAATCGCAAATGAAGCGCAACAATCTAAATTATTAGCAGCAGGTACTTGTGTGCGTGTGCTTGTGTGCACCGAGTGTATGTATGTATGTATGTATGTTAGTGTTGTTGCTGCTAATTTGAGCTTTTGTGAAGTAAAATAGTTCTGAAAAAAAATCTGGTGAATAGCACAAAAGTGGCGTTTCCCGCAGAGACGAGCGCACTTTATTTCTTTATGCTGAAGTAATGAGCGTTGCGATCTCACTTCGATATGCTGTGAAATTGATGAATGGATGAATTGATTGATTATATATATATAAAAAAAAAACAAGCCGCTTAGCTATTATAAATTGAAAATAAAAATAAAAAATTGTTCTTTATAATTGTTGTTTGATGTGTAAAATGAAAAATTAGTTGCATATTTTTTGGAAGAAAAAAATTTGTAGCAGTTGATATTTAAATCTTATCGGAAAGTGTTCAGGGTTTCACTGTTGAAATTAAAATTTTTGATTTCAACAATGTTTCTCAATTCCATATTTTAAAAAAGCATATTTATAAAATTTTTTTATTAAATTTAAAGATTTTTTCATATGATGTCACTGTATCAAGCCGATACTGTAATCTTAAAAAGGAACGGTAGTAAATATATTTTAAATGCCCAAAGAAATCAAGAGTTTTATAAAGAAAAAATTCTTAAAAAGTTAAGACTCACGCTAATAGTTATAAGTACCTATTTACAGTAATTTGAAATGACTAAATGGTCATAGATACACCCGTAGGTATTTTGACGTGACTTTTCCCTTTTCTTTATTTTTATTCATACCCTGTCTTGTTACCCTTGTCTTTAATCTTGTCCTCAGCTATATCCTTATTCTTATATTTGTTCTTATACTCGTTTAACTTCTTGTCCTAAACGTTGTTCAAATTCTTGTTTAAATCCATGCGAAACTTACCCTAATTCTTGTCTAAATCTCTTCCTAATCCTTGGGCCACTTGTTGTCCCAAACCACAATCACTTGCCACAAGCACAAACCTTGTAATTCTTGTCCTTATGATATGAACATTTTTGTCATATCCAACTCTAAATCCTTTTTCACATTATTTTTCTTTGCTTCTTTTCTCCTTGTACTCATTGTTTGTCCAAATCTTTGTTTGAATTTTTATTTTAAATTCTTATTTATTCAATGTAACAAATTTGCAGTTCCGTTGCTTTCTCCATGACCCGATGACATCATCAAAATCTCTTTTGTTTTTCTCTTAAGCCCATTTGCTTTTCTTTAGCCCCCTTGAAACGACTTTGACAAAGTTACTTAGCCTTAATTATGTTGTGAATATTATTAAATGTTTTTGACATTAATGACCGTGAATGGGACCAACAAGCTTGTGACGACTCCCAAAGAAGTTTGTTTATTTACTTTAAGACACTTTGAACAAATAGAATTTCGTAAAATTCCATACCGTTCCCCGAAAAATTTTAAAGCATTTGTATAGTAATAAGGCGTTAATGCTCATAACAAAAAGCTGCTTTTTGCTTTTTCGAACTGTGTTCATGCTGGCCCATGATGCTGGCTATAATTTCGCATTAGCTTTAATTTTGACATTTTTGTTTCGAAGATTGGTGGCTGCGTTCAGCAGGCACTTTTAACACTTGTTGTGCAACTTTTGAGCTCAACACGTTCAGGAAATGTATCAGAAATATAAACAGTAGCTCGTTTCTGTATATTTTCGCACCGCAGTTCTCACCAGATTTTCTCACTTTGACGTCATTCTTACTTGCATTGTGTATGTAATAAAATGAGATAAATCGGTGACTCGTCTCGAATGTTTCAATTCTATTTTCCTAGGAATGTGACAGCCGAAGTGTCTCTGTAACTTAAAATTTGCGACTCGAGTCGCTTGAAGTTCTCACTATGTTCGAACATTTTTTGCTTGTTTATGCTATTCATTTTCAATCATATATCTACGAATATATTATATGTGTACATAACAATATTATATGTACTAAAATTAACATAGTTTTAAATTTATAAACTAAAATTTTTCATAATGAGATTGATTCCATGTTACAATTTCTATCATAACATAATCAACCGCATTAAAAGAATACTCGGATCACAATGTGTAGATAAGGTTTGTGTATTAAATATCATGTCAACATCAGTAAGTACAAGAACCACGTTCAACATCATACAGAGTCCTCTGTAACTTGTTGCAATTTCATATATTCCCTTTCGCTTGTGTGTTTTCTTATCACGGACCGCTATGTACTCACTTATCAGTTGCAGAAACATTAGCTTTCGCAAAAGTGAGTATTTTGGAACGAAACAGTGTGACGTCAGAAAAAGTGACTATTTGTCGCAAGAGTTACAGAGAAGAGCTACAGATAGCAAAGACAGACAATTTTTATAACACATTTTGGCACACACTTCAACAGTTGCACAACAGTTGTACCAGCTGAATGCAGCCATTGAAAATATCAAAAAAACCAACTTCGAATTTCGGAAGTATCGATGAAATACAGGGTGACACATACAAAAAAGCAGAATAAAAGTTGCTTTTTTCCGCCATTCTTCTATTGGGACAATTTACACGTCAGTCAAAGTCAGTGATCAGTCCAAATTTGTTGTTGTTTTCCCAGCTAAAAAAAATGGATTTCTCTGCGAGAGCGAAAATTACCTTTTTACAATTCTTCCTATCAGTCAAATTTTCAGTGAGCCTAAAATCTGCAGTCATCTGACAAACGGTTGAAAACTTTTACTTGTCTACTGCCTAGTAGCAAATAATTCATAAGTAGGTAGTATATTCAACATAAAAGTATTTTTATTAAAAGAAAAAACAGGAAAAGCAGTAGGAAAGTAGTAATAAATGCTTGCATTGGTTATCAGCGGGTATGGGCACCACTACATTTAAAGCTTTTGTGTTGTTTCTGTGTTTGTCTTTTGTTTTTGATTTGTTGTTGCGTTTTGTGTTCCTACAGAAGCCTTTGCTCTCAACGCTACCAGAGCGCTCTCTGCCCAAAGCTGGTCATCAGTCAAAAATGATAGAGACAAGATAACGCGTTCCGCAGTCCCGTTATCTAATGCTCTCTTTCTCAACTGAGTACATGACGTCACACAGTACTTTTGCATGACAAAAACGTATGCAAATGTGCGATCTCTTAGGCAAATTGACGAAATTGAAAATAAATTCTTTCGAAAAAGTAAAGTAAAAATATCTACTCTTCTGTATAAAAATATGAATATTTAAAAATATTAAAATTTCAAGATTTTTATCTCCTAAACTATTCGAGACTGACAAAATTTAATTGTACGAATGGATTAAGGAGGTCCATATACTTATTACAAAATTAAGAAAAAAATCAGTCAAGAATGATAGAAACCAGATTACGCGTTCCGCAAATGAGAAAGAGAGAGCATGACGTCACAAGCGATATTGTCAGACTTTGGAATAATTTTACTCCCACATCCACGCCTGAATATTTTTTTTTTGTTATTTTTATAATATGCATATGGACCTCCTTAACCCATTGGTACAATAAAATTTTGTCAGTCTTGAATAGTTTAGGAGATAAAAATCTTGAAAGTTTAAAAAATTCATATTTTTTGCATACGAAAATATTCATATTTTTATTAAATATTTATATATTATTTATTATTATTATTTTTATATTTATTTATATTTATTATAATATTTATTTATTTATATATATTATTATTTTTCGAAAGAATTTATTTTCAATTTCGTCAATTTGCCAAAGAGATCGCACATTTGCATACGTTTTTGTCAAGCAAAAGTACTGTGTGACGTCATGCACCCCATTGGCATTTGTAGACGAAAAGCTGATTTTGTTGTTATGTTGGGTTTATTTGTTTTTTACAAAAAGCTGATTTTTGCTCCATCATTAACGCCTTATAACTCTCACACGACTGATGTCTTCTTTCTTGGTGAACAAAAAACATTTACTTCAAAACGTTATGTGTTTATGGCATTTTTATTTTAAAATACTCATTCCATCAAAAAATATGCGCGAAATAATTTAATTGTGCTTATTTCTGACAGCTATTTTAATAAATTTTTTTTATTTTTTAATTCAAACTCTAGGAGAATTCATTAAATAAGAATGGTAGGACATTTCCAAGATAAATGTGTATCATAAACGATGGCTTGTTCTTACAAACGGAAATCGAAAATCTTACTCAGATTGCATGTGTACCGTAGCTTTAGTTGATACATAATAAGTTTTGTTTACTTACTTGGACAAATTTTTTTCTTTTAATAATGCTAACGTGACCTTGAACATGCCACAAGAATTAAAACCAGTCAACGAAAATATTTGAGCGCAATTAAATATCACGCATACGCCACCGCGACACGCTGGCTTGAGACAGTAAAAGCATGCGTTAAAAATTGAGGCAATCATACTAAAGCTTTTTCTAAAAGAAAGCGCAAGCATTTTAGCTTGTAATTCGATAGTTTTGTTTTAATTTAAAAGCTCTTAATGTAACGGAACTATAATAAGGACAGGTGCTGCGTTTAATTTAGGACTGCCTTCCAAAGGACTTTCAGCTGACAGCAAAGAGCTGTAAGTGTAACGCTTAGCTATTTATTTACTTAATTCCAATGAGTAGGCTTGCATGTTTAACGTTGAATGGATTGGCATAACTATTTTTTGGAACATATGGCTCAAGGCAACAACAATAATTGATAGACACTTTGTTTTGTTGTAATTATTTTTTGTAAGTAACTCACTAAACATGAAAATATGTAAGCTTAAGCTTATAATTTATTTTGTTGTTGCTAGTTTCTTTGCCAGTTGATGTTTTTGCTGTTGTAGTTGATGTTGCGCGGTGGGTAGACGTTGCCTTATAGAAAATACCATTAATAGCGATTTTGTTCAGCTGCCTAAACGCATTTGTTGTCTGCTACTGTTGATATTTGTTGTCGGGAAAACAAAAATAAAACAACAACAACACCAAAATACCGAGACACTATAGCATGCAGCTCTTGAAAATCAAGCACAATAACAACAACCTTAACAACTTTCACCAAAACAACTATGCAAGAAGAAGTCAAAAAAATGAAAAGCTAAAACTCTTTACGTTCTTGTGGTTGTTGCTGTTCCTGTTGTTGTTGTTGTTCCTATTGTTTTTGTTGCTCCAGTATTTGTACCATTAATTTAACCTAACAAGTATTTAATATGTTGACTAATGAAAAGCAACAAAAACAAAACAAAACAAAAAAAAAACAAAAAAAATTAACCGAAACGCACACACACACTAAGACAACAAATACGTCAGCATATTAATTAGTTCGAAGTATTGAAGTATTTCCGGCGGCGTGTCTAGCTCAGTTCTCTTCAAACTGCTCGCGCGCTTAGTTGCAACGTGCCGTTTGACTTACAGCAAAAATTCAAATTAAACGCATTAATTAGAAAATTTGTGGAAAATTAATAAAATGGCCTTAATTGCGCATCGCATGATGCTGCCAAATCGTGCGCGACGCATTCACCAGCAGCTAGGCAATAACAAAGTTGGTGTTTTGGTTATGCCTGCGTTGGAGGAGTTGCCCAGTGATATTCAGCAGCCTCCACAAAAACAACAACATACACATTGCAGTAGCTGCAGCTATCAAAACGGCGAAGAAGTGAGTTTTGGTCAACCACATTTTTATTGCTCTTTGTTGTTGCTAAAGGATTACTGCATTGACCCAATCCAAATATGACCTTAAAATACAATTTTTTTATTTGTTTTTGTCTCCAAAGCAATCCTGTTAATGGCAAGAAATAATCGATGGCTTGTTAAAGGGTTGTTTATTTTGTTTATTTTATGACATTGTTTGTTGTCATCAAATTAATTGAGCGTGAAACCTAATAGATTTTGGTTAACTACTCCAATTATATTAATGAGATAATTTTATTAGAATAATTTGGATTATTTTTAAAAATCTACCTGAATACCTAAGCAAGTGCTTTTTTACAGGATAAAGAATTTTTAGCAATTATTTTAATAATTTATGAGTTTTTTGCAAAGGAAGTTGTTTAGGATCGAAAGGAGTATATGAAAAATAGTTCTTTTCCATCAAAAATTACAGCCTAGTGTCAATGAAGGAAAAACGATGAAGTTATTATTAAACATCTAGCTTAATTCAGGTTAAACTAACAACACCAATAGCTCTGTATAGGGCAAAACATACAGCAGGGGCCCTACTCCGTATTGCTCCGTATTCATCAATATTTACAACTTGAAGTTGTAGTTGATGGTAGAGAAGTTTGTGGATGAGATTGCCTTATAACTTGAATTGACTGAGGTAAAGGCATAACACTTGCCTCTGATTCAAATTCACATGTTACTTTGGCTTTCCACCACGCTTAGAACATCCTACACGTGTTTCACTTGATTGCCCTTTCCTTCCCACTAATCTATCACCCCATTTTCGAACCAAGGCAGACTTGACTGAATAGGTATTCCACCTGAAATCCTTGGTTCAAAGCTAAAAAAAAAAAAAAAAAATTACGGAGTACCGATAACGCTTTTTGCGGTTTTTTTTTCGCATCGCAATACGGAGTAGGGCCTCAGATTAGACAAGATGTTTCGTTGGCCGCTACATCAACTCATCAGTAGTCTTGCATGACTTTCCCCGCGATCCACTCAGCTACTAAAGTTTGCTAGATTCCGACAATTGTCGAGAAAATTTCTAGGAATTTACTTTTTGATCGAAAGAGCAAATCTTTCTTTTATTAGCAACTAGAGCTTTTTTCTACTTTCTGTTACTGTTGGTTTATGTTTTTGGATGGGATTGCCTTATAACTAGAATTGACTGAGGTAAGGACATAACACTCAGCTGATTAAATTGAAATTGACTGATCTAGTTAACATATTTCTACGACTTCCCGTCATGCTTAGAACATCCTACCCATACTTCACTTGATTACCCCTTGATTTTAACTAATTCTTCATCCTATTTTCAAACCAAAGCAGTCTTGACTGAAAAGTTACATCTGAAATCCTTGGTTCAAATGTAAAAAAAAAAGTCGGACTTTAGTAAATTCGTATAACACCTGAAATCCTCAGTTCAAAGCTATAAAAAAGGAAAAGTTTGTGACGTTTTTGCCAATAGATTGCTTTAGAGCTGCATAACCCTAGAGCATAACTTGTAAACGTTTAAAAACGGTAATTATTAAGACCATTTTGAGATCCATAATGAGTGCTGAAAATGGGTCACACACGATAATATTGTAAAAAAAAAAAAAAAAAAAAAAATAGAAAAATCGTGGCCCGAATAGATTGACGCCTTATAAGTAGAGCTCCAACTTAAGCACGTGTTTCAAACTACACGTGTGCACGGAAGTTCGAAACCCGTGAAATTCGTTTTTAAAAACACGTACTCGAATTACACGTGAATGTTAAACACGTACTACACGTGTAGTAGCAAAAGTAGGTGTTCACGTTACTTATGGTTAATTATGGATCCAATGGGTCCTCTGGACTGTGGTCAACTCGATGCATTGAGATTATCTTTGGACCTGATGCTAAATCCTCTACGACGCTTACTCGCCATCATGTACAGTTTCTGGAAAGGTACCTAAGCTCTGCCCAACTTTCTCCCAACTATTGTCCCTACTCAGAAGCGCAACCAAAGGGGAGATTTTTGGTTTTAAACCCCCCCCCCCCAAATTATTATCACAAAAAGGAAAACATGATAAGTATGTATGATAAGTTGTTTTTATCAAAAGCGCGAAAAATCAAAATTAAATCACAAATATATTACGGTTAAAGCATAACATTTCGCGACAGATATTTTGATGCCGTATATTATCAATTGAACTTGAATTTTAATAAAATTTATTTAAAATTTTTTTTTAATTTCTTTAAAAAAAGATAAGAAAAAAAAATTAAATGTTTATTAAAATTCCAGAGATTTTCTATCAAGTAACAAAAGTTTTTGCAAATCCGTTAAAAAATTTTAAATACACAAAGTTTCAAAAGAGCAGCCTACGTAAAATTGTGAATTTTTCCATTTTGAACGTCGATATCTTATTAAACTTAATCGCCTTAATCCTGTAACTAAAGTCTTTTTAATGAAAAAATAATAACGAAAATTTTTTCTATTCTAATAAATAACTGTTTATAATAATTTCATCATTATGTTTGCTGCCATTGTGGTACAATTAATGTTTTGAGTGCAATATTTGGACTAATTACACCATAGCCACTATAGTTACGTGCATTTTATTTTACTAGTGTCGCCTGCGGTCGAAATTCGACCATTTAAAATGGATTTTTTTTTTGTATTTTCACTGAAAACATTTTTTTCCTTCTTCACTCACCATTAGCAGAAAATCACAAAATAGTAGGTTAGGTTAGGTTAGGTTGACGTGGCTGTCTCCTATGAGACACACTTAGGCCAGTTTGGCCCGTTGTGATACCAGGGGCTTATTATTTCCACTCTATCTGAACCAGTTGGAGCACAAAATAGTAACTCCACTCTGAGTTTCCATGTTCTGTTACTTCTACTTTCTAAGCTATTCGATATCAAAAATTTGGCTTATATATTCGGAGCTGCATCCCTTTGTCCAATGCCTGTACCAGGACTCTACTTCCCATATTCTACTTTCTTCTAGAAGGATATCACCAAGTCGGAACTCCATGTTAAGTTTCATTGTTATTAGGTATTTACTTCCAAAGCTATTCGATATAAAAACTTTGAATTGTATGGGTGGTGCCACACCCCCTTGTCTAATGCTCATTCAATTTTTCCAGTCGAAGAACACGACTAAATAGGAAGTTCCTACCGAGTTTCATTGATTTATGACTTATAGCTCGAAAGTTATACCGAAAATTTGGGCTGCTGAAAATTGCCACGCCCCTCTTTTAACGCCCATAAAATGTTGCTCATGGAATGGTACGAGTGATTTGAGGTCGAATACCAATTTCCGAGGCTGTGTGACCTATAACTCTAAAGCTATTCGATATGGCAAATTCGGGTTGTATGGGATGTGCCACGCCCACCATATATACTTAGTGCACTCCTTCTCCCTACTTTTATTGATTTAAAAAAATTATCAAAATCGGTTGAGAAACACGAGAGAAAATGGTTCTTAACTGTTTTGCCTACGCCTATTTATATATAGATATACATATAATTATAAACCCCCCCAAAACAAATTCCTGGTTGCGCCTCTGTCCCTACTTCTCGACTATTCGGTGCCGTGTTGTGCTCGAACCACCAGGTATTCTGCCATCCTGAGTTAAAGAGCGCCATTGGAAATCTTAAGATGTTTATTTGGTTGCACAGAAATGAATCCAATATAGAAAACATTAATAATCAATCTCGTGTACACGTGAATCCGCGTACTCGTGTACACGTGAACATGTACTTTTGCAACTACACGTGTAGTACATGTTTAACATTCAAGTGTAGTTCGAATACGAGATTTTTTAAAATATTCTTAAAAACACGTGTACTCGTACTACACGTGTTCACGTGAAAATGGGAGCTATAATTATAAGGTAATGCTTAATGTTTGGTATGATTGTAAGGGAAGAATCGTGAATCATGAGGTCCAAACGATTGATTATACTCTCTAGAGGCAACAATAACTTAGCGAGAATTCATTAGTCTAGTGTTTTACGCAATTTTTATAGTGGATGAAAGCTCTTAAAAATTGAAGATGACAACCGCTGCTGAAAAACGCTTCAGAACAATCTTATGGAGAAAGCTGAAAGTGTTTATAGTGGGCATACACTTATTTTGAGCTTAAAACTATTTGCAAGATGGTCTTTATTTCCCACATTATTAATGAAGATACATTGCGAAGTTGGTAGCTTTACAGATTTTGTTATACATTTAGTGAAGTGATTGCAAATTTAGGAGTGCAAAGAGTGTGAGTAACAAAAAGCTAGCGTAAGTGTACACACACATAAAAACATTATCAATATAATATCGAAACCACAACAATGCCGTTGACGATATTATTAAAAAAAAAAAAAAAAATTAAAATGACACCCAAAATGAAGCCAGTAACAAGAACCAAGTACGCACTATAAACACCACCAGCTCAATAAATCTGGCTCGATATACAACAGCAACAAACGTGCAAAATAATCATTACTAGCTCAATTCAGTTGCTTCCATCTCCAAGCACAATCCTAAGCACCAGCTTTAGTGGCACAATCTGCAACATAAATGCGGCCTTAGACAATGTAAATGAAATCCATGGTCGCCATATAATGGCTTTTGAATCAAACGAGATATAATCAAATGCTAAAAAAATGTATGGTAGCAAAAATAAAAACCAAAGTATGCTCTAGTGAAAGTATTTAAAATTCTTGGTCAAACTGAAAATATAAAAATGAACAAACTGAAAATAAAGTTGAAATTTTGAAAATTTTAAAATCGCAAAAAAAAGCCAAGACTAATTTTTCAATTAATTTGATTGTTCCGAACTCCTATCCTATTTGTGCGGACTTATATCCCAAGAATTGATAAGAATTAGTAGAATTAAAATTTATCGTCCTGCATATTAGCAAATTTGAAATTTTCATTTGCAAATGGACCAATTATTTAACGCAAGAAATCCCTTATCAGAATTTGTGCTTTCCTTTTTATACATTTGTTACTTAAACATTTCAAAAAAATTTACAAACATTTTTTTATTTTCGCATCGAATATATTTGATCCGCAATCTTTGATTTTGGTAATTTTTAAATTTTTGTTCCAAAGAAAAAAATTTTACTTCATGAATACCCCAAGTAGCTATTTTCTTCTCTCAGAATGAAGTAAGTATTAAAATAAAACTATTTTCGAATCACTTAAAGTCAATGTGGAAATAGTCGAAGTTCAAGAGAAAATATGGTCTCAATATAAAACATAAACCTATGACTCTCACGCTGTAACTGTTTTATTTCATATTAAATGCATCCTGTTTGTCCCTGTATTTATGCAGCGACATCTGTTTGCAAATCATCTCATTTTTCAACTTAAGAATTTATCTAAAAAGCTTTAATTTTTGTTAAACAGTTATTTGAATACACTTATTATTAACATTGTTACTTAAAGCTTTTTTATGCTGTACCTCAAAATTCCTTTGGCTCTTCTATTGATATTAAACTCCTCTAAAAGCTCTTTCTGCAACTATACCGAGAAGTTTCTGTTGTATAAATCTTTTGTAGTTGGTGTATTTTTCTACTTTATGCACCGCTTTTATTTTGATACTGAGCTTTTATACTCTAGCGATATAAAAGAGACAAAAACTCACAAGGCTTATTTCACTGACAGCTGTGTTTAATGGAGATTGTGAGCTTTGCTTTGCTTAACTTTTTATTAAACCTTAAAAGCTTTACTGCTTTAAAGAAAAAAGCTCACATTATGTTAGTGTGTGTGTGTGTGTGGGACACCACCCTACAACAACTTGTTGCTTCAATTCAATGAGCTTCACACTTTTCCGCGTTTTGCTTTAGCAGCTCTTCGTTTTTCTCAAACAATAATGATTTATGTGTGTTCAGCTTTTGGAAGCTCATCAAGCGTTAAGCTATAACTTTACACTTCCTTATCGATATGCTGCCAAATGTTTGGCTTAATTAAATGTGGTTGAAATGCAATAAAATGTAGCAATAAATCTTTTATAGCTCTCAAAAAACTTGATGAAGATGAAGTCGAATGAGAGAGAGAGAGAAAGAGTGAATTACTTTTTGGCTTAGCTTTAAAAACGCTAAAATATACGAGTATTTAAGCCTAATTTTAATACAATATTGTGATGATTTTCGAAAATGATTGGATTCGGGAATTCAAAAATTCAAATAAACTCAGAGCGGAAACATAAAAAGCAATTGTTAAGATTTAAGTTTTAATTTACCTAATAAATAAATAAACCTTTTATTTCAATTAACTTTAGATACTTCAATGCTTTTTAAACACCGAAAAATATGCAGCGTTTTAATTCACTTCTCTTGAACATAATTTTTATACCCCCACGTTTAAAAAACGTAAATGGGGGTATATTAATTTTGTCACTCCGTTGGAAACGCCCATAAGGAGGCATGGCAGGTATAGAAAAGTGTATATATTCTTGATCATCTTCACCACCCGAGTCGATTTAGCCATGTCCGTCTGTCCGTCTGTCTGTGATCACAATTACAGCCGTAATTTTAAAGCTATCATCACGAAATTCAATATTTAAGCTTTTAACTAAAAAATAAAGGTTAAGTTCGAAAATGAGCCAAATCGGATGAAAATCACGCCTACTTCCCATACAAAGTGACTTTATTAAAACGGTAAAATCTCTTAGAATTCCACAAAAACTAATATATGGACTTGCAATTGACTTGATATTTAATATACACTCTATGTATGAAATTCAGCCAAATCGGATGAAAACCACGCCTATCTCCCATACAACTTTATCAAAAAACAAAAGCGAATATTTTGTGTTAAAACTATAACGAAAATGTTTTTACAAATAAACATTTTATTGATTACTTAAGACTTTGAATATACTTTGATTCGGCCGTGGGGGTATTTTAACTTCGGCCTAGTCGATTAAATCAATTAAGTAATTAATACGGTCTAAATTAATTTTTAAGGTCAGTATTAATCAGCATGCAGTATTTTTATTAAAAAAATTTTTGAGCACCTAGCTGTAGGTAATATTTTTTTTACGTTGTATAAACTCAGCTTTATTTAATTATACTTTTTATACTGTAGAAAGGATTTTTAATTAAGAGTTTCACTAAATTGACGTGTTTCGAATTACATGTAAACACGATTGTTCGAACTACTTGAATTCGTTTTTGAAAACACGACCTTGAACTAAGCGTGAATGTTATAACGTGTTCTTTAAAACTACATGGGAACGTTAAGAAAAACACGTTAAGTTGTAAAATCAACTGTTCACGTGAACAGGAGTTCATTCGTTTACGTATTTAAGTATTCATGTTTTTCCGACTTTCACGTATCTATCTGATTCCCACAGATTTTTACAATCATTGGAACTGCATTTGAGCTATATGAACTCCTAAAGATAACTAGACTACGTCATTGGACCTGTTTGCATCTACAGGGGCTGCAATGGCAGGTTGTTCAAAAATTATTGATTCTTTATCCAATCGGGTGAACTGTAATTATTCTGGATCTGTGAATAGGATTCAAACTAATAATAAAACTAAGACAAAGACTAAGGCAAAGACTAAGACAAAGGCTTTGACTAAGACTTAGACTAAAACCAATACTTAGGCTTGGACTTAGACTTGTCCAATTCGTCCATGTTGCTCCACAAAGTCTCAATCTCGAGTTGGCCAAATCTTTTTTTTATGTAAACAAGTCTTTATTCATATCTTAAGAGTTCATATCTCCCAAAAATAATAACTGAGTAAGAATCAACAAAAATTTTTACACATATTTTTACACAAAATCGACTTTTTTTTTTAATTAGAAAAAGAAAAACTATTTTAGTAAAAGTGCTTAAACAGAGAAATTTAGAGATATTCTGCTGTGTCTTTTTTAGTGGTATTCTACAGTTTTGCGTGGACTATTTTTTACAAATTTTTTGTCATTTTATTTGTTTGCCCCAAAAAATTGTGCACAAAGGTATATATTGGAGTTATGTAACTGTTAAAGTAATTTTGTGCAGGATGAAATGAATTGGAAATTTCAACACTCTACTAAACCTACTGAAGTAGTAAGTAACAAATGGGTTATCTCATCACATCAGCCCACGATAGTAACCCTGTATTTTACTGTTTTTTTTTTACTGAATTATACCTGAAATAGCCTTCGAAGGCTCATTATACAATAGTCTTCGAATAGTGTGCCTTAAACTTCCCATTAAAAAATAGATTATACAGGAATATCTCATAAACTGAAAGCTTCTGCTGAGATATATGAATAACTTTTCAAGTGTTTTTCTCAACCTCATAAAGAAAACCCTTTGGATATTTATAATCATTCAAACATAAACGGGATAATATAAAAATCCATGAACTATGCAGGACTAATCCAAGACTAAGAGAGATGTTTGAGATTTTCTTAATTTTGACCGGGTCTTTTTTAATGACTTAAAGCAATAAATTTAAACGTTATATCGTTTGGTTTAACCCTAGTTCGAAAATTCGTCTTGGTCTTAGTTCGGAAATTGGAAGAAATTTAAGTAGAGATGGAAAGGGGAAACAAAGTAAGGTATTTGATGGATATTTTGAGTAAAGTCGTAGAAGAAAATTTAATTTGATGCAAGTTTTAATATTCTTGTAGTTTTAATATCGAAAATCTTGCCAACCACCATTGTGTTTTGTGTGAAATGTAATTTATTTGTTAAATAGATTAACCATAGAGCCATGGTATTGAACCATTTTTCCCATTTTCAACTGATTTCAGTTATCTTGGACTTTTTAGAAAGGTACTTAGTAGTTTTAATAGTTCTGTAAAAAAATTAAGGCTTTTTGTTTGTTACTATTTTTAAAAAAATAAAGAAGAACTAACATTTGTACAAATTTTTTGAAAAATTTACTTCTCCATTACGATAAACCCACTTCATATATTTTTTCAAAAATCTTTTGGCACTGTTGTGGTAGTGATGGCATTCCTTTACGATTTATTAAAATTATATTGCCGTTTATCATAAAACCACTCACACATGTAATCAATCACTGTTTCACTGTTTCATGTTTTCCCAACTCTTGGAAGCTAGCTACAATAATACCGATTTCTAAAGTCAGTAATGCTTCTTCTATGCAAGATTTCAGACCCATCAGTATTTTGTGCTCGTTCTCTAAAATCTGTGAATCCTTGATGTGTAAACAAATTAATGAATACTTAGAGTTTTATAAACTGCTTTCACCGTACCAATCTGGATTTCGTAAGGGACATAGTTCGCAACGGCTATGCTTAAGATTCAAGACGATATTCGCATAAATTATGACGCTGGTAATATCACTCTGCTTTGTCTTCTCGACTTTTCAAAAGCTTTTGACAGTGTAAATCATTATATTTTAGTCCGGAAACTGAAAGTTTTGTTTGGGTTCAGTAATAGCGCTGCTTCTTTAATTGCAAGCTATCTCAAAGACAGGATGCAAAGAGTAAAAGTTGGCAATGCACTATCTGACTATGCAGAAATTAAAGCTGGTGTTCCTCAAGGATCAATTCTTGGACCTTTGCTATTTAGTTTATTTATTAATGACATTTTTAATACATGTAATGATATGACAATGCATGCATATGCTGACGACATTCAATTATACTCTTCGAACCGGATTGGACTACTTGAGGATTTATGTTGTAGGCTTAATGATGACTTGAGTGCTATTTCTAGGTGGGCTTCTGAAAATGATCTCTGCCTTAATGCCAAAAAATCGTTTATTCTTCCTATATCTAAGGATAAACTTGACCTTAACGAAATTCCGACAATTAGTGGAATTATTAATGGCAATAATTTACAAATAGTTCACAAAGTGAAAAATTTAGGATTTTATATAAATTCTAAACTAACCTGCACTGACCATGTGAATAACATTGTAAAAAAAAATTTATTATACGCTTAGGTGCCTGCGGTTAGCGTCCAAATTTACGCCCACCCTGATCAAAAAAAGACTTGTTGTTCAACTCATCTTGCCTATAATTGCATACTCTGAGTTAGTTTACAGTAAATTGGACTCTCATTCTGAGCATAAAATTCTTGTTGCGTTTAATGACTTGACTAGATATATATTTGACTTAAGGCGTTTTGACCATGTGTCTGTAAGGAGTAAAGAAATTTTAGGATGTAGCCTAATAGGATATTTAAATGCAAGAAACTGTATATTTCTGCACAAGTTGATAATCAATAAGACTCCATCATACCTTTACGAAAAACTTCGTTTCTGTGCATCCATTAGAACCTCAAACCTTATAATGCCTAGGTACACTTGTTTACAATCCAAGCGGCTGTTTTTCATCAACGCTATCAAGCTCTGGAACTCGCTTCCCCTTAACATCAAAAATATTGTCAGCACGAGCAAATTTAAGTCATCAATCTTAACCTATTTCTCTAGCCTTTAATTTTTTTTCTTCCTCTTTTTCTTCCATACTGCTTCAATCACTTCCTCTTTTCCTTCTTTTGCTTAGATAAGTTAAGTTAAGTTAAGTTTTTAATTTAAATGTGATTTTTTTTTCTTTTTTTATTTTTTTTTTCTCTCATTTTTTTAATTATGTCTGTTTAACTTATATAAACTTTAATTGTTAGCTTTAAGCTTTATTTAATTGTTTCTTATTGACTATTATGTCTTTAAATTATGTTTTTAAATTGTTGTACGCTAAAAGAACTTTATTGATCTTACTGTACTAATTCTTAAGTCCAATAAATACAATAAAATACAATAAAATACTGTTAAATTTAACTTTTAATTCTATTGAACAAAAATGCATTTTATTTTTAAATTCTCACAACCTAAGCATATCGCTGCCTTAATATAGAAAGGACCTAACTACCTTTTTTGTTACTTTTCAGGAGAAGGAAAAAACTAAATAATAATTAAAGTTTTGTAGTTGCGAATGTATTTTAAATGCAGTTTTTATTGATGGCACTAACTAATTTTATACTGCAGCAATTTTTTTCAAATTTAAATTTCTTATTAAGTTGTGCTAGATAGGGCTTTTTGTATGTTTATTTCTTGAAAATTATTTCAAGTTAGGGCTTTTTATTATAAGGTTAAAACAAAAAATATCATTGAAATATTTCATTGTAAGCAATTTATTAAAACTAAATACAATTCAAATAAGGATAACAAAAAAATATATTGGAATAAAAATAAGAATTAGATGTTGTAAGGTAATTTATCATAAAAATAATGGCAATCGGAAGGAATAAACTTGTTTAGATATGTATTGTAAATGTTCCCATTTCTTTTTGTTCATTGCAATTCTATATTTATACAGGCACCTCGGACACGGTCTACAATACCTTTCTTTAATCTCTGTAGAAGAGGCTCATGTTCTAGCACTAATATCCGTTTTGTAATACAGCAACCCAGACGAGTCCTAAACTAAGGCACGCACCATATCAAATCACACGTACCATTCCGCTGGCTACATTTTATGGGTTTTGAAAGAGACTCGTGGTACTTTTCAGCAGCTCAATTTTTCGGTATAACTTTCGAACTTTAAGTCACAAATCAATGAAACTCTGTAGGAGCTTCCTATTTAGTCATGTTCTACGACTAGAAAAATTGCACGAGAATTAGACAATTGGCCGTGGCACCACCCATACATAAAGTTTTTATATCGAATAGCTTTGGAAGCTTTTGGAATGCCGTATAACAACGAAACTCGATATGGCGTTCCCGCTTGGTGATATCCTTCTACTACAAAGTGGAATATGGGAAGTAGGCCACTGGGACGGACATTGGAAAAGGGGTTGTGGCTCCCGCATATTTAAGCCAAATTTTTGATACCGAAAAGCTTTGAAAGTATAAGTCACAGAAAATGGAAAATTTATAATGGAGTTACTATTTTGTAATTTCCTGCTGGTGGTGCGTATGGTGCGGTATGAGTTCGGTTACGTTTGCACATGAGTGCAGAAACAAAAAAAAATATTTTTTAAATAAAAATATAGAAACAAAAAAAATCAATTTTTAAATGGTCGAATTTCGACAAAAGGCGATACTCGTAAGAAGAAAACGTCGTTTCAAGGTAGAGCTTTTTAGTTCTCTTTCTGCAACAGTGCGATTCTACTTTTGGGAGTTCATTTAGACATTTTTGTAGAAATTCTCATTTTTCTTTATGTTAAAGGGGTCATCAAAAAATACACTAGTGTATTTTGGGCCACTCACACTACGACTCACTCGTATAAAGTGACTACTAGTGAGTTAGGGCTTTTTTTTTTTTGGTCAAAATTATTGCAATGAGTTAGGGCTTTTTCTTAACTGCTTGTATTTTTGTTATTTTCAATCGGATTACTCCAAGTTTTTTATCAAAGTTGTATTTGGGTATGATTTATCGAAATCTGCGAAAAAAATTGATTTCGAAAAAAATGAGTTAGGACTTTTCTATATTAAGGTAGCGATATGTAAAAAATTGTTAAAAGTCGGAATACTAGAATTCCTACTTTTTAACTTTAAGAATTTTTAAAAAAAATTATGATGGAACTGAGAGTTCGGACTAGTCGCGATATAATCACAAGATGTCCTTCTCTCGGAATTTTTAAGAATTTAGGCTAAAACTTTTTTAAAGGTCGAATCGGTCACACAGTGTTATTATTATTATTATTATTATTATTATTATTATTATTATTATCATTGTTGTTTTCATCAATATTATTATTAAAATTATTATTGGCATATTATTATTATTTATATTATTTGATTGATTAAGTTACCTAATATAAGCCACTGTTATCACTCTGTCCATTTTACTATTCACTTTCAAGTGACCCACAACCAAAGCAACAACTTGCAAAGCTTTCCTAAATAAATAAAAGAAAATATGGCACATGGCAATAGCAAAGAGGGAAATATAAACCTAACCGAAAATGAAAAGCAGGACATGCAGAGTTGTTCAAAACTGCAACAACAGAGAGCAGACATTGTTAAAATGTAATGAAAATAAATGCTCTTGAACGCCACCTGATGACGGAAAACTAAAGCGAAAGGACAAAGAAAAGCAGGCAAAATGAAAACAATGCCACCCACTCACATGTGTTCGGCAGACACCCACTCAATCGCATGTGTTGCAAAAAGAGAGCGGCTCTCAGCTGGGAGCGCAATGAATCGTGTACTAAAAACTATAACGAGCACACAAAACGAACGAACGACGAACGAACAGCAATAAAGGATAAAGGAGGAACGTGTTGAGGTGCGGTTGTGACACGTTTTTCTGTGTTTTGGGCTGTTCTGTGCCAAAGCACAAAATGAAACAATATTGAAATTGAAGCGGACTAGGACAGTGCCTGGTCGTTGCATATGTTCAAATGTGTGTGTATGTTTGTCAGTCTAGAAAGGCTAGCGTAGGCACAAAACGACAGCAGCGAGGTTCACTCGCCCAGTGCGCGTTCACTCTCTGTTCTACGTAATGTCCTTAGACAGACCTTTGCAATTCGCTTCATTCCCGTTTAGTTCGTTTCCAAATTCAATTCTGTGTAGACGGTTGTGCCAGTCGTGTTTTTGTTGTTCGTGTTTGTTGCGCTTTAAGTGGTTTGAATTAATTTCGATTTAATTTTAATAAGTAAAAGGAAAAATATACCTACCTAATATTAAAAATATATCGGAGTTACAAAAAAAAAAAAAAAAAAAAAAAAATAAATGTTTTTCTTGCTACATTTAAAATATGCCTTAAAATATATCTTATGAGCTGTGTTTGGAAATCTACGATAAATTATATAAAGAATCGAAAATTCAAAGAAGAAATAATATAAAAATGCAAAAATCGTGAAAGGAAAAAAAAATAAGAAGTAAAACAAATAGTTTAAATGTTAGAGCAGCGCTCAAAACGTGTGGCCAGAGTGCTTGTGTTTGTGCGTTTTGACCATGCTTGCTCCTCCCACTTTGTGTTTTTTGTGTTTTTTTTTGTTTTGGGTTCTGTTCAGTGCTTTACAGAGTTAAGACTTAATTGCAAAGTTTATTTTTTTATACATATATATTATTGACTGGAATTTTGAAGTCAACGCCGCGAATTGCGCGTTGTTTGTTCCCCATGGCGTATACGTGATTTTTAATTATAGCCAATTAGATGGTTCTTCTAAAACATGCATGAACTAACATGTTATTTTATTTTGTTTTATTTTCGTGACAAGCACAAATTACAGTGATATTTTATGAACGTGGCCGTTGAAAAAAAAATAAACAGAAAAATAATAGGATAAAAGCAAAACTTTGGGAAAAGAAAAAGGACACCTAAAATATGTTGAAGTTTTTGTTTTTTTTTGCTATATCTAGGCGAAACATGACATTTTTAATTTTCTACCGCGAACGAATTGAACCTTGAATATTTCAATTTATTATTATAAGAATCAATTTTTCAATTTTACTTGCAGTTTGCTACAAAGTAAACATAATCTAATCGATAGATTAATGCAGCATATTATTTAAAATGCTCAAATTAGACTAGCCAGCAACAGTGGTGCTCAAACTTTTGACCTAATTTTGAATTCCTAGCAGACCTTTACAAAATATGTAAATTCGGGGTACATTTAATTATTTCATTTATTTAATTTATTTTTTCATTTATTTTATTTAATTATTTAATTATTTAAAATTTTTTAAAAAATTGCTAAAATTTGTATAGCAGAATGGGTTCTACAATTCAAATAAAACAATTTACAAATTAAATTCCACATTTTACTTTTTAAATTTGACGAGGAAAAGTTGCAGTTAAAGTGAAGAAAGTTGAATTTGATCTATAAAAAGTAAAATCAATGTTTGAAAATTGATTTTACTCATCCTTGCGGAATCCCTGCCTATGTTCTATACCACTTCCAGTATTTATTTGAAATACCTATTTGACCTATAATTATAATAGTTTCCCGCGTAAATTAATTTATGTGCAATAACAACAAAAACAACCACTACAACTATGACTACAACAACAGTCTGTATACTTTTAGAGCGAATAACAGCAGCTATTAACAAAAATCGATTTTGTTTCCTTTCCTTTTCCTTTGTTTTTGTAAATAACGTGCTGTTACTTTATATTACATTTAATTGGTCCGAATATGTGTCAAGTTTCTGAAGAAATCAAAAGTGAAAACGCAAAATAAACAGAACTAAAAAAAAAAAAATTTACCTGGCATGGCCTAAAAAACATTAAGTAATGCATTAACTTTCAAGTGTTCTTGCTTTTACCTCAGTCAATTCGAGTTACTAACCTCTCCACAAACTTTCTCTACCACCAACGACAACTTTTAAGGATTTATGAATTTTTGATTTCAGTTGATAAGAAAAGACGAACAATATTAAGAAAAGTTAAAACGTAGGATCATGATCTAGCCGAGATTCAAACCCACGTCCTCTCGGGTGGCAGTCAAATGCGCTACCACTCGAATTTCCACGCAGATTTTTTAGTTTAAAGAGTAGAGATTTGAGCTTTTGGAATTTCGTTTGGAAAACAGCATTCAGCAAGCATTTTATGCGAATTATGCAGTCCTTTTTGTTGCACCAACAACACTCTTTCTAGTGAACAGTAGACCGGGTCTCCCGGTCTCCATACAAAAAAAAAAAGTGGATAAAGTTCGCCCCTAATATGAAAGCTTACCTCGAGAGTGTTTCACTGCTATAAATATTTTTTTCCCCTGTAAAAAGCACCAAAATCGTTTTTTAACCATATTTTTGTATTTTTTTTTTCCTATCTTCAAATGCAGAATATCGTTGAAAAAGTATTGATGAGTACTGCAATTCTTCTATAGGTGCCATGGAGCTACAACATCAACTTGGTTTGGTGATATCAATTACCCAAATTTCTAGCCCCCTAAATGAAAAAAAAAAAATTTATACGAAAATTTTCTTTTAAACTGGCCATTCAGCCCTTCAAAGGACTTTTACCGAACTTTTTATGATCAAATTGTGTTGTGGGTGTTATTAAATGTTTTTACACAATTGATCGAGAATTGAACCTACTACTTTTATGCCGACTCCGAGCGGCTAATGATGCACGCAAACAAATTTTTCGTTTACCACAACTGAAAAATTCACCAACTATACTTCGTTTGCGAGCTGTATTTGCCGCAAACGAATATTCAGTTGTCACAACTTAAAAATATAAAAATAAATAAATAACTGACCATTTCAGCCCTTGAAAGGACTTTGACCTAGCTTCTTATGATCAATTGTGTTGTGCGTGTTATTAAGTTTGTACACAATTGACCGAGAAATGGACCTACATGCTTAACGCCGACTCCGAACGGCGATGAACGGAATGTTCTTATTTTCAAGAAGCTTTACATGGCATTTTTATTACTCTCTGAGGTTTGCCATTGTCTGCAGAGAGGTGGCGGCCGTACAGAAAAATTATTTTAATTCAAATAATTTTCTGTCGCTGCTGGGGTTCGAACCTGGGTCTCCAGGTTCTTTTGACATAGCGGCCACGCACTTTAACCAACTACGCCACGGACGCCACGTATCCGTATATATAACTTAAAAATATATCTTATATATATAAACCGCAAGCTATTTCGGTCATTATTATTTATTATATTAATAATCTTTCTCATTATGTCCGTGCGTCTTCTTATGGATTCCACCTCTGTTGCTATCTTCGTCCGCATATTAAGCAAACTACCAATTTCCTTATATAGTAACAATTTGTCCAAAAAGTAACTCTAAACTATAAGCGTTATGTTTATACAACGAAGGGAAAAATAAACAAAATTTTCAGTTGGGAAAAACGAAGTTTTCAATTGCTGCAATTTAAAAATCACTTGCGTTTACGACAAACGAAATTAATTTCCTGCAACTAAATGACTCGTTTCTCACAACTGAAAATTTTGTTTATTTTTCGTTCAACGTTTATGACAACTGTTGAAACGTTTGCAATAAACGATTTCAAGCACGACAAACGAAGTTCGTTTGCGACAAACTGGCGATAAACGTTTTTTTTCTTTGCGTGTGTGCATGTTCTCAAAAAACTTTACATGGCATTATTTGCTCTATGAGGTTTGCCATTGTCTGCAGAGAGGTGACGACCGACCAGAAAAGTTAATTCAATTGAAAAAAACTTTCTGTGTCAGGTGGAAATTGAACCATGCTTCTCTGGCATATGGGCCACTCACTCTACCCATTGCGCCACGGCCACCACCGTGAAAATTATTATTTTATACGAAAATTAAGTTCACAAAAAACAAATAAAGCTTGGCCTTGGAAATATTTACATTTGTTAATAAACAAAAAAGTTACAGTCGTTAAAAAATATTTTAACGACTATAATACTCTCGAGGTAAGCTTTCATATTAGGGGCGGACTTTTCAAACTTTTTTATTCGACCCACTCTAGAGTTCACCCACTACCTTTTGGTGAGCAGCATACACTTTTTATTTTTTTTTAAAGGGTCTTTGTTTTTTTTATAAAATACGCACTAAAAAACAAACAAATATTTTATGATTTTCTTATAATTTCAATTTTTCTTCTAATTTAAAAATAATACAAAAAAATAATAAAATAAATTTTATTTTCATTTAATTCCAGTTGATTCTGATAAGCAGATCTCTTTTTGATTGCCATAGAAACTCCCGATCATAGTTTTTGTCCAAACATTAGCAGATCATAAGTTTAGCTTAAAATTTGAACTTGGTACATATTCTATGAGGTTACCTAAATGTTAAGGTATTTTTTTAATAATTTATATTGTTTTAGAAAATGCTCCAAAATCCCTTGATATTTAAAAAAACATAAAATTTCTACACAGTTTTTGCTCCAAATACCCACTGAGTGTCGTTTGAGTCCATTATCAATAAAAAAAAAATTGGAAATTTTTCGAAATCCTAACTTGATGAATTGCGCCAAAATTATTCTGAAAGCATATATTAAAAATCCTGATATTTTTTATTTCTCTTAATTATATAATTTTTTCATAAAATTGCAAATGAAAGCAAAATTAAGAAAATCTTGCTTAACTTCATTACAGTGGAATAGCTGTCTTCTATCAGCTACCAATGGTAATCCGAAAAAGATTCCTTCTTTTAGTACTTGACTGCATGATCCACCCACCACAAGACTCGGTATTAAATTTGAACTTTTTAACGCTATCTTTTAACCAATAGTAGATTTTATACTCTTTAAAGAAAATATATTAGGATATTTAATATAAATATATCAAAAAAGTGATGTTGAATACGCTATATTAATTTATCCCAGCCAAATTTAGACGAGTAATTTACATTTAAAGGGAAGTTGACTTGTAAGATATATTTACTTTCCTTCACACAAAAAAAAAAAAAAACAAATTATAACAACAGAGTTTTTGAAAAGCCAATCACCATTAGACTAGAAATCTATTTCGTTGGCTGCTACACCAACTCATCTGAAAATGTTTCTGTTCAATTTGGGAACTATTTTAAGATCTACGGAGAGAGAAATTGGTTATTTAACACTATGCAGATGACAACTAAGCCAATAACAGCTCTATTCTGCTTGTTAACATAACAAGGAATTATAAAGAAGCTTTTGTTAATGTTCCTTTTATGTAAAGTAAATTTTCGTATTCTGGCAAATCATTAACAATTTGAAAGCTCTAAAAAGCTATCAAAGTTCACCACGTATGGTGAAAATGTGAATGCCTTAGATATAAAGCGTCAGCTGTTCTTTTTTTGCTTGTATCTTGCTTATTTTGATGGCTTATGTTTATTTTTCTACAAGTAAGATGGAAAATGTTAAATATATGAAAATGAATATATATATGAATATATATGAAAGAAATATATTATCTAGTGATTGTTTTCCATTGTTTTAAGTTTCAATATTAATTGTTTTAATAGCCAAGCAATGTTCAAGTATTTTTCAGTCTTTAAAATTTATTTTTTTCTTTGATATTCTTCAGTATCAAAGCTTAAAATAATTATAAGTAAGAATTCACCCATTTTTTTTTTTTTTTTATATATTATTTTATTTTCACAGCATTTGTTTGGCTTAACACTGAAATATCTATCGTTTCGAATACGAAACTTTGACAATTTGTTAATATAAACTATTGTGTTAATGTGGTGAGCGTTGTTAAGTTGCAAGAATACGGCTGTAAAGCTCCGTTCGTTTCATAATTACTGTAGACTTTTAAACTGGGCAGTGTAGTGATTCTCAAACTGGTGAATATTTATTTCACATATGTTAGAATAAAGAAGCTAGTCTCGCGGCTGTAAATTCTCTCTCGCTCTGAGTCGAAACTTTCAAAATCAATACAAATAGTTTTCCCGCTTCTTTTTGCTGCTATTCGTTGTTCGATTTTTTTTTACAATCCTTACTCTTGGATTTCAGCAGTGCAGCTACTTTGTTAAGGGGACATATAGGTTACAAATTTAAAAAAAAAAAAAATTATTTTTCGGGAATTTTTTTTCATAGAAGGAAAAAGGATATCGTTTTCAAATTTTGCACAGATATTAATTAACATTTAAAGAATACAAACAAATTTTTTCAGAATTTTTAAAGCGGTTTTTGACGTCATTTAATTTTTTTAAAAAAATGCTAAAAAATTGACGGTGTGCAGGATATCACCAGTCTGGAACATCTGAGGAAAAAATAAAAAAAACAAATTAATCCTAGTCTTAGTGGCCACCGCCTGAACTAGGATAATTTTTATCCGCCGAAAAAAAAACAAAATGGCGGCCATTTAAAAAAAATCGATTTTCGAGGTTACAAAATCGGTCGCCATTTTGTTTTTCTTCGGCGGATAAAAATTATCCTAGTTCAGGCGGAGGCACTTTTGTGGCGTCCGTGGCGTAGTTGGTTAAAGTGCGTGGCCGCTATGTCAACGAACCTGGAGACCCAGGTTCGAACCCCAGCAGCGGCAGAAAATTATTTGAATTAAAATAATTTTTCTGTACGGCCGCCACCTCTCTGCAGACAATGGCAAATCTCAGAGAGTAATCAAAATGCCATGTAAAGCTTCTTGAGAACGAGAACATTCCGTTCATCGCCGTTCGGAGTCGGCGTTAAACATGTAGGTCCGGTTCTCGCACAATTGTGTACAAACTTAATTACACGCACAACACAATTGATCATAAGAAGCTAGGTCAAAGTCCTTTCAAGAGCTGAAATGGCCAGTTATTTATTTTTTTTTTTAGTTCAGGCGGAGGCCAATTAGACAAGGATTAATTTGTTGTTTTTTATTTTTTCCTCAGATGTTCCGGACTGGTGATATCCGGAATTTTTTGGCATTTCTTTAAAAAAAATCAAATAACGTCAAAAACCGCTATAATAACTTTTTTGTATTCTTTAAATGTTAATAAATATATGTGCAAAATTTGAAAACGATATCTTTTTTTTCTATGAAAAAAATTCCCGAAAAATATTTTTTTTTTTAAATTTGTAACCCATATGTCCCCTTAATTCTACTATGTTCCATCTGAATGTTTATTCAGCACTTCTCAAACTTCAGATGCTCAGTTTAGATGCCAAAATCAGCTGTTGATTTTGAGTTTTGCTAAATTTTATTTTTTTAATTTTATCGTTTGACGTTTGTGGCACCTACAGCATTATTGTTGTAATTTCACATTTAAGCAGCCACTTTAAAATAAGCCTACCTCGTTATTATATCATGCTATTGATTAGATTTCGTTCATACCATGATATAATTACAAGGTAAGCTCATTTTAAAATGGATGCTCAAATGTGAAATTTTGCAACAACAAAGCTGTAGGAGCTACAAATGTCAAACGACAAAAGCAACAACAACAATTAGAAAAACTCAAAATTACCCGCTGGTTTTGACAACTAGTTCCTTTGACAACTGCCTTGTAATTGTATCATGGTTCATACTTACTGACATGTGGTAAGTAGTAAGGCATGGGGTAGGTAACGAGGTAGATTTACAGCTGAAAATGAGTCAAAGTTAATCGAAAACTATCAAAATTAATAGAAATAATTTTTCGCTTCTGTTTGTTGAAGTTCGTAGATCAGTCGTTTTTGACAGTCTTAAATATTGATACTCAGTCGTTCTAATAGCTATACCATGTCTATTATGTTTTATGTATAGCACATAAAACATAGAGAGAGCCAGTTGGAGGATTTTTACGTTCGTCGGCTATAAACTGGGAAATTATAATTAACAATAAATTAAAAAATTAATACATTGAGTCATAAATAGCTAGTATAATTTTGATTGAATATCATTTTAATGCGAAAATTTTATTCTTTAAATAAACAATAAATAAATAAAGCTCTACAATAAAAACTTTCAAAAGCACTGGACAAAATGAGGGTTGTCCCACAAGAAACACTGATAGACACAAAAATTAGTGATTGAAAAAGTTCAAAAATTTTTAATTGTAAGATGCACAGAATAATCTTTTCTCAGAATTATGAATGAATATTGAAAATAATTTTTTTTTTTTTTTTTGGGAAAAATACAAGAACTTTTCAATTTCAGATTCAAAAAAGAACTAAAGGAAATTATAAACTATGTTAAATTTATGGTCGAACAAATATAAAGTGTTCTCATCCGAAATATCAGAATAAAACAGGCTGCCTTATTTTGACATTTTCATACAAAAACCTTTATATGAAACCCTTCAGAAAATAACGCAGCATGTCAAAACATATATTGAAAGATGTCATGGGATGAGAACATCTTATTATTATCCCACCATGCTTTAATTGTAACCTTCAACATATTTAAGTTCAAAACCAAGGTGCTTTTGGTTTGAGTTTTTCAAGGTACTGCAAAAAAGCTCGTCTCATGCTCATTTAAATGAAAATAATTTTGAAAAAAATGTAAAATACCACAGCAAAAGTGCGCTAAAAGATCTACGAATGCAAATACAAAGTTTCTTTAAAGTAAAACAACAAAAAAATAAAAATTAAAATGAAATGAAAAAGTTTAAACTTCGTAAAATTGCAACCTTGGAAAATGTTCTTTTTATTTCAGTGGGAAAGAAATTCAAAACAATTTTTAAGCTACTTTCACCTTAAATGAAAATGAAAATAAAAATAAAATGAGAAATAAAAATTAAGTGCAAAAAGTGTAAAAGAATCCAAGCATGTAAAATTTAAAAATAACAAGAAATAAAAAAAATTAAAACAAATAATAATAAAATATCTAAAAATGCCTTCGCTTAAGTGTTTTTTATACGCTAGCAAAATCAAATCGAACGCACAAAAAACGCCCGCAACCTTGATGGCGTCAGTGTAGGCGCACACACATGCGCCACGCCCCCACAAATGAAACTTTTAGGATTTCAACGATTCAGCATTTGAGCATTTCGGCAAACAACAAACAAACCAGCAAAGCAGCAAACGAACGCAGGCAACCACAAAATGCTATTAACGCTTTTTGTTGCTACAAATTTTCATAGTCGTCGTCGGCGTCCTCGTCAGAACCAGAACCAGGATCAGCATCAGCGGAAACACCACAAACGCCTGCCAGCAAGCGCCACAACCAACGAAGGCAACATGGCGTGAGTTTCGCTTCCGTCGCTTACCGAAATGTTTATACCTACAGGTAGCTAGCTTTATCGTTTAAATTAGTTAATTACAAGCGTTGAAAAAAAAAAATGTTGGCCAAAAGCACAAATATTTTTTCGCTCATTGATTTTTTGGTTGACGTCTTTGAGTTCGATTGGCTATAAGCGCGTTGGTGTCTCATTTAGAAAGCTTAGCCATAAATCAATGATTAAAACGCGCGCATATCATAACCTAGGGTGTGTGCGTTGTTGTTATTGTTTTTGTTTTTAATTGAATTGTTGCAATTAGCCGAATATTGGCAAGATGTTGGGCTATAAAGTTTGGAGAAAAAAAAAATTAAAAAACGTAGCTCTTGCGAGATATTGTTTGTGTGTAAAAAAAAAAAAAAAATAAACTGATTAAGTAAGTTTTACGCTCACACGTCAACACACAATCCGCACCAACAACAAAAGTTATTTTTCGACAATACTTTAACGTCAACTTGTCTCAATGTTTACGCTAACAAACGAAAGCGCGAAAAAGTTCAAAGTCATTTTCGTTAGTTGCTTGTCAGCGGCATTGTGCTCACATAAAGCTTAAAAGGTGAAAATAGCTATATTTTCCGAGTGCCTGGACGTGCCTTGACGTTGCAAAACAAGCAGCTTAGCTAAGGTTATAGTTTCCTTAAGTTTCCCATAGCAAGACTCTGCGAAAGGCGAGGGCGTTATTCTCGGTGATTTATTTAAAGCTTTAAGTTCAAGGAAAAGTCAAATGAATTTATTTGTTTTGAAGGTTATACAAAATTCTGCCCTTAAATTAAAAACACTTTAATTTTTTGGAACTTTATTCAAAGATAATCATTTAAAAGCTGCAAGTTTTCCTAAAACAAAGTGGCAATTTAGCAACATAACCTCTTAATTAATCTTGCGCCCAAAATAAACCTTCAAACAGGGATCATTCAAGTCATTAATAATAAATAAGCGGTCACACCAATTCAAATGCTAGGCGTTCACAGTTTACCTTTTTTATTTTCAACTTATCGATTAACCATTAGCCAAAAACAAGAAAACAAGAAAAAAAAACAACTCATAAGTGAGCAATTATTGGATGACATCGTTATCTAAGCATCTCAACACATTTCACTGAATTTTTTATGGGACAGATTTTATTTTGATGTCTTGTTTATTCAAAACATTATCGACATTTGAATTGTCTATTCATGACAGGTGAAATGTCAACAAGATTATTTAGTCGGGCGCTGATTTTTGGGGATATACATACGCTGCTTTTATTTCCAAAAATTTATCATTCTTTTCATAACAAACATACAACACTGACTAGAAAATTGAAGTTTAGAACTACGTTTGAGAACAACATACAAATAGTACCAGATGGTTCCCGATATGAAGGTTGTACCAACAAGCGTTATAGAATTGCAAAGGCATGTTATTTAACAGCAGGTCGTTTGGCAGTTTTAAAAGATATTGTATTTTTTTTACATAATCCTTATGAATTTAATTAAATCATCCAAGCAATTCTTCGTTTTATTCAAACACTACCAGGCCACAGTGGCAGTGGGGTCCCTGGGGGGGAGGGGGGGTCGGTACGCCCCGAGTACCACCATTTAAGGGGTAACACCATTTCGATATTTTTTTTAATTTCTCAAACAGAAAGAAAAAGGTACAAATACATTACATTAAAAAATGTGTGTCCCATTTTGTCGCATTGAAATTATTTCTAACAATTTGTGTATCAGTAGCTTCATGCGAAAGAAGTTTTTCAAAGCTAAAATTAATTAAGACTTATTTAAGGTATTCCATGGGACAGGCAAGGCTTTCCGATCTTGCTATTTTATCCATTGAAAACGAGCTTGCAAGTAATATTGATTTCGATGAGGTTATTTTAAATTTTGCAGCTCTTAAAGTAAGAAAAGTTAGTTTTTAAGAAAACGCCATTAATAAGATTTCTTTGTTTAACCTTATACCTACATATACAAATATGTACCTGAAAATGTAATGTTTTTGTTCCGTCAGTTTTTAAGACTGCAAAGTTAATAACTTTTCTTTTTTACCTTATGCCTACATATCTAAATATGTAGACACCTGAAAATGTAATATTTTTGTTCTGTTTTTTACATATTCTTATTGTTTGTCATATGACCACATATTTTTTTTTGGAAAAATTCGTATTGTTGTTGCTGTGGTAATACAAACAAAGTACGAAAATTCATGCTTTTTCTGCTTTAAGGTGATTTTTAAAAATGCATATCTCTTTTTTTATAAATTATGTAACGAAAAAAAATGAAATTTTTTGGACTTTTATGGAAAAGTTGCCATTTTTGATATGTTTTCCCTCTCTGAGCCTAATTAACGGTAAACCAAAAAATTCCTCAATTTTTCACCTTTTAGAATCAATAATAAAAAATTGGTTGATCGAAGTATTACCACAGTTATTGAATTTCTTGTGACAACACCTTTTGCATTTTGCATTTAAAACGTGGCATATACGAAGCGCACGAACAAAAACTTAAAACCAATGCAACGAAAATCCAATGCAAAAATCACCTTAAAGCAGAAAAAGCATGAATTTTCGTACTTTGTTTGTGTTACCACAACAACAACAATACGAATTTTTGCAAAAACAATATGTGATTTGAAGCACCTCATAGAAACCTTTCAAAAAATATAAATTTTTTTTAAAACGGTGACATCAAAAAATTTGGTGGCCGGTTTGGCGTGAAATGAGTCATATGTTGTTTGTTTTTTTTCGGAAAACATAAAGATAATAATAAAAACACTTAATCTCATCGAATTGGTTTCTTTTTGCATTTAGTAATTTTTTATAGGGGTGACACCATGAGTATCCGCCCCGGGTGTCACCAAGCCTAAGAACGCCACTGCTCAGTGGTCCGTGGCTCCACCACGGACGTTTTCTCTTTATCGATGAATTATCTTTATCAATTTATAAAAAAACTTATTGAATCACACAATGTCACTTCTACTTAAGTAAAAAGTCAGCCGTTTGTTGCTCTTGCTCATTTATATATTACAGGAAAACCACTGTCAAAATTTGTAGAAATTGCATGCCACGCAACAAATATACATACATACATACATGCATACTATACATCAAGTCGGATTGAGTCTCATTGAAAGTTTAGAGAGATAGAGTCGAAAAAATTCATATAAAAAAAAAAATCTCCCCATTAAACAAAACTGTGTTGGATTAATTCACCACATCAAAACTAATTTCAACATATTAGAATCATATTAGAACGATCCAATTGGCAATTGGTGTGGTGAAGTCATTCGTTCTTTTGTTTCAAGAGCAGCAACCCAGTCGCGAAAATAGTCTCCGAAGACGTCGTCGATGACAACGGAGTAACAAAGCTGATATTTGCTTGACATGCAGTGTTGCCATATTTTTTTTTTAAAAACTTTAATTTAGAGAAAAAAAAAACTTGTTTTTTGGTGAAAAAACTTGATATTAAAAATTAACTAAAATATGTATTTTTAAAATGTGTGCTTTAAAATTTTTGGCAATTCGCTTTGTTCTCTCGTTGTCCCGTTATTTTGGCCACTTCATTTCTCAAGAAAATACGGAAGACTTGATCGTCAACTCTGAATGTATGAGCCCGCTTACATTGGCCAAGACTTGAAATCAATTCTTTGCTATTCCCTTTTAAACTTACCCTCTCTCACGTTGAGGTTTGCGTCTTTCATCAACAAACTTACAGACTTGATTTCAAGTCTTGACCAATGTAAATGGGGTCTATGTTAACTGAAGCGTCAAGTTTAAAAAGGAATGCCAAAAATTTACCGCCAATACTCGACGAAGGGAAACCGAGACAAAAGAACAGAAACAATGACAGCAACAATAATGGCAACAGCGCTGCCATATAAATAAACTTTGAAAAGGAGTGAAAATTAGTAGTAGCAGCTTCAAATGATACTTATGCTTTTGTAGTAACATACAATTTTGATTCATAAAACTAAAATAGAAAGCATCGTTTTAATCGTAAAAACTTGAAAAACTGGGTAAAATAAAATAAAACTTTATTTTTTTAGGAAAAAACTTGAAAACTTTCTACCCTCTCAAAAAACTGGCAAAACAAGTTTTATCTGCACACAAGGCAACACTGTTGACATGTCGCTATTAATCATGATACAATTATACAGGTAGTATTGACAACTACTGATTTTCTCAGCAACGAGGAAACGACCATCTGTCAAAAACAGTTGTTCGTGGAATAATGTGAAACGAAAGTGAAAAACATAACCTAAATAAAATTTGTGCGTTTAATATAAAATAATGAAAGTTTTGAAAAAACTATGTGTGATTTGTGCTAAACGTTTTCCAGTCGGAAGCTTTAAATTTTATTCAATTATGCACAATTTTAATTAAAAACTTATTTCATTTCGTCTGCATTTCGTCCATATGCATATGCAGCTGCTGAGGTTGCTGCATTTGAATGTTTTCCACATTTTTTTTTATGTTTGCACTAAATCACATTAAGTTGACAAATTATTTTCGCTAAAGTAATAATAAATCACTATTTTTACAATGCTCACTATTTATTATTACATAAAATAGAAAATATTTTACAAGCAAATGTTTGGTTAACGCAAACAATGGCGTAAAACATCAACAATAATTGAACACTCTCTTTTTAGACATTTTTTTTGACAGATGGTCGTTGCCCAAGCAACTGTCAATACTACCTTGTATTATTATACCATGGCTATTAATTCAGTAATAAAACAAAACGTAGGAAGCTTGTGTCTCTCCGAGAGGGAGAGAGTAGAAATAAAGAAAGAGAATTGATTATTGCCGTGTTAGTGAAATTTGACAACACCAAGAATAGCTTTCTTTCTGTCAAAAAATCGAGCGCGAAGGAGAGGAGCCGTTGATACTTGTCAAATTGTGTTATTTGTTTGAGTTGCTAGATGATGATGTGGTATAGTTTTTATAGGTTATTGTGCGAATAAAGTTTAAATAAATATTTCATTCAATTAATTGTGCCGTGTCGTGTTGACAAAAAGTTATTGCAGTTGTCTTCGCCCATTTACTAAGTTCGCCATTGAATGGTTTTGTCATTTTATCAAAAACGTGCGCTGGAAGGTGCCACCGACATTAAGCTTTGGCCAGCATGCAAATTGTCTTGCATTCACATCGAGTCCTTCAAGAAAAGATCGTATGTCAAGAAAGAATGTTAAATACCTCAACCTCAACAATAATAGCCATCAAAATAAGTGGACATGGCATTGAGCTTCGACCGACTGCACGTTTGCTGTTTTATATTCATTCCAATTCACCATCAGCTGTTTTTGACAGGAGCGGGGCGAAAAATTTATCATTTTGAGAGAGAAGTGTCAAATTCACTAACACCTTATTATTATTACACCATGGGTCTGTTCCCGTACTTTTGTAGCAAAAACTTGCAATTTGCAAAATTCAAGAGAGTAAGCAGAAAAATTGTCTCTGAGCAATAAAAATGCTAAAAAGTACGGGAACGCTTTTTAGTAAAAACCTTGTGATCAAACATATGTTGGACAAACATTGGGATAATTAAACGACAAAAATATTTTTGAAGATTTCGACAATGTCTGATAAATTAGCTGCACTAATTGATTAAATATATAGCTAGTTATATGTACCTGGTGAACAATTAACTTGAATATTTGTCTTTTTATTTTCATTTTTAGCTCAAATTTATACTTGATGCACTTGTCCATCTGTTTTTTTTTTATTCTAGCGTAAATTTTGACATTTCTGTCAACACATGACAACTTGCAAGTTTTTACTACATGAAATTTGTGTAGCAGAAACTTGCAACTTATCGCAAGGAGGGGAAATGTTTTACTCTCTCATTGTCGCAAGTTTTCACAAACTTGCAAGTACGGGAACAGACCTATTGAATTAGAATGAAAATTAACTTTCTAGTAATGAAAATTTTGCATCTGACAATATTGAGTATGCAACAAAAATAAAGTGCGGTGCAGTGAAAGTGAATAAGTGCATTTAACATTAATTAAAACTTTAATAGTATATTCAACTTTAAAAGAACGAAAAAATTGTTACTTTTTTCTATGCTCTGTATAAATATTTTAATTATAATTTTTGTCTCTAAGCGAAAATACCCTGTTCATTTTTTATTTCGATTCAAGTCGTGAATAAAGAAAAATGAAAGATCAAGGAGAGGGGAAAGAGGCATAGAGAGTAGAAGAGCGACATGAGCATAAAACAAGGAGAGTGTGATGAGAAACAAATTTAAAGCAAACATACGAGGCAGAATTATTTTTGAGCGAACGCGTACTTTCTGCAGTACGTGGATCCCTTCTGTCGTTGAAGACGTAGCAAAGTACAGTCTTGCAAGTCATTTTGCTAATTTGTTTGAAAATGTCTTCGACGACAGCAATGAAAGTGGAGCGATCCGTCGTCTATGACGGAGTTAGTGTCTTGAAGACGACTTCAAAGACGGATCGATCCATTCGCCACTGGGAAAGTATATATGGATATGTATTTGTTTGTTTATTTCGTTTTGTTTTGCTTGCTGAGAACAAAAAGGAAAACAAAGAAAAGAGCAACATGGAGTTTATTGAAGCTCTCGCAGCACGAAAGCATGCAAACCTAACGATCAAGCAATGCATGGCATTGTGGATAATTTCTTAAAAGACTACACTTTAATTAAAGATACTTATTAGCTGCGTTCGATTCGCCAGTGCTCAAGTCAATTACGAAAAAAACGGCTACTCACTTAGATGTTACTGCATAGTTGGCAACACTTTTGTTTTTACAGACCACATAAAATCTGCCAATAAATTAATTTTGTTTTTGTACTCACATCACATTTTGACAGAATCTATTACATTTTACCTTATTCCGTACAGAAACCAACTTAAAAATAAGAACTTGGCAACTCAACTTTACTCAACTCAACTGATAATTGACCTACTCTATACTCAACTAGCTGTAGACTTTGTTGTTGTTTTCCCATACAAATTTTGAAATAAACGACATGAATTGAGTGGCGAATCGAACGCAGCTATTATTAAAATTTCGTAAAGAAAATATCCCTATATCCTTTTGTAGCACAAATGTGATATTTTAAAACTTATTTCGTAAAAATCGCACCAGTACTTTCGAAATTTAGTGGCAACAAAAAATGTACACTTTAATTTTATACAATACTATAGAAGTATAGATATAGATGAGGCTCTAACCTCTTATTGATACGCCTTTTACAATATCGTATGATAAAAATTAAGTGTAAACCTTGGGATTTAGTTATTTCGATACTTGTAGCTTTTTTAACTTTGAATGTAAGAATTTTAAAAATTTGTGTTAAGATGTTGTGTTAAAATCGAAGTAATATCTTTTTTGAATATTTTAAAATATTTTTTCGTAATTATTTATATTTCTAACAAACAAAATATTGCATGTATAAAGTGCATTTTGTTTTTAATGTACAACTGAAACAAAACGACATATTTTCGGTAGTGTTCCCATTGGTTCTTTATTCATTCCTTTCATTCATTTATCCGGCCACCACTGGATAGATTACACGTCCACAACAATGGTTCTATGTTCAAATAAATTATCTGTTAATTAAAAGCATTCACATTGAGTGAGTCCTTTATTGGTAACATGCTACAAAATAATAATTAATAACTCAATCAAACAATGGTAGTTGTGGCTTCATTTCAGATTCAGTGGATAAGCATTTGTAATAAACAGAGTGCAAACACACTGGATATCTTTAATCAGTAGATATTTGCTGGTTTACTGCTATCTGAAACTACTGAAAATCTAAAACTTTACCCACTGGTAAAAGGTATCCAGAGGTAAAAAATAAAAGTGAGATAAAAAAGTAAATTAAAAAAAAAGCTGGAGTTGGCTGTATCGTGGATTTTCCTTATTCTTGTCACACGTATTTGCCCAATCTTTTTCCTAAATCTTGTCTTTACCGTGTTCAAATTCTTGTACTACGAGGGTTACTGTATAAATTTCGGTAAAAAATAAACAGACAAAATTTTTTCATTTTGAAAAAAAAAAACGCAAACATTTTTTTAAATTTTTACCACGTTACCACTTGAGTAACGTAATAAAATAAAAAATATTCCGGGAATTATTCTTCTTCATAACGATGCGAGCTTGAGACAACTCAAACCATTAAATTAATGGATTATCCACCGTACAGTCCTGATTTGGCACCCAATGACTTATATTTGTTCCCGCACATCAAGGACAGACTGCGTTGACAGGGATTTTTCACGCCAGAAGAAGCCCCTGATGCTTTCAAAAACTATGTTTTGGAGGTGCCTCAAGCGGAATAAATGTATTAATTATAAAAGAGAATATGTCGAAAAGCAATAAAGAAAACAAAACTTTGGTCTTTATATTTAAATCCAGAAATATAAAGAGTATTTTTTAGCTGCATGAGAAGTTTCGATGGTTGTTGTCTATGGTTTGACAGTTGAGAATGTCAAACTGTGTTGACATTTCTGTTCAGTAAGGTTTGGCAATCGTCATGAATCGTTTAACGCCAGAACAACGCTAGGTCTTTCAGTTCATTTGGACAAACCAAAGACTTAAACCACAGCTTGGTAAATTTAGATATTTTTGCTCTCGGACGTTTTGTTCCTATTCGCTGCAAAATCAATTGAACTAAAATGAAGTTAAATAACGAAAAACACTGAACTAGTTCACATAGTTTGTGAGTGGGAATCGTTCAATTGAACTAGTTCGTTCATGAACTACCCAAGCCTACAAAATACATCCAATCAATTGTTCGTTTTAATCAAAAAAAAAAATCATAAACTCTTGCTGATAAACCTTTTATATACTTTGAGTATTGTTCAATAATAATTAAACCATAATGACCAAACCCGTTGCGGTAGTTGGTTCAAAAATTCTTGATAGTCACTTAATTTGTTCAGCTTTGTGATTTTAATAACTTTCCCATTTCCACTTTGCCGTACTTGAATTTTTAAAAAGTTACTCTAAATTTTATTCAGTGAATTGTTGAAAAATTTTCAACAGAGCAAAAATTTAATAAACCATTCTGGAAATAAACCCAAAGCAGAGCACTCTACAAGCAGAGTCCTCTAAAAGCTTTTCTACAAATTTTCAAGTCAATGTCAGAATGTTTGCAACATTGCACTTTTTGCAAAAAAAAAAAAGAAAGCAAAATGCAAACTGAATTTGACGACCTAGCAATTATATCCATCCAAATAGTTTCACTCGCTGTCAGGTTGCTGAAATGCAACCTTTAATTTTGCTACAGCTAATGAAGTGTATTTTTCACTTTCAATTTTCAAGTGCTTTTTACGCGATTTGCTACAACTACAAATAAAAAAAAAAGTTCACCCCCACTTTAATACTAACTCCAGTTTTTAGTTTTTACTTTTATATTTATGTTTTTTTATTGCTTCTGCCAAAACTGTTAGCACATCATCATGTCTGCCCCTGCATGCCACTTCACTCGTCCGCTAGGTTTTAAACTTCCTTTCATGACCTCCTACTAACTCATATATTTATATTATTTTCTCAAAAACTAAACGTGCAACTTCTTCTCACTGCCGCAATTTAGCCAAAATGAAAAAAAAAAAAAAAAATAGAAAACCCAAAAAAGGTCAAACTGTTTTTCCAAGGTTCTGCTGACTTTCGCTGTTGGTTGGTGTTGATGTGAGTTAGTAGTGTAGAGTAGTAGCAGCTATCGCTGTTCTTCATCGCCGACGTCTTCATCATCATCATCATCGTCGTTACATTTACTTTTAACTTTGGCCCAGAGCAAAAGCAATGCAGCTGCACGTAGGTAAAATTGTTCCGCTCTTGAACTGGTTGCAATCATGACTGTGAAGTGTGGCGTGTGGAGTGCACATAAAGCCTGTTAAGCAACTTATTTTAAAGCGAATTCGACTGGAAAACTTAAGCATTCTAGGTGAAATATTTTTTAGTTTTTCTTGCATTTGCATTGAAAAATATTGTGCAAAAATAAAATTATTTTTAGATCAGCCATAGTTCATTTTTATGCTACTTCCGGTTGTATTTCTGCACTAAGATGCAATAAATAGGCAAAGCATAAACTTCATATTCCTAGAAGAGCTGTAAGGTGGTTCATTAAATCTTGTTAAATTGTAAAATTTTGCCACAAATTAAGTTAGTGTTTCATATTTTAAGTGATAAAATTAAATTTCTTCTCACTTCGTTGTATTTTATTATCTATGAAATTTCGTTACTTTGCTGCTGCTTCTACTTCTACTTCTGCATCATGTCACTTCTTCACGTTGTTGCTGTCATATTTTCATCTTCTTCATAAATATTTCGTATAACTTCCAAACTAAAGAGCTAAAAGCAGCCAATGAAGCGTGAGGAAACGTGTTAAGTTGCAAGCACGTATTTCTGTGCATGTGTGTGTGTGCCTCTGTGTGTCGAACTAAGCTTGTTGGTTGTGTTCGGGTTTCGAATATTATGAATGCTTTATGGGGTTCTATCAAAACCATTTTGTTGCCTGGCGTCACAGTCAACCGCATCTACCTAAAACCATGCAAATTTGTTACAAACACTTACGTTCTACCGCAATGTTTGTCTTCTCGTATGTGCATGAGTATTTTCTATAAGTGTGTGTGAAGTACTTTCCTAAGACTACACATCAATATTTTCCTTTTTTTTACAAATGAGTGCAGTACCATGTTTTCCATGTGTGGTTATGTGTGTTGGTGTGTGGGTATGCGTGCAAAAGTGCTTTTAGGGTGTTCGGCATAGAAATCTCTGCTATTCGATATTCAGCTCGTTAGTTTTTATGTATGTTTGAAAAGTATTGAAAAAGGATTTTACGATATGATTTGACTTTGTCAGCATTTGCTTTTAATTGTGTTGATTATGTAAGCCCTTAAAAGCTCTTAAAAGTAATAATTAATATTTAATATTTATAGACAGATGAAAATTTGAATGCAAGCCACGTGATAAGAATGAGCTTTAAATTTAAAAAAAAATTGTTGAAGAAGCTTAGATTGAGAATAGTTTTTTTTTTTAATTCTTGATTTATTTGCAGCTATACACAAATATATCATAAAAACAAAAAAGATTTCTGAAAAATGATATTTCTTTACAACTTTCAGAAAAATTTAATTAAAATAAATTTTTCAAAAAAAAACTGGAGATCAAATGTTCTTAAAGCTTCGGTTTTATTGTCCCAGCTGAATTACTTTTTGTTTTTTTTTTAGCCTAGACGAGAGACGAATATTGAAACGGCTTAAGAGAGATTTGTTGAGAAATGATAGATGCCCGCTGATAGAGACTTATAGTATCATTCTATAAATCTCTGCACATCACTTCACGCTGCGTTGTTGAAATTGGCAATTTATAAAACGCAATGCTTCTTAAGAGTTGAGTAACGCAATAGTGTAGTGAAAACAGTACAAATTTTGCATTTTATTAAAACCCAACCTTTGAATTTCGTTCACTTGAACTGTCAATTTCATCACTTGCTCTTGAGCTGCCGTTAGAATGGATAAGTTGGCATTAAAAGGGTTATAACTTCTTTTTTACACTAATATATTCTTAAATGCTTAAATACTTAAAATCGTGTCACTTAAAATCGTACATATCAGAAATAATAATTACTTGCTGAATAGAACTGTGTTTTAAAATAAAGAAAAATAAATTAAAATCAGCGTTGTTTCTTTAATATTTAAACTCACTATTTAAATATAAAAACAAATGAAATTCAATAGTTTATTTAACAAAAAAGATATATTTCATATTTACATCTTAATCGAAAAAATAGAAAAATAAAAGTATAAAAAGTTAGTTCAGTCTTTTACTCAGTATTTCTTCAGTATCTTATTTAGTATTTTTGCTTCTTGGCGGTATTCGAGTGAAAATTTTAAATTTTTTTACAGGAAAACGTTAAGAGATAATGGAAAATTTTTTTGGGGTGCTTTAATACACTCGAATTTTTTTACAAAAAATATTTTATTAATTTTTAACACTTTTTATGTTTGTAACTTTAATTTGAAGTTTTTTACATTTTTATACCTGGTTACCATCGTTACATAAAATGACCTTATCGGATTATCTCCAAATTTTAATCGCATACCTTCCACATGCGTAGTTTCCGTGTGAACTAAAATATTGCAAAAATTTTAATTTTTTCTAAATTTTTTTGGACAAAAGCCAGAAAAAACTTGCGTTTTTTACGATTTTTTTTCAAATCTTCATAATTTTTGTATTTTTCTGCTAAAGTTAAAAATTTTAGTTCACACGATTTCTGTTTTTCTGGGTGCTGGCAAACCTTAGTTATTATGGTAACCATCAGCTGTTTCCGAAATCACACAGCTTGACTATACAGACTGTTTCATTGGTCGCTACACCAACTCATCAGTAGCCTTTGTATGACTTTACACTGTGATCTACTCAAGCTACTTAGGTTCTACATATACTGCCAATATGCCGAGAAAGTTACCCGGAATTTATTTTTGGCAGAGAACGCTTGAATTTTTGTAACTGAGTTCTTATCTACTTTTTGATGCATACTGTACCAAGGTTAACCTAGATCGTATCATACTTTTGGGCATAGCCTTAATTCATGTGCATCTTCAAAATTCGATCACAGCGGCTTACTGCTATCAGAGCATTTTGAAGTTGTTGTTATTTTTGCTGTTTAGCTCTTCCCTTTTTTCCACACTTTCATTTTAGGGTTCAGTTAGTTTAACTGATGGTACACCTAAGATGGCGTGGAGACCATTTTTTTGTTATGAAAGACTTTGTTGTTTTTTTATGTGATAAACACACAACCAATCATTTTTCTTAACATTTTTATGGGCGTGCTCTCCCAGAATATTTAATCTTAATATTTGTATACGGCCTTTTTATTATTTATATTGATTTGCTCTATACAGAGCCGTTGTTGTTGTTGTTGGTTGTTGCCTTCTTTGTTCTTCATGTTGTCTTGTTGTCAACATGCTTGGCCTAGAGCTCGAAAAATTTGTTTTCTAACCGTTTTCCTGTAAAAAAATTTTGAATTTTCACTCGAATACCGAGAGCGCCAAGAAGCAACATGTCTTAAAAGTATTTATCCTTTTTGGCTTCGAATCGACTAACTTATTGCATGTTTCGACGGTAATTTCGCTCCATTTTTCTTCAAGAACCTTCTTAAGGTCATGCTAACATTCATAACATTCATATTTGGACTGAGCGGGAGTTTTCAATACTTTTGGGCAGTTATAGACTGTCCACATCCAGGCATTGAGTGAGCGTTTGGGGTCGTTGTTCGCATAAAGCTTAAAAGTGGTTCGTATTCTCATTTTTTCGGCACTTGGTATTAAATTTTCTTTGAGAATGTCTATATAGCCAAAATGGTTCATAATACCATCAATCAAAAACAAATTACCGACCCCGTGGGCTGACATACAGTCCCACACCATCACAGATCCACCTCCATGTTTACGGTCAAGCGTAAATTGGCTATATCCATCTCCTTATTTCGTTTTCTCTACACATTTTGCTTGCCATCTGAGGGAAATATGTTAAATTTCGACACATCTGTTAAAATAACATCATACAAAACCTCCTTCTGTTTGGATTCATAATCACGGGCAGACTGCAGCCATTTGTGTCTATTGCGTTCATTGATAAATGGCTTATTGCGAGCAATTCTGCCATGAAAATTGTTTTTACGAAGCACTCTTCTTACCGTTTAATCACTGAGGTCCGTTTGTAAGTAAATTTTAAGCTCGTTGTTGATTTTTCGGGCCAATATCATTGGGTTTTCCTTTACTGTACGTGTTATCCACCTTTCGTCGTTAGCAGTCAGCTTCTTATTCAAATGAGTTTAAACTTTATTTAAAATTTTATTGCTTTAGGGTTTTTTATACTATACTGAATGGTGCTGCTGGGCGCATTCAGTATTTCTGCAATTTCTGCATAGCTTTTTCCTTTGCTGTAACGGTGAATTATCCATTCGTGCTCTTCCGGAGATGTCTGTTTTATTTTTTTAAATTTTAATACCATTACCTTTAAAAACTCTAAATAAATCACTGCAGACGACGCAAGCGACAATATCCGTAATATCGAATTGAAACTTCTTGCATTTCCCCGATATCTAATTGGAATTATCTGCTGTACGATTTTAAGTGACGCCACATTTTCGTTAATTTCAGCGTGCTGCCAGATTTTAAAAAAAAACAAAGAAGTAATTTCCACCTTTTTACAAATTTTGAAATATTTTGCAATCTCATCGTTTTTCACCATTATTTGTGTAGAAAATTTTTTTTTCGTTTGGATATTAATAAACAAATTGTTTGTCCACAATTGTGGTACGATTTTAAATTAAAACTCACAGTTCAAAATGTTTCTCAAAGAAATATAAAAATTACCGGAGTTAGCAAATGGTACGCCAGTGTTTGGTGTTTATATTACAATTTCAATTTAATGATGACTGAAGAGAACAGCTGATATGGTTGCCAACACACCAAAATTTGGTGAATCTTGAATTTTTCAATAATTTGCAATAATGATGGTAATTTTATTTCACATGTGACAACCATAAACTGTTGTTGACTGACAGTTCATCGTGGTAACGTAAGGTAGCTAACGCAATAACGTAGTGATTAATAAAATGCAAATTTTAAATCCAAGTGATGCGCCGCGTTAGCGTTGCATTTCATCACGGTGATTTATAAAATGATGCCATTCTAGTTGATGGTCATGTAATGCAGAAATGTAAGCGGGATTTTATACTTAACAGATTTTTTTTCATTCGTCTGTGTTGTTACATCTTTTTTTTTTAATTATAAGTTATAAAGTGAAGGTACTTATTCAAATGTTTGAACCTGACTAAAAATTGAATATATTGAAGTTTGTCAAACATTTAAATGCCAGCGCACAGATACACAATATTTATTCATTAAATCATTAAAATATTTGAGAAAGTAATTTGTGTTGTCATTACATTACATTTGTTTTTTTTTCACTCCTAGTACGTTTTCGTTGTGTTTTTGGCATAGAAGGGAATTTGATTAAATTTCGTATTATCTACTTTATGGTAGAAAATACAAGGTAGTCTCAAGGCTACCTCCTTCCTCTACTTCTCTGAGTCATAACTGTCGAACTGAATACAAATAATTGTTTGTCTCCTGGTAGGGTGTTCCTGTCAGTACGGCAAGAGTTAAATCAAGGCTGTTTAATTGTTTTAATTGTTTAAAATGTTACCATAGTTCAAAATGCATCATTACTTTTTTTCATTTTGATGAAATTTTTAAAAGTTTTGAAGTGTTTTTTAAAAAATTTACTAAGAATTGAAGAAATTGAAATTAACTAAGAAAATGTCTGTTATTGACCAACTTACATATGTTTGAATTTCATAAAATCTCCGAAGGACCTGATTTGTAGGGAAAATCCGACTAGTGCGACCTCTAAGCCTCTTTCAAGAAATGAAAAAATCTCAAAAATACTCTACTTGATCAAAATTATGATATTTTTAGTACAAAAAATTGTCATAAATAGTGTTAATCAAAAAATTACAGGTTTCTACATCAAAAATTTTGGGAAATCATAACATAAACCAAAGTTTATTTTGAGGGGGGAACCGGGTCAACTTTTTTCCCCCATAGAGAGTGAGGCGCCTTAATGTACTGAAACTTAAAATCAAGATAACTTCTTTGTTTTTGAAAAAAAGTTAATATTTTTTTTTGCAGAAAATAATTAATTTCTTAAGAGTTTCAATTCTACATCATCAAAATTTTGGATTAGGAGGGTTTTTCAGAACATGATGTTCAATATTAGGGGAAGATGACGTTGCAGATGAAAAAATTCATAGATTTTTAATAACAATTACAATCATTGCTGTGACCTTTCCAACGATGTGTAAAACTAAATAAACTTAATAATCCGACTAAAAATAACCGAGTTATAGACAAAAAACCGACTCCGCTATTTTTGACACGCCCACAAAATAAAAAAAATTTGTACTCCCGTAATCTTGTCGACATAACATGGATCTTAATATATGGAAGTAACATTTAAAACTTTTTTTTCAATACGGCTTAATGTACATTCGTAGGGATAAACTCGACATTATTTCAGAATGTGGCTTGATTATTAAATTATGTCTATTCGTATATTCGTATTTGAGGACCACACAATCCAAACGCTTGCCAGATGTCATAATCGTTACTGTCGCAAGCGACAGAATATAGCGAAAGCAGTAAAATGGCGTGCATCAAATATTAAATAAGCCTCAAAAGTAGAAAACTGTCAAAAAAATATGGTGTTCATAGCATTTTGAATTAAATTTTAATAACCGTGCGACGGCATTGTAAGCGTAACAATGAGGCTTTGTATGTGCTGTCGTCTGGTAAGCTTTAGCTATGACAAACCTCGACTGCTGCGCCTGCAGCAACAGCTCGATAATAATAATAGATGCCGCCGCCAACGCTATCGGATACGAAAACCAAAGTACAAACGAATGAGCCGTTTATAAATTTAAATGAATGAATAGTTATAAGCGACGTCAAGAAAAAATCCCGCCTGACGTGCGCGCAAATAGTGCCAAAGCCGCGACAAAGTTAACAAGCTTAGAGAACAGCGGTAAAAAACGCAAAAAGGCAAAATTTACTTCGTTGCTATTGCCATGGGCTGAATGTCCTTCATGTGCACGCGTTGAACAGTATTTTATTTATGTGGGAGTGTGGCGTCTGTGTGCGTGTGCATTCTTATTTGCAAATATTATTTGAAATTTTTATAAGTATTGATTTTTTCTTGCACTCCCTCCCCCCATTTTGATTTTTTTTTGCATTCAAGTTTTTGTTACAACTTAATAAGAACTTTTTATTTATTTATATTTTTTTTCCTTTTTTATAATCTTCCTTCAACTTTTCTTTACTGTTGCTGTAAAGAACAAGCAATACTTGGCCTCATTTACAAGTATTGAGTGTCTGACATGAGCCCGTCATGCACCAGCAACAAACGCATAAACATATGAAGACATAAGAGAAAACGACATAAATACAGTATCAATTTGTCTTTATTGTCGTGTGGTTGTTTTTGTTATTGTTGTTGTTGTTGTTGTTGTTGCTGTTGTTGTTGTTGTTGTTGCTGTTTTTACTGTCAACGAGCATTCCTTGTTGCTTATCGTAAATGCAAAAGGAAGTTCGTTCGTTCACTGGCTGCACTTCCGTTTTCTTGGTTGTTGTTGTTGTTTGCTTTTTTATTGTTATAGTTTCTGACATTGTTGTTGTAGCTGCCTTGTTGTTGTTGATTTTACCCTGTTAGCCATCGAGGTTAAACAAGTTTTGCTTTTATTTTATTTGGTGCTGACGATTTGTCAACGGAATCGCTTCGTCAATCGCCAATTCACTGCACTCATTATCGTCAATTTATACGGTAGAAATGTGTCTGCAAGAAATGGAGGTCTGTCAGCTTATCAGTGGGTGTGTATGTGTTTGTATTTTGATGTATTTAAATGTGCCTGTATCTGCGCTTGCATTAAAATTGTATTTGTGATTGTCAGTCAACGGATATGGTTGACTTTAACCATAGCAGCCATTGTTTGCATTTACAGCGGAAACATTTTTCCTCAGTCATGCATAAAGCAAAAGACAAAAACGAAAAAAACGAAAAGAATCAGAAATATCAAAGTAACCTTTCTAGGAAACAATACAACAATACAACAATTAATACAACAGTATCTGGGAAATGAAAAATTGCATAGTTCTTTTTGAGTTGAAGATTTTTCTGATTGAACAAAGATTTGAAATGGTGGGGCATTTTATGTGCAGAAAACAACCAAACAATTGTTGGTTGAATACGAAAGATCGTATTCAAAATAGTAAGATTAAAACTTTTTTATCAATAATTTTCTTTTTTAGTTTTTATCTAAAACTTGAATTTTTCAGAAAAGATTATAGTAAAAATTAAGCAAAACAATAAAAAACTTCGATATTTTAAAATTTTTTTTATTGTATTAAAAGAATGTTGATTGCTACCCCTTCAAAAACAAAAAATCTATTTATTTACGCAAATGTTTTGCGGGTTGCACAGAGAAGCTCTCCGCTTTAAGAAAATGTACATTCTATTTTTTAAGAAATTTTAGGTTTGTAGTACAAGGCCAGAGGAAAAGAATCCATTTTTAATCGATTTTTTTAGAGTGTCCACAAAATACCCTACGAGATCTTTAAATATGTTAGTACCAATGGCTTATTCGAATTTAAAACAGGTATATTTTGAATCCGCTGTATCTCCAAGGCGATCATTTGTGTTCAAACGTTTAATTAGACGCACAACAATAAGACAATTGATCAATACGTCGCTCTGCTCTTCGCAAGCCACCGACTCTGCTCTTGCCGTTGTATAAACAAGTGAGCCTACAAACCACCGAAATGTTTACAGTTTTCTTTGCAGGTGGGCCTACAAGCCAACGACTCTGCTTTTTCCAATGGGTAAAGAAATGGGCCTACAAGCCACCAAAATGTCTACCGATTCCTTTGCAGGTGGGCCTATTAGCCAACGATTCTGCTTTTAACAAAAAAATCTCACGCCCTTTAGTTCTCCTTTGCAACTTTCCGCTTTTGCTCTTCCTTGGTCGTCGTATAATCTTTGAATACTACTGAATCCAAATGCTGCACTTGACTGTCTTATAAGTCACTTTAATTTCTGTGTCTTGAATTCACTTTGCTTTTAGCACACTGCGCACTTTTGACGTGACGAAGTTACGTTGTACTGCTCTAGTTACCAAAAAAGTTGAAAAATGAATTTTTTAAAAATTCATCTGCGTTTCATTGAATTGTTACTCGCTGGGTATAAGAGCTATGATTAAAAATTAGTATGACTATAAAGGTTAATTCTTTGACTATATTAAAAAAAACAAAAAAAAAATTTAATACGGCATAGGGACGTAGTGGGAGCTGCGTAAGCAACGCAACTGAAAATTTGTTACATGGAATTATTACTCGCTGAGTATTAGTGCTAGGATTAAAAATATGATACGCCAATAAAGGCCTACTGGAAGCCCTCACAAAAAAATTAGACAAAAAATTTCTGACATCATGGGGACGCTGAGAGAGCCGCTCAAAGATCGATAACGCAACATTCATGCAGCGGCGTTGCATTGAATTTTTATTCAATGAGTATATAACCTACGATAAAAGTTTAAAAAGGAAAATAAAGTTTTGATATATGGCTTTTCGACAAAAATAAAAACAAAAAGTCCGGGGTCGTTAGGTCGTGAATATAGCAGCTTATGTAAAAGAAATGTAATATCGTTGCATGGAATTATTACTCACTCAGGAGGAGTGCTACGGTAAATTTTGTTTTACGACAGCATGGATGTATTATTACGCTTTACAACTAAATTACAAAAAAAAAATCTTGTCATGATTTCAGGGAAGCAATCACATAATGCAGTAAAAATGCTACAGCCATGAAAAAACGTTGTATGGATTTTTTACTCTGTGACTACTAGTGCAACGGTAAATTTTAAGGAGCGAAAACAAAGGTGAGGTCTTCGGGCATATGACAAAAACGAAAAAATAATTTGACGGCGTGTCAAAAACCCTCAGGGAACCGCCTTATGTGACGCATATGCATCACTTTTGCTGGATTAATTGAAATGAGAGCACAACTCATGCGGAAGCAAAAAAAAAAACTAAAAGCAAAGCACCAACTCCAAATCCAACAACAACTCCAACACCAACACCAACACCAACACCAACACCAACACCAACACCAACACCAACACCAACACCAACACCAACACCAACACCAACACCAACACCAACACCAACACCAACACCAACACCAACACCAACACCAACACCAACACCAACACCAACACCAACACCAACACCAACACCAACACCAACACCAACATCAACATCAACACCAACATCAACACCAACACCAACACCAACACCAACACCAACACCAACCCCAAAACCAACACCAACACCAACATCAAAATCAACATCAACATCAACATCAACATCAACATCAACATCAACACCAACACCAACATCAACATCAACATTAACAACAACAACAAGAAACTTCGTCACGTCAAAACCTACGGGTGTGTCCACGGCACAGCCAGCTCTTTTTTTAATGTATAATACATTCAGTCCTCTGTATCGATTGCAGCCTATTTATATCCTCGTCTTCTTGTTGCTTGTGACAGACAAAGTACCGCAATCAAAAGTTCTGGGCTTATTTTCCCGTAAACGAAGTCCCGTACGTTGCAGCTTTGTTGTCGCCTTCCTCCAAAAACTTTCCAGATATTTGCCCAGCGATTTACCTTCTGTTGCTTCATTATGTGATCCGATACTCTACTCTGAGTAAAATCACGCCATTTTCACGCATGTGTTTGCGCACGTTTTGCAAGTCTCACACGTTTCTTTACGCTCTCTCTTTCTCTCTTCTTGTTTTCGTGTAAGAAAAGTATATGGGTGTTAATTTTTGTATTCATATCTTTATTATGATATGCAATTCAGTGTTGATGTGTGTGTGTAAATGTATAAGGCAAAAATAAATATACAATATTGGTGGTGTTCACCAAGTATCATTCTTGTACCTCGGCTGTTGTGTGGCGTCGTCGTCATTTTTAGTCTTCACAGTATTTCTTTAGCCATAAAACATTTAAAAAATTTTCAATAAAAAAATTTAGATTTCTTATACGTAGATTTCTTTGTGTCGTATCGGAGGGCATTATGCCCTAGAGAGACATATGGTTTCCGTACTACAATGTGTACTACAATGAAAGCTCAAGAAACCGTGTACTAGCATAATGACAAAGATGTGGTACTCTACTACATTGTACACTTATCAGCTGATGCAGAAGTTTGTCAATATAAAACAAGAAAATGGATGCAGGAAAATATTTAAAAGGAAATTTTAAAGGAAAAAGCAAATATTTTATACTAGCTTCAAGGGCATTAAAAAGAAGCCAACAATATAAAAAGCTTGCGTTAAAAAAAGGGATTTTGAGAAGATGCCGAACTTGCTGGTCAATGGCCAGTGTACAGCACCTAATTTTTCTATGCTGCCGAAAATCGAAAACACATGATTTTGACAGAAGAGCTTAAAGCTTTGGTTGTGTTCAGTGTGATCCATCGTAGTACATTTCAGAACACCACTTAATTTCAATGGTACATTGTATGCTATTGTAGTACGGAACTTCAGTTGCTTTAGAACAAAAACTAGGAATACTGATGACACACATATAGTTTCCATACCACACTACATTTGATACTACATGTCTGTCTAGGGTATAATACATAATACACATATTACATATAAAAATACATAAGCGAAAAGAGGAAAAGTGTTCTCCTGAACAATTAAGAAAATTCAGACACGTCAGTTAGTAATACGAGCAACGAATTGAACACGGTCAAAATCCTTTAAAGAGTAGAAATAGGGAATGGGTTGTTTTTGTGTCACCAAAGACCACTAAATTTTTTTTAAGTTTTATTAATACAAATACCTAAATCCATTTTTAAAAAAGCGATTTCAGGATTTTAAAAAATTCAGTCATTTACGGGAGAGAAAGAGTTCATTAATATTTAAGATGAGCTTTTAGAAAAATTTATCTTTATTTGTCGTTTCATACCTTAAATAGAAAAGGTTTAAATAATGTTCTTAAATTTTTCGGATTCGGAACATTTGGAGAAGGTTTAAAATATGAATAGAGAATATAATTGACCATATTTTTTAGTCCGTTAAGTTTTAGCCGCTGCATTGATTTCATTCAAATTTTAAAAAAACCAGAGAAAAAAAGAAAAAGAACCATAAAAAAGTTATTTTTCGGCACTCGGACAAAAATTCTATTTTATACAATCGCCGGACTGAATTGCTTTTCGAAAACGAACCTTTTTTTGTTCAGAAACGAGTTAAAAATGAACGTTTTTGAGTTATAAATTGTATTATTGCATAATATTTTTTATTATTTCGTATGGATAATTTGTATAAAAAGAAATGGTTTTCTTTCACTGGTGAAAATGTTTATATGATGTTTATATGAAGGTTAACATTTCCTTTTAGTATTATAAAAATATCAACAAAGGTTTAAATTTTTTTTTTAACTTATTTTAGAATATAAAATAGTAATATTTATGATTCATTTCTGAAATCATTTATGAACAAGAATGGTTCATTAACGAGGAATTTTTACCTAATAAAATGATAAAAAATTATTTTTTTTCGACTCAAATGTACAGTTTTAATTTATGGGAAAAGTTTTCACGAATTTTATCTTCTTAGCAACCTCAAAAATAAAAAAAAAACTACCCAAAAACGTTCGCAAAACTCTCACCTTATGCAAAACCTTCGGTTATGGTTCAGTGGGAAATTTATCTCGAATTGTGAGTTACTGAGATTTTTTATTGCTGACCCAAACCACTTTTTCTTTGGTTATTTTATCGATTGTTGTACTTACTAAACATTTACTTGCTGCTCTAACATATAGATCTGAAACCATATACATATCTATCTCTATCCACCAAGCTTGTCTGAATATGCTATGCACTATTGCAATTTTACCACTATGACATATAAGATTATACCTACTTCAAATCTGATCGTGGTCCAGATATTTTTTATATGTATTTTATTTGAATATTTTTAAATAAAAAATAAGGAACTAATTTCCTTACTAGATTTCAAATGAAATTTTATTTAAAAATCTAATTTTCAAAACAAAAAATGATATTGAAAATTTCTAAATGGTATTTTAAAATTGAATACCTCCTTAAAACTTCTTGTTTACTTTTAAATAACCTAAAGGAATTATTTTGGAAATAGATCAACAACGTAAAACAGAAGGAAAATTATACTTTAAGATAAAGTTGAATGGGTTTTTTATTGCTTATACATCTTAAACTGACTTAGTATGCTCCACACTCTTCCATGGCCAACTCAACAGAAAATAGGCTTAGTTTCTCCCTTGCGACTGCTTTGCAGAGCTTTTCATGCAATTTAATTATAAATTAAATATTAAAGTACATCAAATGAAGTTTCACATAGAAAGAATACACAGACACATATACACACACTCAAACACACAATCACACATACTCGACACACAGTCACACAAATAGGCACATGTATAAATTTATAAATATAAGCAATGGCGATATGAATGGTTGAAGAAATGGAAAAGGAAAGCACGTAACGGCAACAGAAAATGCCAAACGAATACATAAATGCTGAATTCTATTGAGCTCAAGAGAATTGCAGCTGAAAGGGAGGAAAAAAGAATTAGAGCATTGCGCATCGAAGCAGACGCTGAAGAAATATAAAAAGAAATATAAGCCAAAATAAGGCAGAAAATATAAGAAATAAAACATCTTGCGAAATTGCAATGTTGCAGCTTATTAATTCGTTGCGCATTGCTAACCTTTTTAAAATTGTTAACAAACACAAGAATGACACATTTTTAAGCGCAATAAATAAAATATAAAATATTGCTGCCTAAAAGTATGCATTAAAGTTATTGAATTTCAAACAAACAATCAAACAAGGCATTTGAATAAAACCTATTTGCATATATTAAGCGTTGTCAGTTACAAATGCACGCATCGCACTCAAATACACACACAAGCAAGCGTGTGCATGTAAACACATTCAGCAAATTCATCAAAACGAAAAGATGCGTTTATTATACAGGCTCAATACAACTCATGGTTCAGTGCACAAATCAACACACACGGATAGGATGATGCTTCCAAAATAACAACAACACTAAATCTATTATTCTATTATATGATTTTCAGCCTATGCAATTCATCTTTCGTTCATCGTGTGTATGTGTGTATACGGCCATGTGCGCAAATGTTTTTGTTATTGTTGTTGTTTTTATCTATCTTTACAACTGACTACTTTTCATTTTGATGTTGCAATATATTCATCAGCGTCGCATTCATCGCTTAAATAGCAGCTGCAATAAATTCCCATAAGCGCCAGTCTGTGTTTTTGTCCATGTTCCTTCTACTATGCTTTGTTGAAGCAACACACAATGGCAGAGCGCAAAAACAACAACACAAACATACACATAAACACACAATGAAAGGAAGCAACCAAGTGCAAGAACTAAGACAAAGTAAACAAACCGCTGAGGTGCATAAATTTGCATGAAGATCTATGTTAATTTTCCACTGAATAAAGTGAGTAAGGGTTGGGGAGTGGGGGCGATGTTAGGTCCAAGGAAAAGCATATGCGCTGAGGGAGCCAACTGCAAGAAATGGCATTTAATTTCATTATATTGATTCGTTGGCAGAGTTTTCTTTGCAAACAACCTTGCAGAAAAGTATTTTAAAATAATTTATGAAAAATCGGTAAAGTTCTCAAAAACACTCGCAGCATCCATCCATTCATCTACAGGATATTTTATGCGACTATGAAAAATAATATGCACATATATTTTGACTTCTTCTTTTTGTTGTTTCTGAGGATGGTGATGTATGTAAATGCATTTTTTATTTTCGTAGAAAATAATCTTTTTCACATTACATTAGTTTCATTGTTGATGTTTTTTTTTTAACTTGAACTTTATACATTCAACATTTTTTCGTAAAAATTTTGCGATATGGAGAATATTGGATATTGGAGTTTGCTTGGAGTAAAGCTAAAAAAGAAATAAAAATTTGATAAAAAGAAGGTCAATATATTTTCCCCTGCAAATTGTTAGTACTTAACCGTATTGAAAAAATAAACACAAATTTCAAATCCTCTCTCACGTGAGTGATAGCCAGGAAGTGTTATGACTCCATTTTTGTGCACAACCACTTAATTCTTGTTGATCTAGGACTTGGAATGGATGCTTATACTTTTTTGACTCAAAATAACTAGAGTTAACAATAGTAGGAATAAGTATGTTCTTATGCAAAATATCACTTTGTTGCAAATTATTCCATGTGACTTTGTTAAAAGTGTGCATACGAGTAAGTCTCCTAAAATTTAGAAAGAATATTAAAAAGAAATTTAGAATAATTTCATCCCAAGTGGTTTGTTTTCGCAATAAGCATATTCAAGCTATTAAGCGGAATATTTGAAACAGCCAAATAAAGTTGTTACTTGGATCGTTTAATTGAAACACATAGTTTATCATTCCACGGAGAGAAAAAAATATTCTTATATTAAGTAAATATTTTTCTTGATGTAAGAAAATTTAAATTTAATTTTTTTTAATTTAATTTTATTGAGACTTTCTCTTTCCAACATTCATACAATGGAGAATTCTTTAGAAATAAATGACAAGAAACTTAGAACTATAGTAGTGTTGTTCTAGAATAATGAAGTATGAAGAAGCGACTAGCAATATTAGCTATAAATTGAAAATACATGTGATTGTTACATTCATTTGAACATATGAAAACAATGCTTGCTCCCGGCATTACTTTTGACAATGAGACGTGATGTCTCCGTTATGTACATTCATATATACTTAACACTAAAAACACTTAAAACTAGACTTAATATTAAATCATGCACCACGAAAATGGTGTAATATAAAACGAAAATGATTGAACATAAAAGTAGAAGAGCAAAAAAGTTCAGTTAATCGTTAACCTCTGTGGGTATTAGGATGTGATTTTGTATAAAATTCAGGTAGCAGTGGGGTGTCAAAACCAGGATCAGTTTCGATATTTTCATTCAAAATGCCAACTGGAGACAAATAATTAATCGAAGACCAGTTGAATTGTTTTTGGAAAACAAAAATTTCTCTTAACAAATCGTTAACATGAAATGAAAGATTACTTACGAATTTTTTTTGTAGAGATAATGCATAAGGGCAAATCGGATTTATCGAGGCTCTTTTATAAATGAATTTATTTGAGTAACGCTTAGAGAAAGATTCGAAATTCTTATTCACGCATCGTCTCAGTACCTTTCGTTCTAAGACCTCCAATTCTTTGGCCAAGAAAATTTAAAATTAAGCCTTATTTGCTCAAATCAAGCACTAAAAACTAATATTAAGAATCAAAATTTTTTAATGAGTTTTTATTTCTAAAATTTCAAGAACTAGAACAAGACTTAAATCAAGAAAATGTTTTCTTTATTGAAGTAGACGCAGACTTGGATATCTTATAAATAAAAATGAATGTACATTTGTGTGTCCTGAATACATTTCTATACCGTTCATCCGATCCTGTTGAAACTTTATTCTATTTGAAAATAGAAGTTTTTGGTACGAGGCGGATTTTAGGGCTATAAATTTTGATCCAGCTTGAACACCGAGGGCGCTGTAGTACAAATTTTTTACAAAACGGCCTAAAACTCACAAACGGCTCATGCGATTAGAATGACATTTGGTATATAGTGATTTTTTTATGGTGGATATTTTTAGTTAATTTTTAGGTTACATATGCAAATATTGAAAAAATATAATATTTTTCTTAGATTTTGTAAAATTAAAGTTATTTTGATACGAAGAACACTTACATATCTTCAATACTGCGAAAGTTCTGATTACAATGAAATTTTAGAAGCGAGACCTTTCTCTTAGCAGAACCGGTTCACCAAGATTTGATGAATAAAGGTTTTTCGTTTAATTAACATAAAAAAAAGATACAGCATGTCGTAACACAAGACGTAGAATTATATAAAATTTAAATTTGAAGCAATCGAGTTATACACTTCTTATTTTTTTTTTTTTTTAGCTTTGAACCAAGGATTTCAGGTGGAATACCTATTCAGTCAAGTCTGCCTTGGTTCGAAATAGGGTGATAGTTTTAGTGGGAAGGAAAGGGCAATCAAGTGAAACATGTGTAGAATGTTCTAAGCGTGGTGGAAAGCCAAAGAAACATGTGAATTTTTCTTGCGTAAACTTACATAAACTTTTACCTTATTTCCTTTGAGTTCTTCTTTGCTTGCAAATTGAGTTTTTAACAGCGAACAGGCAGCGAATTTTTTTCGATACCTAGTACGCTGTAGAGTCAAAAAATTTGTTCAATGTTAGCAAGTTCAACAACTCATGTGGAGAGTTGAAATGTCAAAATTTCGTTGCGATTATATGCCCGGATATTTAATTGGCTGCGTAATTTCGACATTTCAATAAGAGTACTGTACGACCTCGCTTAAGCCATGCCGCAGCCCCGCCCACACCAAAACTAAACCCTCCATTACACACTTAAATAACAATTATAAATCCATGCCGCAGCTGCGCCTCCGCTGACGCTTCTTCTAAACGGAAATCGTTAGTGCTCAATTCTGTTAAAAAAACATGCCCCTCAAAATTACGCAATACTTTTTTTAATTGAAAAAAAACGTGTCGGGGCAACGCGATTCTGTTAAAAACAACATGCCCCCGAAAAGTATGCTATATTTTTCAATCATAAGATTTATGTCTTTGCTCCGCTACGCTAGATGGCGCTGTCTTAACTACGCTACGCTAGACGGCGCTTTTTTCAAAAACCGGAAACGGTCGATAAATAGGTAGCAACCTTGAACAAGAACCATGGTCAAAGCAAACAGAAACATCAAATGTTGGCTTTATATTTCATGTAATTGTGTAATATTTATATAAGTTAGAGAGTTCAAACATGACTTTTTCTCCCAGTGAGAATCAAGCAGACCAACAAGTGGTTACATCAACATTGTATGATCAGTACTTTAGGCACACCAAAGGCTCAAAGTGTGACCTAAAAACGCTATCAACCGCCGCTTGATCACTATCAAACACCCTACTAACCTCCAAGCATGACGTATTCTACGTAAAAAGTAAAATTCATCACACAGTATTCTATTTCTTATGGTTTCAAAAGTAAGCGTAAATAAAAGACAAGATTTAATTTCGGTGATTTTTTTATTTTTGTAAAGTTTGGACCCTGACATTGAAAACTGGGAACAATTTAAATGCTACTTCGATATCTATTGCAACAGTTGATTCTCTTGAGGTAATTTTCGACTACTTTTCTACACATTTTGTGTGGTTTCTTGGCCATACCTTGATGAATGTTGGCCTTTTAAATGCTCTAATAAGTACGGTCTTTTGCATAGCCACACAAAACCATCCTAATACTAGTCCCATCCATGATACAATTATACAAGGTAGGAGTGACAACTGCCAGTGTCTTGCACCGACTTTCATTTGCCTGTGTATTTTGTTTTCTATTTCTTTTCTTCTTTTTTCGTTCTCTAATTTATACCATTTTTGACAGTTGGTGCAAGACGAAGAAACTGTCACTCCTACCTTGTATAATTGTAAATATCATGGTCCCATCTAACAATTGAGAAATGGGCCTGAAGAAAATTTCATCGCTGCACTCAGAAAAAAATCCGCATTTAAAATCAACATTTTAGCAGTTTGACATAAAAACTTTTGATTTTACTATAAAAATTTTGAAATTAAAGTAAAAACTTTTGTATCAAAAAATAAAAATTGGAGAAATCTCTCCATGGAGAAAATTGCATTTGATAAATTGTCGTTCACAGCCAGCACCCATTGGAAGCATCTCATGCATTGTGAATGGTTTATTATAAAGAGTGATTTTTTAAGTGCCTGATAACTTTTTTTTTAAAAAAAACGCATAAAATTTGCAAAATCTCATCGGTTCTTTATTTGAAACGTTAGATTGGTCCATGACATTTACTTTTTGAAGATAATTTCATTTAAATGTTGACCGCGGCTGCGTCTTAGGTGGTCCATTCGGAAAGTCCAATTTTGGGCAACTTTTTCGAGCATTTTGGCCGGAATAGCCCGAATTTCTTCGGAAATGTTGTCTTCCAAAGCTGGAATAGTTGCTGGCTTATTTCTGTAGACTTTAGACTTGACGTAGCCCCACAAAAAATAGTCTAAAGGCGTCAAATCGCATGATCTTGGTGGCCAACTTACCGGTCCATTTCTTGAGATTAATTGTTCTCCGAAGTTTTCCCTCAAAATGGCCATAGAATCGCGAGATGTGTGGCATGTAGCGCCATCTTGTTGAAACCACATGTCAACCAAGTTCAGTTCTTCCATTTTTGGCAACAAAAAGTTTGTTAGCATCGAACGATAGCGATCACCATTCACCGTAACGTTGCGTCCAACAGCATCTTTGAAAAAATACGGTCCAATGATTCCACCAGCGTACAAACCACACCAAACAGTGCATTTTTCGGGATGCATGGCCAGTTCTTGAACGGCTTCTGGTTGCTCTTCACTCCAAATGCGGCAATTTTGCTTATTTACGTAGCCATTCAACCAGAAATGAGCCTCATCGCTGAACAAAATTTGTCGATAAAAAAGCGGAAACACATTTCGAACCGAACACTGATTTTGGTAATAAAATTCAATGATTTGCAAGCGTTGCTCGTTAGTAAGTCTATTCATGATGAAATGTCAAAGCATACTGAGCATCTTTCTCTTTGACACCATGTCTGAAATCCCACGTGATCTGTCAAATACTAATGCATGAAAATCATAACCTCAAAAAAATCACCCTTTATTAGTCAAAATAACCCATATTTAGCCGTTAGACAGTCCCAATTGCTGTGAAACCCAGGCTATCATTTATAGCAGCGATAGTTTCCACAAAGCGTACATTACAAGGTCTTTGTACATCCTTGACATTACGGTTTTGACATTACGGTTTTGAATAGTCGAGTTGAATAGCCCTGTATAAAAATTAAAATTGAAGTAAAATCAATCAGGATAATATCAGAATTAAAAACCATGCAGTAAAAGGATGTTAAAATATTACTTATGGCTTGCATAATCGGTCAAAGAAAGAAAAATCTTAACTTACTCCACCTGAAGCCGATTTGAAGCCTACCTCCTCCTTAAGTATCCTTTAATTATTTATGCAATAAACATGAACCACTTTTATCTGATAATATAACGATTAAAAATTCCACAAATCCTCAACCCTCGCTTTACACATCAAAACTAAGTGTGCATCAGTCAGATTGCAACACAAGTCCTCGACAGCACTTCATTAGCCAAACTGACCAAGTGAAGCAACAAAACGGCAAGCAAACCATGCCAACTCTACACCAGACTGTCGTTTGCAATACGTACTAATTACATTACGTTCTACCCAAAGGCATGTATAACGGTTGGCTGCATTTGCATCTCTGAGTTTGTGTGTCTGTACGTCTGTTTGTCCGTCTGTTTGATGTCTGTTAGTTGCAGGTAAATACGTTGCTTATTTTATTATGTCCGTCTATGTAACTGTCTATCCGTTCGTCTGTCTATTTGTCAGTCTGCGTTTCATTCACCCACTTTAACGACATCTGTCTCATTCGCCGCCTCTGGTCATCCACAACTTGGCTGAACTGCGTTGGCAAAACTTTAACGACCATCACCTGCAGGGTGTCCTAGTTGAGACCCATTCACTAAGCTTTTCATTGAGTTCATCTGTTGTTTTTATGGTAACTCTTTTATTTATGCTGCTCCAGCAGTTCGTTACGAATGTTGTTTTTTTTTTATTTTGTTTTTGCTGTGTATTCGTGTACAATTGCCAAAATTCAAATCCTGGCTACTGACTACTCAGGTGCTGGTGTTTTTTCTGTGCTGTGCTGTGCTGTGATTATTATCATTCTTTTAGGGTTTTAGATTTTGTTGCTGTTGTTGTTGTTGTTGTCGTTATCTAGCTATATATAAGTGAGGTCAAACGATTGCTCCGCCCTATAGTGTTGGTTGTCTCACTTACAACTTAACCTGAACTAAGTGGTACTCCATCCTGTGAGGGTAACACTCACACAGACACACGTATATCTACACACAGTGTCACGACTTAAAACAATAAAATAAAATCGATGTGGATTAAAGTGTTTTAAGGATACGAATGTCAGTTAGATAAGCTTGTTTTTTTTTTTTTTTTTTTTTTTGGATTCGCCCGGAGGTAAGAAATCTTCATAGATACGTATGACCCGCGCCGTACGCATGCACGATTTACATTCTAAGAAGTTCCCGGATCAGCCGGACTGATAGAATGCACCTACGTGCTAAAACTTACCACCTGTTGGCAAATAATAGCCTCCACTAAGCACAATTGCTTGGCCTTTCAGCGGAAATTAAAATTAAATAAAATTTGAGAATTTTTTGTGCTTATGTAAACTTCATAAACATCATCGAATAAAAGCACATTCTTCATAATACGAAGCAATACAAGACAACATCCAAATTTATTTATTAGACCATATATAACCGCATTTATAATTGTTGTCGTTCGGCTTGAGGCCACTGTCCAACCCAAGATCCTACGTGGAAAAGAGATGCAACTCTCAAACACCAAACCAATACCAAACATAGCACAGATATACAAGTATATATTGTGCAGGCACAATATATTTATATATTCGGGTCACTAAAATAAGGGAACACCGAGCTAAAGTTATTATTTGGATATGCATTTGGGCCAACGCAGGTAAAAACTTGTATGGAAAAGAGATAAACTCTGACACACCAAGCCAAGAGACACGGTATACATGGTCAAATAAGGAAGAACTAAAGATCTAAAATAATTTCATGAAAAAATAAAGCAACGAAACTGAATAAAACGAAAACTTAAAGTATCTATCATATTCGATGATGCTTATTTGTTAAATCGTAAAATCTACACAATTATCGCGAGTTATATTTGTTATCACAAGGAATGCGTTAAGTATTCAAATGTAATATAATTTTGCGTTTTAAGACATCCACCGAGTCAGAAAAATTTATCAAGTTCAAGTTGCCATTAAAATCACTACACATACATCGCAAAGGGTCGTGAAGGGCATAATTAGAAGTGCAGTGACTCAACTTAAAAAGCTGGAAATGTCTGGCTCCGCTCCTGGGGATGTTGAAGTTTAATGAAGAAAGGAGGTATTGTGAGTCTATATCACCACTGAGTAATTTGTATAAAAAAGAGACATTGAGCATAATTCTTCTGCTTCTTAAGGAAGGCAGGGAAATAATTTTGAGGCGTGTTTCATAAGGGGGAAGAATAATATTGGGGTTCCAACGATAATGTAAAGCAAAAAGTAAGAATTGTTTTTGAACCGATTCTAATGCATCGATGTGGACATTGTATTGAGGGTTCCATATTACGGATGCATATTCAAGAATTGGTCTAACAAGAGAGGTATAAAGTATTTTAGTAGTGAAAGGATCGTTGAATTCTTTAGCCCATCTTTTAATGAACCCAAGGACACCTCTAGCCTTATTTACCACCAAATTGACTTGAAGATTGAAACGAAGTTTAGGATCCATAATTACACCTAAATCAAGAAAACTGTGTACAATTTCTAAATTAGTATTATTTATAGTGTAATTTATACTATTAGCAATTCGACGTGAGAATGTCATTTGCTTACATTTTTTTAAGTTTAATTTTAAAAGGTTAAAATTACACCACTCAACTAGATTGTTTAAATCCGATTGTAAGAGTTGTTGATCTTCAGGCGATTTGTAAGTTAGGAAAAGTTTCACGTCATCGGCGTACATTAAGACGTAAGAGTGTTTTATTACAGAAGGAAGGTCATTTATAAACAGTAAAAATAAAACCGGACCAAGATGACTTCCCTGCGGAACACCAGATGTGACCAAAATATTTTTTGACATAGAATTCTTATATAAAACTTTTTGAGAACGATTCGACAAGTACGAGTTAATCCAGTGTAATAGTTTGACGGGAAACCCAATCAGATGAAGCTTTTTCAGAAGAAGATAATGATTGACACAATCGAAAGCTTTGCTAAAGTCTGTATAAATAACGTCAGTCTGTCGTCCTAAAGTAAAACCTTTGATGACACGCGAAGTAAACTCCAAGAGGTTAGTTGACGTAGATTTTCCCTTTAAGAAACCATGTTGAGAGGTGGAAATGGAGGAAGATACAACGTGGGTTATTTGATCAGTTATAATTTTCTCAAATAACTTAGGGATTGCGCTTAGTTTTGCGATACCTCGGTAATTGGAAACATCAATTTTTGAGCCGGATTTATGAAGAGGTATTATATAAGATTTTCTCCATATATAGGGAAAATGACCACTGTGCAAGGATATGTTAAAAATTTTTGATAGGGGAGAACACAAACTAATAGAACAATGTTTTAAAATGCAGCTCGGGATTTCGTCAGGACCAGTCGTAAAAGAAGATTTAACTTGTCGAAGGTAATGCATAACTATATTAGAATCTATTACGGGGGTTTCAAAAGAGTTAACTGGTGGTAGGTAAGGATATTCAAGACTCATGCTCAATGGTATATCGGAGTAGGTTGTTTTAAAGAAGTTTGCAAACATGTTGGAAACTTCGATGTCGCAAGATGCTTCTTCATGATTGAATTTCATAAGAGGTGGGAAGCTAGAGGTTTTTCGTTTTGAGTTGACAAAAGTGTAGAAAAGTTTCGGATTATCTTTGAATTGAATTTTTATTTTGGCTATATAGGCAGAGTAGCACTGTTTATTTAATAGTTGATATCTGTAACGACAAGAGGAATAGCAAGCGAAGTCTAAATTAGAGCCTGACCTTTTATATTTTTTAAATAAGCGATTTTTGGAATTTTTTAAAGACTTAAGTTCATTAGTTAACCAAGGGGGGTTTAAAGGTTTGAAATTACTATTTTTTTTTGGCACAGATAATGAGAAACATTTTTGCAATGTATCATTAAGAAACTGTACTGAAGATTCGACATCATAAAAAGAGTACGAAGACCTATTATTTAAAATTGGGGACCAGTCAATCCGCGCGAGAAGAGCATTAAGTTTAACATAGTCTGTTTTTTTAAAGTTAAAAATTTTATTATTTCGCGTATCTGGAGCTAATTTATTTTCATTTATGTTGGCAAGTAATATTGTTATTTCAAGAGTTGGATGATAATCGTCTTCAGGTAAGGAAACTGGGTTCGAACGACGGAGATTTACGGAAGTGCATCTATCTACAAATACAAGGTCAAGAGATCTATAATTTTTATTAAGAATATTATTAACCTGCTGAAGACACAGATCGGACAACTTATCTAAGAAATCATTTATCCAATCAGAGGCAGAAATAGGAGTAAGAAATGCGGAATCATCGGAAATACTCCAGGATACAGAAGGTAAGTTGAAATCACCTAATGCAATGATAGTATCCATATTTTTAAGCATATTATGGACTGTTTCGATGGCACTAATATGGTTTAAGTAAATTGTTAAATCACTTTTAGGTGGAATGTAAGAGCAAGTAAGAAAAATCGTATTATTATTTACTTTAACTGTAACACAAATAAACTCCAGGTCGTTGGTACCAGGAATTGTTAATTCCTCTGAAGCAAGCGAGTTATGGACAGCTATCAGAACGCCACCACCGATCTTATCATAGCGATCTTTACGAAAAATTTGGTACTTATTGCACATTATTTCAGAGTTTAAAACGTTAGAGCGAAGCCAAGTTTCAGTAAAAACTATAAAGTTATATTCAAAATCAAAACTGTTCATGAAAATATCGGAAAGTTTAGAATTGAGACCTCTAACGTTTTGATACACAAGCTCTAATTTAGACTTGTGATTTTTTAATCGTTTTTTGTATGGTACTGAGGACTATTAGAAGGACGAGGCAAGTGTACAACATTTGCAATACGCGGTTTGTTTTTGAATTCAAATTCATGAACAATTGTATTACGGGGCCAAAAGTTTACATCCACAAGAGTATTAAATAAATTTTCCGGAACAGTCAATCTAAAAGACGTAGTCAGTCTCGCATTTAAATATTTGAATTTTTGGATCGAAAGAGGCATACTACTATTTAACTTTGAATTAATAAAAAATTTTATATCATCTTCAGTTGTATCAGCAGCTAAGCGCGAGACAAAGATTGCTTTAGTTGGTGGAATTGCAATTAATGGCTTAGGAGAAATAGTAGCAGTAGTAATAGGAATCCGTTGAGCGTTAACAACTGAAGTTGCAAAAATAGGAGTTTGAACAGTAGGAGGAGCAATTGAAACAGCTTGAGCATAAGTAAGAACAGGCTGGTTAACAGGTATGGATGGTGCTAACATTGGCAAGGAAACGGTCTCTGGTACATTTGGAGCAGATATAGAGGCAATCGTATCAGTACAAATGTCCATATCGTCTGCAATGTCACGTTCAACAGGTGGTGGTATTGGTGGTGTCGAGTTAGTTTTCTGTTTATTGCGCAGGTTCATGTATTTCTTTTTACGCTTGGGCGAAGGAATTGGCTCATCAATATATTTACACTCATCGAAAAGTGTTTGGTACTTTAAAAATTTTGCAGAAAGCAAAGAAAGTTCCCTACTTATCTCAGAGAAACCCTGCTTTGTCTGCTTAAAAAGCTTATAAAAATTGACATCAGTCAATCTGCACTTCTCACAACACCAACGCAACCCTTTACCTTCTTCAATAAGGTCTGCAACTCTACCCATTATGCCCACACATTTGGTGTGAACGATATCATCACATAGCCAACATGATAAAAATCGCTCAGTTTCACCCTTAGTGGAACAGCCAGGCTTAGAGCAGAGCATTTTAATTAATAAATAAAAAAAAAAGACCAAAAAAGTAGTAAAAATAAATAAAAGTAGTAAATGTAGTAAAAATATTAGTAGAAATTAATAAATAAAAATAGAGCCAAAAAAGTAGTAAAAATAAATAAAAGTAGTAAAAGTAGTAATAATAATAGTACTAAGCAAAAGTAACAACCTGAAGTGATGGCAACCCTTAGTATGTATAATAATAATACGTATTCAATAGCTTAGCTAGACAGAGCTAGGCAGATGTCTTAAACGCAATTAGCAATAGAACAAAAAGAAAGCAAACAACTTAAAGTGCGAAGAATATAATAAAGAAAATGTAAAGAAACTTGTTCAGCACTTTAAAGAAATTTTAATAATAATAATAACACTTATGTTAACAATAGTAAAACAAATGCAAAACTTATCCGCTGCAATCATTAGACTTCACATAAGCACAAAATTTTTTAATTATTTTCAAAAAACCACTGTAATTAAATTTAAACTTTGCAGAAATTAACAAACACAACTTAAAGAAATTTTAGCGCGTTGCCAACTGTTATTGTTGTTGTTACGAGCGATGCTATTTTAAAAATAAAGTCACTAGAATACTATCTACGGCGATTATGCGGCGTGAAGATAAAGTGCAAAGGATATGAAAAAAAAAATCTCATTCTCATTTGTTTTTTATATCTAAGAATTTATTATCGAAATCGAGTTAAAACAAAGATGCAATGCAAGGATGGTAGGATGCAAGACAGAAACTAGAGGACGGTAAATTAAGATAAAGTTGCAAATAAATTCATAGTAATATATTTGAAGCTGAATTCTTTTTGACTGTTTTATGCGGGGGTGCTTTTTTATGATAAATTTATGTCACATATCATGTCTTGGATTTGCTTCTCTTGTTAAAATAGGTGGTAAATGAAGATATTTTTTATTATCTATCAGGTGTACAAAAAAGTTTTTAATGATTGTTTGAGATGGCATCACTAGTATCAAATCGAATTGGACAATGTTGCAACCAACTTCATTTTGAAGCCTGATCATTAGGCTTTCTTTTTCAGTATGTTTTGTTTCACTGGAGTGTAAACAACATAGTTTTTGTGTGATCCGAATATGTCAACTTTTGTGCCAACACAACACTATTTGCGGGAAAGTTTACTTTCTGCTTTCATTTGAAAAAAAATGCAGCTGAAGGTCATCGAATGCTGCAAGAAGCTTACAGGGAACATGATTCATCGATCTTCGCATGTGAGTTTTGGCTTTAGAAGTGGTGATTTTAATACCAAAATTCACATGTTTCTTTGGCTTTCCACCATACTTAGAACATTCTACACGTGTTTCCCTTGTTTGACCTTTCCTTCCCACTAATCTATCACCCCATTTCGAACCAAGGCAGATTTGAATGAATAGGTATTCCATCTGAAATCCTTGTTTCAAAGCTAAAAAAAAAATCTGGTCGCTTAAAAGCCATGGGAATGATCCATGATAGGATATTGGTTGCCATATGAATTGAAGCCGAGAGACGCCGAACGCCTTTTTTTCACTTGTGAACAGCTCTTACGGCAAAAAGAAAGTGATTTTTGCAGTGTATTGTGACTGGTGATGAAAAATGGGTTCATTACGATAACCTCAATCGCAAATAATCATACGGGCCACCCGACCATACGCCAAAGTCGACGCCAAAGCCGAATATTCACAGTGGCAAGGTCATGCTCTCTGTTTGGTGGGACCAATTGGGCGTTGTACTACTATGAGCTCCTACAACCGGCTGAAACCATCACAGGGCAACTCTACCGAACTCAATGCGTTTGAGCAGATCATTGAAGCAATAACGGTCAGAATACGAGAAAAGACACGACAAGGTAATTTTGCAACATGACAAAATTGTTTTGCTTGGCAACATGTTGCACAACCGGTCGAAACATACTTTGAAACAGTGAAATGGGATATCTTACCCCATCAGCCGTATATCCCAGACACTGTTCCTTCCGACTATTATTTCTTTTAGACTAAAAGTTTTAGTCGATGACGCATGCTCTTGAGGATCAGCACATTCGCTCTTTTGAAGAAATTCAAAATTGGATCGATTCGTATCGCATCAAAAGAAGCACTCTTTTTCGAGATGGTATCCGCTAATTGCCAGAAAATAGGGAAAAACTTGTGTCTAGTGATGGATGATAATACTTTGAAAAATGAATTTGTAACAAATTGTTCACTATAAGGCGTCAAACTTGAAAAAATCTTTAAAAAATTTTTTCTACAGGGAACAGGGAACAATAGGAAATATAACTCTTTAAATTCTTCATCGAGGTGGATAGTGCTCAAAAAACTTTTTAGACTGAGTTACGAAAGAGCTACGTAATCGGCCTATATAACATTTTTTCCATTTTTGTTTATAAAGGGTTTTCCATTAAGGACTTGACAACTTTTTTTTTAAATAAAACGCAAACCATTTGAGATATTTCTAAAGCTTTATCATCGGCTTGAAGTACAATGAAAACATTTATGAATGAAACTCGAATTCGTTCATATGGCCACCGCAGACACGTCGATTCGTTGGACCCAATTTTCGATGACTTGGCCACACATTTTGGCCGAAACGGCCGTTATTTCGCGTTCAATACTGTCTCTGAGCTCTTCCAACGTCGTCGGCTTCTTGGAATAGACCAATGATTTGACGTAGCTCCAAAGAAAATAGTCTACAGATGTTAAATCGCCCGAACGAGGCGGCCAATCGACTGGCCCATTTCTTGAGATAACACGCTCATCAAACTTACTCTTCAATAAATCGATTGTAACGTGTGCTGTGTGGCTTATGGCACCGTCCTGTTGGAACCACATGTCGTCCAAGTCCATATCTTCCAATTCGGTCCAAAAATAATCGGTAATCATGGCGCGATAACGATGGCCATTCACAGTAACGTTACGATCGTTATCGCCGACGAAAAAATATGGTCCAATGACGCCGCCGGCATGCAAATCGCACCAAACAGTTATTTTTTGTGGATGAAGTGGTGATTCATGAAGCACATGGGGATTTCCAACAGACCAATAACGCATATTTTGCTTATTGACGAACCTATTGAGCCAAAAATGAGCTTAGTCACTGAAGATGATTTTGCGATGAAATTCATCATCTTGGCGCATCTTTTCCAGAGCCCAATCGGAGAACGTACATCGCTTCAAATGGTCCATCGGTTTCAATTCTTGAGCCAGCTTGATCTTGGATGAGTGTAAACTAAGATCCTTACGCAAAATTCGCCATAAAGTGGTCTGGGCAATGCCCAATTCTTGAGAACGCCATGGAATTGACTGTATCGTTTGCTATGGACGCCTGAACGGCAGCAATATTTTCGACCAACCCGTTGTCTCACTGGCACGGCAACATCACACAACGAATATGTAGACTCAAATTTTTGCACTAAACTTGTTATTTCTGTCTACTAGGGCGCGAATTACGACCGAAAATTGCAGTTAACGCTCTTAAAGTTGCGATCACCGACTCCGAGTTTCGGTAGTAAATTTTCATAATTTGCAGACGTTGTTCGTTCGTGTACTTTACCACGATGAAAATGTTGAGCTTAATGAATAAATTGACAGTGACAGTTTGATGATTAGTGAAAGGGTGCGTTCAGAAATTTAATTCAAAGTTGTCAAGTCCCTTTTGGAGAACCTTGTATAAGCAAGAAAGTCTTACGGAATGGAATAAAATTTCATTCGAGTCAAATTTAAATTTTGACAAAATGTTAATTCCATTATTTTCATTTAAAATACATTTATAATTCAAAATCAGCATAATCAAAATCATCATCAAAATCCATTAATAATCCATTCAAACAAACTCCTTCCCCTTTAGGCACCGTTATGCTTAAGCTGCTTAAAATAATTGTTTTATTATATTTAAGAAAGCTTATTTCTGAATTAATTAAAATAAATAATCGATTGTGATAAACAGCCATCCACGATGAAACAATGACAAACTCACACAAGCACACAAGCCAAACCAAAAGGCACACAAAGAGCAAAAACAACAACAGCAACAACAACAACACCAACAACACCAACATCAACGACTTGCTGAAAACCAACTCAAAAGGTTTTAATTATTTTCTATATAAACAAATGAAGAAAATTTCAAAAAGGCAAAAACAAAGACGACAAGAGACCCTGACAAAAGTTGAGGGCAAACACAGCGACCTAGTGTAGCATCATTTGATGTACTTTTTTCTCCACAAACCCATACACACACACACACACTTACTCACCTACTCTCCCAAACACACACAATAAATGAACTTAGCACACGCTCGAGAGCATTAAAAAAGACCACAAGAAGAAAAAAAGCGGTATGAATAAGTATATTTTGTGGTTCTGTATATGTGTGTGAGTGTGTATTTACTTGTATTTCAAGCTACATAGCTTAAGCAGCAGAAAATATTATGCTTAAGATCCGGCAAAAACGCTGCAAGCAGGTTAGAGTACCGGCTAAGAGGCGCTCGGTCAGTGGGTGCAACGCTGCTTGTACTTAAATGCAGCAAATTACATACACAATCTAACACAGACGCACACTCAAACACTTACACACACACACACACACACACATACACTCACTACCCAGCAGTACGCCGAACTAGTACAGAATTAGGAAATCGCTAACTCCATAGTAACCACCACTACTTGCACGGTAATACCTTTTGTACGCTCTGTACTGGCGATTTCTACACAGAGATGTCATTGGATGTAGTTAGATCTACCTCCCTCTGCATTACCAGTAGCTAGCTTTCTTGCTGACTCCCCGTAGCTAGCTAGCTCGTTGTTAAACTAGCATTACAGATGTGGTTGCTTACTGAAAACCAGTGAGCTAGCTAGCTACTAGGAGTCAGCAAGGAAGCTAGCTACTGGTAATGCAGAGGGAGGCAGATCTAACTACATCCAATGACATCTCTGTGTAGAAATCGCCAGTACAGAGCGTACAATAGGTATTACAGCGCAATAAGTAGTGATTACTATGGAGTTAGCGATTTCCTAATTATGTACTAGTTCTGCTTACTTGTATTTCAATTTGTGTATTTTTCAACCTATACATCGAAAAAAATGGAAAAATTTTAATTTATAGTACCAATCCATTTGCTTTATTAAATTAAATTATAAATTGTAGTATTTTTTCATAAAAGTAAAGTTAAGTTAAGATTTGCCGTCCATCTTCTTCTTTTCCATGCATATGGCTTTAAATATACGCTTCTTTTGCAAGCTAAGACCTTTGCGAAGCTGAAAGTCGGCTGTGCCGGAAGCATCATTGATTGTTATAGAGTCTGGAAATTGAGCAATGAAATTTCGGTTTTGTAGTTTTAAAGATTAAAATGTCTAAAATACCTAAGAGTGCATTAAAAAAATTTGGCATGCCTTTTAATGCCTCCTTCCCTTGAATGCCATCCACGTTGAATAACATAACAACTTCATTGCTTAAAATTTTACTGAGGCTTTTAATCACACCTGCAGGCTGAAGTAAATGCTTCATTGTTTTGATCTGTTAACAAAAGCAATACATATAAAATAAAATTAAAAATTTAATGTAATTAAATATAGAAAATTATTATAATAATAATGATAAGAAAATATTAATATTATATTGGACAGACCGTCAATATTAATATCAATGCTTAATTCATGCAAAAACAGAATCGTATTGGACAGCTTTTTTAACTGTTGGGCTAATCCAATATGGAGATATAATCCGCCAGCTACTTCTTCTATGTCAGGCGTCGTACGACTTTTGAACTTATAAAACGCTTTCACGTTTAAATTTTGCTCTCTTAGGATCTTCACCAAATGCACTGCAGAACTTCGCGTCGGATGATGCATTAAATACCATTCCTCAAGTTGGTCACTCAAATTTAAAACTGTGCTTTTCTCTAAAATATCACTACATTCAGTTCCTATCCCCTCTTCATGTCCTTCTACCACTTCAATCATATCGATTGCTTCGTCATTTTTGCACTCATTTTCCACTTTTTCTTTTTTATTAAATTCTGTTTCAGCATGTCTAAACTGTGTTAATAATTTATCACTTTCTTTTTTCACTAATCTTTTGTAGTGACGTTTGCTGATCATTGTATTTATTTGTTTTAAGTTTTAAGTTTTAAGAAATCTGTATTTATTTATAATATATTTTGGTTATTATTTTCTTCACTTCTCTTTTTTTCACATACTCACTTTAAACACTTTAATCACTTTTCTTCAACAATTGTCGCGAACTGAATGCAAATCTAAATGAAGCGCATAAAACTCAAATCAAATTAACGGGATCACACAATTATTTGGAATTTTGTTTGATATCTGTGGAAAGTGGAATGTGGATTTATGGATATAGTTTTTTTATGAGAAGATCAGAGCGCATCTGTGCTCTGCTCGCTTACCATCTACATTACCAAGCGCTACCAAAGTAACTACCTACTTGCCGCGTAGCCACTGAAATAGCAAGTGTAAAGAGTAAATTTTGCTCCCAAAAATCATATTCATATTGTTCGTATCATATTCACGCATTGTTTCGGCGCTGCATTACCAAGCTCTAGCGATGTAACTACTTATCGTATAGCTACTGAAATAGCTAACGTGAAGGAGTCAATTGCCACTTTGCGAACTGGAGGGTAATGCCGTGCAAAATACATCAGCAGCGTCTGTATTTTGCGCTCTTCTATTTTCTTTTGAATTTTTCTTGTAGTTTTCTTAATTTTTTTTTTTATTTTTTCTTTCATGTTTTTAAGAAAATTGCACACGTTGTGTAAGGTTTTTATTTTCTTCTTGTTATCGTCGTTTTGCTTGCTGTGCAGTCTCCTTCCGTTTCCGGTTTTCACTATGCAGCAGTAAGCAGCTGCAAGACGTTTTCTAAGATTGCACTTTTAAGCTTAAACGATATTTTTTCGATGTTTTTTCCCCCATAAAAATCATGATATCCATGAAATCATAAAAAGAAAGTCAATGACAGTTTTTACTTGATTTTCTATAGCTTGCTATTTACTCTATGTGAGGCAAAATATGTTTATCAATTCTCAATTACTTGATATCCACTCTCCAAAATTCCAAGCTGGTATTCGATAAATTTTCACATAAATATGTATTTTCTTTTTTAATAATATCTGAGCAGGAAATAAGGTAAAGTGCGGTGATTTGAGACATGGTGTGATTTGAGAAAAAATAAACTATTAATTTAATGGAAATGGATGGAAAGTATGAAGCGATGAAATAACTTCTAAGGCAAGTGTATCCTAAAGGAGTCTTTTATATGATTTTAAAATGATTGTTCAGAAATAAGACTCTAAAAAGAGTATTTTTATGCGTGTTTTATGAGTAAACAATAAAAAACTCCTTAAGGAGACTTTGATATGATTGTAAAATGATTGCTTAAAAATAAGAATCTAAAAAGAGTATTTCTTTATGCGTGTTTTATAAGTATGCAATAAAAAGACTCCTAAAGGAGTCTTTGATATGATTGTAAAATGATTTCTCAAAAATAAGACTCTAAAAAGAGTATTTTTTTTTGAGTACGCAATTAAAAGACTCCTAAAGAAGTCTTTGATTTGATTGTAAAATGATTGCTCAAAAATAAGACTCTTAAAAGTGTCATTATTATGCTTGCTTTAAGAGTTCTCATAAAAAGAACTCAAGAAAAAGTCCTAAATAAGGCGGTATTATGATTGTTCATAACAAAGACTCACAAAAGGATTATAAAGGGTGTCCCAACAAGAACGCAATTTTTAAATTTTATATAAAACACAGATATTTAAAACAAAAATCGTGAAACTTTATTATATCGTAAAGTAGACAGAATGAGGTTATGTATGGAACAATATATCGTGCAGATGGCCGCCGCGGCTTTGCTGGCATGCACGCGATCTTTTAATGAAATTTTCAATGACCGTTTTGCATAAATGCTGCGGTATTTCATTAATGCAGCGTCCAATTTCCTCTTTTAAGGCTCGAGTCGTCGTCGGCTTATTTGCGTAAACCATCGACTTCAAAAAACCCCAAAGAAAAAAATCTAATGGTGTTAAATCGCACGATCAAGGCGGCCAATTCTGATTTCCAAAACGCGAAATAACACGACCGGGAAATGACTGATGCAGCAATTGAATTGTTTCTCTGGCTGTATGACATGTGGCGCCGTCTTGTTGGAACCACATGCCCTCCACATTCATTTCTTCAATTCTAGGCAAGAAAAAACTGGTAATCATTTCACGATACCGAACACCATTGACTGTTTGCGCTTGACCTGCCTCATTTTCATACAAAAAAGGTCCAATGATTCCTCCAGCCCAAAAACCACACCACACAGTGACACGTTGAGGATGCATTTGCTTATCGTGAATCACTCGAGGATTTTCCTCACCCCAAATGCGACAATTCTGCCTATTGACGAAGCCATCAAGATGGAAATGGGCCTCGTCACTGAAGATGATTTTAGCGGCAAAATCAGCATTTTCATGTTGTCTCTCCAATACCCAATTAACGAACTCCCTTCGCTGTCCATGGTTAGCTGGCTTCAGTTCCACTAACAGACCCAGTTTCGGCAAATTTATCCATTAATCTCTTTACAGTTGACTCTTTTGGAGCATTATTGTGACCCCAAATTGATCGCAATTTGCGAACTGTAGCCGCAAAACTTTCACCATTTTGGAAAAACAATTTCACAATGAGAATGCGTTGTTCATTCGTGTAGCGCTCCATTTTTACTAACCTCGTACCTTCTACTAGCAAACAGTAACAATTGTTCAAATGTCAAACAATGACACTTCCAGTGTTGCCACATTTAAAAATTGCGTTCGTGTTGGGACACCCTTTACTTATATTGCATGGTTTATGCGTAATTATAAAAGGGCCTCATAAAAGAGTCTTATATACGAGTGTTTTATGAGAACTCGACAATTAGGCGCTGAAAGGATTTTATAAACTTTAAAGTTATATTTTTATCTTCTTAATATATAAAAACGTTGGTGCATATGTATGTCTGTGATGGTCAGACTGAATCAGGTCTGATCCTCTGAAATTTGTAATGTGATGGTAATTCGTGAGAATGTGTATATTTTATTGAAGGGAATGCTCCAATATGTCACAATTTATCTTTCAGTCGTTCAGCGTGCAGTTGAGGAGCTTGCAGAATGGAATGAAGGGATACGTATTAATATGGCAAAGTGAAATTTTTAACCGACTTCAAAAAGGAGGAGGTTCTCAAGTTCGTTGGTTTGTCCGTTTTTTTTTTAAATTTATGTACATTGATAACTCCTAAAGCACTTGCCCGATTTCCGTTATTTTTTGTCAACAGATAGATACCATGAACGCGGAGAACCTTTTTAAAAAAAGTGTGCGTTATTCGACAAAGGGGTGTGGCAATATTAGAAACATACTATATATCGAATAATATTGACACTAGGGTGCTGAAATTTAGTACATGGGTAGGCATAGTTATTACAAATAACAGTCGATAAAGTGGGCGTTATTTGACAAAGAGGTGTGGCAATATTAGAAACTCGCTATATATCGAATAGTATTGACACTAGGGTACTGAAATTTAGTACATAGGTAGGCACAGTAACTACAAATTACGGTCAAAAAAAGTGGGCGTTATTAAATTTTTATCCTTCAGGATCGTTGGATTTGTTTTCAAAACTTCATCACATTTCAGTTTAAAATATTAGTTTTAACTTTGTACTGACCATCTGTTTGCAATGAATTTGCATTTACAACAATTATATACAACTGTAATTATATATTAAATCAACATGAAAAACAGCATTTAACTCATTTTTGTCAAAAGTGCACTTATCATAGTTGTGAGCTTAAACATTCAATCGTAATCATTAACGTAAGTTGCACTTAATTTAAATATAATGAAGGAGCTATATACAACTTTATAGTTAATATGTATCTTGATTTATTTTATTGACTTTTGTCTTTTATGCATTATGTAGTTGACCACAAACTGTTCATTGTTGTCTTTATAGTTTTTCAAACGCTTACTGCAAAGCTCACTACTTTTCTCTTCAAGCGGTAAGCAATAAAATCAATTTGTTTTCTCAGTAGCTTTCGTATTTATTCGAGTAAAAACAAATAAAAGCTACTTGTTGAGGAATCAACTGTTTATTTGTGCTTGTTGACAAATACAAATACAACAAAAAAATACGTAAAATACATACGAATGCATAAATAAAATAAACAAAACCCAAACACACATACATAAGTAAATCGTTAAAGTAATCGTTGGATAAACAGAAAAATAATCATGGCAGTAAGCAGCACAAAGGAAATTTTTTTTTAACATTAAATGAATAAAAAGCTCCGTAAAGCAGCGCAAAGTTCTTATGTAACGAAAAAGAAGAAGATTTATGAATATCTGTAAGTAGTATGTGACGACAATGGGGAGTACAAAAAAATATATTAATTATAAAATAACAGTCAGACATGAGGTGATTTTGAGCCAGTCAAAATTTAACAAGAAATCGATGATTTAAAGCTTACTAAAGTTTACACACTTGTCTTAACAAATTTGACAGAAAAGCACAGAGCAGCGTAAGGACATTCTAGACACGTGTTGGTGACACCAATAAAATCAGGTTATAATAAAGCTACAGTTAACTTTAAACGACTTATTCACTAAACTCAAATGGTTATCGTGACGAAATGATTTTTACTGTCAAATGTTTTAAGTACTCGTAAAATAAAAATGAAAACTAGCAAATGACGGCTCTGCAGAGACTCAGTCATAACAGAAAACTGCAAAATCACGCATTTAGAAGAACACTGCATAATGAAGCTATTAAATCAAGCTGCAGAAGGGCATATTCCCGGCGTAGCGCTTGAATATAATGACAACATTTATTTCAAGACACACAGTTACGCACACAAATTGCAATTCAAATAAGCTTTGTTAAGGTGGCCAGGCGTTCGTTCGCACCCCAGCTGCCAGAGACAACATTAATTGTCAGCCGTTAGTGTCATTAAAAGCTCGCATGTGTCTTGCTCTGTGGTGCTTGTTGCTGTTGATTTTGTCGTTAGTTGGCATTCATGCGTACTAATTTCTTTATATTTTGCTACATACAGCAATTTTCTTTTCTCACACACACACACACACAAACACACACAAACATACACACATATCAGTAAATGTTGTTTAGTTTTGCTTGACTTGCTCCTTTCGGCGCTGTACTTCATCCTTGTAGCAATACTTTTTCGCAAACTGTTGCCCATTGAGTTAAAACAAAATAAAAAGGAAAAATTATTAAAAAATAAACTACAGAAAATACAGAAAAAAAGAAAACATGGCGGAAATTAAGTTTTGCTTTGCATTTCCGATGTGTTCGAAGTGAAGTTTTACGTGAGTACAGACTCAAAGCTTGTTATTTAAGGTCAAAGGTGCAAAATATTTTGTTTTTCTTCCAATTAAAGCCATTTACCATAGATTTGAGCACATTTTTTGTTTAACAAAGTGCTGTAAAGTGTTTTATTTTATACTTCATAAATGTAAAAAGCCTTAATTATTAAAATATTCTAATTTCCTTAAAATATATAGCCATTAGAAAATTTTTTGTAACCTTTTGAAATCGACATTTCCCTTTAATAATGCGAGGCACGCAACCACAAAGCCTTATTTGGCGGTTCTGCCGCCTTGCATGAGTCTTTAAGCTTTAAAAAAAGTTATTTACAGCTCTTCACCTTATTCCACGCCTCTCGCTTAGCGTTCATTAACGCTGACAAACGATTAGTTAGTCGGCTGGTCGTTGTGAATTCAAACGCTGCCATTCCTTCTTTTTTTTCTTTCACTTTTTCCTCATGGTCTTTGAGAAACTTGTGAAAATGAAAATAAAAGTTCTTATATATTATAATGGTGGCTGAACTGTAAAAAGGTGAAAATCATTAGAGCTGTTTGAAAGAAAAAAAAAAGTATTAAAGGATGTATTAGTATTAAAAAAAGTATTAAGCCGAAGATTGGCTTAACCAAAGTTAAAATATCCCCACACTCCTAGGTGACATATAATATCCGAAGTTATGAAGGTTTTATTTTCCTCGCGTTAGCTTGTATGGGGGATAAGCGTGATTTCTATTAAATTTATTCGAATTATAATCGCATTCTACGTATTAAATATCAAAAGTTCACGTAAAATATCAAATCAATACACTAATCTTCGGGAATTTTTTAGGGTTTTACTATTTTGACGTCACTTTTCATGGAAAATTGACGTGGTTTCTATTTGGTTGTGAGAAATTTCAAACTCTTTTGACTCATCTTGGAACTTAATGCCTTTTTTTAAAAATAAGATTATATATTAAATTTCACAACGATAACTTTAAAATTGCGGTTGTAATTGTGACAGCGGACAGACAGTCGGACGTTTTTTTATATCTATACCCGAAATATATGTAGTAATCCTCGTAGAACAACAAATACCATTTACGTCTGTTTTTTATGTAAAATTTCAATAGTTTTTCCATTCAACTAACTAATAGTAGACACCATATCGTTATAGTAGTTAGAAGAATAGTTTTGAACTTAGTCCCGAAAGGACCTTGAAAAAGAGCTTTTTTTAGGGATAGTTTTTAAGAAGCAAAAAAGGTTATTTACATGAATTTGAAGGAGTGTGTAGGTTAGGTTAGGTTAGGTTAGGATTTGTTGGCTGAGCCGGCAGACGACTCGTACAGCTAGGCGAGTGCAGGACCGTTGTGATACCACATAATCTCTTTTGACCTTTAAGAGATATCCCTCCTCAATAAACCAGTTCGAACGGATTATGAATTTTATTATATGTTTGATTTCCAGGCATGAGACTTCGGTAAGTCTATTTAAGAAGGGATGGCCCAGAGTTTCTAATCTCCTTTTACTTAGTACCGGACATTCTCAAAGGAAATGCTGAACATTTTCTACCACTTCTTCGCATTTGCATCTTCTGCAGAAATCATTTGGTGTAAGTCCCAATCGAAGAGCATATGTTCCGACAGTGACCCGTGAGGACTCCTATTTTTTTTAAAAAGGTTTACCCTGCTGAATTCAAGAAGTGATTTCGTGCGTTTTAAGTCGTAGCGAGGCCACGTTAGCTTAGCTCCCCTACATGTGACAAGGTGTTCCCAACGTACTTGTGCAAGACTAAGGGAATTGTTCTTGCATTGAAGTTTATAGGAGGACATGGGTATACCAATGAAATCCTCATTTAAGAGGATGTTCGAGGTCGTACCCTTCCTTGCCAATTCATCAGCCAGATTATTGCCCTGGATATCCTTATGACCGGGTACCCATATGAGGTGGATCCTAAATAACCTTGCCATCCCGTTAAGAGATCTTGGGAACTCAGTGAGAGTTTTAGAGTTATCAATATGAAAGTTCAGCACTTTAAGCGCAGCTTGACTATCTGAGAATGTGTAAATATTCTTTCCCCTGAGGTCTCTTTGACCTAAAATCTTAGCGGTTTCATATATAGCCATCATCTCCGCTTGGTAGACACTAAAATAGTTAAGGAGTCTAAAGGAAGCTCCTATTTCCAGATCTTGGGAGTATATTCCTCCCCCTACCTGTTTTAGAAGCTTGGATCCGTCTGTAAAGATTTTAATCCCGTTTATTTTAAGGGGGTTTGTTAGCCCAGTCTAGCCGTGAAGGGATAAGAATTTCATAGTTCTTTTCAAGATTTACCGGGGACCGAACTACCGTAGCTGTTACTTATCCAATTTCCAGATTCTCTTAGTCTGAGGGCTGCTGAGTTAGCAAACTCTCTGGCAAAGATATCTAGAGGAGAAGATGACGTATGATATGGTGGTATACAAGTATGGAGCGGACAATTGCCATATAAATCTAGCGTACTATTTTGTGGGAAAAACCCCCAGGAGTGTGTAACATAAGCTTACAAATTTAAATTGAAATTATCCATGAGAAATATTGCTTAGAACACAAGGTGTCATTACAAGTCAGTACCGTTTTGAGATATGAAAATAGGAATAGGAATTATTAGAAGAAAAACAAAATTAGGTTTTTTCTTAGGTCTTAACTCGACGATGGTTTATTTGCAAGCGGCTAAAAAACTAAACTTAAGTTACACAGAGAGGTTTTATCATGTTTACAAAATATAAAATGGAGCATATTCAAAAAATATAAGTTGCTCCATCTATTAGTGATTTTTTTCTTAGAAAATATTATTTTTTGTTAAGACATAAGAAAAAGTTCTTTATATAAATAATCATAAACAATGTGGCAGACTATTTCAACTTTTCAAGACTATTTCAAGAAAAATCAACTTTTTTTAATGTGGGGTTAAAGTTTGCTTAAAATCAGCTCAGTGGTTAGTTAGAAACGAATTTTTTCTGAAAAAAGTTGGTGAGAGCGCTCAAGTAGGGATCTTAAAGAAAGGCAAAAATACAATTAGGATGCTCAGATCTTTCAAAAAGCTTCAAAAAATATTTTGATACTGTGCCCGAATCTGTAAATGGTATATTTATAACATGAATATGACCCACCCGATTCCAAGGAAAACATTCTTATACTATTATATAACCACCTCCATGCCATACATTTTTTGTTTTTAATGAGGACGTGAAATTAATTTTCTTTCCTTTGAGGAGTGGCAAACATTTCTTGCTGTATCAATGAAAAATAAATTTATTTTTGTTTCATCTCTCCATAAATTTTGCCACGTTGTGAGCAAAAGAAAGTTCTCTGGAAATTCTTGCAGGACAACACATTTCTGATATTTGCTGCAATCACTGGTGATGATAATAATACGGTTGTCTGGGTCGTTTTTTTTTTAATTGAAACTTCTTTAGCCGCGTTGGGGAATAAAACCGATGAATCAATTCGCCGATGAAACATTTCGCCGTGAAACACTTCGCCGTGTTTTTCACATAGTGTTACGCAGAATTAAATAATTGTAATATTTTTTTTTTTATTTATTTTTTAGCTTTGAACCAAGGATTTCAGGTGGAATACCTTTTCAGTCAAGTCTGCCTTGGTTCGAAATGGGGTGATAGATTAGTGGGAAGGAAAGGTCAATCAATTGAAACAGGTGTAGGATGTTCTAAGCGTGGTGGAAAGCCGAAGAAACATGTGAATTTGAATCAGAGGCAAGTGTTATGCCTTTACCTCAGTCAATTCAAGTTATAAGGCAATTTCATCCACAAACTTCTCTACCATCAACTACAACTTCATGTCGTAAATATTGATGAATTTTTAATTTCAGTTGAATAGAAATGAGGAAAGAAAATTAAGAAAGGTTTAAAGCGAAGGACCATGGCCTGGCCGGGAATCGAACCCGGGACTTCTGGGGTGGCAGTCAAGCACGCTACCAACTCGACTACCGAGGCCGCCAACAGTACATTTTAAAGCACATTTTAAAGTATTTTTCAAACTTTTGTACAGTAATTTTGGAAAATCGCAGCAAGTACTGTACAACGTTCGGCTTGTTGTACACTCTTTAATCAACTGCAGAAGAGCAGATTACAGTGATGCCTGTTTAAAAAACAATGTGTTCACCAAGAAATAAAGAGTATACAGTATAATTCTGTAGTGCATTTATTTTCCTTATATCTTTATATTTTTTATACAAAATTCTACACATGACATAGTTTTTAGATACAGTACGACGGCATAGGATGATAGTATGGTATGATGGTATGGTATGATGGTATGGTATGGTGGTATGATGATCATGGAATGATGTTATGGTATGGTATGGTATGGTATGGTATGGTATGATGGGTTTGGTGTGATTGTATAACTCTGATGTTGTTCTTATTTGTCATATTAACATTAAACTTTTCGAAATTGTTTTAAACAGATTTAATTTACCCTTGCCATTATATGAAATGGGACTTTTTTAAAAAGACTATATTAAAGAGTAAACCAATTAACCACTTAAAAATCAACTTTTGGGTTCAAGTTATACTTCTACCGTGCGTGCTGGCCACAAACATATATTTCTTTTTGTTTTTGTTTGCTACGGGTTTTCATCATAGCTTTTGCTTGAGGGCATTTGCAGCAAAATTTAATGATCTTCCCAATGATCATTCGCAGGATAAAACATTCGTCTCCTTGCTTATATGCTAATCGCCGTTCTTCCGGAGTACAATGAATATTACGGTCTTTCTAAGAAATTAATTGCAAAATATTGGTTACACTTTCCAGCAATTTACTTTAATTACCTCACATCTGCAGAAGCATTTGAATTCGCATCTGAGTTCTTTTAATCTTAATTTTTTTTTTTTTTTGTTTGATGTGGTAAGTGAGTTTTGTGAATCTCCCATAGCCTTTCCTAATTTGATTGAAATAATACCTCCTTTGGTACATTGTATATCTTTCAAATCGGTTCAGTGAATCTGGTGCAATAACGAAACATACCTCCAACGTCACAAAAGCTTTAAGCAAATGGCATGAATAAGAACTTTCATTGCTTTTTTTTCCAATCATTTTATTATCTGTCCAACAATGAAGTCTGTATGTTCTTCTTTTTTGTAACTCTCATAGGTGAAAACTACAGTAACTCCCATTATATATTATTTCTATACAAAAAGTTGTGAACAGTCGAAATGTGCGCAAATATTACTTTATGATTCTGGAAAATCTGGACTCCCAGTGTTGCAATAAAATTCTGAAAAAGAAACTAGACCATACAGAGACACTCATAAACACGGTGTGTAAAACGCCCGCTGAATTAAAGCGCGAAGGTTAAAAACGTTATAGCGCAATAAAAGATTGTAGTGTTGTAAATGTTGCGTGTTTATGAGAGAATTGCATGTTTGCAACTTCATCAGTTAAATGTCAGTAGATGCGATGCGATGCTATGCGCTTCGGTGCGAGGATGATGATGATGAAGATAATGATGTCTATATATATATGTGTGTGTGTGTGTCTCAGTACGCAATAATATACTATGTATATAAAACAGAACATAAACATATTGTTAATGGCCATCATTCCCCGAATAATAACACAAAGAAGAAAAAATAGTTTTTTCCTACATGTTTTCACCAATTTTAACTTTAATGAATGAAATGGAGCTAATTAAAAAAATAAAACTAGTAAACTTCAAGGCTTTTTGTTGATAAAAGTGAAAAATTGTTCTATAGTATAGCTGCTTGTTGAAATTTATGTCCGAATAAGTCATATTTATCGGTTTTTTTTACAAATTAAATCTTGTTGTTTGCCATTTTTTTTTTCTTCTTTATGCATTTTAAAAATCTAATAAAAATATATGAAAAAAAAAGTAAGAAAACTTTAATAATTTGAATGCGCTGCTTGTAGAAAAATAGAAAAATAAAAAAAAAAAACAACTGCATAAAAGTAAACTGTGACAAAAGAACAAGAAAAAATATAGCAAAGATAGAAGGAACGACCAGTCGACGTACGAACTAACTTATGTTGGACAAGGACTACTGGCTGTCGTTTGACTTTGTGGCGACCAAATAGGACAGCTGCACAGCAACAGCAACAGAGATAGCAAAAAAACTTGAGTCCTTGTGGCTTTGCGGATTATTCGTGCTTGAAATATGCACAAATATTAACTTTACGCCTATCAACAGACCCCCTCTGCCCTGCTGCGCCAAGAAAAACCCAGTTTGGCCCAGCAATGAATATGAAATATTATAATAAAGTAGAATAATAAAGAATAAAATAAATCTAAGGCTAGCTGCAAAGTGATGGAAATATGTGCCTATAGCTCTGAGCAACATGCTGCAGTTACTGTGAGTTTCAAAGAGCAAGACAGGAAAATATTAAATTTAGTACGCCGCGGGAAAACGTTGCTTTTATGAGGGGAAAGAGGAAAAAGAAACTTTACGATTTTGTTTCTCTTTAAACTTTTTCTATGTGAAAAGTAAAGTTCATCGGAATAAAGAATGATTTACTTACGTATTTTCTCTAAAAATTCTCAGAAGTCGAAGAATATAACTATTTTTTTTTTAAATATTTTAAGACCAATATAACTTTTGGAAATTTTCAAAAAAACATACTTGTCTTGAGAAATTAAAAAAACAAAACATTAACTCAAAATTTGAATCCCATTGTCAAAAGTACCAAAAGTGAAAAACAGGGCCATTTATACCATAATTGGGGTCCGATAGTGAGGAGTTTTTGGGGCCCCTTAATAAAAAATAAAATTTCTGTCATTTAAATTTTCTTTTAAATTTGAGTTAACGCAACTTAGTTAAGACTTTCTTAGATATAAATAAGGTTGAATTTTTTCAAAGTTTCTTCTTTCAGATGAAGAAACAACTAAAATGTTCAAATAATAAAATTCAACATCAAGACATGAAAGACATTCTTTGAATGACACTTAAATTTACTATTTTATATACACTAGTATCGCCTGTGGCCGAAATCGGCCATCTGTTTCTGTAAGGTAACGAAACTCAAGTAGTTTTTCACATAATGAATTGTTATTAATTTGCATGGAAATTCTTAATGCTTACCTTGACGCTATGAGGAAAATAGTGGTAAAGGACAAAAAAGGAAGCATATATGCGTCAATAGCAAAAATTGATTCAACATATAATATTCATTATATAATAATTATAAATATAAAAATAAATAAATTAAAAGTAAAGTAAATAAAGTAAAAGTAAATAAAGGGTAGAAAAGTATAACAAATAAATCAAGATAAATAATAATTCTCAAGATAATAGAAGAAAGCAGCAGTTTTTTGTTTTTTTTAACGCTTTAAATATCTCTATATTAAGAGAAAGCAACAACCACAAAAACAACAACATATGCTACTCAGCTCTTTTTAAGTGTTTGCGTCACTCCCGCATTCTACACTTGCTTTTGTAAGCTACAGCAGTGATGTTCAACAGAGATTTGTCGCTTTGTAGTTTCTGATTGTCCCATTAGTAATAAAAGCATTTTACATTTGCTCAGTTTTACTTATCTTAATGACAACATATTCGAATAAAAATTATATTGTGCAAATCTACTCGAAAATACCTATCCATCGATATAAGTATTATGTGAATATGTTGAAGGTAACACAGAAAAAAAGGGAACACAAACTTTTTGTTTGCCTATTAATATATAGATTCTCTTAGAATCTCAGAAGGTAGGGTGAAATTTTCAGAAGAACCGGACTATTTTATTTGCCGGTGCCCTCGGTAGTCTACTGAGGAGTCTGCTTCCAACCTAGAGGTTTCGTATTCGTGTTTCGGCCCGGCCATGGTCCTACCCTAAACATTCTTCATTTATTTTCGATAAATGTTTTATTTTGTTATAATATTTTGACATCGCCATTATACATAAAATACAATCTTATTCAAATATTCTCCTTTGCAAAAAGTTTTTGCAAGACTCAATCCTTTTGTGGTGATTTTCGATGTTTTTTTGTGTACAACTCGGGCACTAGCTTGGCCATTTCTTGACGGATATTGGGATATTGGATATTGGTTTTTAATTGCTTAAGAGTGTGACGTTTATTCATGTAAGCTCATTCTGCTTATTCACAGAGGCGTCGCACGATCACGGAGGGCAAGTGGTATTGCAAAATCTAGAAATAAGTCGTCCTGGAAATTTCTGTTGCAACAAAGCCCCAATTGGTGCTGTTGTGTAGCATATGGCCCCATCTTGTTGAAAGCACATATCGACATATCTTCAATTTCAGGCAAAAACAAAAATCAGTAAGCATACGGTCATAGCGCTCAGAATTGAATGAAACGTTTGTACCTTGATCGTTTTCAGCAAAATACGGCCCAATCACAACACCAAACCATAATGCACAACATACCATAATGCACACCAGGCAGCCACTTTTTGAGGATGCAATGGGTTCTCCACAATCGTTTGAGAATTTTTAGACCACCAAAGCTAAAAAAAAATGGTCATATAAAATATTGCTTCCATGCCATGATGCCCATGACTGGTTTAAAATACATTTACTAAACAATAGTTTTTTAAGAAAACTATTTTTTGAGTGTTGTAATTTTTGTGTGGTCTTTAACCCTACATAAAGCCGCTAACCAATTTAACTAATATTCAATGCCAAAAAAGAAGGATGAAAGCAACTTTGAAAACTTCGACCAAAGGCGCCGGAAGCTCGTTTCAACTGGGTGGGCAGTACAACTGGGGGGGCAGAACATTTTTAATTACATTAAAGACGAAAAAAACATATCAATAAAATACTAGGAAAAGATTGATGTAAAAATAAGTTCGATAACAGCATGTAAAAACAAACAAAACATTTAAATTCAATATGAAACATATATGTAATACTTCTATATTGGCAGTACACTCAAGGTACATTCGCCAACATTAGAGTACAGATATATTGTAATATGAGCGAGAAAATATATGAACGAATGTACCCGAAATTAAATTTGAAAATAAAAAAACTTAGGCGCGGTGCTTCCATTGTCAAAAATATCAGTTGAAAGTTTTGTTGTTCGAATTTTAATGGATAAAATCTTGCTAGCTTCAATATTTCTTGTTGAAATTTAATCATGTTTCACGCGTTGTTGTTACAATTGTTTTCTAATGGTGCGTACCTGTGAGTTATGCAGAACAAATATGATTTGTTTTGTTTTAAATTTGGTACAAACATTTTTCATAACAACCCAGCAGGGAGCCGAGCGCTCCATTCTCCTTGCGTATAGCGCATTTTTTAACATAGGCATGTCATTAGATGCATGCGCTCGGCTTTTGCTGTAACAAATATAAAATCGTAGCGCGAGCCGAGCGCTTTGTTCTCCTTTTATTTCATTTAAAAATGTGTCGAGAACGGTGCGCTTTGTTCTCATTGTTGTTAATATAAAAACTTATGGATTTTTATGCATTTTATTTATTTAAAGTAAGAAATACAGAAGTTTTAGTAGCATAGTTTACAAAGCTTATATCGTCATCTAAAATGCAAAATAACGTAACATCACTTTTGATAAGTTTACAGGAGAAGCAAAAAACGATATAAAATTCAAACGACTTGAGATATTGAATTTTTGGTGGCATAAGTTTAAAATTCATAACACACATGTAATATAATGTAGTGAATCGTAATCAATAAAAAACACAATTTCGAATTTTTTGATCATACGTTTTTTTGCATTTTATGTGACGATATGTAACATGTTTGTAACATACTTTTCATTTCAACTTGAAATATTAAATTTTCGAATGGAAAGCCTGACTTAAAGTATTCAATTAATTTACGTGGGACGTTTTGATGATTTTTTTCCGTTTTTGAAATTAATTTTTTTGACATTAAACTCTAATACTTTTTTCAATGCACGTTGTCGTTACAGAAAGTTCTACAAACGTAGCGCTATACACACAGAACTATTTACAAGGAGAACGAAGCGCTCTTTATGTGCATACAAGTAATGCGCATTGAAATTTTTTGCTGAGAACCGCCTCTGGGACGATTTGACATTTTTTTGTGTGTAGTAATATATATATATATATATAAATATTCAAATATACTAATACAAACAAAAAAATCCCATGAGGCTGTCTCTCTTTGATTTCGTAGTTGAAATTCATAGAAAAAGTGTTCAGTATTCATAGAATAAGTATTCAATATAAGTATCCAATATAGAAGTATAACATATATGATATGAAACGAAAAAGTTATTAGTTTGTAGTTAAATTTATAACTTTTTAAACAACCACTTTATTTTTTCAAGAAATAAATCCTCGCATAATGTCTAATAAGCTTAATTCTTCCGTTGTTTTCCTTGTGGATATGAAGAAGTGCCGCATGCGTAACGTTCCTACGTCATAGTTGATCGAAGATATGTTTTAAGGCGACGAAGGGCACTAAAAGAACGTTCAGAGCTAGCTGCAGATGCTGGTACATCATTATCAAAGCAATAAATTTAACAACTTCGTTTAACAATTCTTATATCGAATGAGATTTTCTTAAAATTGTGATTTTAGAGCTTAATGCTTCACCGCTGATTACAAAAATTCGATGTGAGGAGAAATTAAAAGTTGTATTGTAGTTAAAATTAAATTAAACTTAGAATTAAAAAAATTTAATCTGTTGTATAAAAACATTTGTATTTAAAAAATTAATGTGAGAGTTTTTTACCGAGGGGGCGAATGACCCCCCCTGACCCCCCGCTTCCGGCGCCCCTGACTTCAACTCATGCTCAGTTACGACCAAAATTTTTACGATTCCGACCAAAACATTGAGCCGTCCACGTCCGCAAAAATACAAAACAAATTTGGAAATGGTAATATAAATTAAAAAGTTATTCATCTGGCAATACTTTTTTGAGTTTTGATTTCTTTACTTTGGCAATGATTAGGAGTACGATATTCATCACCCTTACGACGTGTGCGAAAGAGACGGCTGTATATTTGTAGCCTGTAGGCTGTATATAAAGTCTCAAGTATATTCACAGTAGAGATCTGCAACAAGTCAATTGAAAATCAAGTAACTTGAAAAAATCATGTTTTGACCTGACTTGTAGAAACTTAATATGTTTCTACTCTACAAACCACGACTTACTTCTAAAAAACGAATCATAAGTCAGACTTGATTTTATTTTGTTTCTACCCTACATTTATTGATAGAATAAAAATCAATCTTTCTACTTTTCAAGTCTATGTGGAGTCAAAGGAGCAGCTGCATTCTTCATATTTAAGTTTTTTCATTTATTTTAGTTTATGTTTTGTATTTTTATTAATTGTTTCTAATGAATTGGTTTTTTTAAGTTTTGTATAATTCAATCAAATCTGAAATATCAAAATAATACCTACTTGTTTCATTTAATATCTCATTAAATTTTCAAAAGTCGTTGTATAGAAAATATTCAGGCTTCCGCGATAATTGTCAAAAAATTGTAGGGTTCCACAACCAAAATAGTTTGGGAACCACTGGTTTAGTGTGATTCTCAGTGTGATGGGTATGTTATAATGAGTTTAGTGTGATTAATTGGATATGATGGATGTCGTATGATTTGTATAGATTGATTGGTATGTTATAACGGGTACGATATGATGAGTATGGTATTATGGATGTGGTATGATTAGTGTAGTGTAATGGATGATTTTATTATGGGTTAAGGATGGGTGTCGGTTTGCATTTTTTTTTTATTAATATGAAAAATAGTACAATAGTACAATTATTAATATGAAAAATAAACTACAATTTTGCAGTCAACTTTATCAACTGAAGCTTGTATTATTGGTCAGAATAACCGCTGATACTGGAAAACAATTTTATTTTCAGAAAATTCCTCTTCATTCTTAGCATTCATTTATTAATTCGATTCTTTGCTTATGAAAGCTTTTTTAGAAAACCACTTAAATTTCAACCTAAACGAAAACTTTGCAAATTTATTCTTTTTAAGCACATATATCTTAACATTCAACAGCATTATTTCTATCTCTTAAATTTCAGCTTGAATATAATATAAGATATATAGAGAAAAAAAAACACAAAAACAAAATCGTGTTCCTTACAAGAATCCGTCTCGATTGATTAAGTTTTTAATATTATTAGTTAAGTAATATTATAAAGGCAGCTTCAAAGTTTTATATGAAAAAGTGTGTAAAAAAAAACAAATTGAAAAATATGTAAAAAGTTAGTAATAATAATTTATAAAAAAGGTTTTGTAATTTTCTGACAAAAAACATGGTTTGTGCTAATTTTTTAATTATTTAAACAACACAAAGTAAAAATACCCAAAAGTGTCTTAATTCATCATAAAAACAAAAAAATACAAAATAATTACTACAACATTTAATTCACAAAATTGTCAAACTTACACATAAACAAATAGAATAACAGTTAAATTTTGTTAAAGTAAAACAAGAATAAATGTTAAATTTTGTAACAAACGTGTAATAGTTGTTAGCTTAGCTAAGAAATAGTTGTTGTTGTAAATTAATATTAGTTAAATGTGCAGATTTATGAACAAAAAATATAGTTAAAGAATTGGTATTTAACAGTTTACTGTAAAAAAAAAAAATAATGTGCGCTAGAGTGTTAAGCTTAAGTTAAAATAGTTTAAATATTGTTTAAATGTAAAGTCATAAAAGAAAACACAGAATAGCAAATGTTAGTTAGGAAAAAAGTATTAAAAAAGTTGTTGTATTTTTGTTGAAATTAGTAGCAAAGTGTAACAAAGTTAAAAAAAGTTAATAAAAAAAATATAAAGAAAAATTAGCTGAAGCAACAAAGCAAAATCTTAAAAGTGAAGACAATACAAGGTCAAACCGAAACCAAAACAAAAACCAACACTTTATTTTTTTACAAAACAACCAGTTGAAGTACAGTTACACTAAAACATACATATTTTTTACTAATTTTTTTGTACAAAAAAATAAAAACAAACAAATATTTAAGCAATTTTTTACAAAAACCGTTTATGAACAACATTCAATAAACAGTCGAAAAATCGTTAACATCAAATTGTCAAAACAATTGAATTTTTACAATAAATTAGTTGAAATTTAGTTGATTAACAAATTTACTTGTTTAGACAACAAAAAGTTGGTTAAAAGCTTAGTTAACAGAGTTAAGTTAGTTCAACATCGAAATGAGTTGTTATGGTTTCAGTCATAATTCATTTTGATAAACTCACTTCAAAACAAAAACTGCAATTTTTACAACAACAAAAAATTAACAACACCAAAAAAAAGAAAGAAAAACAACCAATGTACAATCATTTTATAAACACTTGAATTATTATAAGTTTGAGGAGAACTTTTACAGGGACACTTTTTTGTAAACATTTTGTAATATTCCTGAAACTTTGTAAACCTTCCTCCTTTCACTCACATAGCCCCGCCCCTTAACCGTTACTTACTATACCACAATTTGACATTTTGACAAACATTAAGCGATGAACACATTTCTTAGTTACACACTTTGTTAGCGCCATTTTTTTACACTGTTACTTCTTAACTTTTAACTAAAGTCTTCGCTGCTGTTGCTGCTGCTGTCGTCGCCACCATCATGTATGCAGCTGCCGGCGGTGCCTCGCTGGCATCGCGTCAAGCTCGTCAGCGCCAGCGTCAGCAGAAGAAAACCCAACAACTACAAGCGAAACTACATCCACCGAAAGCGCTCGTCGTTGCCGAACATGGTGCCTCCACGCCCACCCGCAGCGCATCGCGACAATTTCACCAGCTGCCGACCAACTATCTGCGCGCGCCACAGGCTCACGGCCGCAAGCTCAGCGCCAGCTACACGGGCCAATCGAAACTTCATCTACTGCCAATCGAAGAGGGCGACACACAGTCGGTGATGCACATGCGCATGCATTCGCACGCACACATGCATCATGGCGCTGCTGTCGTTCAATATCCAAATGCCCACCACCAATCGCACCACCCTTACGTGCCCATACCACACGGACGCGTCTCGCCGAAACTCATGCATCGCCATTCGGGCAGCAGCGGCACCACCTTCCATCACTCGCATCTGCCCAAGTCGGCCACAGCGACATTGCCGTTGGTATCGCAAGTCGAAGCTACACCACCAACGACGCCATCTGCGGCTGCGGTCGGCGTCAAAGCGAGTGCCGCTGCGGAGGATGCGCAGAGCCGCATTCAGATACAGATTCCCCACGACAACATCATTGTGACGCCGGCCACGCCCATGGCGTCGCCCGGTCATGTAGCCAAGCAGCTGCAAGGCGACGATTTGCCAGAAGCAGCAGCTGAAACTCAACCGCTTACCGCCAGCTATGAAGACGATGAGGCAATGCAGCCGCCGCCAGGGCCACTGGAACGCAAGTGCAGCGTGTATCGCATGCGACGCAGCGACGCGTTTGAGCAGGAATCCGGCTCAGCAGCAGAAGTGGGTGCAGCATCAGAGTTCACATCAGCAGGCGGCGGTGGTGGCATCGGGTTTTTCGCCAAAAAGCAGTTGAAGGAGTTGACCTTTCAGCAGCAATACGAGCCGCTGATACTGGATGAGCCAACTATGATGTTCAAAGGGCTGCCGAATGGTCGGAAGTGGCAGCCGTGTGCCTACTGCGAGGAAGGCATCTGTGTCTGCGAGCACATCGAGGTAAACGACAACCAATCTCTCTTAATTTTTCACTCCTTGTCAGAGCCTGAGCACATTGCAAACGCTAACAACATGACGACATCGGCTATTTGATTATACTGAAAGCGACAGCGACGAGAGAAAATGCTAACAATATGTAAACTTGCTTGTTGCTCTAAAAAATAGGCCGACGACAGAAATATTGTTGCAATGAAGCCAAGTCGTTGCGACATTACCACATATATCTTCTGCATGCTAAATGCATATAAATAAATTTTAAGAAATGTCGCTATGTTGTTGTCGTAGCCAATGTGTTCAGGCATCAGTATTCATCAGTCACTCTGAATACTCTGAGTAAATTTTTAATTAATTTTATTGTCCACAACGGCTGGCATGTTGTTCTTATTATTTTTATTGTTTATTGTTTTAATGTATGTAGCTTGTAGTCAGCTTGAATTATTTTTAATTGATTTTTAATCTATGCTGTCATTATTTGAAATGTCAAAACTACCGTTAAACGCCTGCATGAAACTGACATTCAGGCTTTATTCGGTGCTTTGTACGAGTAACTACCAGCTTAACTCTTATTAGCGCACAAATACAACAACAAACCTGACGTTAACAACAACAGCCACTATATTTCTAAACCCAAAATCCTCAAGAAGCGCTGATTACCGTTACTAGATATGACCGCCGTCTATCGCGCACAATTAATTATAATGGCCACCCACTCTCGCTCCTTCTTACCATCATTCCGCTGCTTAAGCATTAGCTTAATTTTTGTTGTTGTCAGTCCTGTTGACATTGTTGTTGTTATTGTTGTTGGAATTGGTGTTGTCACTATTGTTTTTCTTGTTGGCAGCCAGCTGAATGCTCATGAGTTTCTTGGCTCACACCCGACTTATACACGTTTACCTATTATCTATGTTTTGTAGTTTATTCTTACTATCTCTCTCTCTAACTCACTTTGTGTTTCGCTGTCATCCCACATTATCAACTTTTGGGCCTTGCCCAAAACTGTTTTGAGAGAAAAAAACAAAACAAAAAAACCGTTTTTGTGTAATTTTTGGCAGAACGCAAATAGTTGCCAAGTTTTCTGACTGTATTCTTCTTCCTCTTTTAAAGTACTTTTTTTGGACAGTCCTACTTGTGTGTATTTTTAACCACTACTTAGCTCAATTTATATTTGTACATGTGTAGCATCGACTTAAGGCTTCATTAAGGTGCTTCTTAATTATATCAGTGTATTGCGGTGGGAGAATGTCACGACGTCATTTTATGTGGAGTTCTGTCGCGGCTATATTTATTTTTTGAGAAAATTAAGTATTTCCCTTCCTTAGAAACTTTTTTCAATTGATTTGGGAAAGATTTTGAAAAATTTATAATTATTAGCATTGTAATTATTTTAATACATGCCTGCATATGATTCTAATCTAGTGCAACCAGACATAATTAAAGCTTCTTTCAACAAGAGGTGTCACTACTTTTTTTTGTTTCAGTATTTCAATGCGTTGTGCGTGTGTGCATCGATCCATATCTACAAATCTCTTAGTTTGTCTTTGTCAAACATCATCAAATGACAGTTGCATGTTGCCACCTGAAAAATTGGTGAGAAATTTAAAATGACAACTCTTGTTGAAAAACCCTTTATTTAATTTTTTTTTAAATATTCGTATGTCATTTTTTTATAACTCAAGTTAAGACATGATTTAAATTTTCAGTTTCAAGAAATAAAAGTATTTAAGACCATCTGGAGCTTACAAAGTCCCTCTATCCCCCTTGCATCCGCACATGGTAGAGCGTGAATTTTTTTCTTAAGGGGGAATATAGGTTACAAATTTAAAAAAAAATTTTTTTCGGGGATTTTTTTTCATAGAAGAAAAACAGATATCGTTTTTAAATTTTGCACTTATATTAACTAACATTTAAAGAATTCAAAAAAATATGTCTCAGAGTTTTTGAAGTGGTTTTTGATGTTATTTGATTTTTTTAAAAAAATGCCAAAAACTGACGGTGTGCAGGATATCACCAGTCTGGAACATCTGAGATAAAAAAAAAACTAATTTAATCCTTGTTAAAGTGGCTATCGCCTGAACTAGGATAATTTTTTTCGCCGAAAAAAAAACAAAATGGCGGCCATTTGAAGAAAAAGTCGATTTTCGAGGTTACAAAATCGGTCGCCATTTTGTTTTTTTTCGGCGAAAAAACCTATCCTAGTTCAGGCGATAGCCACTTCAACAAGGATTAATTTGGTTTTTTTTTCCTCAGATGTACCAGACTGGTGATGTCCTGCACACCGTCAATTTTTTGGCATTTAAAAAAAAATCAAATAACGTCAAAAACCGGTTACAAAATACTGAAAAATATGTTTTTGTATTCTTTAACACTTTAACTGCCACCATACAAAAAAAATGTCGGGTCCTCCGGGCCATTTTTGTTTTTTACAGATCTAGTGTATTTTGGTATCAGAAAATCCGAACAAAATATCAGAAAATGTTTTTTTTATTATACTTCTGTGAAGGGTTCGACCTTTTCAGTATTTTCAAAAAACGCAAAATCCCGAGATAATGTCATAGCTGCGACGAAGAATTTAAATGATTCAAACTCTATTGCAATACTTTATCAAAATGTTTCTGGTCTTCGAACTAAGTCTTCTATGGTGTTTACTGCTACTTCTCAACTTGTCTACGATATCATTGCCATCACTGAAACTTGGCTCAATGCAGATTTTTGCGATGAAGAGTTCTTTGATCAACATCTTTACCAAGTGTTTCGAAAGGATCGTGATGCTGTCAAAACTGGCTGCATACGTGGAGGTGGTGTGTTGGTGGCAGTGAAACGATCGATACCTGCGTCTGAAATCGTTTTATTAAATACAGACTCTGTTTTGGACCAACTTTGTTTAAAAATCATGGGTACTGCTGAAACCCTATTTTTGTGTGTTTCGTATATACCACCTAATAGTAGTTATGATATCTACAAAGCTCACGTTGATAATATACGCCATATTTCAGTCAATTATGTTGGAGAAAATCATATGTGTATACTTGGGGATTTCAACTTATGTAGAGTGTCATGGAATTATTTATTTGATCATACTTTGTTAACCCCATCAAATGTAAATTCGGATTCTGAGCTCTATGTAGTTGATAGTTTCTTGGATCTCAATTTAAAGCAGATAAATGGCTACTATAATATTTTAAACAGAATTTTAGATCTGGTTTTTATAAGTCATAATTTCAATTGCCAAATTTGTGAATCAGCTTTTCCGATTTCTTCGTCTGATATGCATCATATTCCTTTAAATATGACTGTTGAATTCTATAAATTCCTTCCTAATGTAAATTGCAATATTTCTTACAATTATAATTACAACAATTGTCATTTTAATCTTATAAATAGTCTTATAGAAAATGTAAACTGGGAAAATGAGTTCGAAAATTTAGACTTGGGTGACTGCTTTGACTTTTTTAAATTGTGTATTTCAAATATTTGCCATGAAAATATTCCACTTCTTAAAACAAAGTGTTATAAAATACCTTGGCATACGGCTGGATTAAAAAAGATTAAAAACTTAAGAAATAAATTCTATAAATTGTACATAAAAACTAATAATAATACTCACTTCAACAGGTATCGGCTCCATATGAGGGAATTTAACTTTCTCGATAATTATCTATTTAAACAATATATTTCTAAAACTGAATCGAAACTAAAATCAAATCCCAAAGAGTTTTGGCGCTATGTAAACTCGAAAAAAGGAGTTTCAAATATACCAGCGTCAATGTTTTTGTATAACAAAAAATCAAACAATGGCATTGAAACTGCAAACCTTTTTGCTGAATTTTTCAAATCTAATTTTGAACCGGATACGGGTTGCGTAAATGTGACTTTAGAAGCTGCATCCAAATGTATAGATTTTGGATCGTTATGTGTATCAGAAAATGATGTTAAAAAAGCAATAAAAAAGTTAAATTTAGCTGCGAAAAGCGACATTGATGGTTTGTCCGCTATTTTAATCAAAAAATGTGTTTCATCTATGGCTAGACCACTGAAATATATTTTTAACAAATCTCTGAAATCAGGGATTTTTATTGATTCTTGGAAGGTTTCCTTTATTACACCCATATTTAAGTCGGGAAATAAAAATAATATCGAAAATTATAGACCGATTTCAAAATTGTCAACAGTCAGTAAAGTGTTTGAACATGTTGTCAAAGATAAAATTATGTTTGTATTAAAAAGCTTTATTTCACCTTATCAACACGGTTTTATGCGTGGGCGTTCAACTGTAACAAACTTAACTTTATTTTCTGAGTATTGTATATCGGCATTTAAAGAAGGAAAGCAAGTAGACGTAATATACACAGATTTCGCCAAAGCTTTTGATAAAGTTTCACATTCTATTCTAATAAAGAAGCTATCAAATTTTGGTTTTCACTCAACTTTACTAGAATGGTTTAGTACTTATCTTTCAAATAGAATTAGCTATGTACGAATCGATGATTCTTATTCAAATTCTTTCGTTGCTTCTTCTGGTGTACCACAAGGAAGTATCCTTGGCCCGCTTTTATTTTTGATCTTTATAAACGATATCTCGTGTTCAATAACACAATCGCAGTGTCTACTATTTGCAGACGATTTAAAAATTTATCTAAAAATTCATAATGATTCAGATGTGAACAAATTACAGTCTGACTTAAATGCGGTCAACAATTGGTGTGTGCAAAACCGTTTATATCTAAACCGAGATAAGTGCGTCGTTAACACATACTCTAAATCCGTTTATATAATGAATAATACGTATCTTCTAAATAATGTACCACTAAATCGAGTAAATGTTGTAAAAGACCTTGGAGTGATTTTTGACTCGAAATTTACCTCTATTAGCCACATAAATTATATCATACCTAAAGCTTATCAAATATCAGCTTTTGTCCGCAGAAACAGTCAGAAATTTACAGATATTTATGTGCTGAAGGCTCTGTATATTTCCTTGGTCCGTTCAAGATTGGAGTATGCTTCAGTTATATGGAATCCCTTCTATGCTTCGCACAGTATTCGCCTTGAACGGGTACAAAAATCGTTTGTAAGGTTTGCCCTGCGCACTTTAAATTTTGAGGAACCCATTCCTTCATATGGTGATAGATGTAAACTTTTACACATAGAAACGTTAAAAAAAAGACGAACTTTATTTTCCTTGCTATTGATTTATGACGTTATTGTTGGCTCAATTGACTGTCCTCATCTCTTAGAATTGATAAATTTTAATGTTCCTAGTCGAAATTTACGTCATTCTAATATGTTTTATTTAGGCACTTGCCGAACAATCTATGCTTTTAATTCGCCTATTAATAGGGCGCTTTATGAATTAAATTCTCTATCTTTGAACCATGATATTGACTTTTCTATCTCTAAAGAATCTTTTAAATCCTTGTTACTAAAAGTTATAAGTTAAACTATATTGTATCATAGTCAGTAAGAATTTACTGTTCATTGACTGAAATAAATAAATAAAAATTATCAGTTGAGTTGAGTAAAGTTGCGTTGCCAAGTTCTTATTTTTTAGTTGGTTTGTGTACAGAATAAGTAAAATGTAAAAGATTCTGTCAAAATGTGATGGGAGTACAAAAACCACATAATTTCAGAAAAATTTCAAATGTTTTTTTGAATTGTTTTTAAAACAAGTTTTACGTCATTTATATTGGTTTGAAATTGCATAGTGACCCAAAGACACAGTGTGACGTGAATAGGGTTAAAAAAAAAAAATAAAATGGTTGTAGTGACCATATTAGCACAAATCCTTTGGCTACATAATGTGCTAATATGGTCACTACAACCATTTTATTTTTTTTTTTAATAATAATGGCTACAGCATTATTGAAATCTTCGAAGTTTTTACTGCACTATCAGAATTTTTAATTTGTTCTGTATGCAAGCACAAAATAAGTTTTGGTGAGTCAGGATCGAGAGGCCTGGGTTTCAAAATTTTAGCTTAATTTTCTACTGGAATATTTATTGAAGGCTACACCTCCATTCTGAAGCTTTTGAACGAACTGGGTATAATCATTGGCACCTATAAAGTTTTCGCAGAATGACAATACCGATAATGCACGAGTAGCGAAGCAGAACCGAAAGAGTCTCTCTAAGACAAAAGCAGCTCGTACAGCTCGGATGTACCTTCCGGAAGGATGTACCTACAAGTTTAAAGATATCGTGTGAATAAATAATTTTTTGGAGTCAAAACTGTTAAAAAAATAGTCGAATCTGGACCTTCGATTAAACAGCCGATATAAATTTTAATTTTTAACTTTTTTTATGATATTACAGGTTTATCCTTCCCTACGAAATATCAGTACTCGAAGAAAAAAACCTCTTTTGTTTCATATAAGTGGGAAAATTTTAACAGCTACAGGAGATACTCTGCAGACCCACCATTTACTAAAAATATAGGAAAATAAAAAAATTATCCAATTATGTTATCAACTTGAAAAAAAATGATTAAACAAAACTAATTTCACCCTGTCTAAGGGTATCTCCCCTTAACTTGAACTTTGACTTGACCTTTATGTTTTATATAAAAGCTTAAATATTGAATTTCGTGATGATAGCTTGAACATTACGACTGCAATGATGATCACAGACAGACGGACAGACATACGGACGGACAGACGGACATGGCTAAATCGACTCGGGTGAGGGTGAATCGACAAGAATATATATATATATACTTTTCTATACCTACCATGCTTTCTTATGGGCGTTACAAACGGAGTGACAAAATTAATATACCCCAGTAAAAGGGTATATCGTGGGGGTATAAAAATGATGCGCTAAAGATAGGTTTAGGTATGCCAGGCCATTCGGAATTGAACTACATTTACAGATTTGCATTTCGAGGTACTAATTTTAAATCATGAACTATAATGTATAATCAAATACTGAGGCACATACGCTGTGCCTCAGAGCCTACGTGGACATTTTATTGAGGCACACCGTATGTGCCTCATGGCAGTAAACATGTTAAATGTTAATTAATATATGTGCGATATCTTTTTTCCTTCTATGAAAAAAGTTCCCGAAAAAACATTTTTTTTTTATATTTGTAAACTATATGTCCCCTTAAGAAAAATATATTGTAAGGTTTTGCTTTAAAATTGATGTTTATGACTTTATTGTAATACTTATTATTTTTATTTTTTTTTTTTTTTTCATAAGAAGAAAATTATGAGTGTATCAAGTGAAATGTTTTGTTTGGACTGATTCACTCTCTAGTAAGTAGAATCTAGTAACACAAAAAAAATGATCCCTTATTAACTCGCTTTGTTAATAAAACACGAAACAGTATTAAAACTGATTAAAGGGGGAAGACAGGCTTGGCAGTATGTTTTTTCCGTAATTTTCATGATTTTTTTTTTACAAATAATAATATAAATTTTAAAAAACAAATAAAAATAATAATTTATTGAAAGTATGTTTATATGTTATAATATGGATAACATTACAAAAAAATATTTCCTTTTTTTAAATATTTCCTCGAAAAATACGGGAGATATGTATATCAGCTTTTTGTGTCAGTGTGATATCGTAGCTCACCATCGGACTTAGCTGTTTGTGTACATTCCGGAGGTCACATTTTTGATTTGAAATCGATAAGGTTTTAAATGAACTTTTAGAACATATCTTTCTTCTGTATGAACCTCACTTCCTTTGGAATTAAAAACAATTTTTTTTTTAAAAAATTAGCTTTTTTCCATTTTTTATAACGTTTTCTACAATAAAAAAACTATTGAAGTTGGGTTCATATAAAGCGTAATAATAAAATGAAATTAATTGTCTATTTTAAAAATGATTGTTTATTAAGCCGCGTTTCCATGCTATCACTTACGATCTCCCACAATCACATTTTTTGTTAGAAAAGAAAAATATTTGACCCCCACAATATGGGATTGACGAATGTAAGTGTGAAATAGGCATTCATTTTTTTGTTTCTTTAGCAAGAGATGTCGCTTGTTGTTTCATGTGATCGAAAAAGTTCAGCTTTTTTAACTTTTGTCATAAAAGTTTATCACTTGCTATATAATTGTGACTTCCATTTTAGAAATGTGTGTCAATTTGCATCAAACAAATTTTGTGTCAATTCGCAAGCAAGAATGGGTCCACCTCGTGTGTTCTTATATATGACCACTGATGGGCAGCCTATGGGACGCATGTGGAGAAAACTTCCACGTCTTTTGAACTCGTGAAAAAAGCTTTGGCTTCAAGAGTTCTTGTTTTTATCGCGTTGTTCCCAACTTTATGTTCTAAGGTAGTGATTTCACAAACCACAACGGTATTGATGCGGATAGATCTATTGCAACAAATTCCAGGATGAGATCTCTACGTTGAAGCACACTGATCCCGGTATACTAGTAATACCAAGGGATGGCAGTTCCTCATTTGTACCGTGATGACTTCATGGTAATATGAAAAGAATGTTTTGTTTGAACAAGTTGTTGAAGACATGGAGGTTATAAAATCCATTGAAAACTATGGCTCACAACTAGGTAAGACTAGCAAGAAGAATCGTGATAATGTTGAAGCGCATAAAAGCGCAATAAACACAAAGATGCGGTTGAGCCAGTTCTCTCGAACTTGACAAAACTTTCGAGTCCAGCGCTGAATGGACTGCGTTGAGTTCCGAGAACTAGACAATCATCCGTGCTTTTAAAATCTGTAGCTTTTACGAAAGAATAATTTCTATTTCTATTTGGTGGATGGATAGATGGTGGCTTAATTTTGTGTTATTCGTTGAATGTCATGAGTCTTGCATTTTTTTTTTTTTTTTTTCTATTTGCATTTTTTTGCAATTTCTGTTCATCTTCTGTTCTTCTTCTTTCTAAAGTCTTCTTTCAATATTGAATAAAAAAGTATCTTTTTTGCGAATTCTTTTTATTTTTTACTTATTTATTATTTAATTACAGCAAAATAATAAAGTTGTTCAAAATAATAAACTGAAAATATATTAAATGTATAAACGGTGGAACAGACTCTTCTTGATTCCATTGGTACTGTAATTGCTTCGTGAAAAATCAGTGAGTCCAGTTGTAAGCCAAGCCAGAAATAAAGTGGCTCGTCACGTTAAATAGCAACTTGGCTGAAAGTCGATTGAATATATAGAACATATCTGCTTTCTTACGAAACTCAAAAGAATACTCTTTGCTTTTTCCATAGCTGAGTGCGATATCACCAAATTCCTGCATTACTGCAATAGCAGCAGCATTGATAAAATTGAAGGGATTCATATCTCTTGGTTTTTTTAAATAATCCACTTTGGAGAACTTGTGGAATGCTTTGCCATCAACTATCATAACAATCTAACAATTTTGCTTTGGCTTTCTTAGATTTTGAAAAACAAAAAAATTCATTTATTTGTTTACAAATATGACATGTCAAACTTTTATAGCTACAATGCCATATATGCATCTCGCTCTTTATAGCAAGTGTTTTGTGATATGGGATAGGAAAAGAAGCATGGAAACGTGGCTTTAAAAATATGGTTTCGAGAAAAACGTGTTTGAAGAAAACAATTAGCTCCGGAATTTAACGTGGGACGCGTACCTAAGTATTCATAACATTTAAACGAATTGAAACTTTTATTTAAAACTTTGGGGACTGATTTCCTGAATGGATTTACAAACAATTTATGAAATAAAAACCTTAACTAGGTGGCAGTATTTTTATCCACATGATGCAAAAGGTTAAATGAAATATCGATTGCAAAGGAACTGACAAGTGAATCTAATATGAGTTGATATTTATTGTATTTTTATAACTTTATTTCTTATACAAGTATTAAAAAAAATTTACATCATATATTTAATGTTTTTGGACACTGGAAAGAGTTATTTCTCCCCTTTTATACTAGCTAATAGTTCTAAATATGTTTTTTTATTTTTTCTTAGTGCTTAACAAAAGTCATATTGCCCTGTTACAGAAAAATCTGATCTAATATGAAGAAACCTTCGACATCGATTTCTTCACATAAGGTAGAAGAAGTCACTCTTTTAACCCATACTATAAACATTGTTCAGGTTTATTTCCAAACCAAACTTAATTTAAACTCAAACTAATAATAATCATAACAGATCATTGCATTGACGTAAACAGTTGTCAATGCCAGCAATTTTGTCCGCTTGGTCTACAGCTTAACCATCCCTTCTACGCTTCTCCATCAGCCTTGGTATCCGACACTAATTAACATAAGTCCAACATCTACAAGTGCAGATACTCTCTGTGGATAGAGCTCAGAGCAAAACATTTTATTGTTGTCGCGCTCATTTACTAGTTTCATTTCAATCTAGCCATCTGGCGGGTACCCACACCATTCATTGCTTTGGCGTTAAAATTTTAATGTCGAATAAATCCTTGAATGCTAAACTCCTGGGATGTTGCGTATCTGGGCATTTAAAGGACATGCTTCAAACGCACACAAGCGCTCAAGCAAACCCGTTTCTCTGCTTATTTGCTCTCTTGCTTGCGTACTTGTCATATTTTGTGTTTCTTGTTACATTGCAAACAATCTGTGCGACAATAATCACAACAACAACAACAACAACAACAACAACAACAATGATAATATGCAAATTGAATTGCTACATTAATTATAACTGCTTGTCCGTTCGCACTGTAAGCCTGCCGTTTAACTCTTCTACTGTCTATGCGACTGACATTCGTCGGAATGAGTTTGATTCGTTTTCAGTATTTGTTTTTGTCATGTTCTGATGGTTCCTGGGGCCTTGTTCCGTTGAGCAGTATTCTGCTAAAGTGGGCGGGTGTTCTTGATAAGTTGCTATGAAACACCTTTTGTAAATGCTTAATTTATGCGCCTTACAATCAGCGCTAGTCTGAGCCAGTGTTTGGAGGGGACGAAAATTGCGCGTATTAGCATTAATTCAATGTTTCCGTTACATCCTGCCAACTCAACGCTTTGCACGTTAAACGATGCGCTTTGCTGGTGTAGTTTATACATTATTTTTATAAGTTTTCTTCTTTGCATGTGTGTGTGTAAAAGTATGTGTGTGCCTGTGTGAGTAGATAGAAGAAACCATTGCATTTTTGCATTTTTAAATAATTAATTAACTGAGGTAGATTTCTGTAAGCTTTATTGTTTTATTGTAATTATTGTTGTTGTTGTTGTTGTTGTTGTTGTTGTTGTTGTTGTTGTTGTTGTTGTTGTTGTTTTTATTGTTGGCACTGCTGTTCTGGTACCCTCCAAGTGCTACATGCCGCACGTGCACAGGAAATGCATTTAAGCATAAGCTGCGACATTTTGAGCCCATTGAATTTTAAGCAGCAACAATAAAAGCTTAAGTTTCTCCATATTTAGCTGGTTTTATTTTGGCCCAGTGTTTCAGTGTTTGCGTCATCCTTGACGCAATAAGCATTGCAGGTAGTTATGACCGGAAGTTGCTGTGGCAGCTCATTGTTCAAAGTGTAAAAAATACAAATGGTAGATTATAAATACCATGAAAACCTATTTATGGAAAATATTTTTTTGTTTTTAATGTAACCGATATTCTACATATTGCCGATCCATATCAAGACTTTCTGCGTTTTTAGAATGTTTTCAAAAAATCACTTCGATTTTTTCGTCAAGAACCTTTATAATAAGCCACTTTGATTTTCGTACCTTGCCTAACTTAATGTATCATAACTTTGCTTCTATCCGTCAAAACTTGATTTTTCATTAACTTGCAGTTAGGGTTGTCAATTAACCGACATATTTTAGTAACCGGTTATCGGTATACTCGCTATACGGTTATCGGTAACAGTATTAACCGGAAAAATTAATTAATCGGTTATCGGTCACGGTTACCAAAAATTAACCGGTTAACTGGTTATGTATTAATTAAAAAACAAACACAAATTTTGTTTGGCAAGATTTTGTTTTGCTTCAACATATTTAGCAATTGGTGCGTCACCGATGGATGTTAATGTTTTTTTGATATAGAAGCGCCGTCTTCAGCAGGTACATTGGAAGAGGAAGATTTCTTGACAACGTTGATTTTATGGACTAATTTAAGATGGTTGACCATTGCAGACGTAGAGGACCCCTTGTATTTCAGTGTTCTTGGGAAAAATCCTTTTCATTTTTCTTGAAAGAATTCCACACAAAGCTCATCACACTGCTAAGAAAAACGTGCACAGTTAAAACTCTTTAATTTTTAAGCAAAATCAATGAAAACATCAGCTGTCAACTGAGATGAGTAAATAGCAGAATGATATTATCGATAACAAAACAGGGTTGCATGATATATGTTTACATAAGACATCATGGTTTGATGTGTTCTTAAGCAACTTTCACACAACATTGGATGTTGTATGTGGAAGAAAAAATTTTTAATGTCAAAAAATAATTTTGTGTAAAACATTTTATTGTGTATTAGAGCTTATTAACCGAAATTCCGTTTAACTTACCAAAAATAACCGGTTATCGGATACGATTATTATTCGTCCCTTTTTATTAACCTTCGAATACGGTAAGTCATATTAAACGGTTAACCGGATAACTGTAACCGAGTTGACAACCCTACTTGCAGTCCTCCATTTGTGCTGAAATGTCTTTAATCGTAGAATTTTTACCAATGTATAGGCGCTTACATTAACAGAAAGAGCGTTTTTCAAATTTGCTTTTAACTATTAAAAATAATCAAAAAATTCTCTTTACATGAGTATTTTGACTTATTTGGTATAAAGACCAGGGTATTGGTTTTTCAAATTGTAAAAAACACAATATTGGTTAACAAATAACGTAGTTATAGACGATAACAACATTGAAAATACTGAGATTCTCACCTCAGAACTCCAGTAGAATTTTCTGGCCTCAGCTGACAAAGTGTTTCATATCGACTGGTCTCTGACTGAACCTCGTAAGTCAAAAAATCGAGGTTTTCAGGAGAATTGTAATTTGTAATTTGATTACAAATTATGTTCATCCCTAAGGAAAAAATCAGTTTTTGCTTCTCCTGAGAGAAATGAGAATGAGAAAATTTGTCAAAAAGTACGGAAATGACCTCAGTAAAGTTCAAGTGCAACAGCTGTTCTTTAACAATTTAAATTATATATAAATTGAATTTATTTACATAAATTTTTTTATTTAAAAGAATAGAAAATTCAAAGAAATTGCACGTGAATTGTTATCTAGGAACCTTTGCCTTCCATTTGCGTTTATTTTTCATATTTTTACTTTATTTTTATTACTTTTCTTAAATTTTTTCACAACTATTTAATTTTTACACTTTGAGAATCAGCTGTTCGAGGCTCTAGTTTTGTGCTTGAAGAAATTTTTCAAGTAAAGTTCAAGTATCCAGCAGTTATTTTGGAGTCAGTTGAAAAATTTAACTAGTTTATTTCTAGTGCAGTTCGATGTAGCTCTGAAAAAGTGCAAAAGGCGTTCAGTGTAGAACAGTTCACTTTGCTTTTGTTTTCAAAAGTATTGCTGAACAAAAAAAACGCGTTTTGTTTCTTTGTTTGTAAAATTTGCTGCGCACAAGAAAAAATAACACAAAAAAAAAAAAAAAAAATAATATGTACTAACAGAACTCTAAATTTTTACACTTTTAAGAGGTTCACTTGAAAACTTGGTAAAAAGGAACCACTTTCAGGCTACTGGGAAAGTTTAAACCAGTTTAAAAATATTCCTATTGCAACTAGTTCAAATATGGGGAAAAGAATTGTTTATGGGGACAATTGTCTTTTCCTATTACATCAATCCGCAAAAAGTGTCAGTTCGTTCAATGTAAAAGGGTATTATAGTGGAACTAGTACTGGTCCTTTTTGGAACTAGTTCCGAACTATTTCAAATTTGGTCAACTTTTCTGCTGGGTAAAGTTCGAGTAAAGATATTGACATTTTGCTTATTCTTCTTCTCTCTCATGCTGTAAAATGTGTACGGAAACGCTTTCAAGTTACTTGAAATGAGTGCGGAAATAAACCTATAGATTTGTTTTGATTTCTTAACGTTAGAAAATGTAAAAATTAAAAAAAACTAGTAAGAAATGATCTTCGACTGGGCCGAAGTTAAAATACCCCCACGGCCGAACCAAAGTTCGTTATTTACAGTTATTTAAAGTCTTAAGCAGTCAATAAAGTGTTTATTTGTAAAAACAGAAAATATTTGCTTTTGTTTTTTGATGACGTCACTTTGTATGGGAGGTGGGTGTGGTTTTCACTCGATTTGGTTGAATTTCATACACAGAGTACATGTTATATATCAAAGTTCATATGCAAAATTACAAGTCCATATATTAATTTTCGTGGAATTTAAAGAGATTTTACATTTTTGATAAAGTCACTTTGTATGGGAGGTAGGCGTGGTTTTCACTCAATTTAGTTGAATTTAATACACAGAGTACATGTTATATATCAAAGTTTATATGCAAAATTTTAAGTCCATATATTAATTTTTGAGGAATTCTAAGAGATTTTACCGTTTTGATAAAGTTACTTTGTATGGGAGGTAGGCGTGGTTTTCATCCGATTTTACTCATTTTCGAACTTGACCTTTATTTTTCAGACAAAAGCTTAAATATCGAATTTCGTGATGATAAATTGAAAATTACGCCCGTAATCGTGATCACAGACAGACAGACAGACGGACAGACAGACGGACGTGGCTAAATCGACTCGGGTGGTGATGCTGATCAGGAATATATGCACTTTTCTATACCTACCACGCCTCCTTATGGGCGTTACAAACGGAGTGACAAAATTAATACACCCCGTTTACGTTTTTTAAACGTAGGGGTATAAAAATGTACGTTGATTGTTTGAACATCTATTTTTTTAAATAGATTGGAATATTTCTATCATTTAAATTAGAATACAAAACTGCTAGTCTTACCTTTGTTAAGAAGGTTACCTGATATACAATGTTCTGATATACCAAGTTAGGCAAAAGACGAAAAATTTTAGTTGACTCATTTAGGAGATCTTAACAAAAATTTTGAAGTATAAGCAGAACCTAAGTAGCTTGAGTGGATCACAGTGTAAAGTCATACAAAGGCTACTGATGAGTTGGTGTAGCGGCCAATGAAACAGTCTCTATAGTCAAGCTGTGTGATTTGCTCTATATAAAGCCGTTGTTGTTGTTGTTGGTTGTTGCCTTCTTTGTTCTTCATGTTGTCTTGTTGTCAACATGCTTGGCATTTGTTTTCAATATAAATAACGAAAGGCCGTATTCAAATATTAACATTAAAAAAAAAATAATAAAAATTCAGAAATTCATTGAAAAATCACGAAAGATTATCAAAACAAAATGGACAGATTATTAATTGATTTATGTTTTCAACATAAATACTTAACCTTTAAAAACTAAAAATAAAAAGGCTTGATTTTTTCAATTATTCAATAAGTTTTGAAGAAAAATTGTAAGTACACTATAAATTTAAAACACCCTGTATCTCAGCAGCTCTAGCTCAAAGAATAAATGCAATTTAATTTTTGGAAGTAGCTTATTTAAATACGAGACATCCTAAAAAGTGATTAAAGGGAGGTTCTTGTAGAAATGTAACGTAATTGCAGGATTTCTTTTTTGAGCGAACGTAAATCTTTTTTGAAAAAATCTTTTGTGGCATTTATTGATGTATATTTCAAGAGAATTATACAATTTTTTCAATGAAAAATAATTCAAAATGGCAGCTGAAGATTTCGCTCATCAAAGCAGTGCGCGGCGATAGCCCATGTGCGCTGTACACTCTACAGCCCTGCCAAGTGATCTGAAACAAAAAAACCAAAAAAATTGTTAGCCTAGATGAAATTTGGGAGGCCTTGTAGATTTCCGATTTTAATAATAAATATTTAACATATATATTTATATATCACGAATTCCACGAAAAAGTCAACCTCATAGGTCAAAAATCAAATTGTAAAGAGAGAAGAGAAACTATATACAATATATTCTATCGAATTCGGACAACACGTTTTAAGTTGAATTTTTCAAGATAACGGTAGTTTTTCTGTTTTTTTTTTTACTTTGGCGTGGTGAATAAATTGAGCGAAAATTTTGCAGTTTTATTTTGATATTTGCCGTGAGGGCGTGCACTGTTTATTACAACAATAAAAAAAAAAAATATTTGCTTCAAATTTTTTAATATTTTCCTAATAATCATACATATATATGAATAAATAATTATCAACGACATACCGTGGTAAGAGCAGTTAAATAAATTTAGAAAATATGTAGCAGGTGCGTGACAATATTGATATATGTTTCAATGCAGACTCTAATATAAAAAATTTTTTGCGGAAAATGCTGTTATGTGTGGATATTGAGATGGCAAACCGGATTGAAAAACATTTTTTTTACTATTTCCATTGAAAAAAACTCCACGCGTTTCGCACATGTTACACTTTTTTCTATACAACAATGTAGTTTTTATACACTACGGGGTCGTTCATAAATAACGTTACCAATTTAGGGGGGAGGAGGGGCTTTAAAATGTATTACGATCAGTAATGATATGGGGGGTCTCATATATAGCAAAGTGACCAAAAATAAAACAACTCGAAAAAATTGAAATTAATACAACCTTCATTTAAAAAATTTCCATCCTTATGTACATCAGCATTAGATGGTCAAACGTCTAAATTGACGGTTAACTATTGACAAGTGTCAATATGAATTCTCATAAGTGAGCTTTATTTAATTTAACCCTTAAATGCCCAGTGTATCTTTTTGGATACAGCCGAGAAAATAAGCTATTTATTTTAAAATATTGCAAAAATTAAAATGTTGGATATTTAGTTTCACTCAGAAAATTTCCAATATAAAACAAAAATTTAATTATTGGCATAACTTTGTTGGCTTGGGAAATATTGACCGTAAAATTAAAAAGTTTTTTCATTTTTACGGAAAGTTCGTTTTTTGACATGAAGTACCTTCATTTAACAAACAAATTTAGAGTAATCATAAAAAGAATCGTTTTCCACGTTTTTGCCTTGAACTCCTACAACCTAGCTGATTGATGGTATACGTCAGAATGCCCACTGTATACAACCATGTTTTCTTTAAACAAAAATTTTTTCAAAAAAAAAATAAAAACGGGGTCATGTTAAGGGGATCATTCATCATAGAACAACATAATTTTAATGATATCGGTGTTGTTGGGCATTTAAGGGTTAAAATAAATCGGAATATAAATTATTATTCAAATAAATCCATTTTAAGGAATCATATTCACAAAAATACTGAACTTGGTGATGTACGGGTACAGCCTTTACGGGTACTCTCTCAAAGACCAGGCGAATTTCTTTGCATAAGAAATGAGAATACACCTGAATAGGTCCACATGGAATCTGTTGAAGAATTTGAAAAGTCCCCAAAGTTCCAGCTCCTTCAATTCCAGTGATTGAGAGCATCGACTTTTGGATCGAATAGAATAGAATAGTTTTTATCGATTAAAATAATTGATTTTCAAATTTTTTTCTTAAATGTATCTAGTCATGACATAAAAGAGATTAAAAAAAAAGAGAATAAGAAATTTTTAATCCTTTTGTTTTGTATTTCAGTTTTTAGTAAATATGGTCGAAGGTAACATGAACGTACGGTGTAATTGTGCGTGACGAATGTAACATGTGACGGTGTTTAAAGTTGAAAAAATTGTTTTATAATTTTTTTTTTTAAATAATTTAACTACTAATATAATCTAGGATAACCTCTTATTGCTGCAAAAAAATATGAAAATTCTATCTGAAGTCAATTCGCAGAAATTTCAGATAGAAGCTGACATCAAATTTTTAAGGGGAAAATTTTGTAGCACGTGCGTACGCTACATTTTGCTTAATATCACCGAAATTCATAAGTGGATTCATAAAACCTTTACACATTTTAAATAGACCGTAAAATTAATTAATAAAAATTGCAAACCAGTTTTCGCAAAAATTTCTTCTTAAGTAAATCAGTTGCGATTATTCGCAATTATTCGCAAGCTGTAACAGTGCGTGACATGGAATTCATGATATATATTTATTTTTAATATTTTAAAAAAGATGGCCACTCTTTGAAAAACAACCCTGTTTTTCCTCCTTTTTCTTTTGCTTTGACGTTAAAAAATAATGAAAATAATTTTTTTTGAAAAAAAACGCTTCTTGAACGCCTCCTAAATTGAATAAGCTTTTATTTGAGCCGTCAAATATCGGTCAAGTCGTTGAAGCGGAATCGTGAAAAAAAACAGAGCGAGAATTAGAAATTGATTCAGTTTGATCAGTTTGAAATGAGGAGAGAAAATTGCAAATACGAAAGGTTAAAGCGTAGGACCATGGCCTGGCCGGGATTGGAACCCGGGACCTCTGAGGTGGCAGTCGAGCACACTACCTACTCGACTACCGAGGCCGCAAATTAATTTTTCTGATGGCCCTTCATCTCTCTGCAGCCAATATCAAACCTAAGATTCTAAAAATAATGCCATTTAAATACTAGCAGCTTCAATTCTTGATTATTTATGTGCAAACATTTATTTTCATATTAAAATTTCAAAATATAAACATCTTCACATCACCCAAAAAATATTTTGCAAGCTCCAAGGCTCCATATCAGATCAATGCCTAAAACAGTTTTCTTCAAAAGACACACGTTTATTTAATGCATTCATAAATTGACTACTTTATCGTTCACATTAAAAATTCATCTACTCCAGTCTTTGGCTTGGTTGGTCGCATGCCAAACATTTATTGCCCCAAAACGTCGATAGCAATTTGTGTGCCATTTAAGTGGGCTGCTTCACACATTTTCGCATCAAGTGCAAAATAAACGCACAAATCAAACTGTATAAAATGAAGTTGTGACAAATTGAAACTTAATTGATTTAAACACACACACACACATGTTGCTGTTGCCGTTTTCTGAACCATCGTATGTTTATTTATAACAATTTTGATTGCATGGTTTTAGGCGCAAAACTGTTATTCAATTACTTAATAGCTATTTGATTTATGACGTACGGAAGCAAAACAAGTCAAATGAGAATATTTGAATAGATAAAATTAATGATTATAAGTAAACGAAAAATAAATGTATCTGAAATATATCCTGACGCAATACTTTTTGACTAATTAAACTGAATGCCAAATGAGCACTTGTCACATACCGCCAAGTTACACTTGATCCCAAGTGTCAAATCCTCATAATGCCGAACAGTGATTGCACACTGTGCACCAGCCCTTCACTTGATTGGTCATTAATTGGCACTTATTTGCATTCCAACAAGGTACCCAGAGCACAAGCAACATACAGCGCCTTACATCCCACTGCATTGTCAGCCAAACCGAGAACGCTGCAAGCATGGCAAATTGAAAATGTCGTGGCATGTTGACATTTTGCCGCATTGTTAGCTGTCCAAATGTAGGGTGTTTGGAGTGTTGCACTGAATCGTAAGGGCGAGTCTTGAGAGCACTTTCAAAGTGTATTCAAGTATGAGCTGCTCTGCACTGGAAGGATATCAATTTCTATCGAATATGTTTTGAAATGCTATTTGCACTAGAGTGATTGTTTGCTACCTTAAAGTATGCAACATATTGCTACAAGGTTCTGAGATAACAATAGATGCACTGCTTTTAGTTCTGGCTCATTAGAAATTTAAGTGGTTTCGAACCACTTAGTCCAAATATAAAGATGAACTTAAATAAGAGTCGGAAAAATCCTGAGTTTTTAATATTTATTGCTTAGTTTTATGCATATTTCAAGCCCAGAAACTTAAAACATTTCTGACAATTGACCTTGTTCAGAGTCGCTGCTTCGATCGAGAAGAAAGCTGCCTTATAAATTAACCAAAAACTTTAGCCAAAATAGTTTTAACTTTGGACACAAACATAACAACGAGTACATTTAATTGGCGCGTTTTAAATATCAAGCCAAAAAGTATGCTAAGAAAACTTTTCCATGACTGAAAAAAGTGCGCATTGAATTGTAACGAAAAATTCTTGGTTTTCCCAGCAAACTTGATTTTATGCCTTTAATACATGTCCTAGCGAAGTTTATGTGTGGCTTGGTGTGACTTGAACACACACACAAAAACTTTCACACAAACTCATATATTCTTTGGTAACAAAACTTTATCTTTCTGCACACTCTTGTAGGTGAGTATCTTAAAGAAAAAAGAAAAAATAACAAGACCAAACAAAAGCTAAATGTCAATAGAAAGTATGGGGGGATTGGGGATGGGGGTCAAACTGTGCGAAACCCATGAGACACACAAATAGTAAAAATCAACTTCTTTGTAGGCTCAGTAGAAGACAAAGAGTGAGAGAGAGAGATACAGAAAACAATTCGCCTCACACGAGCTGCACAGATCGATCAGCAAAGATAGCCTCTGAGGTCGAGTATGTGAAAATTTCAAAAGAAAAGGTCATTACAATGCCATCGATTATAATGGCACCGACATGCAAAGGTTGACTTGACAGCGTTGCTGTGCTCAACAGAGAGCTCCGATTCAAGTGATTATTTACACTTGATTAAATATGTTGGCTTGGTTTCCAAGCAACCTGGACTTATTGATTTTTGCCTAAGTAAGCCAAAGTCGAACCAGTACTAAAGGAATTATTTAAAATAATAGCTCGAGGTTGCTCTTGTGTAAATAACTGATAGTAAGAGTATTGACATTCAAAATATTCTAGAATACAGGTTGTATAAAACAGTTATATCGAATCTACCGACAGACATAACAAATGACCATGCTTTCGAACTTAGGAAATATCACAGTTTCCCTTCAACTGTTTTCATCGCATCAGAGATACGATATGAGAGAATGATCCAAGCACAAATCAGCAATTAAGTAGTCAATCAATTGTATTTAGCTAGAGAAACGATATTTCAAAAAAATTTCCTTAAAGGCAATATTCCCACAAACGGCAATTAATTGTAGTGAGCTATAGAAACGCTCTTTCGTTGATTTTTTTTTTTTTTGTTTTTTTTTTGTTTTGTACAATTTTTTTTTTTGCTTATATGAACTAACATGGTATTGGAAATATACAATGAACATTTTTCGCAAATCAAATAACATAAAATTATGTTATATGCACATATTTGGTCTTCTACCTTCTTTTCGTTTTGCAGGGTTGTGTCGAACTATAGAATTTGTCGGATTATTGTTTGATTATAAGGGATTATATTTGTCGGAATTTTTTACAAAAGAGTACCTTGTAATCCGACAAATTAAAGATCCAATGATAAGATTCTATATGTTATACTCTGAAGTACAAATCATACTTCATTATGTAGGTCAAATTAAGTAAATTAAGCCACACAATAGAAAGCTTACGTTTTCTTATAAAATTAACGTCATTAATGGTATTGGACTTATAAGAACTCATAACTTTACATTAGAAAATAACTGTGAACAAGCAAATGTACATACAAAAATAATCAAAAATTATGAATAATAAAAATAACTAGCGACCACCGGTGCGCGTTGCTGCCCCCAGCAATTATAATAATAATAATAATAATAATAATAATAATATTCGAAGAGTTTTTCCGTTGTTTCAAGCGTTGTTTCAAGCGAAAATTGCAATAAAAAACTTGTATGTATCTTTGTTGCGAGCGTTCACCGCGAGCGGTTCGCGAAAGCTTTATATTTTTCTGACTTTCATTTTGTTGTTAACAGACGCTCTATCAAGAAGAGACAGAAGAGAGCGAAATGTCAGCAGCGAATAGTTTTGCTCTGAGTTTGATAACGTTGTTCGTAGCTGCTGTTAATAACAGAAAAACCAACACAACAACAACAATTGTATGCAATTATATGCAAACTTTAATAAGCTATAACTTAAAAAATATAAATTTTTAAGAAATAAAAAGTCCAGTGCGCACATCTACTGGTCTAAACCTATCAAACCATACTAAATTTATTAAAATTGGACTTGTACTTAAAAAGCCTTACGCCGGACAAAATTTGGGTTTGCGTAATATATATAAGATATGAATCAATCTAAACAAGTACGAGTAAGTAACCAGTTCAATGATGCATTATCTACATTAACGAAGATTGTCAAAAAAATATTCAATAATAATAGACATGGCGGATTTTAGGAGGTGTCGGATTAGACAAGGGCAGGATTACCGCGGGGCCACTGTACAGTAGGAACTTTTTTGAAAACCACGTCTTCCCCCCTAATTTCTCAAAAATCAATCATCCGATTTGGATGAAATTTTTTCCCTGATAGTCATCATCCAAATGTATCGGAAAAAATTTTGAAACCAATCGTAATTAATTTTATTATTTCGAAAACACTAAAGCGGAAAACTAATGAAGTATGATACTTCATTAAATTGCTATTTTTTTTGACGTAGATACGTCATTCTCGGAGGTAAGTAGGGTGGTTGATAGTGATCAGGTGTCGGTATTTATATAACTTTTTGAGCCTTTGGTGGGCCTAAAGTACTGATCGTACAATGTTGATGTTAGCACTTGTTGGTCTGCTTGATCCTCATTGCGACAAAAATTCATGTTAGAACTCTCTAAATTATATAAATTTTACACAATTACATGAAATATAAAGCCAACATTTGATGTTTTTGTTTTCTTGCTACCTTGCTACCTATTAATCGACAGTTTCCGGTTTTATCGACAAAACCATAAAATTTTTATGGGAGCCCCCCTAAGGGGTGGTCGAAGGGAATAGGTGTCAAAGGCAAAAATGTTTCTTTTGCAAAAGTAATGGGGGTCGGTCATACATATTAACCCTCTCCGGCGCTCTCTTAAAGGACATATGCTCAGGTGTATGGAATAAATAAACAAAAACCATAAAATTTGTATGGGAGCCCCCTAAGGAGTGGTCGGAGGAAATAGGTGTTAAGGGCAAAAATGTTCCTTTTGCATAAGTAATGGGGGTCGGTGGTACATATTAACCCTTTCCGGCACAAACACAATAAAATTTGTATGGGAGCCCCCCTAAGGAGTGGTCGGAGGGAATAGGTGTCAAAGGCAAAAATGTTCCTTTTGCAAAAGTAATAGGGGTCGGTGATATATATTAACCCTTTCCGGCACAAACACAATAAAATTTGTATGGGAGCACCCCTAAGGAGTGGTCGGAGGGAATAGGTGTCATAGGCAAAAATGTTCCTTTTGCAAAAATAATGGGGGTCGGTGATACATATTAACCCTTTCCGGCACTCTTTTAAAAGTCATATGCTCAGGTGTATGGAATAAATAAACAAAAACCATAAAATTTTTATGGGAGCCCCCCTAAGGGGTGGTCGAAGGGAATAGGTGTCAAAGGCAAAAATGTTTCTTTTGCAAAAGTAATGGGGGTCGGTCATACATATTAACCCTCTCCGGTGCTCTCTTAAAGGACATATGCTCAGGTGTATGGAATAAATAAACAAAAACCATAAAATTTGTATGGGAGCCCCCTAAGGAGTGGTCGGAGGAAATAGGTGTTAAGGGCAAAAATGTTCCTTTTGCATAAGTAATGGGGGTCGGTGGTACATATTAACCCTTTCCGGCACAAACACAATAAAATTTGTATGGGAGCCCCCCTAAGGAGTGGTCGGAGGGAATAGGTGTCAAAGGCAAAAATGTTCCTTTTGCAAAAGTAATAGGGGTCGGTGATATATATTAACCCTTTCCGGCACAAACACAATAAAATTTGTATGGGAGCACCCCTAAGGAGTGGTCGGAGGGAATAGGTGTCATAGGCAAAAATGTTCCTTTTGCAAAAATAATGGGGGTCGGTGATACATATTAACCCTTTCCGGCACTCTTTTAAAAGTCATATGCTCAGGTGTATGGAATAAATAAACAAAAACCATAAAATTTGTATGGGAGCCCCCCTAAGGAGTGGTCGGAGGGAATAGGTGTCAAAAACAAAAATGTTCCTTTTGCAAAAATAATGGGGGTCGGTCATACATATTAACCCTTTCCGGCTCTCTTTTAAAAGTCATATGCTCAAGTGTATGGAATAAATAAACAAAAATCATAAAATTTGTATGGGAGCCCCCCTAAGGAGTGGTCGGAGGGAATGTGTGTCAAAGGCAAAAATGTTCCTTTTGCAAAAGTAATGGGGGTCAGTCATACCTATGAACCCTTTCCGGCACCCTCTTAAAGGTCATATGCTCAGGTGTATAGAATATATATACAAAAACCATAATATTTGTAAGGGAGCCCCCCTAAGGAGTGGTCGGAGGGAATAGGTGTCAAAGGCAAAAATGTTCCTTTTGCAAAAATAATGGGGGTCGGTGATACATATTAACCTTTTCCGGCACTCTTTTAAGAATCATATGCTCAGGTGTATGGAATAAATATTTTGCTAAATAGTTTTTAAAAAAGATGTCATCAAAAGCGAATTGACTTATTCTACATCTTGTGCTACGACATAGTCGAAACTACTGTATCTTTTTTTTTTTTTCATTGAAAATTAAACTAGATCAGTAAAAATAGTCGAATGTATATATTCAATTGGTGTGAGTGCGTACGCATATAGTACGAATTAGAGGAAAAAATGTCGCAGTCCGTTTCACTTTTTTCAATGCATTGTTTTTGACGTTTCTCTCAATTCGTTCGTCGTTAAGTTTCGATGAAATATTTACTATTAAATCCTTGTCAACTTCTTTTTTCAAAGCAATTACACCCAAAAAACTTGTTGTAGGTATTATTAACAATGTCAGTATTGTTAAATTTATTTCAGAAAATGTTATTAATATAAAATTGTTTGATTGTTTTTGCTCAAATATCTTTATTCATATGTTTCATACAAGAAACAATAATACGTGTTGTTGAATGAAGGTGAAAAAAAAACACCAAAAGCAGAATCCCCAAAATTGAAATTGCTAAATTCAAAATCCCCCAAAAAGCCCCAAATTTAAATCTCTAAGGTTTGATTTTGATATAAAGTGATAAAGATAAGTGTTTGGTTTAGGGAAAACTATTTAAGTGGAAAAGCCGGTTCGAACAATGCTAAACATGATAATTAATTTTGGAGTGTAGCAGACTCCTTTGAAGAAAACTTTCCGCGCACTCAAAACTCCATCGAGGCCTGGCATCGAAGACCTAAAATTGTTGTTGGAAAGAAAAACTGTGGTGTTTATGGATTCATCAAAGAACTGGGAAAGGAAATGATTGAATAAAAGCCAACTTGGAAAAGTTGTAGTCGGGAAGATTTGTAGATATCCACGAAGAAAATAAATTTAAAATGTCGTGGAAATATAAGAAAAATTGTTAAAAATCTTAGTAAATTAAAGAAGCTTGATTATTTGCGATGTATTTCCCAGAATATAATTTGCTTAAATTTGTTACTGATTCTTTTGTTTATATAATTATGTGTATTCAATATCTCTTATTTGAATTTTTGATATATATATCGACGGTTCTTACGAAAAAAATCTTCCGACAGAAAATTGCGGCGAAGAAAATCTCTTTATTCAAAATGCGGCGGAAAAAATAACTTTTATCAAATTCGGCGAAAAAAATTACTTTTATATAAAAATCATTTTATAGAGTACTGTAAGGAATTATAAAGATAAAATATTAAATAGAAATAATTATTTGAAAAAATAATTTTTCTCAGAAAAATTGTTCCCACTCCTTACAAAATGCAGCGTTGTTAACGTCACACTCTGAAAAGAAATTTTCTTCGCCGAATTTTAAAAAAACGGATTTTCTTCGCCGCATTTTTTGATATGGATTTTTTTTGCCGCATTTTGTAAAAACAGATTTTTGTCGCCGCAGTTTAAAAAAAAGGATTTTCTTGATCACGTTTAAAGAAGAGATAGTCTTCGTAGGAACCATCGATATACTTACATATATATAGTAATTTTCTTTGAACATTTGTTAAACACTAAAAATCAATATGAAGGTCAATATGGTCCAAACATGAAATCCCCATGATTTGTGTGAAATGCGTTTAGGTTAGGTTTAAAATCGCCGCGATTTAGTAGGATTTAGTGCTGGGGATTTCGATTTTGTGGATTTAGATTTTTAAATTTGGGGTTTTTATGTTGGTGATTTTGAATTTGGGGGTTTTGTTTAGGGGATTTTGTTTTTGGGGATTTCAAGCCCAACCCAATTTTTCCACCACATACTTTAAACACCAGTCTTTCTCATCGGTACTAGAGTCATGAGGGTAGCTAAGAAACAACGAAGCTGGACCTATCCTAAGTCTTAAAAAATACCTATTTTTTAATTTGATATTTGGATCCGACATTTCCTTATTTTTGGGTCGTTAAGGTAAAGGGTGCCATTAAAGGCAATATTTCCACTAAAAGCACTTTTGATTTCCGCCAACTATTTTGGTACGATACTCGTATATATTCACTAAAATCAAATTTTGTAAGTTTTAAAAAATTAAAATCAAAAGTATATAAAAAAATCTTATAAAACTAACTGGAATTACTAAACTGGAATATTTTTATTTAAAAGTTCAAATATTATAAAACTTTTTTCTCGCAAGAAGAGAATCCTACAGTTTTATTGCTTACTTTTCTACGCTAAAAACAAAAACAATGTAAATATATTGTGCAAGCATTTCTCTCTAACTCTCTCTCTCTATCTCTCTCTAGCTCTGCTTAAAATGCTATCAATTTCAAAAACTTTCGACTCGAAATGGAGCTTTAATTAAAGTTTGCCCTTTGCGTAGAAAACAAAGATCTAGGCATTGCTTAAAAAAGCTACTCAGCAATTTCGCAACAAATCACATTCCTCACTCCATCCCACCCACACGCATAGACACAAATAAACGTGCCATATAGCACAAACAACCACATAAACATTTCACACATTATTCACTTGCATTTCCGTTTTATTACATTTTATTTCCGTTGTATGCAAATTGCATAGAACAACAAAATGAATTCGATGTCGCGCGGGGTACGTGCTTCGATGGCATTGTATTGCTGCTGCTGCTGCTGCATACAGCTGCAATAACCATGGGTGTCCTGTTACCAGTCTCAACTCCATGGCCTAATGCCGTTTGAAATATGTGAGCACGTTTTGCTTGAGTGCTTGTTTCGCTATGAAATCAAACAATGTTTATAGCTTTTTATTGTTTCGAATTTTTGTTTTGGTAATTCGCTTAATTAAAACTGGAATGTGGTAAAGTATTGCTACAGCATCGCTATTCTTCTCATCATGTTCCTACTTTGCTCATTTCCATGAGGATAATTTACAATTTTGCCTATGAATTCATGCCAACGGGGCACCCTACCGCACCTCGTACTTTACTGCCTGTCTTTGCGTCGTAATTGTTGCAAATATATTCGTGTCATATAGGCGTACCCTTCACCGAAACACCGACATGTTTTACGCCATTGTTGGTTGTTGTTATTGTGTGTTAACTATTTTATATTGGATTGTCATGCATGTTGATGTGATTGAGTGAGTGTGAGAGAGTGAGTGTATGCAGCTCATGAATCTGAAATTCATTCGAAGTGTAACTGTTTTCAGCGTATACTTGTGCCTTTTCCGGTTTCGCTGCTAATTTATTGAATTCGACTTTTTACTGCCGAAGAGTTGAAATGGGAGTTGTACTTGTTGAGGCAGAATCGTTTTTTGTCATGGCCTATATGCCTTGTTAGCATTTATTCGTATGTCAACTGCACTCGGCACTGCAATGGTTAACAAATAAAAAATGACTGTGTATGGGCGATTCCACCATAATTTTCATTGGTTTTAATAAACAGTCAGAAACAATTGTGACTGTTTTTATATAATTTTCAAATTTATAGCTACGAATATTTGTTTTAAAACATTTTTTTTTTTTTGGTTTTGTTTTTAGCATATAATTTAACGTTTACGTGAATGTCTTTCATAAATAAGCCAACACATTTGCAATGATTTATTATTCAGCACACAGCATAAATCTAAAATTTTTCAAAATTTTATGTCAAGAAAATCATTATTGTTTAGTTAAAATGCGTGTAGTCATTTCTACAGATTCTCTTCTACTGTATGTTATTTTGAATGTTAAAATTGATTACAATAATAGTGTTCATGGTTGAATAATAAGGTTGTCGCAGGGCTGATCGTATTCTCTTCTCAGTACCCAGAATTGTCAAAATCAATGAAAAAGATCAATAACTTCACTGTCTTCGTCAAGTTCTCCCTGTTTGCAGTTAATTGTTTTTCATTTGAAAATTAACTATCCTATCCGCTTCATGCAAAACATTTTAATTCGATTTATTATATACTGCAACGAGTGACTGTACAATAGTGAAGTGCTATGAATAAATAAATTGTGCAGCACACTATTTTGTGAATACACGAAATAAGTTCTCGCTGATGTTGGTGATTTTGTAGATTCCCACTAAAAAATTTTTAAATATGTACAAGAAATAAGAAAATCTTTTGATCAAATCTCAAAAAAAAAAAAAAATATTTAAAAATATCCCAGCGGCCCAAGATTGAAATAGTTCTGGACTAGTTCCATAAAGGACAAGTACTAACTCCACTACAATACCCTTTAACATTGAACGAACTGACTGGGTTGATGTCATAGGAAAAGACAATTGTCCCCATAAAAGTTCCTTTTTCCCCATATTTGAACTAGTTGCATTAGGAACATTATTTAACTAGTTGCTTTCGCAGTAGCCTGAAATTGGTTCTTTTTTAACTAGTTTCAAAGTGATCATTTTAAAAGTGTAAAATTTAGTGTAGGAGAGCAAATGTCCTAAAGACCTGATTTGTACGATCTCTTCCATCCACAATCCAAAAGAAATTTTGATTATAAATGTCTTTTGTATTTTTATATTTTTTTTTTATTTTTTCTTGTGCGCAGCACATTTTAAAAAAATAGCCAAAACACGTTTATTTTTTTCAGCAGTACTTTTGAAAACAAAAGCAAAGTGAAATATTCTACACTTTTTGTACTTTTTCAGAGCTCTTCGAACTGCGCTAGAAATGAACTAGTTCACTTTTTCAATTGACTCCAAAATAACTCCTGGGATCTTTGAGGCCAGAGCATGGTCCTATCCGACGCTTATATCTTTCTTAGCATGCCATATTTCTTATCCACTAAAATAATAAAACTGTAACTGTAATCAAACTGTAATCAATATTACAGACTAAATAGATATTTGTTTGTGTAACATAATAAGTGTACACTGAATCCTTTGGTTCAAAGCTTAAAAACGATTTATAAAAGTCCGAAAACTATTTCTTTTTTTTTTTTGTATCTCGAGAATTAAAAGTTATTTAGATTCTGCAAGATAAGTTTTAAGAATATAGTCGACTTTAAGGAAAATGGCCTGACTTTTTCAAGAAATTAATACCCTAATTAAAAAAAATGCTTAGCATTATGATTTCAGGTGTTCGTTATGGGATGACAGATTAGTGGTAAGGAAGGGGCAATCATGTGAAAAAAGTGAATCATGTTCAGGTTGGTCAATTTTAATCTGAGGCAAGGTTTATGCATTTACCTCAATCAATTCAAGTTTCAAAGCTATCCTATCCATAAACTTTCTCTACCTCGAACTACAACTTAAAAATCGTAAATACTAGTATTGATAAATTTTAATTTTCAGTTGATAGAAATCAAGAGAGAAATGTAGAATGAGAGTAAAAGCGGGTAGAGGGAGTAAAAGTAAAGGGCTATGATAGGACAGAGTTTTGCACCCGGGAAGATGAATTGAAGATGACAGAAACGGTCACATGAATGACAGAAATGGAGTTCAAAATATCATTACTTATAAATTTTAATAAAAAATACAAATCAAAGATTTGAAAATTTAATTTATAATTAAAAAAAAAATACATATGATTTTAAACATTACTTTGAAAACCTGCTATATTTTTTAAAGCTTTTGAGCAATTTATTTTTATATATGACACAATTTCCACAAGAATAATGTAGTTGTATGTAGAATAACGTAGATCGTTATGTAGAATAACGAGTAGTTCTTGACACCCATATATGTAATACTTCTATATTGGCAGCAACCTACATTTTCAATGAATTTCAACTACGAAATCAAAGAGACCCAACAAACAAAATATATTTACATTAAATTTACTACAAACTTACATCAGTAAGCATAACATTTGGAAAAAACATACCGCAAGCATTGTAACACATTTGCTTCCAAATTTCGTATAAACGAAAGGGATCCCTGATTGTATAATTGTGATTCATGTTTGGAAAATATTTGGAAATAAATATGATAATGTATTGCATAATAAAGAAGTTGAAAAGTTTATAAAAAATTTACAATTATAAATATTTCCAAATATTTTCCAAGCCTGAATCACAATTATACAATAAATGTTGTAATTCATTGCATAATAAAGAAAATCAGATGTTTGTAATAAATGTGCAATTGCATGCATTTTTATTTAAAAGAATGTTGGTAATGTAGTTATAAAGAAGTGGAATAAATAAATGAAAAAATTAACACTATATTAAAATATTGATAACGTGCTTCGCTGCCTCGCTTTTGTATTCTTCTCTTTGTTTTTGCCTATTTTTTGCAAACTGGAAAAATAGCTTTGGATTGTTGTGCAAAATGCCCCTCGTCGAGTCCACGTTTGATGGTAGTATCTGAAATGAAATAAAAATATAATCTTTTGGTCTTTGCAATTTGGTTGTTTATTTTCTTTTATGCCTTACGTTTTATAGCCAGCAGTGTATTTAAATTTTGGACGCTCTTCTTGTTAGCTGTCCCCTTCCAGGAATATTTTTCAGAATATTTTTAGTCTTATTTTACGAAAATGTAATCAGCGAATGACATAAAATGCAAATAAAATATATTTTTCTTCGGAAACTAACTGTAAAAAATTATTTCTACTGCCGCTACTTACGAAAACATTGCGACAGATAAGTTTTTACAAGCTTGCTTGAAAAAGCTTTGGGAAATGTTTGGAACGAGTGATTTTCACAAACCAATTTGGAAAAAGTTGAAAAAAATATTTGGAAAGGATTGATTAATCAACTGGCTTACATAAATGTTTATTGGGAGAGATAGCAACATAAGATTTTGTTGTTAGTATTAGTATATTTCAATATATGAAAATTACTACACTCAAGAAAATGTCAAATCGTAACGGTAGTTAAGAAAAATGCGTTCCCCAAACTAAAAACAAAGCGAAACGTACATATTTCTTTTGCATAAATCAAAGGTACGCATCGTTATAAAACAATTATAACACCAAAGCGTGAAATATGATTAAATTTTAAAAAGAAAAATTCAAGCAAGCAAAATTTTAACCATAAAAATTCGAACAACAAAAATTTTAAGTTAAATTTTTGACAATGAAAGCACCGCTCCTGAATTTTTGACGTAGAATACGTCGTTCTCGGAGGTAAGTAGGGTGGTTGATAGTGATCAGGTGTCGGTATTTACATTACTTTTTGAGCCTTTGGTGGGCCTAAAGTACTAATCGTACAATGTTGATCTTAGCACTTGTTGGTCTGCTTGATCCTCAATGCGACAAAAATTCATGTTAGAACTGTCTAACTTATATCAATTTTACACAATTACATGAAATATAAAGCCAAAATTTTATGTTTTTGTTTGTTTAAACTTGCTACCTATTTATCGACGGCTTCCGGTTTTTTCGACGGCGAAGACAGCGCCATCTAGCGTGAAGACATAAATCTTCTAATTAAAAAAAAGCATACTTTTGGGGGCATGTTGTTTTTAACAGACTCGCGTAGCCCAGTAATACTGAGTAATTTTGAGGGGCATGCTTTTTTAACAGAATCAGTTATTGAAATGTCAAACGCAGCCAATTAAATATCCGGGCATATTATCGACAGTGAAATTTTGACACATGGGTTGTTGAACTTGATAGCATTGAACAAATTTTGTTTGCTTGTTTAAGTTTTCTACCTATTTATGGACAGTTTCCGGTTTTATCGACAAAAGCATAAAATTTGTATGGGAGCGCCCCTAAGGAGTGGTTGGAGGGAATAGGTGTCAAAGGCAAAAATGTTCCTTTTGCAAAAGTAATGGGGGTTGGTGATACATATTAACCCTCTCCGGCACTCTCTTAAAGGTGTATGGAATAAATATTTTTAAAAAAGATGTCATCAAAAGCGAATTGAATAATTCTACGTCTTGTGTTACGACATAGTCGAAACTACTGTATCTTTTTTTATTATGAAATTAAATTTCGGATACATTCGTTTATATATTTTCTCGCTCATATAACAATATATCTGCACTCTAATGTTGGCGAATGTACCTTGAGTGTATTGTCAATATAGAAGTATTACATATATGTTGTCACCGGATAAGTATGTTCAAAACTGTGTGTTTTTTTGTTTTTGAATTTGATGTCTAATTCAATGGCCTAAAGTGACAACAGTCATTATGGTTCCAATCATGTTAAGTTGTAACTGAAAGTGATATTCATCATAAAATACCGACATTCCCTTTTAAAGTCGTATTATGAATACATTCTCAACTAGATTTGGTAAAGTCTGAGCTGCATTGTGTTGTTGAGTTGTTGCCTGCATTACTGGGCTGATACACTTGGATTCATAAAAGTAAGGCAATAGCGCAGTAATACAAATTGACTCTTGCTCGTTCTTCTTTCTTTGCTTATTTAAATGTATTTGATTTCAAAAGTGGAATTTTGTGGCGTCCGTGGCGTTGTTGGTTAAAGTGCGTGGCTTCTATATCAACGAACCTGGAGACCCAGGTTCGAACCCCAGCAGCGACAGAAAATAATTTGAATTAAAATAATTTTTATGTACAACCGCCACCTCTCTGCAGACAATGGCAAACCTCAGAGAGTATTCAAAATGCCATGTAAAGCGTCTTGAGAACAAGAACATTCCGTTCATAGCCTTTCGGAGTCGGCGTTAAACATGTAGGTCCGGTTCTCGGTCAATTGTGTATAAACTTAATGACACGCACAACACAATTGATCATAAGAAGCTAGGTCAAAGTGCTTTCAAGGGCTGAAATGGCCAGTTATTTATTTTTTTTTTTATGATTTTATAGAAAAAAATTCTTTAAAGATACAGACTTTGTCTTTGAAATAATAACACTGTGTGACCGATTCGACCTTTAAAAAAGTTTCAGCCTAAATTCTTAAAAATTCCGAGAGAGGGACATCTTGTGATTATATCGCGACTAGTCCGACCTCTCAGTTCTATCACAATTTTTTTTTAAAAATTCTCAAAGTTAAAAAGTAGGAATTCTAGTATTTCGACTTTTAACAATTTTTTACATATGCTTAGGTTGTGAGAATTTAAAAACAAAATGCACTTTTGTTCAATAGAATTAAACGTTAAATTTAACAGTGCCAAAAGATTTTTGAAAAAAAATATATGAAGTGGGTTTATCGCAATGGAGAAGTAAATTTTTCAAAAATTTTGTACAAATGTTAGTCCTTCTTTATTTTTTTTCAAAATGGTAAATAACAAAAATCCTTAGTTTTTTTACAGGAATTATTAAAACTACTAAGTACCTTTCAAAAAAGTCTAAGATAACTGAAATCAGTTGAAAATTGGAAAAATGACAGAAGTTTTAAGGTGTTTTTTTAAATCGACAATCATCGATTTTTCTGATATACGTTCACAGCGTTCAAACTGCTGCCATTTAACCAAATGATAACGGATTTGGCTCATATATGGCTTGTTAGAATGCACAAGCCAAATGTCACATTTTGCGGTTCTAGTTTTTGTAAAAAATAAAAAAAAGGCGATATCAAACAAGATATCACAAGATTGTTGTGAGATAATCTGAGTGTCTTTACGATTGAAAACCTTCTTATTTGTGCAACTTAATTTGGAATTGTGTAATTTGAATAGTGAAAAGTGCATTGCATATTTTCCAAATTATTTCCGAAAGAAATTTTATTAGAGCTCCTTGCTGTTGTTATATCCTGCGGTAAGTAAAATATTGTGTACTTTGAGCAGATCAGAAAAGTGAAAAGTGTGTTCAGACTTTTTACTGATGCAATGGGTTTACCATCTGTTATACTTTTCAGACTTTTTTATTCATGATGTGCGATAAAATAAACACTCTTTGTTACGTGTGTTTGGATATACACTAAAATCATATCGTCAAGCGATTTTAGATGAAGTTCAAAACGCTTATAAAAGGTATTTTATCATTGATATGCAAAAAAATGTTTCTTGGGCACCCAATTTTTTATGTTCCTTGCAATACATTATGTTGGCTTTCATAAAAGGCTTCAAGAAAGGAATGCCATTCGGAATACCTGTGATTGGAAATCTGTTCATCGTCATGCTAAAAGTTCTGCTACTGTTGTGTCAACAAAAAAGTATTGAAATTGAATCGAAAAATGCAGAAGTCATAAGTGTATCAAGACACTATGTTCGTATTTCTTCCCAAATAACATTCTGAGGAATTGTTAATGCTACATCCAGTTCCAGAAGAAAACGCAGCACCAAGTCTTGTCACTGAATTTATGGAAGCGTTTAACCAGCTCAATGTTCGAATGTCGCTTAAAGTAATCTTTCTGCACGATCATATAAATGTATTCGAACAGCCAATTCCAACCAAGTCTGATGAACAGGGCGAGCGCTTCCATCAAACGACAAAAACAATAGTAGACCGGTACAAAAATAAAAATTTGCAATCCTTTATTGTTAATTTGTGTTTGTTTTTGGTACTCGATGAGGTGTTGTGAAGAGCACCAACATAAATACAATTTACAATAAAGGCACAAACATACATTCAATCAAAATTTGAACTTTCATCCCAAAAAATTAATAAAACTTTTATTATTCGCAGTCATAAGATATCGCCGTTTTTATTTTCTACAAAAACTAGAATCGCAAAATGTGACATTTGGCTTGTGCATTCTAACAAGCCATATATGAGCAAAATCCGTTATCATTTGGTTAAATGGAAGCTGTGAACGTATATCAGAAAAATCGATGATTGTCGATTTAAAAAACACTTTAAAACTTCTGCCATTTTTCCAATTTTCAACTGATTTCAGTTATCTTAGACTTTTTTGAAAGGTACTTAGTAGTTTTAATAATTCCTGCAAAAGAACTAAGTATTTTTTTTTGTTACCATTTTTAAAAAAATAAAGAAGAACTAACATTTGAACAAAATTTTTGAAAAATTGAATTCTCCATTGCGATAAACCCACTTTATATATTTTTTTCAAAAATCTTTTGGCACTGTTAAATTTAACGTGTAAAAAATTGTTATAAGTCGGAATACTAGAATTCCAACTTTTTAACTTTGAGAATTTTTAAAAAAAAATTGTGATGGAACTGGGAGGTCGGACGAGTCGCGATATAATCACAAGATTTTACTCTCTCGGAATTTTTAAGAATTTAGGCTGAAACTTTTTTAAAGGTCGAATCGGTTACACAGTGTAATGGATTGTGTATTAGATAAATGAAATTTCTTTTTATCTACTTGTTACAATTTCGTCAACATTTTAATATTTAAACATCAAAATTTTTTCGAAGCTACCTTCTGCACTGAAAAAAATTGTCATTTTATTATATTTTTTTGTAAATATTTGAAATTCATCTACCCGATGAGGTAAAAAAGTTTTTTAAATGCAGAATGCATTTTCGCATAAAAACGCTCAATAAGAAAACCAGAATACAAAAAATAATGGGAAAAAATAAATTAGTAAAAACATTGTTTTAGAAAATAATGTAAAATTTAATTTTCACTAATTAACACATAATTTTTTAATCAAGTAATTTAATTTCTCAATACTTTACTTTATTTTAACACATATGTTTGTCTTTGTAACAAATTTCTTTTATTTATTCATCCATAAATTTTAATAAGTAATTAAAAGAAATCAGAAGACTGCATTTATCTCATTAAATTTATACTTGTCTTTACTTAGTCGTTTCCATTCTCTTCATTTATTTTTTCTTAGCCCGTATCTCTATTTCTTTTTCTCTATTTTTCTTTTCTTAGCTATTATTATTAAAAGATTTTCTAGGTTTGGCTTTACCTTAATTTCGCTTTTACCTTGTCAACCTTTGTGAATTCCATAAATTAACTTGATATATAAACTGTGGGCAATAGTAAGTCAACTTGCCTCAGTCTTTTCAACACGCAATTTTCTTTCAATGAAAGCTTAAAAGCTCGCTAGTGTTGAAGCAAAATGAGAATGTATTTGTGGGGCAAAGCTTTAAACAGCTCTTTTTTTAGCCCATTAAAAAATCCCAAAACAATTATTTTTTCCCCACAATATTCAAGATGTGGCAATATCAGCGCAGAGTTTGACAGCGAAGGCAGGTTGAATTCTAGGAACTCAACTCTAATAAGTCTTCTTGGGTTATTATACCATGATACAACCTAAGTTATTGACTGTGAACATATCCCTAGTAAATTGTTTTCTCTTTGATTTTTGTTTATAAAATTTTTGATCAAGAAATAATTATTCGAAGAGAAAAATATTTTATTTTGAGAAATATGTATTTTATTTTGAATGTCAAAATTTATTTCAATAATAATATTCATGGTTGAATAATAAGGATGTCGCAGGGCTGATTGTACTCTCTTTTCAATACCCACAATTGTCAAAATCAATGAAAAGGGCCAATAACTTCATCGGCTTCGTCGAGTTCTCTCTGTTTTTTTTCTAATTTTCCAATTTTGTCAAGGCCAATGCCGCCAAAGATCAAAATAATAATCGAAGATGACTGAAATGGTCATTTGAGTGAAAGAAATGGAAGCCAAAATATCACGACTTTTTAAGTTTAACATATCATGACTTTTTAAGATTTGAAAATTTAACTGTATGTTTCCGTACCAACCTAGAACGAAGTACAACCTTGAAGATTTATTTATTTTTGGTGTTTGCTGAGCTTTGGGCTTTGTTCTGCTTATTTATATGAATTAATTGCGTATTGATTAAGCTATTTTAAATGAATTTATGAGCAATATGACTTCCTTAGATGAAAAGAATTGTCCCAGAATTTTAATTTGGTTTGATTTTTTTTACGCTAGATGTGGTCTAAGTGCGCTAAGCTATCCAACGTAACAATTAAATATCTGTGATAATACAAGTCTGTGTAGGGATCATTGTGACTTCTATGTTCTATCTTCCCACCTTAAGTGATGGGAATTCTCCGAAGGCAAAGATATGCTTGAAGATAATAACTGTTGAATAAGATAAGTCTGCTTTTGCAAAAAAAATATTATCCCTATCATATTTTAAGCAAAGATCTTTTGCAAAGTGTCTCAACGCATCAAACAAACCTTTCTGTAAAAGTGTTGAAAATCGATAAATTACACAAGAAAAACTGAACTCAACCGCGAGTCAACCTACCGCAATTCAATTAAGAACCAAAACAACGCAGCGAAAATGTGCAAAATGGCCAACATTTATTTATTATGCAATATAATCGTTAAATAAGCTTTAAACTATTTAATTTTCAGATCAGCTGCTCACAGAAATCGAACAACAAAGCGTTTTCTACTAAATCTACTTATGTGATAAAAGAACAACAAAAAACGAGCAACATATTACAGTTTTAACGCATTATAAGAAAAACTAACTTAAGTGCTTCTTGCTTGCTAACATTGTGATCTTTTCCCTATAATTATTTCAAAATGTCAACGGTTAATTGAAACTAAAAACACACAACCCTAAGGTTGATACTAATTTTTAATTTGACACTAAAAGAAAGAGACTTTTATGCGCGCTCACTGAACAATGCCTCCGCAGCATTACGTCAAAGTGAGCAGCGTAAACGTAACGAATTTTCAAACGCGGTTTCAATTTCAAACAAACACTCGCGAACGCAATCCTTGCATACAACGACACACTCGCTTTGTTGAGAGTTGAGTTTTGAGCAGCTTTACTAGATGTGTTTAAATTATAACAGTAAAATAAAATCAAAAATGAAATCGCCAACCAACACGGAAACGGAAACGGTGTGCGTTACGACTGCAGCGAAGAACAAAGCGCCACAGCGGCAGCGTGCGCAAGAAAAAAAACTGAGTTAATATTAGAGGAAACGTAAAAAAAAAATAAAAAATAATATAAAATAAGACCGCGCAGCTGAAGCAAAAGTTAAATAAATATATTAATTAAATAAATCCTTAGCAATTAAAAAATTTCTTCTAATAAATTAATATATAAACTTAATAATTAACTCTTAGCACTTAATTTACTTAATAATTAGTTATATTAAGTCACTCAACGTACGCGTAATACGTTTAACTCTAACGTAAGCAACACTCTAAGACGTAACATAAGCTTAAGAAACAATTAATTAATTGATTAAAATTAAAAACTCTTAGCTTTAAATAAAACAACAACAACAATAACGTAAATTAAGCTACGAAAGCATTCCAATAACGCCTTCTCTCTCTCACTCGCGAACACTACAGTGATTACGCGCTTATCACACTCTGTCGCTCATTTTAAATACACTGTAAAAATATACAACACACAGCATAAAAACGCGTTCATTTGTTACTGTGCAACACGTTGCCACCTAATTTATGTATCGTTTGTCGCGTCTGTGCAAACAAACTAGTACACGTAACAAACGGTGGCGACGACGCAAACGAAGGCGTCGCAAGCGAACTGGTACGCGACCCTTCAAACGTCGCAGAAGAGAAAGAACAGTTGGTATAAACACGACAACAACTACACCAACAATACCAACAACAACAACAACAGCAGCTTAAGCTACAACAGCAGATCGCTACGCATAGAGCAGGAGTTAAGGGCAGCAGCAGCTTCAAACGTTTAAGTACAGGGTTGCATTCAAAACTTCTAGTTCCAAAATTGAAATAACAAAAAATCGCGGCTTTAGTTTAAGACCAGCTCCTAAAACCTCCTGTTTTTCTCACTCAAATTCAATTCAAATCAACGCAGGCTGAAGCAAGCTACATTTTCTACTACTACCACTACCACTTCCTCTACCGAATACTACTAGTATTACTTCTACTACGTCTGCGTATTAAGCACAAGCAACAAACAAGATGCAGGCGGCATTGATGCTAAGATCGAAATCTCGGGTGGCGAGAAGAAGAAAGCTACGAAAATTAGGTGGAAGACTTGAGATTCCTAGTAATGTAGCAACCAAAGAAATAGCTCCATTTCCTCGTTATCCACCTGAGTCATGGGTAATAAAAAAACTTTAGTAAAAACAAAAAAAAAAAAAAATTACATAAAACTGAACATATTTAAAGAAAAAGTTATCTAAGAACAAAAATATAATAAAATTTTAACTTTATCTCTCATTCTTTCTTTCTATCAACCCACTCAAATAAAAAACTTCACTAGATTTTTCAACTCCTCACCAGCTATACAGCTAGTTGTATCCTATTACATTTTAACCCCAACTAGGCACTGCTATATAGACCATAAGTTCCCACTCACTACTTGAGAGAAACAGATCGAGGTTTTTACTAAATTGTTAGCGGTTTTAAGTTATGTGCAGATTTTCCAACCTTTTTAGTTTTCCTTAAATTTTAGTTTCTCGAGTAAATAGAATCAAGTAATTTTGATTTAAAACAAAATATATTTTTCGTCTAAAATTTCTTTACTAACTGGGCACAAAATCACGAAAGCAGCGAGGGTCAATTTTTAGTTTTGCTCAACTCCTAAGACCTCATACATTTGAAAATAATATTAAATACGGTTGAAAAGGTAGCTTGTTTTCATCAAAAAGGGAACGTTATTAAAAAGTTCATAAAATATATAAAAATTTTTCTTAACTTAAAGTAAATATCAGATGAAATATTATCAAGATTTTTCACTTCTTTTGGGACAACTCACAACTGTTAAGAGGATGAGCGTCATACGAAAATAATTTCGAAATTATTTTTCTCTAAGGGGGACTATATACCCAGAGATATATACCCAGAGATATATACTCAGAGAAGAATATTTTTCTTTAAGGGGGACTATATACCCAGAGGCCGAAAAAAAGCTCATGTTTGTGTATATTTTTTAATAAAACTTCAGGGATATTTTTAAATGAGGGTTTTTATACCTTAAAAAATACACATTCAAGAGTATGTTTAGTTTTTTTTTATTAAAAAAAATTTAATATTAAGGTAGATAAGAAATTATAAAAAATTTTTTTTGGAAAAAAAAGTTCTGGGTATATAACTCCCCTTAATCGGGAAATTTTCTCAAGACATGAAAAAATCCATAAGATATCGATCCACTATTTATCACACAGGAGAAAGGTGATCACAAAATGTATTTTGTTTTTACAGTATTTTCACCAGATTTTGAACTACTAATATGATCCATTTTATATTTATTTACTTACTTACTTACTTACTTACTTTCATTAAAATACGAGTTTCATTAAAATTCTCGGTTTGTTTCTTATGGTAATAGATTTGTTAGAAAAAATCCCCACTCGATAGATTTTAAACTATTGTGTTGGTTGTTTCAAGCTCGCATGAGATTTAATTGTTCCAAATGATATTTTTCAAATCATATGGGTTTTTTATGGAATTTTTTATATCTTTAGGAAATTTTTTGCAATTTTTTTTAAAATTTATGAGATTAAATATGATATTAATGAGCAGTTCTCTATTTTTTTAGAGATGTGTTATTCAGCGTGGGGTTCCTTGGGGTAGAAGAGATTTTTATTTGTAATGATAATTTTTTGGGAGAATAGAAACCCTTACTCTAAATTTTTTTTTATAAGTGTCATAAATTCAGTTTATTTTTTAAATTCAGAGTTATACTTTTGGTTTTTAAAAGAATTCAAATGTCAGAGTGTATTTGATTTTTTTTTCGGACTCAACAGCTACCAAAACAATTATCCTACCTTCGTGATTTTGTGTCAGAAGTATTTTCAGGAATTATTATTTTTAGATTCCTTTTTTGGGAGATTCACTTTAATAACTTTCATACTAATAAAGAAACCAACGAATATTAGTTTACAAAAAAAGGATTTTCTTAGAGCAAAAAAAAAATGTATTCCTCATAATCTGTACGGCCTTTAATGTGATTGTAATGCATCTCAAATAATTTTTGTTTCTTTTTAGGCGTTTAAAATTAAAACTTTCCTTACCAACTCATAACTCTCAATTGTGAAGTAAACTTAGAATTTTCTTTCAGTTCCTAATAGATCTATTTAAATGAAATTTTTGTATTCCCTTTTGACAAATAATTTCTCAAATTTTGCGTTAATGCTCGCTGTTTTTCTGTCGTTCTCAAACAGTGAGAGGACATCTTTTTCATTAACTATCCATTTCTCTTGCTCTCTATTTCTTTCCTGAAGCACCTATGCACCAGAAATATAGATTTTTGATATTAAGTAGTTTTTTCAAAAAAATTTTTTGACAACTTCAACCTAACAGCTTAATAGGCGCTATCTATACCCTTTCTCTTACTCTTACTCCCCCGCTCTCACTCTCTTAAGCACCTTCCTGCACCAACTGCTCCTATTTCCTGAAGTAGTAACTATATTTTTCTTTCTTATTAATTCTACTCAATAGAAATGAAAAAAAAACCCGGCACAAAAATTTTTCAAACTCTTAGCTTGACTACCTTAAAGTAGGTTGAATACACTTAAACCCCGTCCACCGCCATCCTTTTAGAAGCCTTATAGATTAGACCTTTCTTAAACAGTAGCTTAAAACTTAGTAGATAATCTTCATTTATAAAAACTCACATAATTTTATACAGTTATTTTACTTAAATTTCTTTTATTTTATTTATACTCCCGCAAATCGAACATCAACAACAATAAATGATTTATCTCTGTCACTCTTCTATATAAAAATCGCGCTGTCGCTCTGACTCTCTTCCTCTCTCTCTCTCTCTCTCCGCGCGCTCTAACATATGATTGATTGATTGATTGATATAACGCGATGCCACGAACGAACTAAATAAATCACACGTACGTTGACATGCATATTTTGTGCCCACTGTACACATTGCGTTATACAAACAAATTATAACGTAATGAAAACGTAAACGTAAACAACAATACGCAATACGTTTGCCACATTGTATTTTGACAGTAAGTTCTGTGCTATGCTTTGAATGTATGTGTAAAGTTTGATGAAAATGCTTGTAAATACTTTCTGCACATGTGATGAACGAATGCATTTGTTTGAACTTGGCGTCTACTACTTATTTCACTTCTACTACTACTTCTTCAACCACTACTACTACTACTACTTCAACTACTACTACTATTCTTCAGTATTATAACAGTACTACTACTATTTATTCAGTTTGTATGCGTTGGTATAAATTGTATGAAATATTTATAACATGTATTCTATACAAAATTATTTAGTGCACTTAGCGAAATAAAACAGCATATTTTAAATATTTCATGCAATTTACACTCACAAAAGAACAAAAACACAAAAAAAAATTAAAAAAAAAACAAAAAAGCAGTAGCACCGAATGCATTTTAAATATAACAGCAGCACGTCACAAAGTAAACGTCATTTGTTGACATTTGAGTTTTACAAGCATTTTCCTTGCTTTGACCTACAGTGTTCGCTCTTAGCGAGAACTTCACTGTCCACAAGTTATCGTTATATTTTCGAATTTTTATTTCTCTTATAATTTCAGCCATGTCTTCAAACTTGGTTTTTGTACAAAAATATTTAGTATTTTTTATAAATATTTTATTTTGTAGCTACTTTTCGTTGATTTTCGTTTTGATTTTTCTTTCGTTTAACTGTAAAAAAAGCAAATTTAAAGAGACTGCGTATAAAATAAATGGTATCAAGTTTTCCCAACGATTCAGTTAAGCTTACTTGCCTCTCATTCCCGTTTTCGATCTAGGAGCTCAACTTGATTCAATATGCGAAAATGTTTCCACAAAAGCACCAAAATTAACAAAAATCCAAATGAAAATAATTATTACACTGAAAGAAAAAAAAACGCAATGCAATGTTTTACAAAAACCAAATTAAAAATTTTCTTCTGAGCTTTTGATCACAGGAAAATTCATTTAATTTCATTTTTGTGGAACATTAACAAGTTGAAGCAAGCGAAATAAACTAAAACTGACGCATACGAAATGCGATTTAATTGAACCAAAATTTATTAGGATTGCATAAAAAACCAATATATAAAAAAAATGTTCTGAAGGGAGTAAGTATGCACAGGAAAAGGCACAAGAAATGATGCTCTTTTCAAAAAATACAAACAATTCTCTTTCGCTGCTTGGGTAAGTCTGTTCAAAACATGTTCAATTTCGTTGAAATAAACTAATAAAAATTGTAAAAAAAAAATAAAAAATTATAAATATGACAAAATATACAATATACATAAAATTATAAAATAGTAGCTTAGCAATAACTAGGTTTAGTCTCGTTAAATATGATCAAATTTTAAAATATCATCAAAATTCTTTCTAAAATATGCCAAGAAAAACCAAATAACAACCATTTCAATTTAAGCTTCAGCTTTAATTTATAAATTTTCAACTTTTACAATATAAGTGAAATTTTTTCCAATTTTTTTTAGATGCAGTTTTATTTTTTCTTTCTTATCTCGAAGTTTTTTCAACGAATTTAGTTCTTTCAATGCATCTTTGCAATTGCTTTTTTTAATGAAAGTAATACAGCATGCATTGAATGATGCATATCTAAAACTTTCGAAAATAACCAGCTTGAAAATTGCTGATCAGTCTAAAAAAGTTAATTTTTTTTTATTTATGGATGCTTCAAATTTAATAAATTATTCTATTTTATATCGATGACTGGTGCTAAACGAGCTAAAAACTTACCGTTTATTAAATTAGAGATTGGTAATGTTTATGTTTTAGTACAAGAAATTATCAAAAGTTGTGAACTTTAAAAGATTTTTAAAGAAGAAACTCTTTAAAAAAACTTTTTAAGCGGATAATATAAGGTCAAGAATGGTCCACAGCTTATGCTGCTTGGGATAGTACTCGTATTCATGAATTCTGTAATAAAAATGTATGTTCAAGCTTTTTCCATCAGTGTCACAATCAAAGACTTTAGGTACAAACAGTATTGCATCACAGCAAATGTAAATTACATCCACGCCTTTTGCATTCAAAACTTCATTTGCAACGCCTTTGCATGAATGCTTTTCTGAAAACTCAATTCATATATTTACAATTTGCTCTTACAACATTGCAAATACTCTCACTTCGATAGTAAAAATTCAGTAAGGGTTTTCACTTCAACGCTGAAATTTACGAAAACTTCAGTGCAATTGCTGTTGTTTTGTTTTCCGAAGATTGCTTAAATTTCACCATCTATTGAGTTGATGAAAAATAATCGTCGGAAATTTACAAAGAAAAGATGTGTTTAGTAACCATAAGTAGCACTGTTTAATGAGTGTGAGTCATTGTGAATGTGCGAAATTCAATAAGAAGAAAAGCATTTTATGCCTAAAAAGCGAATGAAATGTTTAAAATGGAGCAAGGGATTAAAACAAAAATTTAAAAACGGTCGCTCACTTCAACTCGTCGGAAATTTCCGATTTTTGAAATTTCAGCATTGAAGTAATTTCCCTAAATAATAAATTCATATTTTCTGAAGCAATTTGTTAATAAGAATTGACACCTGAAAATTAAAGTCAAAAATATTTTAAAAATCAAATAAAAAAAGCATCAGACGGAAAAAACTATAAAAAGAAAAATTTTTTTTTTTAATTTTTTTAATTAGCACATTAAACATTAACAATTTAAATTTTTTTAGAGTGTAAAGTTCAGCGCTGCTCTCAGTCAACGAACACAAGCATACGTTATATTTGTGTGCGTGCGCTCGTTTTTTGGCAAACACTGTTATATATTTATAGTTTAATCCAGGGGTGCCCAGAATTTTCGTATGGAAGTGCAAACACCAATACATATAAAATCCTACAAACTTTCTTAAACGAAATCATACGTTAGACAACAACAAAATTTACGTTGAAGATCACTGTCACCAAAGTGTACATACGACAATGCATACGAAAGTGTTGTTGCTTGCACTTTGGTATAAGCAACGAAAAAAGATCAAAAAAGAAAAAGACAAATTTGTTTGTGTATTTTGTATTGCTTAGTGCGGATCGCTGTGTGTGTGTATTAGAATACACAGCCTATGCCTAAAGCGGGAAGTTCATTCACTGCATTTGCATATGCAATGTAATAGAAATATGTGAAAGCTTACGGATGAAAGTTCATTTACTGCATTGCGTCCGTTTACTCGCTACGCAAGCAAAGTCGAAAATATTTCAACTTTTCTTGCGTAATTTGCGTTTTTTGACAGCTCGTTACTTATAACGAACAGAAAGAAGAAATAAAAGAAACGAGTCAGGAGTTCATTACTTTAAGGGATGGCTCTTGTAAATAAATCTTGAAAATTAAAAATGTCTATAATTTTTTCATTGTTAATTTCTCAAAAGAACTTTTTTATACCCAGGATTTAAGTTTTTTTTTTAATTATAAATGAAGACATTTCAAGTATTTGTGTATAAATACGATAAAAACTCAACATTAAGAACATACCAAATGTTTTATAATTTTGTAGCCATGCTTACTCTGAACGTAAAATGCAATCATTGAACTATGTCATAATTTTCTTGCGTAAATTGTGCCAGCGAGTAGACGGACGCATATGCAAATGCAGTGAATGAACTTCCAGCTTAAGTGTTTTTACAAAAACAAATGTGCATCAAGTGCATAGGGCTTGGGCACCTCTGGTTTAATGAGTGCTCAATGTTAATTGTGTTCTTTCCCAGTATTGGATATGCCGAAAAATATGTTCGCAATCTAATGCAAATGAATGCAATTGCATAATTTTGCTGCTCGTTTGCATCAGATCGTGAAAAGCCCCATTATATTAAACGTCATGCTATACAATATCATTGAATTGCTTCGAAGTATGGAATTGCTTGAAGGTCAGGTTGGAATCCAGTCTAATCTTTTTCATTGGCCAAATTTTTACATACTGCAAAGCACGTTCTTTCAGATTCAATGTATATCAACAAATTCTTTCATCGTATCTATAACTTTTTAAAATTTTGAAAAATGTCAAAAAGTGTCCTGAACATCAATATATATAGTGTAATTGTTTTCATTAGTTGTACCGCCTTATATTTAATAATTTTCTTGACAAGCAATAACAATTTTTTTCGGAACTCCAGCAATTTACCGCTTGACATGAAGCTTTTAGGTTTCTTTCAGTCCCATCAGACAAGTAGAATGTTAGGATCTGTTAATAACTGAGACGGCGGTCCGACTCGTGCCCTTCTGCCTTTTGGTACTATTCTGCTTACCATATAATCACATTTATAACCTGTTGTTATGAGTTTCATGCTTCCCTAAACCATTAAGTGGTTTTATCTTTCAATTTGATAGTCCTGGAGTCTGTTATTCAATTCCTATCCAGGGGCGCTGGAAGCGGGGGGTCAGGGGGGTCAGTCGCCCCCTCAGTAAAAAACTCTCGCAATAATTTTTTTAATAAAAATGTTTTTTGCTTTCACCAATTTTGTTCTCGTTTTGAAAAATTTTTTTAACTTGTTTTTTACCCATGGAGTCCATACTAGTGCAAATTCGCAATAGAAAAAATAAATATTTAAAAAAAAAAAAATTTTAAAAATTATAAATTTAACTATAAACTAATAACTTCTTCGTTTTATATTGAATTTAAATGTTTTGTTTGTTTTTACATGCTTTTATCGAACTTTTTTTATCTTTATTGATATGAACATGCTTTATTGATATGTTTTTTTCATCTTAATGACATTTTTAATGTAAAAAAACATGTTGGCGAAAAACATATCTAATATGTTGTAATCGGCATTGGAAGGTGTGGCGGCCGAGGCCAGTACTATTCTGTGTCCAATATTGGTGCCGGACCAAGACCCAGGTTCATTTAACCTCACAACTGCTACGGTTGTGGCTTCCTTGGCTATCATGTCTTTAGTGAGTAAATGAAGGCGAACATTTAGAGTATCTGTTGGGATACAGCGGTAAAGCTCTGTTTTATATACATAGATCTGCCGTGAAGCGACCAAAAAAAAAAAAAAATATTTATCCTTTTAATCATGGTTTCTTTTGGGTATTACCTTTAAAGGACTAAAAATCCCGTCATGGGATTTAGTTTTAATTTTAGTCCATCTGGGATTTAGTTCAGAATTCGATACTTGAATTTTTTGCAGAAAATAACTAACTACATGCAAAACAACAACACAAACTCGGTTATTTATACAAGTTCAGCCAACTCGCTAAACGAATATCCGCCATGATATGCAGTGTTGAAAAGTAAGAAAACTGCTCTATTGTGAATTAGCTCTGAAAAATTCCTTAGGAAATTTCATGCAAACGTCAAACTCATTTTTTTATGTTAATTTTCTCATGTTTATTTCAACAAAGGCCGTGTGCTATTCGGAAACTTTTCACTCGTGGTAGGAGAGAATTTACTGAGTTGAATACAATTTCTGTCTGTTGAAATAAAATTGTAATTTTTGCTGTGCCAAAAGGACGATGAAATTTTGACAACTAGAAATGTTGACGTTTTAGATTTTGGTAGTGCATTAGCACAAGAATTTAATTTAATTTGCGAAATTGTTGATATATATTGAAAATTAGGGATTCTGGTTGTTATGCTGTCGGAAACACAAAATTTTTAACTTCTTTACGACTCACAAACTCACAAGTGTTTTTTTTTTCATTTTTGCTTGTGTCAAAAATTTTCTTTCCGATTGTCAAAAATTATACTAACCCCCATGATGTAATTAACAAGGTGGTAGTGAATTTTTCACCATACACTCAATTTTGCTAAATCTGTCAAAAATTATGACATCAAGAGAGGACCTGTTGTTAAGTGTCAAATCATTATTTGTTTTGTTTGCTTGCTTGTGGTAGTTGTATCTAATAAGTAATAAATTGCAATTATAAGTAGTTTCGTCGGATTTTCATCAATATAATTGAAAAAAAAGTGAAATACTAGAGCCAAAACAAATATCACAAACTTTGCTTTGCTATGGTTTTGCTTAAAATATGCCATCAGCTGCTTTTGACAGATCGAGAGTTCATTTTTGTGAGAGAGGTTCAAAATTCACTACCACCTTGTTAATTACACCATGCTAGCCCCTGGGGCTACATGAATTTTTGACAATCATATTCACCTCACAATTGCCAAATATTCCCTGTCAAAATTTCATCATCCGAGTGAAGTTTCCGAATAGCACACGGCCAAACTAATCATAAGTTTTTTGACAGTTGTTGCCAGTGTTGTAAAGAACTAAAAACAAATTTTAACCGAGTTGCAGTGTTCCTTTGTCACTCGCTTATAAAAGAACGCGGCTATTATCACAATTCAGCTGTTTATTAATAATTACTTCCTCATGAAAATTTTGAAAAGCTTATGAGCTCACAAAGCTCATACCAGTGCCTGATCATAATTGGCTACTAATGTTTTTGTATTCCAATTACTACTATATAACTAGTATACAACTAAATTTTTTCACTAATTGTCATAAACAGGCTTTACTGATTGTCATATGCTTACTTATTGTACCTTTAAACAGGTTATGACGCCACTACATAAGATTAATTTGAATTTAAACTTTGAATTTGTAAACTTCGATTTTGGAATCTAAAATTAAAATACAAATATAACAGTTATACGAAAGCAATATAAAACAAATTAAAAGTTAAGATTATTTGTGGGTATGAAACACAAATTTTTAAAAATTAAATCACTCAGGTAGCGATATAATAGGAAGGTGATTCATTTAGAGTAGTTTTTTCTTATATAAAAAAAAAAAACAATAAAGTTCTTTCAAAAACTGAAGCTAATATGGTCCATTTTGAGTTCCAACTATCAATGAAGCGTTCGAGCATTTCGAGGTGTATTAGAGAATGACGCAAGTAAAGTCAGGAGTAGCCTCCAATTCCACAATATTAGCTGACTTATACATGTAAACTTTAGACTTAACTTAAATCCAAAGAAAAAGTCTAGAGGTTTATTACTGAGAGCTGGTATCACTTATATACGGTTACCGATTCTTCGAAATTAATTTTTTTGAGATAAAGAGTGATGTAATTGACAGTCATGTCCCAGCCGGCCTAATGTTTGGAGAAATATGGAACGATGATTACACCATAAGCCTATGAACCACCACATAAACCCGTAAGCCGTTCAGCCTATCCATGGCAATTTTGCTTATTGGCGTAGCCATTACACTAGAACAGGGCCTTATCGGTAAACAAAATTTTGATCGAAAACAGTGGATCTTCTCAAGCTGTGCTGGGCAAAAGAAATTATTTCCATTATGAAATATCAAACAATACCAAGCATAGAACTGCAGCGAGTTCATAAAAATATTCATGCATAAACAGGGTTGACTCGAGTATATACGCACTAATTTGGTTTCTATTTCATATTCACACTCATCAAAAAATTTTGCGATATTAATAACACGCAACAGAAATCTAATGCTTCATGCTTCATACTCCGACTTGTGGTCGTAAGTAGTCGGTATGATCTTGACTCGCTTCCAATAAATTATGTACACGTATTTTAAATGAATGACTATGACTTTTCCAGCGTTACCAACTTTTATCGTTACCAATGAGTCATTACAAGTCACAAAAACGTAACTCTTTGCGGATCACTGTTACCAAGTCAGTTTGCCACAACTCAAGAGTGATCTGCCATAAGACTTCTACTGAAAATAGAATCGCAAAATGAATCACCCTTTAAAGCTTTAATCAAGAAATTGAAAAAATCTTTGTACATATCAATAGGTATGAAAGAAGGATTATGTTTATGGTGTTTATATTTTAATCCAATAGCTTTGATTTTTTCATTTAAAGTTTTCAAAATATCTGTGACTTTAGACTCAAAATGAATTCGACCAAAATAAAAATTTAACGAATTCGTTTCCCAATTTAAGATCATATAAAGATTTAAAACTTAAATTTAAAAAAAGGTGGATACGGTTTTTTTTTTTTTTATTTATTTGTTTCTTTCGAAAACCGTCACAACACAGTTTAATAACCTAATCAGCAGTACCGGCAGCATGTAGCGTAAACAACGATTAAATATGGGTCCAAAATCAATTTCCGCTTGAAAAATTTTGCATAAAAAACATTTATTAAAGTACATTAGGTATTTCCTTAAGAAAAGGCGTCAAATGATATTCGCGTATCTGGAAGTAGTCAAATTTTTTTTTTCAAAATTTTACAAATTACATTTATATATAACAGAAGAAAATTACATATAAATATCAATATTATTTTCAGCATCACTAGATTACTTTTTATGATTTTTTTTTTTTATTTTATTACTTTTAATAAAGACCCGGTCAAAGCCTCATTAACAGCAGTAAATCGAATTTGTAGACTGAAAAAAAAAGAGAAACCAAATTAAAATTAAACGAAATCAAAAAGGAGCTCGTCAACGAGATTCTACTTATTTGCGTTTTACTCATATTATAAAGCTTAAACTGTCCTCAATACTTATATTATTACTTAATTTGTTTTTTTACTGCTATTTAGCATTCTTAAATATTTTGAAACTTTCCGAAATAACTCTCCAAACTAATCTAAAACTTCATCTCAATAGTTACTGTGAGCGCACACAAACATTACCGTTAAGTAATTCGTATGGGTTGGAGCAGTCATTAGGTCTACACAAAGGCAAAACCGAATAGAAATTCATCAATCATAATATGTGAAACTCCATCAGTAAATTACAAAATTTCACACACATTTTATTGGCTACGCGCGCTCACCTAGGTAGTTTTTAAAACTAAAAACCCACGGTAGACTAACAAGGTAGATGCAGGGCTGCTTGTGCTCTCTTTTTGTCAACCATAACTGTCAAAATAGCGAAAAATACAAAAATAATTCAAATTGAAATACTTTCGATTTGACAGTTCTGAGTCCACGCTCTCTCCCCTGCATCTACCTTGTTATTGTACCATGTAAAACCCTGTGTTTTTTTTTTGTCTCTATTTGAACATTTTTTCACTGCTCGAACTGTACTCTTCGTCTGTGTGAAAATTCCATGTATTCGGTGTCAGTGTACAAAAGTATTAACGCCTTTCATTATAGACTCTTCTCTCTTATTCTCGTGATCTTTTTGTTTTATGCTCTCAGTGCTGGGTTGCCTAATCAACTTTTTTTATAGTTTAATTGTACGCATGAACAAGTTAGTCTTCCAATTTGCAGTGCATGTTCTGGAAATTTTTCATAGTATAGTTTTAGGATTTTTTTATTTTAATTCGAATGCATGCGATGTTATTTTATTTCTTTTTTTTTTTTGAAATACAGGAAAACTTTAAGCCTTTTAGCTTGTTAACAACAGAATCTGTTCATCAAAACAATATTTTCACGTTCGTGAATTTATACTTGTTCCTAAAACAAGTATACATGAGAGTTCAAATGAAACAAGCTTTTAGATATTTGCACGACATTGCAGAGAGAATGAATATCTGTGCGGCAATTAAAATGCAAATTCCACCGTTTTTATGGTCACATAGGTAAGGTCAAAATTAATTTGAAGGTAGTAATATTATAATAAGCATACTTTTTGGCGTGGGCTACGTTTGTTATGCAGCTATTTTAAACACAAATGCAAATAAGGAAAATATTTTTTTTTGCTACTTAAAAGCAGTAATAAAACAGTAATATGGGAAATATCATACATAAAGGTCAAAGTATTTAAGACGTTAAAAAAATGCAAAGACCTACAATAGCTACATTTGAATATCCATGTTTTTTTTCTGCTTCTTCTATCGAAAAAGAATATTAAGCTGCATAAGCCGCTCCGTACAAAAAACAAACACTCAAAAGCTTAATATAAATGCCTGCAGACATACAGACACACTCACACAAACACACATTCTTAATATCTAAACGTAGCCTAGTGCTCTGAAATGCAATCAAATGAAACGTTATGTTACAAGCATAACGCTACAAACCCATCTATTCGTATCTTTATGTTGCATGTTCTTGACTTCCAACAGCAGCCAGCCTACTAGAGGAGATACTTTAAGAAAAATTTATGAAGCATATTTTTAAGCGCTGTGCTTTCAAAAGTTTTTCCAAAAGTTTTCTTATTGAAACTTATAGAGTTTGGCTAGGAAACGTTTATTGAAACTCACTTTAAAAGGTCAAATAAATTAAAACTTGAAGATTTTCTAAAATATTTTTGATTTATTGTTGACAGAGCGAAGCAATTTCTCACAATTTCACTTAAATTAAAAATATTGCCAAAAAAGGTGTTGCACTTAAAAATCGACACTTGCAAGAGAGACTCGTTCGAACGCTTTCGAAAATCAAACTATTCAACTACAATCTTGTTGACTGCGTTTTCTGGTTGACTTAATGAAAACGAAAATAAACTTTTCCTCATAAACTAAATCCATAAAAGAAATGAATACAATAGTTTTGAATACAGACTGTTGCAAGAATGCTCGTATAAATTGGTGGACTCTGACAAAGCTTTCACAATTCGTTTTTTTATCGTCGAGTAGAATAACAAATTCGCAGATTTCTGAAGTATTCCTATAAATTTTTTTGGGATTCTAACATTTATTTTTGAAATTTGACATGTTATAAAAATGTGAAATTTTCTTTCATGACGCTTACAACATTTTTCTAAATCGAGCCAAAGCATTTAATCCGACGTTTTAAGATTTTTTGTTCTTCGCAAAAAATTGTACCTTTATTGGAATAATACAATAATATTATTGGATAAACAAAAATTTGAAATTTGAATTCTGAGCTGCTTTAATTTATTTTAATTAAATGTATTTATTTAAATCACTGGTTGGAGTTATACTTAAAGACTTAATTCCTAATTAGGTGACTAATAAATAAAATACTTTGTTTTATGTGTATTCATCAAAAAATCTTAAACATGTGTTTATGAACAAAGATAGAAATCATACATTTATAGATATACTAGCGATACCCGGCGCGCGTTGCTGCACCCGGCAAGTATATTGGAAATAATAAGTACATTCAAAACTTTTATTAGTCCCTTAGTCTGACACCACGCTCATGTTCCACTGCCTGATACAGTTTCCCAGTAGCAGAACATCACTCCCAGGTGACAATTACATGATGAATTTCAATGTCCTGTGATTTTAGCTACCATAGCTATTCTGTATAGAGAATTGGGCCACCCACCCTTTTCCAATGCACATACCAGTTTTCCAGTAGAAAGACTTTGGCAATTAGTAACTTTATACTGAGTTTTATTGTCATGCGACGTTTAGTTCCAAAGCTATTCAATATCGAAAATTTTACTTGTGTGGTCCAAGCCGTAACCCCTTTTCCTATGCCCGTCCCAGTTCTCCTGTTTATTTATAAAAAAACTTATTGAATCACACAATGTCAATTCTATAAAGTAAAAAGTCAGCCCTTTGTTCCTTTTTTTCATTTATAAATTACAGGAAAACCACCGTCAAAACATGTGTAGAAAAGTTGCATGCAGCGAAACAAATAAACATTCGTACATATATACATACATACATACCAGAGACCTGCAATTATTCATGTTTTTGAGTCATTGGTTGACTAACACAAGAATGAGTGTTAGTGGATTTAAGTCATAGAAGAATTTGCACTAATATCCACTTATACTCGTTCGCTCACTGCACACAAAGCAACAAAGAATAAGTTATCTGCTGATATGAACCGGTGCAGTGCTCAACTCTCTCATTGACTCAATGTATTTATTTTGCATACCGTAATAACTCACAACACCAATAAACACCATGAGTTCAGTGCAATGACTAAAGTACTTAGAATCATTTTTAGTTCAGCTTTCTTGTTATATGAATTTTTTGAAGCAAACTATAATTGCTTTGCAAAAAGCATAAGGCACAATACAAAATAATACTCAACTCATTCATTTTCTCACACGAAAAAGTTAATCATCAGCAAAGAGAATAAGCAAAGGCAAAACACAAAATATACTCAACTCACTCATACTTATTTTCCTCTCACATGAACAAGTGAGTCAAATAAGATCATTAACCTAGAACCAATAGAGTAATAATTTGTCAATACACATGCGTGTAGAAGTACTATGAGTATTTTTGGCTTTTGGTGGGAATGAGTCAAAGTATTTTGTTGAGTTGGTATAGGTACACACTTGCACCAATAGTCATTGTTCATGACTTAAGTATAATAATTTCATTAGTACTCATTGCAGATCTCTATCGGATTGAATCTCATTCTCATCAAAAAAATCCTCAACATGCTAAAGGTGGTCAGTGAATCCCCATTTAACAAAACTGTGTTAGATTAATTCACCACATCAAAACTACTTTGAACATATTAGAATGTACTTTGATCCAATTAGCTTTAAGCGCAGCAAAGTATGTATGTATGTATAATATGTATTTGTTTGTTTTGTTGTTTTGTGCTTGCTGAGAACAAAAAGAGTATAGTAGAGAGCAACATGCAGTTTATTGAGGCTCTCGCAGCACAAACGCATGAAAAGCTAACGATCAAGCAATGCATGGCAGTGTGGATGATTTTTTAAAAAACTTAACACTTTAATTAAAGATACTTATTATTGAAATTTCGAAAAGAAAATAACCAATGAACCTTTTGTAGCACAAATGTGATATTTTAAAACTTATTTCAAAAAAATCTGACCAGTACTTTTGGAGTTTTGCGGACACAAAAAATTTTCACTTTCAGTTTATATAATAGTATAGATGATTTTCTATGACAAAAATAGAAATATAAAAAGCTCATTAAAGAGCGTCATGCTGTTGGTTTTGGTTCATTAAAGGCGTAAACAGTTTAGGGGTCGTTCATATATTACGTCACCTAATTTCAACTTCCCCCTCCCCCTCCGTTACTCTTCTTAGAGCATTTCAATACACTTCCCCTCCCCCCATAAACAAATGTAGTATAAAAAATAAAAAAATGAATTGATTAAGGGCAGAAATACATGCAAATGCTCGAAAATCAGTAATTTTTCGTGGAGTTTTTTGAGGGTGATAAAATAATTAAATTTTTCACTTTTGAAATAATTTAATGACATGTGTCTGGTAATAAAAACAATTTTTTTTTAATACAAAATGACGGCAGTTAAATCCCTCCACGAAGGCCGTTTTTGGCTATAACTATAATTTTAAAAAACCTAACGTCCATATATGTGGGTAAGAGCGTACAGAGGTTAAAAAAATTTAAGGCCATATGCATACTTACAATACAAATCGACAGTTACAAATACATTTTAATATATCAAGGTTGAAATTCAAGGTTCTAAGGTTAATACTCTGAATCAGGAACACCTGATGACGCAACAAATTCGTAAAACATGATATAATTTATAAACACAAAACATTTCCAATTCAAACAAGTTGAATAGAATGTCGTTTTCGAAAGTTTTAAAAGTATCCAGAAAAACAATTTATCAAAGACTCTGTCAAACACTTTGCAGAAATCTGTGTAAACCATAAACACTTGATATGCAAAGAAAATGATTGTAGCAAAGCCACCAATATATTCTTTGATCGCTGTTTTCATGCTCTTTGTAGACAGACAGAAATTAAACTAATATTGGTAAATGCGTTGACAGAATGATCAACATTATCAAGAGAAAAATCAGTGCTCTGTACAGTACTACATATCTAGTAGTAGTTCTTTCTTCCAGCTAATTGTAGTCCCTTGAAAAAGCGGAATATTTTTTCTCACTTCTATATATATTAAAAAAAAAATTAAATCCCCTCCAGACTGATCAAATTAACGAAAAACTATTTTAACTTATTGTAGACCCATTTATATAATATTTTGATCTCTAATCGTCCCCGATCTCCTTAATACCCGGACTGTTGTCCGATTTCAACTAATTTTGTTTTGTTTAAATATTTCTTAAGTTGACCAATGCAGACTCACCCACTCTCCGTGTAGTACGTAAAGTGCGACTACAAAGGGTTCTTTAATAAAGAGGAATGTCAAAAAAGAAAAACGGGCTTATCTGCACATCTCCCTCTTCTAATATTTTTGGTGGTATTTTAAAAAAATTATATCACGCCCTTCAAAACTCAAAAACAAATTAACACCCGAAGTATTTATCAATGAAAAAATTCGCAATTTTTTTTGGGTCTTATTTCAAAACGTCCAAAATTTGATGGAACATTTTTGGGTTTTATTTCATGTTTTATTTGAGGTCTAATTTCAGATCTCCGCAAAATCGCAAAAAAAAATGACAAGTCACCTAATTTTTTCCATATGAATTTGGGTGATTTTTCATATGGCAAAACACCCAAAAAAAATTGGGCGTTTTTGCATTTTTGTTGGGTAAAATTTCTTTTCTTTTGTTTTTTTTTTTTTTAAGCGAAAGAATTGTGATTTTTCGTTTTTTTTTTTTTTGTCTTTTGGGTGATCTTTCGTTTTCAATATTGAAAAAAAGTCAATCAGTTCTTAAAGATAACGGTATTTAAAGTAAAAGCAGCGGTTCTTCTTTTGTTTTTCTTGTTATTTTTTGTAATATTGGAGTAATTTTTCGGTATTCTTATTGAAAGTTATTATTTGAATTATTAAAGAGTGCGCTTTATCAGTGCAGATAAAATGGAAAAATTACAATTCGAGTTCGTTGGTGGAAGAAAAATTCAATAGTGTATTAATATGTTTAATAGATACAAATAACTTATATAAATTGAAATCCAAAAATTTCCAAAAAACATTATTATACGTGCTGCAATGATACTTGCGACGACCGGTTGAATTTCCTGGTAGAACATAATAGTGTGATAAATTGTAGAATAGAAGTTAATGTCAGTGAAGAAGTTTTTGATGTGTTATAAGAAAACACATCGACTGTAGAACCTTAATTTTCTCTTAATAATGAACAATTTTTATTTGTGTCATTCCTTAAAAAATATATGTATTCTTAAAGAATAACATTTTCGATTTCTTTTTTATAATAAAACAAAACTTTGGTCAAGTCAACGGAAATACTTAGAACTGCGTGGCGGATCACATGCACCACCCGTCACCCCTCCGCAGTGATTTTTTCGTTTTGATATTTTTTTGCTCACCAAAGAAACTTGTTGTTTTAAACTGTATTTTTATTTTTCCCTTGCACGATATGTTTTCATAGATTTTTAAGCATGAGATTATTAATAATGAAAATTAATTAAATTTTTAAATTTAAGTGATGTAATTAAAATGGACTTTAAAAAAAATGGGCCTTGAAAATGCTCATTTCGCAGAAGGGAATTTCGTATCTCGTCTGGGAACACAATGAAAAAAAAAATGAGTGATTTTTAATTTTTTGTGTGAATTTTCGTTTTTGTTTTTGGATAATTTTTCCAAAAAATTTTGGGATTTTTTTCGTTTTCTTGGGTGAAATTTAGTTTTTTCCTTTTGGGCGATTTTCATCAATTTTTGGGCAATTTTTCATTTGGTTGATTTTTTATTTTTTTTTTTTTATTTTTTGGGTGACTTTTTTTTGGCGATTTTGCGGAGAGCCCTTATTTTATTATAATTCAACGTCTAAAATCCAAAAATGAAATAACACCCAAAGTATACCGACAATGGTTGCTGTATTCACTAATAAGTTAATCCGCTACGACTTTACATTTTCCAACTGTAACTCACCATGGAAAAGTATTCACCACTACTGGGCTTGAATGCATGTGATTGTTGTTTTAGATAACTGTGAAGCACCTGAAAATGGTAGTTTTATTGGACAACTACATAAATTGTTGTGCATATCTATCGATAATGCAGAGTTCGGAGTAATCGGAGCAATATCGACGTTAGTCAAGTTGTTCGACTTTTTAAAACGTTTTTATTAGCTTCACTTCATTTGTCTGTCCCGTACAAATCTTGGAATCGATTTTTGACCAACTTCCCGATGAGCTAGAGATTTGAAACTTAAAATGTAGCTCAGAACTGGATGACAATACAATATCTAATTTGTTTGTCTGTGCGTTTATTTGTTTCGCTAAAATGCGAAATTATTTGATACATACATACATACTTATCAAAAATCAAACGAAAAAAAAATTGAAAAGTTTATTGACATTTTCAAATTTCAAAAATTCACAACTGAAGTAAGTTTATTGCCTCATTTAGAACATATTTTCCTGTGAGTTCCGTAGCTCAAAGCGTAAAGCGTTCGTTCGCCTTATTATACGCTAGGTAGTGAGTTCGAGCCTCAACAAAGTAAATGAAATTTTTGTTTTTTTTATGAAAAAAAAAATTCAAATTTTTTCAAATTCACCACTGAGGATGAAAAAAAAATTGTAAAAAAGTAGTTTAAATAAAATTCATTTATTTATTCATCTATTTATTTATTTTTAAAAAGTAGTTTGATTTATTGCTATTTAGAAAATATTTTTGTGTAAGTTCTGTAGTTCAGAGTGTAAAGCGACCGCCTTAGTATAAGCTAGGAAGTGAGTTCGAGGCTCAAGAATGTGGAGGATTTTTTTTTTTTTACGAAACAAATTGAAACCTTTTAAAATTCACCAGTGAGGGTGAAAAAAAATTGTAAGAAAGTAGTTTAAAAAGAAAAATTTAGTTATTTTTAAATAGTAGTTTGATTTATTGATATTTTGCTATTGCCTTTTGTGTGAGTTCTGTAGCTTAGAGCACACGGCCCTTGCTTTATGATCGTGAGGTTGTGAGTTCGATCCTTAACAATGTCAATGACGTTTTTCCGGTTTTTTCGTATTTCATTTTCTTGAATAAATTATTTTGTCACCTTCAGTCGTAAATTTTTGAAACTTCGTATTTCTTGAGTTTTTGATAGAATTCAAAAGAATTTTGAGAAAAAACAAATACAAAATTTAAAAAAAAAAATATTAACGAAAAAATTACAATGGTCAAAGAAACAACCACAATTAATAACGGGAAATTGTCGATACATTTTAGAGAATTTGGTGTCCACTTGATTATTTGTTTTCAGTATCATTTCAATTGTACTGATAAAAACTTAAAACCCTCACAATCAATTGTAAAAATTGAAAAAGACTAAAAACCAGAAAATAATAATTTAAGTTAAAAAATATTTTTTAACATCCAACGTTTTTAATCGAACTAAAAAGTATAAAATAATTTCTGCTAGAGTGGGGCTTTTAGTTCTCATAAAAACGTGGGGCGCATGCTATAGGGAATTTTTAGGAGTTAAGAAAACCTTGGTTAAGAAAGCCTTTGTACACTAACATATTAAAATTTTTATTTGCTTACAAATAATTTCTCATAATTCATCAGAGATATGCATAGAGAGGCATAGGAAAATTTTTAACAAAAAAACTAATCAGACTTGATAACATTAAAATTGAAGAATTTTGAAACCCAAGTAGAACTTACTGGACTGAACGCAATAGATGTCTGCAAGCTTGAAGCTGCCATCCTTGCAAGGGTTTCTATCCTGACAGTCAAGGGACCTGAGTTAAGAAATCATTTGTTCCCTAACGTACTAGAATTGTTAATAACACTAATTACTATTCTCTATAGCATGCGCCCCACGTTTTTATGAGAACAAAAAGCCCCACTCTAGCAGAAATTATTTTATACTTTTTAGTTCGATTTAAAAACGTTGGATGTTAAAAAATTTTTTTTAACTTAAATTATTTTATTTTTTCTTTACTGTTTTAGGAATGATTATAATGGTTTTTGTGCTAATGTTTTTTTGTGGTTTTTTTGTTCTAATGGTTTTTTATATTTTTATTTTTTTTTTTTTAAATTGGAATAAATTCATGTTATTATATTTATTACTACTTTATTGAAATAAACATTAAGATTTATTTCGGAAAATTAATTAAAAAACTAAATTGGTAAGAACTTTGATATTTTAAAAACGGGGAACTTCTCTAAAGTTATACTTTTTTGTTGTTCCAGAAGTTGTTTTCATGTTATTGCTTGGATTTTATTTGTTTCACTCTCTATAATATATTGCAAAATCTATTTATTTTTTATTTCAAATGTTGCATAAGACAATATTTTGACAATCAGTATAAATCAGTATAAATCAAGGGACACCAATTCGATTCACGAATGGTTTATAGAAGTTTCAGTACTTTGCTTACGTCAAAGTCCTTATGTTATTTTTTTTTTTACCACACTTCGTATTAAAATAAGTGCTGCAAATAAACTAAAATAACTCAAAAAATTATGGTCAATTAAACCAAACTCATGGTTATAAAATTAGCTAACTAATTTTTTTAATCTTCAGCGAAAGTTGTACAAAACAAAACAAACAAAAAAACAAACAATGCATTTTGTGCTTTTTCCGCAGCACATTTAATCTGTGGTTATGTTTGGTCAAATCTTTTGTGTTGCGTTTCCGTTTCCGCTGTGTAACACTTATTGTTCTTGTTTCCTACACAATTTTTTCCGCCACACTTCGTTGCAATTAGTTAGTCGGGCATTGTTTATTTTTTTTCTCTCTTTTTTTTTTGCAAGTGTACTTTTAAATTTTAATTGTTTGGCAAGAAGTTGAGTTGGTATTTAACTGGAAAAACTAGAGAATGTGGGCACAGAAAAATGGAAAAGTTTGCTCAATTAAATTAAAGCTTTAATGAGATAACTGAAAATGTTCAATTAAAAGAAAAAAATTTCGCAAGAAATGAGCATTTTTATTATTCATTTAAAAACGAGAAACCTCATTAAAAACTTTAACGTCGAAAGGATTTGTTTAAAGTTTTAAACTTGTTATAAAAATATTGATTTATTTTTATTTCAACTCTTCAATTTTCCGGATATTGTACATTGAAAATTTTATATATAAAACTTTAGGAAAACAATTTTAATTGTCAAAAGTTTAAAATTACTTTCATATTTCAATTTGTTTTCCCGACAAGCCAAAATATTATAAAATAAAATAAAAATGCCTATAAAATGTTGCTCATACGCCATGTGCAACGTTTAAATTTTTATTACCTGCTATTTAAATATTCATTCAGCCTTCATTTGAATGTGCTGATATTGAAATCAAACAAAAAAAAACAAATATAATAAAAAAAAAACAAAAAAAAAATAAAAACATAAAAACGTAAAAACCAACAGTTCTGCCTCTGCAAAAGTTCAGTGTGTCACGTTCAATGTTAATTTATTTTTGTTGAAACATTTTCACTCGCCCGCTACGTTTATGAATCCCTTGGCAGTCGCTGTGAGCTTTCATCAGCACCACGCACACTCACACTTTTCACGAACACACACACACTCGCACACGCGCTGCCCGTCAAATAAGAACTCGAAGCACGCCTACCAAAACAAGCCAGCGAACTACTTTCAAATGCAGAAATTCATTAAAAATCTCATCAGCTAAAGTTGAAAAAGCAAAACAGCATCGAAAAAGCAGAAAAAAATCACCAACACCAACACCAGCACCAACGACTATTGTTGTGAGTGAGTTTTAGGCAAACATTTTAGGGCTATCAAGGGTAATGCTAGCAGACAGATTAAAGAGTAGACTGCCAGGATATAAGATTTTCTCATCGCATTTGTGCTGAAAATAAAATAAATTCTCAGCCAGATATAGAATCAGGATTAACAATTTTCATTTATGACAGGCAGCAAGTCAGGTCAGGACAGGTCGACAAAGCAGGGATTTTCGGGAATGTGTCAGAATGTTTCACCTTTAAATAAGCAGGCTACAAAAAGAAAGTAGCTATAAAATTCAAAAACAAAATTCTGCTTTAAACTTGATTTTAAGCTGTGCCCATTAAATGAAATACCACCCCTTCCCCTCCTCCCGCTATCACTGCAATGTTTGGACACTCTTTCATAAGCATTCGTAATGAAGTGCAGCAAAATTTAAGTTATTAAAAATGTTTCATTTGCGGTTACTTGGCTCAAAAGCAAACTCAAGGCCATAAGTTGGAGGCAGACATGCTGCAAGTCTGCAACAACAAAAAATCATTACAACTAACTGTGCCAGGGCTTCCACAAGCGCATTGCTACTACCAACAGCTGTTCAGTGCTACAGTAGCTAGGAGATGTTGCATTAAATTCGAAAATTAAATAAACTAAACAACGTTTTAAGGACAAAAGCATTTAAATAACTGCATAAAAGCAGCATTGAACCGCTCTCGCCTAATATTCAAATGGGCTTAAGTAACCTTCCCGCCATGAATGCTGGCTTCTAATAGAACCATTCATCGTTTGGGCAAAACACCTGCTTTTGTCATAGATTTAAAGCAACCTTCACATGTGTCGGCTGATATTTCTGTGTTTAAAAATGTTGTTGCAACTGTTGTTCAATGTTAAGCAGCATCTTAAGCAGCAGAGAACACAAAACAACAGCATCGAGAAAATACTAGCAACTTTTAAGCCGTTGTCTGTGTGGAAACGCAACAATAGCTGCTAAAGCAGTAAAGCCCGGAAGAGGCATTGAAAGCTGACAGCGCGAGAACAAAGGCGCATACATTGGAGGACACAAACAAACTATGAAACTGCATAAAGCCAGTCAGGCAGGAAATGCTGTAGTAGTAGTTTTTTTTTTTTTTTCTTTTTTTGCTGCCCTTCACTTGCGGTCGTAATTTGGGCATGTTCTAGAGTGTCGTCGTCATGATTTTTGTTGTATTCAGAACTTTGTTGCGAACTAAAGAATTAGTTATTTTCTTTTTTGTTTTTTGTTTTTTTTTGTTCAACCACAAGAGAACCGAAAATAGTTTTCTTCAAATTTTAATAAGTTTGGTCTGAATTATATATTTACGAATATGTGTGCTTTACGCTTTGAAGAGTTGAAAAATTTTCGAAAAAAAAACTCTCGAGAAGAATATAAAAGTTCGTATTTTTTGATTTAAAAATGTTTTAACTCTACAGTTGCATTGAAAAACCAGGGAACATCACTGTAGCTAAGCGACATGTTAACGACGATAACATTAAATTTCTACTTAACCTTCGTATACTCGCGCATTGGTCTCTCAGACCTATGATTTACGTTTGGCTTATCATTTTCTTAACAAAAGACGTTAAGAGGCTTATTAGTTAATATTCTTAAATTAGTTAATAATGAAATGTTACAAAAAATATGCTAAAATGGACCTAGGATCTTGGTCTCACAGACCCTCACAGCGGGTATATGTGTTACACTATTTGACGCGAGTATGCGAAGGTTAAAACGCTTAAATTCTGAAGGAAATTAAAGAAATACTTTTGATACACTTGATAAGCTTAATAACCTTGATACACTCGAGTATTTGAGACCAAGAAACCACTTCAAATGTTGATTTCAAACGTCTTCAAGATATTTTGAAACTATTTTGTTCAAATAAACATTCAAAATGTTTAAAACTCTGATACTTTTTATACTCGCATGAAGGCAATGAATGGGCCCGTCACGCTAGTCTTAACATCATGTGGCTTTAATGACTCTTTAATATTCTGTTCAGCCCTTATCTACGTGTTTCTCTCATTTCTTATTTGCTGTTAGGACTTAGTGGTTACTTCGCATATAAACACGCTTGTTTACTGTTCCTTTTTAACACACTATAGCAGTGTGTTAAGGTGAAAAAGGTGCAGCCGCATGACTGTCGCTTGTGCGAACCTTACAAAAAGAAAAAAACCAAAACCTCTAAAACTTCATAAAAAAAATCAACAACAAGCTATTTTTTGTTCACTTTTTATTACTCACCTTTACTCTGACCCCATAATCAAATTTATGTTATGTACAGCTGAACTTGCCTAACCTCACGACAAATGCGAACTTTTTTCAAGTACAACAAAGTTAAATTTGTTTTCTAGTATCACGAATGACGAATTGCTCTTTAATTGTTGAAGAAAAACAAATTTTTTATGCAATTATTAAGATTTTTTTAAACGTTTTGCTATAGTCATTATGTGGAGTAGTGTTTATACCATAACGGAAAATAATGCTGTGTAGATTTTTGTAAAAAAAAAACACATTTATTGTTTATTTTTTAATTGTTTGAAAAACTATCTACACTAATATTTGGGGTCAACAATAGTGAAGAAAAGTTTGGGTAAAAGAAATGCATAGAGTTATTATGCATAAAAACAAAAAAAAATAATAATAATTACAACACAGTCTGCTAAGTAGGTATTGAAAGGCCGAAGTTCTAACTAGACTAAATTTGTAGCCTGTATTCTACAGCCTTGAACTTTTATTAGACTCCATTTAAAGTTCAAACTCATTTTAAATATTTTTTTGCCTTTAACCTTTGTCACTAACGATATTTTCAGAAAAAATTATGATCATATTCTTAAACAAGTATATAAAGAATTGAAATGCGCTGGTTAACCTTTTGATAATTATGACAGCTTTTACAAAAATGAAACAAATGAAACATAAGTTAAATTCGGTTTTGAATTCATTTATGAACCATTTCGGGTAGAAACGTTAAATTTCAATACTTATGAACCTTTTTGGTATCATTCGTCGAACAAAAATGAACCTTATCTTGTTCGAAAATGAGTTAAAAAAAGAACCATAGAAAAGTTATTTTTCAGCACTTGAAAATGAAATATTTTTGAATCAATCACCGGACGTATTGCCTTTCGAAAACGAACCTTTTTTGTTCAGAAATGAGTTAAAAATATAATCTTTTTGAATTATAAATTTTATTATTGCATAATCTATATTATTATTACGCAAGCGCTTTTTTTGTGATAACCATCAGATCTATACCGTAAATGCGATTTTCATAAATGAGGTATCAATAGAAAGGTCTTGGTCTGCAGATGTGCAATAGGGTTTTACTTTTTCTAAAGTATTGTATATTTAAACAAAAAAAGCAAAACAATCTTCTGCAAAGAAAGTAAGTTTTCTATGGGATGCCTAAAAGTATGTGATATTTTTTTCTGAAATTTTTCAAAATCATTCTATTGGATAATTAAAGCAGTTGAGCAAAGCGAAAAACATTAAAATAAATGTTATATTTATGTACTATTCGCAAAAGAGGAAGTTCATGCAAAATCGGTATTCCAGTAGACTTTACTGGCATCCCCGCTAGCTTCGTTGAATGAGTACGTACCTTGCACAGACAATTCAAACTTCCTAGACCTCTTCTTGAGTTACATCTGTATCGGCTTAACGCCTGAAGCCTAATTTTGAGCACGGAATCTACTTTGATAATGCACATCTTATGATTATTGATGAAACAAGTATGATTCCTGCAGTAGCACTGACAGTAATTGGTTGTGTGTTTCGCGATATTACCAGACATTTGTAAACTGTTTTTTGAAAAGTTGTATTTTCTGGTGATTTTAAGGAAACAGTTCCAGAAATCTCTTATTCTGGACACGTTGTAACAATAGAAAATTGTGATCTTACGTAAATACTATGAAGATTGAAAAAAACATGCGATTAGACAGAGGCGAAAAGGAATTTACAAGTTATTTGCTAGAAGTTAATTCTTGAACAGCTCCTTTTAGATCACGGATTGTGAATTAATTTTATTAATGACGATCTACAAAACGACATAAACAGTGATACCATTCAAGAAAACGCTATTCTTGCACCAACAGACGAAGTGTGATTTCAAAATGAATTTTTTAGTAATTCTACTATTATCTTATCTTGAAGTTTTGTATAAAAGCATTTGCGCAACCGTTTCTGATGAAGTGCCGTACAAATTAACTTCCCAACGGAGTTCCTTAATAGCACTAAAGTTCGTAAGTGGTCTTTCGTGACACCACTTAACGCTCAAAACAGATGCAATTGTTATGCTGATGAGGAATCTTAATACAGTGAAAGGACTTATCAACAGAATCCGACTGCAGATTTTAAATCCTTACAATAATACTGTCGAATGCATTTTACTAACCGGTGCAAGCATTTTTCAGCGAATTTTTATACTAAAAATAAAGCTCAGCCTATCGGAAAATTTTTTTTTCCATTTAAAATGCAACGTTTTCAAGTTCCGGTCCCTATTATTTTCAATGACTATTAATTAATAAGAGCCTAAGACAGTCGTTGAGAAAAGTTGCAAGCCCCAGAATTCACACACGGCTAATAATATTTGACATTAAGTCGAATCCGCTCTTTGATGTCGCAACATCAAATGGTAGTTTACTCAGAAATATGTTAAAAAATGATAACAGTTCTAATAATAAAAACAAAACCATCTTAAACTAGATTTTTTTTCATTTTGGCGTTTTAACGCCATACGGGTTTACTAGTATTTATTATTACATATCGATAATTTGCATAAAAAGAAATTATTATGATTAAAAAATTATTGTCATTTTAGTTTATCATATACTAGATAGTATACAACATTATGGCATTATGTTACTACTGGGTAGTATTAATATAATACCCAGTGCAGCAAAACTACCGTTTTCAAATTCATTTATGAAGTTTTTCGGGTAGAAGCTTTTATTTTTGGCACTCATAAATTAACCACTTTTGTATCATTCGTCGGACTAAAATGCCTCTCAAAAATTAACCTTTTTTTGTTCAGAAATGAGTTAAAAATTTTGTTATTTTTCGGCAGAATGAGTTAAAAAATTGAACTTTTTGATTTATAAATTTTATTATTGTATAATATTATTTGTTATTACATATCGATGATTCGTATAAAAAGAAATTATTATGATTGAACTCATTTAAGAATGCAAAAAAAAACCATTTATGATTCATTTCTGAACTCATTTATGAACAAAAATGGTTCATTTACAAGGCATTTTTACCTACTAAAATGATAAAAAAAAAATATTCTTTTTCGACTCCAAATAAATTTTTTATGAATTTCGAAAAAGAAGTACAGTTTTTATGTATGGGAAAAGTTTTCACGAATTTAATCTTCTATAGCAAGCACTTTTAAGCAACAAAATAAAAAAAAATTTTGCCCAAAAACCTTCGCAAAACTCTCACCTTACGCAAAACCTTCGCTTATGGTTCAGTGGGTAATACCTTATAACGGGTGTATTAACAAGAGATGTTTCGATATTCTCAAATGTTTAAATACAACGTTTAAATAACAGGTTAAAGAAAGCAAAAACAAACCAACAGTTTGAAATTTTACTTAAAGAAATAGAAAAAGTACCGGAGGTAACAAATGGTACGCCAGCTATTTGCGTTCATATTACAATTTCAGTTTAAATATGACTGAAAAGAACACCTGTTATGGTTGCCAAGATTCCAAAATTTGGTTAATATTAAATTTTTAAAAAATTTACAATAATAATGATAATTTTATTTTACAACTGACAACCCTAAACTGTGGTTGACTGACAGTTCACCGTGTTAACATAGCATAGCTTATGCAATAACGTACATACTGATTAATAATATGCACTTTCAAATCAAAGTGATGCGCCGCGTTAGAGTTATGTTTCATCACGGTGATTTATAAAATGATGCCATTACTGTTTACATTCCCTTAAAAGAAAAAAGTCTTACGGTGTTAAATTTCAAGATCTTGGCAGTCAATTAGTGTCTCAAAATGCAAAATTATGCGATCAGGGAACTTCGTGGGCAGTTATTGGATTGTTACGCAACTTGTATGGCACGTAGCACCAACCTATTAAACTCAGAGGCTGCTATCCCTAAAGTTTTGGTCCAAAAATATTCCTCGAGCAAGATATCTGGAGACTGGTTCATCTTAAACAAAAAAATTTCGGCTTATTAAATTTTGATTTTTTTTTTTTTTTTGCGTTGGGCGTTTCTCAAAATTTCAAAATGTTAATATTTTGGGAGTTTAATCGTTGATTTTTGAAAAATATAATATTAATTTTTGACAAAATGGCGGGTGTAGAAAGAAATTTTTCAAATTTTGTGGTCGTTTAGGTTTTAGCTTATAAATTAAAAAATATGTATAAAAAAAAAATCGAACTTTAATAATATAAAAAACAATTTTGGTCTAAAATAAAATACAGCTTAAAAACAAATTTTTTAACAAATCTTTTTTTTAAACTGCCTGAGGTGACGAAATGAGGTAATTGGGTCCTTTTCAACACTTTCCTACATGTCGATATTTTTGGTCGAGCGACCGCACCGTGCTTTGATCCCATACTAAGATGAGAAACAAATAGAAGGTGTTGTCTGATTTAAATAAAATTTCACGATCTACGATTTATTGTGCTCCTTCATGGACTTTAAGAATCAATTTTAGTCCAACCTCTGAGAAAAATGCTAATGCTATATCCTATATCTCTTGATTGTAATGAGTTATCTGGTATTATGTGGTAGCCCAGATATTTCTGTAGCGTTTGAACAAGTGCAGGCCACTATCCTAGGACCTGTATTACAGATTCTTCGTCCTCCATGCAAAACCTACATATGTATGTCAGCAGTAAGAATTCCCAGTTTTGTAAGGTGATGATTTAACCTACAATGGCCGATTAGCAGTCCTGTGATGATTCTTAGATCATTCTTTGTTAGTTTCATGCATTATTTGAATCTCTTTAGGTCGTATGCCCCTAAGAGTAGTTTAAAGTGCTTTAACCCTGGTAAGTTTCTCCAGCATTTGTCTTTTTTTTTTCTTCCTCTATCTTTATTGAATTAACAAGGACATTTGATGCTCCTTCTTTACAAATTCATCAGCAATTTTGTATCATTCTATATCTTTGTGTCGCGGTATCCATAGGATCCATACCCGGTTTTGTAGCCCAAGCGTGTTAAGTTTGTCAAGACACTCCATCACCAGTTTTGAGGTTACTTGATAGAATTTCAGTGCTTTGATGGCCGATTGACTGTCGAAGAGGATAGCTATGTTTTGGTTCCGGTATTTACGTTTCAGGTTAAAATATATGCACCTGTCTATCGCGTTTTTCCGCTTGGAATATGCTACTGTTTTGTGCTATATGGGCACGAAGTATTTGATCCCTGGCCCGTAGACTCCTGCTTCGATTACTTCTCCATACCATGTAATCATGTTGGACTTATAGGTTTCTGATAAACCTTCCCATTTCTTTTTGCTACTTAGTTCAGTATGAAATCTTTCAGAAACTGAATTTTGGATGCATGCTGCCCCTCGATATTGTTATTTCAGGATGTTGCCTCGATAGAATATCAAACTTCTTCCGAGTTATGCTATCACTTATCCCGATATCTTCATCAGTCATCCTTAGTATAGTATTCTTCGCCTGGGATTGAGTATGAATGTGACGAGGTGTTAGTTCTAGTAGAACCTCTAGATGCTGTTAGACATGTGCGAATGGCTTTGGTGATGCACACGCAGGCCAATCTCTGAAGCTTGTTAAGCGCAGCGATGAATTTATGTTGATTCGTTTTTTCCGCCCAGATAACTGACTCATACGCATTCATGGGACGTACGATCATTCATTAATCCATATTTTTCGAGTGGAGTCCCAGCTTTTTCCTGCGATGAATCTGCAGATCATATATGGTCAAACTGCCTTCTTTGATATTTAATTCAAATTTGTTTTCCAAAGTAGTTTTTGGTCTAGAAATACTCTCAAAAATTTAACTTCCCTTTGTAATTCTATCTCCATTTTATCTTGCTTTATAGGCTTAAGGTGTTCAAGTTTATATTTTCTTGTAAATGGTACAATGGTAGTTTTTGCTGCATTTATATTCAGCCGTACTATATTGCACCATTTTTTTGTCACCTTTAGGCCCATTTCAATTCTATCACACAGGGTTTCTTCGTATTTTCCCCTGCAGATAATGTGTCACCAGCACATCAGATAATGTGTCAGCGTAGCCTTGGAATGTTAGTTCAGTTTAAGTCAATTCTTCCAGTAGTTCATGTACTACAATGCTCCACATTAGAGGAGATAAAACCCCCCCTTGTTAAACACACATGTAAATGAGACATATAAAAACAAAAATTATGTCAAATTTTTATAAAATAATAAAAAATTAATAACTGGCCATTTCAGCCCTTGAAAGGACTTCGACCTAGCTTCTTATGATCAATTGTGTTGTGCGTGTTATTAGGTTTGTACAGAGAAATGGACCTACAGGCTTAACGACGACTCCGAACGGCGATGAACAGAATTGTTCTTATTCTCAAGAAGCTTTTCATGGCATTTTGCTTACTCTCTGAGAGCCATTGTCTGCAGAGAGGTGGCGGCCGTACAGAAAAATTATTTTAATTCAAATAATTTTCTGTCACTGCTGGGGTTCGAACCTGGGTCTCCAAGTTCGTTGACATAGCGGCCACGCACTTTAACCAACTACGCCACGGATGCCACACGAATGTCAAATTTTTATGTCAACAAAAACTATGTCAACACAATTTAAAAAAGAAAAAAATTAAAAATTTTTAAGTGATTTAAATTTAATGTAATTTAAAAAAAATGGAGAACATATTTATATATTGTATGTTTAGGCATTTTTTTTAAGATACGTGTACCTTATGCCTAATTTATCGTAAACTACAAAGTAAAGAACCGTAAAAGCGACTTTGTTCTCCTACGATGCATGCACAGCATCAATTAATTCCACCAACAACTTTACTCTTTTTTCAATGGAGTTGTTTTATGTATATTCTTAACCCTTTCATGTTCGAATTAAAATGGGCGGGGCTTCAATTTTTTGAGGAGAAATATAGTTAGTCTTGACTCAAATGTGAACCGACAATTGGGCAATGGTTGGACAAACTAAACACTTTCCTATATTTTTTTTTTTTTGTTTTTTTAAATAACTCTCTGACCTTTGTAAATTTATTTTCCTCACTTAGTCTTATAATAAAACAATAATTTTAATGTTTTTAAACACTTTTGTAAAAACACTTTTTTGCACACAAATTGACAATTTCAATCTACAGAGAACGGCTACTAAATGAACCCCTGCATAGCTCACAATAGAAAAAATAGCTGTTAGGTTGCACAACTCCTAAGGCTAGGCGAGTTAAAAAATTAGAAATAGCTGAACTTTACCACAGCCCATGAGTAGAATGTTGCCCTTAAGAGGGTTAAAGAGAAATATAAATATTTAACTCACTTGGTAAAAAAACAGGGTTTTAGCAAAACGTTCAATAGTTAAATATTTGTTAATAAGTATGATGTAAACATGTAAAACAGCTCGTTTTGAAATTCGTTTTTCTTTTCGCGAGAAATTGCAGCTTCTTTTCTACTTTAAGAAGGTAACGAGTTATATTTTACTATCCTATCTAAAATTCTGCCTGCAAGTATCCATTCTTTTTGTAAGTTTGCAATAATTTTACAAGTTTTTTGATTTTTTTCAAAAAATAATATCTTTTGAAATAATATTAATATTTAATTAATATTTAATATCAATATAATAATTTAAAATATTGAAATTTTTAAAAAAAAATCATGTTTTGAATTTTTGTCTTTTTTGTTCGAAACAATATTTTATTCACATAATTTCTTACCAATAAAAAATATTTATAACTTATTCAATATGAAACCTATTTTTTGTGATTTTTTACCATAAACTTTTTGCTAAACAAACATATATCTATATATATAAAAAAATGTTGTCAAATCTGTTTGTGACGAGTGTTTGAGAGTTCGGCTGGGTCTGCCGATACCATTTTGTAGGGTACGTTCTCTAGATGGTTTTAAAAAAAAAATTGTTTGAAAATGTTTTGATTTGGTCGAGTTATATGTGTTTGAGTGAAGGGCTTTGGACCTATTGGAAATTTTTTTTTTTGCAAATTTGATTTTAATTGATATGAAAAGTAAATGTATTAATTTTATGCAGTTCCGGAATTCGGTGTTCTACCTCAATTTACAAGAGCCGTTCCACAGGTAAAATTTTATGGGCGTTGAATGTGGGGCGTGGCACTTTTTCAGCAGACCAAATTTTCGGTATAACTTTCAAGCTATAAGTCACACATCAATGAAACTTGGTAGGAGCGTACTATTTAGTCGCGTCCTTCGACTAGAAAAATTGAGCAAGCATTGAAAAAGGGGGTGTGGCACCGCCCATACTATTCAAATTTATGATATCGAATAGCTTTGGAACTAAATGCCGTATAATAGTGAAATTCAGTATGGAGTTGCTAATTGGTGATATATTTCTACTATAAAACTGGGATGGGCTTTGGAAAAGGGGGTGTGGCCCCGCCCATACACTTCAAATTTTTGATATCAGATAGCTTTGGAACTAAACGTCGTATAACAACGAAATTCAGTATGGAATTACTATTGGGTGATATCCATCAACTAGAAAACTAAGACGTCATTGAACAAGGGGGTGTGGCTCCGCCCATACAAGCCAAATTTGCGATATCGAATAACTTTGGAATTATAAGTAGCATAGCCTCGAAATTTGGTTATCAATTTACACGAGTCGTTCCATTTAGAGATAGAGATAGAGATAGAGATAGAGATAGAGATAGAGATAGAGATAGAGATAGAGATAGAGATAGAGATAGAGATAGAGATAGAGATAGAGATAGAGATAGAGATAGAGATAGAGATAGAGATAGAGATAGAGATAGAGATAGAGATAGAGATAGAGATAGAGATAGAGATAGAGATAGAGATAGAGATAGAGATAGAGATAGAGATAGAGATAGAGATAGAGATAGAGATAGAGATAGAGATAGAGATAGAGATAGAGATAGAGATAGAGATAGAGATAGAGATAGAGATAGAGATAGAGATAGAGATAGAGATAGAGATAGAGATAGAGATAGAGATAGAGATAGAGATAGAGATAGAGATAGAGATAGAGATAGAGATAGAGATAGAGATAGAGATAGAGATAGAGATAGAGATAGAGATAGAGATAGAGATAGAGATAGAGATAGAGATAGAGATAGAGATAGAGATAGAGATAGAGATAGAGATAGAGATAGAGATAGAGATAGAGATAGAGATAGAGATAGAGATAGAGATAGAGATAGAGATAGAGATAGAGATAGAGATAGAGATAGAGATAGAGATAGAGATAGAGATAGAGATAGAGATAGAGATAGAGATAGAGATAGAGATAGAGATAGAGATAGAGATAGAGATAGAGATAGAGATAGAGATAGAGATAGAGATAGAGATAGAGATAGAGATAGAGATAGAGATAGAGATAGAGATAGAGATAGAGATAGAGATAGAGATAGAGATAGAGATAGAGATAGAGATAGAGATAGAGATAGAGATAGAGATAGAGATAGAGATAGAGATAGAGATAGAGATAGAGATAGAGATAGAGATAGAGATAGAGATAGAGATAGAGATAGAGATAGAGATAGAGATAGAGATAGAGATAGAGATAGAGATAGAGATAGAGATAGAGATAGAGATAGAGATAGAGATAGAGATAGAGATAGAGATAGAGATAGAGATAGAGATAGAGATAGAGATAGAGATAGAGATAGAGATAGAGATAGAGATAGAGATAGAGATAGAGATAGAGATAGAGATAGAGATAGAGATAGAGATAGAGATAGAGATAGAGATAGAGATAGAGATAGAGATAGAGATAGAGATAGAGATAGAGATAGAGATAGAGATAGAGATAGAGATAGAGATAGAGATAGAGATAGAGATAGAGATAGAGATAGAGATAGAGATAGAGATAGAGATAGAGATAGAGATAGAGATAGAGATAGAGATAGAGATAGAGATAGAGATAGAGATAGAGATAGAGATAGAGATAGAGATAGAGATAGAGATAGAGATAGAGATAGAGATAGAGATAGAGATAGAGATAGAGATAGAGATAGAGATAGAGATAGAGATAGAGATAGAGATAGAGATAGAGATAGAGATAGAGATAGAGATAGAGATAGAGATAGAGATAGAGATAGAGATAGAGATAGAGATAGAGATAGAGATAGAGATAGAGATAGAGATAGAGATAGAGATAGAGATAGAGATAGAGATAGAGATAGAGATAGAGATAGAGATAGAGATAGAGATAGAGATAGAGATAGAGATAGAGATAGAGATAGAGATAGAGATAGAGATAGAGATAGAGATAGAGATAGAGATAGAGATAGAGATAGAGATAGAGATAGAGATAGAGATAGAGATAGAGATAGAGATAGAGATAGAGATAGAGATAGAGATAGAGATAGAGATAGAGATAGAGATAGAGATAGAGATAGAGATAGAGATAGAGATAGAGATAGAGATAGAGATAGAGATAGAGATAGAGATAGAGATAGAGATAGAGATAGAGATAGAGATAGAGATAGAGATAGAGATAGAGATAGAGATAGAGATAGAGATAGAGATAGAGATAGAGATAGAGATAGAGATAGAGATAGAGATAGAGATAGAGATAGAGATAGAGATAGAGATAGAGATAGAGATAGAGATAGAGATAGAGATAGAGATAGAGATAGAGATAGAGATAGAGATAGAGATAGAGATAGAGATAGAGATAGAGATAGAGATAGAGATAGAGATAGAGATAGAGATAGAGATAGAGATAGAGATAGAGATAGAGATAGAGATAGAGATAGAGATAGAGATAGAGATAGAGATAGAGATAGAGATAGAGATAGAGATAGAGATAGAGATAGAGATAGAGATAGAGATAGAGATAGAGATAGAGATAGAGATAGAGATAGAGATAGAGATAGAGATAGAGATAGAGATAGAGATAGAGATAGAGATAGAGATAGAGATAGAGATAGAGATAGAGATAGAGATAGAGATAGAGATAGAGATAGAGATAGAGATAGAGATAGAGATAGAGATAGAGATAGAGATAGAGATAGAGATAGAGATAGAGATAGAGATAGAGATAGAGATAGAGATAGAGATAGAGATAGAGATAGAGATAGAGATAGAGATAGAGATAGAGATAGAGATAGAGATAGAGATAGAGATAGAGATAGAGATAGAAATAGAGATAGAGATAGAGATAGAGATAGAGATAGAGATAGAGATAGAGATAGAGATAGAGATAGAGATAGAGATAGAGATAGAGATAGAGATAGAGATAGAGATAGAGATAGAGATAGAGATAGAGATAGAGATAGAGATAGAGATAGAGATAGAGATAGAGATAGAGATAGAGATAGAGATAGAGCTAGAGATAGAGATAGAGATAGAGATAGAGATAGAGATAGAGATAGAGATAGAGATAGAGATAGAGATAGAGATAGAGATAGAGATAGAGATAGAGATAGAGATAGAGATAGAGATAGAGATAGAGATAGAGATAGAGATAGAGATAGAGATAGAGATAGAGATAGAGATAGAGAAAGAGATAGAGATAGAGAAAATATTTGTTTCCTTAATTTACCAACAATTTCCGTCCGCTGGGATGTGGTATCATTAAAAATTGTCCATCCTCCTGTTTCGCAACGTAACTGTTCAGATGAGGAACAGCCGGCAATTTCCTTATTCATTTCCTTCTAATCATTTAACGAGTATTTTCAGGCACGGTTGAATACCAACAAACTTTATTGGTTTTTGGTGTTGCTTCAATACGAAAGGCAGAATTCTTGAAAAACTGGACCTATGTTTACAATCGTATACAAATTAATATTTCTGTGGCAAACTTTTTAAAAATTTTCCTGAGTAGCTAAAAATATTCAAAAAACATAATTTAAATTTACAAAAATTAACATAATTTAAAACTTGAACATTTAGCGAATTCTTCCCGACACTAAATATACATATATTCTACTCAATACGTGAACATTAAATGAAATATTTAGCTTTCCTACTATACATGATGAATAGCAAATAGTCCGAATATACAAGTTACGCACATGTGCTTTGAATATTTTGTTATAACTCTGAGTCACTTTAATACATTATGTTTCATAATTATGAGTACACTTTGACGAAGTTTTTTATTTTTCCTTCTATCAAAGCAATTTTGAAATATTTTCTTTTATAAAAGTTTCATTAAAACAGTTAAAGGAAACAGTCCTTAAAATTTATGTGAATTTAATATTTGGACCTGATATCCGTATTGTTGTCGTGTATATTTTACAGTGTTTGTGTAACTTATAAAAGAAATAATTTTTAAAAACGGTACGAAAATCGGTGTCAGATTTTAAAAATTTACTTTTTTGATGGAATTACTAGAGATGTAATATGTTCAACTTGGCCGAAGTTAAAATACTCCCAACACATTCTTGTGTAATATAGGAATAATATCAAAAGTTACATCAGAAGTTATGAAGGTGAACTGACTTTTTGATGACATGAGTTTATAGTATATGAGCGATAGGCGAGGTTTTAATTCAATCTCATTGTAGCTTTTAAACATCAACTTTTCCACTTTTTTGTGAAATTTATGAAGGTTTTGCTATTTTGATGTCGTCACTTTGAACTAGGTGTAGTTTTCGCATGCGTATTTGGAATCAAAGCGTGTGTGGAATTTCAAGATTCTAGATTAACTTTTTGTGAACTTTTTCGAGATTTTACCATTTTGATGACGTCACTTTGTATAGGAGCTAGGCGTGGTTTTCATTCGATTTTGAAACATTTCAAATATAGAGACTTAGTGACATAAGGACTAAACCATTTCGATATAATCACTTAATATTGAGGGCGTGGTTTTCAGCCGATCTAACTAATTTTCGAAGCTATGAATTTTTAAAAATAAACTTATATATTCAATTTCATTATGATAGCTTCAAAATTACGGCCGTAATCGTGACTACATACATCGCTAAATCGCTTCATATGGTGATGTAAATCAAAAATATACTTTTCACATATCTATCACACCTCTCAGTGAGCGTTGCAAATGGAGTGGCAACATTAATATATCCCTTATATATATATGTAATAAGAGGGCTTAAATGAAGTTATAAAAAAATAGGTCTGCAAATATGAGACTAAGACTTTTCGAAAATTAGTTTTATGAGCCGACTTTGATAATTTGTTTACTTCATTTACTTCAATTACTTCATTTTCAATAATCCAGATAAAATAATTGTGTTTTGAGAATTAAATACTTTTCGAAAATTAGTTTCACAGGACGACTTTGATGATTTGAGGTGAGACCTATAGCAAAAAAAATTTTGGAATTAAGTTCAAAACTACTCCTGTAAAAAACCATTACTCAATTTCTATTTCAAAATGCATTTTGCTAACGTTTTTTTGAGAGACACCGGGAGAAATTCTCCAAAAGAATAACGCTGCTTTATAACGAGGCGTTCACAGTTGTTTAGTTCCCAAGCTTTCAGAGTCGGATTTTTTAAATAGCCAACTATTTTCCAGATCTTGCCTTGTTTTTCGGTTACAAAAAATGCATTAATTGCTTGACACTCCCCGAAATGCGTGAAACATTTGAGTTTATTAACGTTCATCATATAAATCAAAAATACGAGTATTTGCCCTCATGAAACTTCTCCAAAATTACGGTTTTTCAGAATTGTGAATTTATATCGTAAATATGAAATGGAGTGTTTATATTTGAGAATATTCGCAATTCCATACAATGTTGCATCCTTATGTACATTTTCACCCCCATTGCCAGATGTTTTCGCAATAATGGTGCGTGTGATAAAATTGATTGACTTCATATAAAGGCAGGCGCAAAATGCGAAATCGATAAACTTATTTCTGTTACTAGTTTAATTGGTTTTAATGTGTATATTTTTGCAAGAGCCAGACTGAAAAACGCACGAACAAAATAATCAACAGCAAATGACACAAAAGTAATTAACTGTAATAATTGCTTTTAATCAAGTTTCGACGGCTTGTGTTTACAGTGTGAATAGATGGAGCTGTAGCTGTGGAGTATCATACTGTAATGACACGCATTAAGACTGGGAGGCTAAATTTAATTTTTATAATAAATAAATTATTTACTGCTTAAATGTGAAAGTTAAAGTGTCATTGTGTTAATGTCAAAGGCGTTTCAGTTTCTGTTCCCTTGACAAAGCAACTTTAAGTTAAGTAATTAAGTGGTTTGCATTTGCTCTGTTGACAACGTAGCGTAGCGAAATTTTTAAATTTCAAAGAGTTTTAAGTACATCATGACAAAATAGAAAAAGTTAATAACATTTTTTTGGCCTTTTAATGTGATTATGTAATTTCAAGAGTAATGGATAACCAAAAAATCGAAAATCAATACAATATTTTAAAGTTTAGCTTCTTGAATTTACAAAATATTGAAATATTCTCCGACGGTAATCGATGCAAATGCAATGTTTTGAAACCTTTCCAATAGCCCGGAGTAGTTTGAATTCAAAGAATTCTTACGGAAGTGGATTTTATGAAAGTTAAAATCAAGTAGTTAAATATAGTCTTTATATAGCAGTATAAAGATATAGTAGGGACATTCACGATGTGTTTTATTTATGTTAATTTTTTGCTATAATTTGATTTTTACAATTATGGCTTTCTTTATTTCAAAATGTGTTTTCGGTCACAATATCCTGAAGAAATTCGGAAACAGATGCAGTCAATGACCATTTCAGCTCGAGTTACGCTCAATGGTAAATCATCTTCATCTGTCCACTGATTATAACAAGTCACACATTCCGGTATTTTTTTAAAGCTTCAGACGGTATTTTATTCCATGTTTTATATCAAAGACATACTGCATTTCTTAAACTAAATGCTTTGATTTTGAGTTCAATATTTATGCCTTTAGTTCCGATCAAATAGGTCAAGAGATTTTTTTTTTAAATACAATTTTGTCCAATTTATAACATTTTGGTCCATTGGCTGCAGAATATCAGTTGCAGTTTGCTGGAAAAAATATGACGGTTATCATTCCATCATCCTTTTGAACTCATCATCTTTGGGATGACATGGTGCATTATTAAAAGTAACAGTGCTTTCTTTGGAATTTCTCTGGACTGAAGAATAAAGCGAATCAGAAAGGGCTTGACGACGGTAGGTTTGTTTGAAAGATTCTCACCACAAATTCTTTACATTCGAATGCCATGACGTTTTTTAAAATTTGAAAACCAGCTATTGCTCGCGTTGAAGTCAACGGGTTCGTCCGCGATTTCGTTGTGCAACTGGAGCGCTTTTGATTTTAAGATTTCGCTTGAGAAGTTTTGTCTTCTTTGCTTCAAGAACCACTTATATAAAGCCTTTCTAATTTTTAGATGTGCACAAAGTCTTATCGCAACTCGCTTTCCTGGTTCAGTGTATTTTGGGCCCCTTGGATACACCCAAAAATGAAATGAAAGCAAATTCATTCAACCATGTTTGCTTCAAAGTGTTTATTTTCATTTTTATTGAAGATTTTTGTTTCATAAGTGAAGATGAAAGCAAGTTGCGATAACCGAGTATTTTTTTTAAGAAAAAGTTGCATTCACTGAGTCGACATTGTAAATATTTTGAATGTAGAAAAATAATCGCGGAGTTGCTTACACCGAAGGTTGCTTTGAGCGAGGCTGGACTGTATATCAAATACATGACACAAGAACAAATATACCGCTTTGTCAATACCTCTGGTATTATTCAAAACTAAGAAATATGCTTCTTACCTACAGTGAACCAAAATAAAAAAAGGAAACGCATCCATCTTCACTTATGGAATATCTACGAATATCTAGCTTTTTAGATAAAACCAAGAATAATAAAATAGCTCCAACATATTCTTTCTATTAACAATTAAGATTTATTTCAATTAATTCAGTGTAAAACTAAATTCATTGCCAACTTAAAATGAGTCTATTTCCCAGAACCAAAAACAAAATCTTCTACACAAATTTGACTAGTACGGCTTTAAGTCTTCTGTTCATGGAATAAACTAAGTTCTTGGTAACTTCTTGGGGTGTATACTCACATATATCGTAAACGACACTTTTTAGGTCAGTTTTGCTCTTTACATTTTGCTCACGCAATTTTTTTCATGTATGCCCACAGGTGCTCTATGAGGTTATGCTCCGAACTCTTGGGAGTATATGGATGCACTTATTTTACGTTATATAGAAGCCATTTTCTTACTATTAGCGACGAATGCTTAGGGTCGTTAACCTGCACAAGGCAATAATGGTCGTAAATATTTAATTTGGCTGCTGATTGCGCTAAATTATCTTTTAGAATTGTTTATTAACCCTTTTTTTCATCGTCCTTTCTACATAAACTAGATTTTTTGACGCCATTCGAGCCCATTGCACCCCACACCATGACAGCACCACCGCCATGCTTTATCGTTTGTTTTAAATTCTTATTATTTAATGCTTGATGAAACAAACCATCGTTTTTTGGCGAAAAAAGGGTCAGATCCAAATAAATTAAATTTGAATTCATTTGTGAAAATAACCTTGTTCAGAAGTCACCAGCCTGATAAATGTATTCCTTCGCGTATTGCAAGCGTTTGGTAATGTTTTTATTTTGACAACAAAGGTTTGTTGCGTGGCGTCAACAAGTGAATACTAATAATTTCTCACATTCTATGGGTGCACGTCAAAACCCTCAGCTTCTTTTAGTTCTTTGGCGATAGTTGCTGTGGATGTTTTGGAATCCAACTTGATGTGCCGAGCAATACTTCTCTCAGCCTATGATGAACATATTTTTTTTCTTCCACTTTCACGTGGTCTTTCTTAATTATCAGTTTTTTGTTTAAATTTTGCTAGACGTACTGCGATAGAGTTGCCAGAGAAGAGTATACGTTTGTTTTTTTTTTTTTTTTTGGTTCTGAAAAATCGACTTATTTTAAGTGGAGAATGACTTACATGTTAAACTGAATTAATTGAAATAAATCTTCGCTGTAAGTTGAATGTAAATATATTTGCCGTTTTAACTTAATAGCTTAAATAGCTACTTAGATATTCAAATTTGAAGATGGAAGCGTTGACTGTGCAACTTTTTTTCCTTTTTGGTTTACTGTCATATCTCCTTGAAATGATGTTTCGAGCATCTAAATTATGATATAGAAAACAATTTTAAACGCTTTGGAAAATTTGTTTCTGGCAACCCTGTTTTCTCTTGCAACCCTGTGTTCTCTTGCAATTGGTTTTTCGTTGTTTTTCCTTTAAATTTGTCATGAAATCTTATTCTAACAGACATGAATTCAAATAATTTATATAAAAAGTCAACTGAAATTAAATTCAAAGCGTTCCATCCCAGGGCAGGTCAATGTTACAGAAACAGCAACAATAAAGTAAATGCCAAATTTCATTAGAACTCGTTCTTGATTGTTATTAATTATAAAAGGTCTTGACTATTTTCTAGTTTTTTTTTTTTTAGTTTAAGCTTTTGTTTCTGTTGTGTTTGTATCTCCATCGAGAGAATTTCGAGTGTTAAAAATCACAAGGTTAGCTGGACAAAGTATATTTAGACATGCCATATATTATATACACTTAAACATATATATACACACACTAAAAGCAGTATGAGTAGATGAGTATATAAAACATAGGTATGAGTATATAACACACTTGTACATAAGCAAATATATGGCAATTTTAAATCGCATGGCACCGTATTGTGTAAATAAAGCGCTGAACAACAGTAACAACAACAACTAATCGTAGTTCTAATCACGAAAGAAAAACAAATGGCAGCACATGAAATGCTATACCCAGGCAACAACAACAATAACAATAACAACAGCAATAGCAACAACTTGCAACTACTTAATATAGCCTTAAAATGTCTGTATCGTTGACTGTGTGTGTATATTTTTTGATTGCATGTATATGTGCGGTGTGATTTTCAACTCCCACATTTATTGCGCCACGTTTCATTGAATACACCTGCGCTCAGCTTGTCGTTTCAGCCTCGACTTTATTAACTACCTCATACAAACCAGCCCACGCCTTCCTTCTTACTTCCGTTCTTTGCTATTCAATCGCCATTCATTCATTCATCAAGGGCGAATTTTTGCGATCGATTCACTTTTATACCGATTCTCAGTTGTTTTCTTTTTTTTTTTTCTCTACTTTTGTTGTTTACGTTGGCAACAATACCAAAGCACGGTAAAAATTTCAACATTTGTTTCAAAAAAATAACATTTAGCTATAATTTTAGGAATGAACTTAAAGCTCATCCGACTCTGTTAGAGGTTAAGCAAAGCCTTCTTCGCACCTGTTTGAGTGATTGCAGCCAGTTAATAGTTTATTTTTGGCACCAAAAATGAAAAACAGAAACGATATTCTTCTCAAATTCTATTTGAATGTAGTTTGGGTCTTAAACTGAATGAAATCAATGTTGAAGGTTCTCACTAATACATACATAAATAAAACTTTTATAGCTATGTTTATCTGTACGTACAGGTACGTAACATAATTCATGACAATTTTATTTGTTCGTTGAAATACATGCAAAATGTTTCATGTGTTGTAAGCATAAATTTCAAAAAGCTTTCGAAATCACATGGGGACGGCTTGGCAGCAGTCACCTTTTATTCACCTTTACATAATAGTCACCAAAATCTTTTCGCAAGTCCTTATAACTATCATAAAAACACAATCGAAAATATTTAATTAACAGCCCTGCGTCTAGCGCAAGTCTCCTAGCTGTACGATTTGCATATCACTCAGACTCTGTGCTAATTTTATACAATTTTAAAGTAAAGTTCTACACAAATAAAAAATATGCACTTTCCTCTCAATGGTCGTTAAATTATATCCTATTTTCTTCTTTTTTTTTGTTTTTTCTTAACTGTCTTAATTTGTCAAAATTTGCCTACAATTTTGACAGGCATAGAAAATGTCAAGGATTTATTTTGTTGAACGAATATCAAACATGCAGCAGCTGTTAAATACAAACAGCTGAATAGCAGATAAATATTTATTTATGTCTGATTTGCATGTCGTGGTCGAATGAGGGAATGGCTACAAAAAAGTTTCAATTAAAAATAAATATTTTTAAAGAACAAGCATACATTTTTAAATAAGTAGCAATACAATTCCTTATTGATTCGAATGGACTCAAGGTATTGTTTCGGGAAAATGTAATAATAAGCATTGTTTTTTTTTTAATTTCTTTGATTAATTTTAATTGAATTCAAAAAAACATTTTTTTAATTATCGATTTTACCAATATTTAAAATCTATTAATTTACAGGACAATCAAACTTTTTTGCAGTACGTTTAATATACTCAATAGTTTATTTGTCTTATTGTCTTAGGCTATGCCAAAGTTAAAGAATCTAATCCGAAAATTTATTATTTTGATGACGTCAGCTTGTATAGGTTGTAGAAGTGGGGAAAGTATTGGGAAAATTATTTTTAGAGTAGAATTGCTAGTGTTTAAATGATTCATTTTTGTGGATTAAATTATTTTCTCATATACATATCGACTGGTCTCTGATTAAACCTCGTAAGTAAAAAAATCAAGGTTTTCAGGAGAAGCGAAAAACTGATTTTTCCTTAGGGAGAAATATAATTTGTTATCTATAATTATAAATTGTAATTTGTTAATGCAAAAACAATTTGTAAAAACAATGAGGTTTTATGTTTTTATCAGTACAAAATTTGTTTAAAAATAGCTGTTTTGTTTCCGGCTCATACGCATATATCCATGATTCGTCACCTGTCACGATTTTATACACGTCTAAATTTTAAACTATTTGCTATACCTATAAATCCAAACCCAAAATATTATAAAAAGAGTTTGTACCACAGACAAGATAAAATTGACCATCAAAGTTTTTACTGAGAAGATGTGTAACGTTGGAAACTAAGAACAATCTCTCTCAAAAGTCCCTTAGCACAAGCCCTAATATTAGGGCTTCTTATTAGAGCGTAGATAGTCAAAATTGTATCGTTGTAAACATTTAACGCACTTGTGTCGCTTTCGTTTTTGGAACTCTATTGATCTTCTTGAAAATTCCATCCTTTTAGTAGTGTAGATATAACGTTTATTTTTTAATTTTTATGTGCGGTTTTCATTACCGATTTCTTTCTGATACTTTCGATGCTTACTAACGCAAACTTTATGCAAGGTGATAAATGTTAACCTTATCAACTTCTGTGCGGAATTTCATTCAACCGTGAATAAAATTTTTGATATTTTCCGCTGGGTAAGAAGGAACGGTACATTTTATTTGAAAAAACTGTTAGTGTAATAACCTTTCCAACATTGTAATGAGCTTTCCAACAAACCTTATTTCGTCCTAACTGGCGAATTCCAGCGATTCCGAATTTTGTTATTTTTTTTTTGTTAGGCTCTCCATGCAAACATGACCCCAATACAACATTTCAAACCATTTTCATCCTTACATCTTCATGTTTGACTGTCGAAATTGACTGTTAACTATTGGCAAGTGTAGTAAGGGCATAATTTTTCTTTGCTTGCTTTTCGACAGTTATGTTTTCTATTTTAGAATATTTTTTAATCAATTAATTTTTCATATACTACGTTACTTTATGGGGGTAGAGGGGAGTGTTTTTGAAATGCACTACGAAGAGTACCGGAAGAGGGTAAAAAAAAAAATTGAAAATCGGTCACGTAATTTATGAACGACTCCTATGTTTCGGAACGAGATGGTTTAGAATAATAACGCTGATGGCATTGCAACATTTTCCGGTACTTATCTAGATAGGATGCAGCAAAGCGCACTGGGAAAAAGCTCGTTGTTTTATAAAGAAGACACATTCAGATTATTTATGAAATACAATATCTTTAAAATGGCTGCATGGACCTTTATCCTTTTTAAAATTTTCTATCACATTTGTAGAATTATTTGCGTTCTTACTATGAATATTAACGGTGGTTAATTGGCTTCTCCAAAACGTGAAATCACGCGACCAGGAAACTTTGTGAGGTTTATAATAATTCGATTGTTTCACGACTTGTATAGCACATATGTATGTAGCACCATCCTGTTGAAAGAAGAGGTCATCTGTGTCCCTATAAATATTTACCATGTCACTGTAACTCACTCCATGAACTGTTACAGCACTTCCTTCGTCATTTTCTAAAATGTATGGTCCTATCACGCCTTCGGCCCACAAGCTGCACTAAAGAGTTGCTTGTTGTGAGTGCATTGGCATCTCCTAAATCACTAGCAGGTTTTTGGATCTTTAAACACGGCAATCTTGCTTATTAACGTAGCCGCCAATATGAAAATGAACTTCGGCAGAAAACTCGATTTTTTTTTTGCAAAACTCACTGTTACCATTCATGTTTTCCAAGAACCAATTAAAGAACGTACGGCATTGCTGGCGATTCACCGTACTAAGGGAGACTATATATCCAGAGGCCGAAAAAAAGGTTATGTTTATGAATTTTTTTTTAAGGAAACCGGAGGGATATTTTTAAATGAGGGTTTTTATACCTAAAAATAAACGCATTCGAGAGTATGTTTAGTTTTTTTTTATTAAAAAATTATATATATTATTAAACTAGATACTTAAAACTCGTACTTCTCGTAGCCGATTTTGAAAATATTGATTTTTCACAAAATGGCGGATTTCCGAGAGTAAAGTAACGATTTTCGACCAAAAGTTCGTCATTATTTTGCCTATGACTTATGAACGAAGCTACGAAAAAAAAAATCCTATGACAAGTACGAGGTTATTATGAATAAAATAAGCCTACAAAAAAATCAGAACGATCGGTTCACTGAGTTTCGAGAAATCTTGGTCACCGACTTTGAAACGCGTTTGAAAATAAGAGTTCACTCACTAGACTATAACTTTGTTATTTTTTGAGATATCGACTTGAAATTTTAACCACATTTTCTTGAGACTTGAAGCTTTAATAACCCCCATTAAGTCATTGATATTCACTGCAGTGTTGACGTGAAAAGGTCTAGTTCTTGAGCACAGTGATTATTGAGGTGCTTGGGTCGTTTTCCACACTTTCCTTCATTGCGTTGATATTTTAAGTGGAACGTTCAAGGCGAAGTTGTTTCGATATCTTCACATCTTGCACTGAGCCAGTCTTTACCCAGTCAAAAGTTGATATCAATTGTGATTCTCAAATCAATATCAAACGTTTGACATTATAGAAATACAGTACCTGGGTGACCGAGCTCCGCTCAGATCCCCACAAAATCTCTCTCATCGCACTCAAGCCGTATTGCACATTGGATAAACATCTAGGCTATATAATTTTCAATACAAAAACTAAACGAGAACTATAACAAACCGGGAGTATTCAGCGACAAGCAAGAATCTTTATTTTAAAAACTTCATTGATAAACTACAGGAACAGAGTGCGATTTTGTTGCTACTTGTCATCTATTTCAGCTGTTTTGGAATAAGTTAGAGGCTTCACTGTGGGGTGAAGCTTACTTTCAAGGGGCCTTTTTCATTTCAAAAACAATGTTTTTTTTTCATAAAAATATTACTAACTGTGTGGATTACGTATGTAAAATTTCAATTTGATATTTTGGTTTATAGAAAGAAAAAAAATTGGAACACAAAACTTTAAACGCTATTTTCTCAAAGCAGTTTTTTAAAAGCAGTGGTGAAGATTTAAGAAAAACTACGAGTTAAATAGAGCTAAAACTTTTTGCGCTATATTATTTATGGCAAAAACTTGAAGATTACCTGCAATCAGCAATAAAAATTGAAAACTCGATTTTTTAACCGTTTGTACGGTTAAAAATAGAGTAATTGTTTTCAAAATGACGCAAAAAAATATGTGCGGTGTGAGTGACTGATATAAGATTACTTTTTCTTTTTTCATTGCTCGAATTAAAAAGACTCCTAACTAAAAGCAAATTTATATGTATTTCTTTATTTATAATGTTTGTCTATGTTTAAAATATAAATTGAAATCAGACGAATATTAAAAAATGTCAACAGTAAAGTTTCACTCAAAACAAAAACAAAAAACTATTGTGCGTATCCGGAGTTGAACCCACGACCACCAGATTGACAGACAGAAGCTCTAACCACTGAGCTACCAATACCATGTCTGATTTAGAAAAATTAACATTACATATTCAGGAGAAAAATAAAGATATTTATTTAATGCGTGAAAACTCGAAAAAACTAATTTTCCATGAGATGAAACCTGGCTGGATCGATTTTTCAGCCCGCTCTTCATCTATATTGTAAGTTTAATCGAAATCGTTAGCGCCGTTTTCGAGAACTCGATTACAAATAAATATATAAATATTGCTCGTTTAATAGAATAAGATTTGATATCAAATCATTCTCAAACCTCAATGTTTGCTGGCGAATTTTTCAATTTGAGTTTTCTTAAACAGTAATTGACTTATTTTGAGCGCTATTTGACAAACCGGTTAACAGAAGAAGGTGAAATTCCCAACGGAAAATTTTAAATTAAGTATAAAAATCTAATGGATTCAAATTGAAATAAACGTGACAGATGAAGCCAAAAGCCTTAAATAATTTTTTTAATAAATTTTCTACTGACAGCTCTTATATATGTATTAGGAACTAAATGTAGTAAATAAGTCAAATATGTATATAACAGTGTGAAGATTTGTTTTGAAGCGTAAGAAAAATGATTATTTTTGAATAAAATCCACAAACTGTAAAGTTTTACTCAATCGCAAAGTTATCAAATCTTTTTTAGCTTCTCTTTAAACGTATCCAATATTCAGCGCTTGGATTTAAATCCTTCATGTGGGGAAAATATAAACTTTGTCTATCAAATGATTTTCTGAAATTTACTTGAAAGCTATTCCAATGATTTTTTTTATATATTTATAATCAAACAAATGCTTTTGATGTTTTAATTAATTAATATTTTTATCAATACAAATCAAACTTACAGCCTTTAGTTTGCATGTGTGCAAGTTGTGCGTATTTTTAATGTGTATGTGTAATTTTTGTCGTGTAGCTTTTAGCTCTAAGCTAAGCTTTGAATGAAAAGCAAATACTCTGCATGGGTCTAAATGATACTTATTTTCATATCTTTAACTATTTTCGAATGATATGCGTTCAACTTTGAGCTTGAGGGCTGCAAAGGCTCAATCTTTGAACTACTTACATTTACGCCTACTTCCTGTTGTTTTCATTTTTAAATGTTGTTTGAAACTGCTTTTATTATTTTTTATTTATTTCTTGTTTTTTTTTTTTTTTTTGTTATGTGTAATAACTATAAATTTATTCAATTTCTCAAAATTGAAGTTATAAGATAATATTTTATGTTAATGCCTTAATTGAAAACGTTTTAAGTGTTTTTAAATGGTTTTTATTTCAATTAATTGAAAATATTTTTTGTTGTTGCAATTTATTGTAATTCTTACATGTTGTTTTTGTGCTAGACGCATTTATATTCATTTTTTTGCATTTGCAAAACTTTTTGTAACGCCACAACTTAAATACAACTCTTACTTCCGTTTCCGCTTTTGCTGCTGTATTATAGTGCGCACAGGGCCGTGCAGCATGGTTGGAGCGTGGTCGACGTTGCAGCGTGCAGGACAGCCAGGCGGCCATGGCCGCAGCTAGCCATCGCCGCTGGGTGAAACGAAATCGCGTAAGTTTGCCTGGCCACATAGCGGATCAATAAAACATTAACTGAATTGAAAATTCTTTAGATTCAAGATGCCTCTCTGGGTGGTTCATCTGATGATGAGGATTTCCTCGGTGTGCTGCGTGGGCCGAGCACTTTTGCCAATGCCTTCCTGTATGTGGGACTGGGCACGATAGCCTTGGGACTGGTGATTGCCTTTGTGGGTACAGGCGAGAAGGGCTTCAAGACCGTAGAATTAAGACTTATAGGACCTTCGTTAATAGGTGAGTTCATTAAGGATAAAAATACTATTTCTAATATTTTTTTTTGTTTGAGCTAGGCCTGGGACTCATTTGCTGCATTTTACGAATATTATTCTGTATATGTCCATCGCATTGTATTTCATCCAGCAAGAAGGCACGCAAAAAAAATGGCAACAAGGTAGATGCAGATCACACAACTTCGCTGCTACGTGGTGAAAACAAACGTGTCTCGATAGCGCGCGGGCCTTCGATGCAGGTCAGTGACAAAGTCTGAATTTTTGAAACGCTTTTTCTGAAAGCAAATGAGTTGTGCGATATTTTTAATAAAATATTACATTCGCAGCGGTATCCCATCACACACAAGCGTAGCAACAGCAAAATGCTAAATGAAGGCATGGAGGCGCTGCGACAGATTGCAACCACATCACTCTTCATGCAAAACGAACAGAAGTCCTCATCTAATCGCGTAGTTCCTATCATAAAGGAGCCGGATAATCCAGCTGGTAAGTTTATTAATGATGCAATAATAATAAAGTAACAATCTTTATGGAGTTAAGGGATTTATAAATAGACGACTTAGCTCCAATTCAAGTGGTCGCACTGCTCTGCGACTAAATGTTTTCTTTTGAATTAAAAGAAGTGGTTTTCATGAAATAAAAGTTAACATTAACAACCTAGAGTAAAAGAGCTATATTTCATTAATTTTTTTTTTTCGACAGACGGACCTCGATTTCTTTTTCCGATTTCGACAAAACTTTACAGAGACTACGTATATTAAGACGATATTAAGTTTATATCCTAACTAACGAAGGGATAATGAAAAATTTATTTGTATCATTTATTTGTAAATTTATTTGAAATCACAATTACCATACCGGGGCTTTACCTCAGATTTTGTCGCACTCCGATTCAATTTTATATCCGCTTAGCCAAGAAACAATACTAGCTCGCTCGCTTAAATGTGAAAAGTGCATTCACAAGAATTTTGAAAGTATTATCGAAGGTGAATAATACTTCTGCTCAAAAGTAAAGGGAGGGCATGAATAACGTAAAACATCAAGAATATTTTATGGCATTGCAAAATACGTATATAACGGATTAAATATTAGCTAAAATAAATTAAGATACACGATGACAATATCTTTTTGAAACATGATATTTTTTCGGTGAACTCTTTTCCTTCCTACGCATTAACCTTGCTGCACTTTCTATCCCCATTTTTAATCAACTAATATTGAAAAATCATTAAGATTTAAGACTTGAAGTTATAGTTGATGGTAGAGAAGGTTGTGAATGAGATTGCCTTATAACTTAAATTGACTAAGGTAAAGACACAACACTTGCCTCAGTTTCAAATCCACATGTTTCCGCGACCTTCCAACTCGCTCAGAACATCCTACAAATGTTTCAGTTGATTGTCCTTTCCTTCACACTAATTTCGAACCAAGGCTGACTTGACTGAAAAGGTATTATACCTAGAATTCCTGGTTCAAAAGCTAAAAAAAAACAAACAAAAAACAAACAAAAAAAAAACAAAAAAATTTTTAATTTTTCACGTAGTTCTTTTAATTGTGCGCCTTTACTAGTTAGACTCTTATATGTTGCTAAATTTTATTTTCTCATAAGATACCTCAACATCCTCTAAGGTGTACCAATATCCATTTTAAGACACCTTTCACATAGACCTATATGAGAAATGTCATGCCCTGTTACCCCTTCTACTGGGGTAGGATTTACATGAATTTTGAAAATAGCAAAAGCGTTGGGGACCTATGTATATATGCTGTTCAAGTTTTCTGTCGCAAGAAAACTGCCACCGCTTGTTGCTTATTGCAAACGTGGCCGTGGTCGTTTGAGGCTGAACGGACGCCCTTTGGATCAAATTGAACCAAAAGTTTTGCAATATGAACTGCAGGAACCCAGTGGTGGATCTAGGATTTGCCAAAAGGAGGCTGAAACTACACTTTTGTATGCCAAGGGGGGGAGGGGGACTGAAACGTCTTTTTGGAATTTTTTTCATTTTTTTCCCTTACAAAAAATTCTCCAAGGGGGGGATAAAGCCCTTTCAGCCCGTTTGTAGATCCGCCCACTGCAGGAACCTCTCCTTTTACTTAGCAAAGAGAAATTTGCTGCAGTTGACATCTGCGCTCGCGTCAGTGGTGTTTGTCATGTTTCTCAAATCTATGCAATCCGTTAAGCGATCTCCAAGGTTCTGATAGCTTTCTATCAAAAATACGTTGATGAAACCTCTAAAAAGGAAATCAAGGATATTCTAATTCAGTAGAATAGAACACTTTTAGTTGGCGATCCACGTCGTTTGGTGGTCAGCCAAAGAAGTTTGGTGGTCCAGGTGCTGGTGCCCGTTACCAAAAATCGTTCTGTTAATTCCAGAAAGTTTTTGTATTTTACACATATAGTGCTGTAATTGGACAGCTTGGAGAATAAAAGATTAATTTATGTTGATTATTTCTAAATTATTGCCTTTTTACACAAACTTAATATTCTTATTTCTTTCCACACCTTTAGATGCTCCTCTGGAAATGAAAAAACTCGAGACTGCGCTCAATGTTTGCGAAATAAGTGACGAGGAGGATGATGTTCAAATTGGACGCACACGAAAAACGATACGAATATCAGAGGAGTCAAATACTACTGCCGCCATAACAACAACAACAAAAAAAACATCATCAACAAACGCCAATCCTAATGCGAACAGCAGCACCAAAACAGCGACAACATCTAGAATAGTACACGAGAAGCCTCCATTATTACGCTCGAGCAGCAAACTTTCCCGCCAACGCGTCGCACTTAATCAACAGCAGCAACAACAACAACAACAACAGCAACCACAGCAAGAACAAGAGCAACAATCGCAATCACTATCTTCCTCCTCCACCGTTAAGGACTCCATTGATGGCGATCAATTTCTGATGGAGACCTCATTGATGATCATAAATCCGACAACAGCAACAAACGTCAACGAAGCACGGCCACCAACTACCACAAGTACGAGTAGCGGTGCCAAGCCACGCTTGACAAGAACTCCGCTCACCGTGACGTCAATACCACCACCTCCAGCGCCAGCTGCCACAAATACTGGTGCTATTTCACGTGTTTCATCCGCTCCACTATCTTACGATCTACCTTCGGCTACGCCTCACACTTACTCAGCAGCAACGTCGATATCCAGTTCGCGCTCAGCAGCTTCTGCCCTACTCTCATCTATTGCACCCGAGCGTGAAACTCGCGTGCGTGGTCCGCTGGGCATGCCACTTTCTGCACTAACTGCAACTGGTAGTCGGTACAGCAGCCCATCCTCCGCAACAGCCACAACAACGACCATAAGTCTGCTACCGTTACCTGCTCCACCCGCAATAGCGACAGCTGCCACAGTTAGTGGCCTAGCAGCAGCTGCTGCGTCAACAGATGCCATAACAACGTCAACAATGTTGGCAACATCGAATGCGCCCTGCATACCGGGTCAGGTGATGCCAGTCGAGACGAACACTGCACAAAGTATTTTGCTGCCAACAAAAACAACAACCACACCAAATCAGTCACCAAAACAACTACTGCAGCCCGCTATGAGTATAGCAACAACACATGCCACATCCCACATGAGTTCCTTAGCGAGCAGCAACATTTTCAAATTTCCTGCGCCACTTTCGTCTTCATCCAACTCCTCCTCCGCAGCTTCATCAAATGGACGCACAGCTGGCCCTAATGTTGGCGCAACCACCCTAGCTCTGCCCACAGCAACGACGGCGAGCAAATTCGAGCCAGAGTTAGTCTTAAGTCCGGCAAAGCTTGGGCAGTAATGAAGCTTCTTCAAATGCAGCGTATTTAAGTAGTTTATAATCTAAGTTTATGTCGCCTCTTGTTTTGTTTTATACCGTGTATCATTAATAGTAAGTATAGCTAAAGGGCAATCGGCATAGTTTTAACTGTAATTTTTTATATGCTAACCAAAAAAATTTTATGTTTAGATATTTCGTAGAATGAGACCGACTTCGATAAAGAAAAAATTGGTCTCGGTAAGAAGAGGCCCATTGTGTAATATTAATCGATTGTTCAAATATCGATCAAAGATTAAAAAAAGTCACTTTCGACTAGATTAATCGATTAAACATTTTTATTTTAGCTTGAATTATATGGCTTCCTCTTTCTATTCTTTGTGATTCTAGTATGTACATGCTCGTAATATGTATGATGAATATACTATGTATGTACTATGTAAATGTGCTGCTGTCACTGTCTCGCTGTCTAATTCGCTCTTAAGAAAAAGTCCTAAACAAAAATAATGCTTTAACGAAATGTCGTAGTTAAATGGAATTAATGTAGATATAATAAAATAGTTAAACGTTACGTTATAAACGAATGATGAATTGTGCTAAAATGAAAGTTATGTTTGAGCTTATTTCGGTAAAAAGACAATGTTTTATTTATTTAATTGTTTTTTATTTTATCGGACATTTTTGTTTTTTGCGGGATCGTGTTTCGTTTAATAATTTTTTTAAAGATTTTTGCAGTTTGATTTTTCGCTATCAAGAGTGTGGCCATTTCCAGTTTTTATAAAGCCCAGTTCTTTTAAAAATAGTCAATTTATTTTGGAATTTGATCAGTTCATAATTAAAAGACTAATATTCGAGTTTTTTTGAGGCCATTTCTTGAGTGTAATAATAAAAAGCGTTTATTAACATTTTTGCAAATGTTCGACTTGCATTAGAATATTTACCTCCATGCCGGTATTTTTTGATAATTTATTAAATACTGATTAAAGTTTTACCTATTAAAACAATCTTAACGGTATTACCGTCTTGAAACGGATTGATTTATCATGAAGAATAAAATTAAATAACTGCATCAATTAGCCTCTTTTTTAAATTTTTTTTTTTGTGGTGCAAAATAAATTATGTTCATAATTGTGTCTATACCTAAATAATACCTATGAAAATGATTTTTTATTTATCATAAGGATATCACTTATTTGTTTTTACGATCTTTATTCCAAATGTATAGTTATGCTCATATATGTTTTAAGTAAAATATTATAAGGATTCTGTCTAATTTTTAACATAAAAAATTTATTGATCTTGTCCAATTTGTTTCTCACTTATTAACAAAGATAATCAAATGCAGTTTTAGTAACACGATCAAATATTTATTGAAGTTTTCAATTTATAGAAACTTTTTCACTTTCAACTTTATTTTGCAAACGGATTGCGTCAAAATTGACTCTTTCACGATGTTGATAATATCTTGATAGGTTTAAAAATGCAGTAAACCACCCATTTTCATTAAGAGTATATTTATCCCATTTGTGAACAAAAACCACATTAAGGTAATTATTTTCTTACTTGACCTCGTTGGAGATCATCGACTTACCATTAAGCATCGACTTTTCAATAAGCTTTCTATATAACTTCCTTATCGATTTCCGCAATAAACTTTTCACACATTATTTCTTATAAAAAAATAAGATAATTTTGTTGAGAAAAATTATTTTGGATTTTCTCCTAGGCTTTAAATGGAACATTTGCACACTATGTTCAAATATTTATTATATTTGATTTGATTTAAAAATATTTTCAAAAGCAGGTGTGCTGGTGTGCAGGTTTTAAAAAGTCTTCTGAAAGTGGCGAGGATTTTGTTTTGCTTCTGTAAACACTTGAAAAAGGGATTCATATAATTAGACAGAAGAATAAAAATCTTTGCTCACGACTTTTACAACGTCAAATCCAATTTAATTTTCATGTGAAATATATTCATTTTCATCAGTATTAACTTTTACACTTCAAGAATATCGGTAGTATTTCCATATTCCATAACCATCTCCAAAGTTTCGAAGCTAAAAGGCCTACAAAGCATCAGGCGAACATAAGTCGAAGCAAGTAAAAGTATAATTTATCAAAAAAATAAGCCTGAAAGTCTGCTATTAAAAATTGTTACCATGTAAAGAAATTTTTTGGATTTCAAAATGTTCCAAAACTACCAATAAAATCATTTTTGTCCATATTTCCTTAATATTGACGCTGACAATTTGAAATGTATTGACAAGAGTATTGGATATTGTTGTGAGGGTCGTTAATTCAAACAAAAACTTCAGCAAAGTATTAGGCTCACATAAATCAAAGCAACATATATCAGTTTTATTAAAAATATAAACGCAAGCCTGAAATTATGCTACATAAAATTTTGAGACAGGAACAAATTACCTCGTAGAATTTTCAAGAAATCTTATCACTATAATTTTCAAAATAATTTTCTTCAATATTAAGTCCATATTAATACATATTGACAACTTGAATTAATCGATGTCAATTAAATATCAGAGGTTCCGAAAAGTTTTTCTTTCTGAGCTCAAAAAGTCGAAAAAGTAGCAGGCGAACATAAATCAAAGCAAGTTTACTTTAAAAAACAATCCTAAAAGTATGCTCGAAAATATGTTACGCCATGATCATTATTTTCACAGGGGTGCTTACATAATTGGAAACATAAAATTCAATATATCTGCAAAAGATATTTTCTTTACGCCCACACTTCAATATATGTTGAAAACAATCAATAATTAAATTAATATCGATAAACTGATCAAATTTTTCGAAAAGTGTTAAGTTTGAAATGTATCGGGCGACCATATATAACCACAGGCAATCAGTGCCTGTGAATAAAAGAACAAGCCTAAAAGTAGTCAACAAAAATATTGCGCAATTAACAAGATCGTACAGTGGTGCTTACATAAACCGAATAGGGAATTTCGTTAAATAAAAAATGCAGTATTTAAGAGTGATTTCTCATAATTAATGGTGGTTGGTTTTTAAATGTTTTCATATAGTTCAACTTGAATATGTTTCATGAATTGCGATATGATAAAAAATACATTCTCTCAAAAGCAAATGGACCAAATAAAAATAATTTTATTTCAAAATTGACTGAGGATGATTTCTTTGTACTCCTTTTATAACTAGAAACTAAATGTATGCAAAGTGAAGAGCTTGAGTTAATTAAGTTTCATTTTTATTATTATTTCTTTCAAATTTTTTATGCTGCAAAGAAATTAATGTTGCTATAGATCCATCTTCTGGTCGATTTAAATTTCCCAAGCGATTTTTTAGTAATTAATTAATTGTTTGAAGCTACTTGTAGCTATTTCTCTTACCACAAAATACTTTCTTTACATGATTATTATCAAAAATTTATCATTCCGAAATCATAAAACTGCTGCGACTGTCTATTTTGATCCATATTAAGGATTTGTCTTTACCCAACTCCATCCTATCTGATTCGACAATGTCAAAGCATAATTTTCTGAAACAGGTTAAGTCACAATTTACACAATTTAGCTGCCTTTAGTTTAATCAATGAAGATATTATTTTGGAAAGTTGAAAATACTTATTATTTATTTTTTTTTTAATTTTTTCTTAAAACTTCGTGCTTTGCTCTTATGAATTAAAATTTTATTTTTTTAAATATTATAGGATATTTTATAGATATAGCCGAGCAAGAACTTACATAACACTCGATTCCAAATTTTTTTAATAGAAAATAAATAAAATCTTTCTTTTTTTTTAATTCACAAATATATATTTATATGTTTTAATTATTTATTAAATATAAAAAATAAAAAAGTCTTTAATGAAGACAACAAAAAAAAAATTAACGCTTCGAAGCTAAGTTGTTGAAGAACGGAGACACGTTTAAGAATATTAAGTTTATGTATCGACATATCGTTTATATTTAATGAAAAATATAAACTTAATTAATAACATTAATAAAAAGAAATTGCTTTAAAATAGATGGACGACTACTTTGGAGAAGGAAAGCAGTCATTACAAAAGAGAGAAACAAAACAAAAACTGTGCTAAAACAGTTATATTAAACATTTTTAAAGAAACTTATATAAATACTTAATTAGATATGAAACAATTTAAAAGAATAAATTGAGAGCAAAACAATTGAAGTATATTTAATGTGTATGTATGTAAAATTATTTCTATGGACTATTAAATGAAAAATAAATAAACAAAAAATATAACAGAAATTTAATTAAAAAAATTTAAAATAGAAATTTGAATGTGTGTGTGTGCTTATATATTAAAGATAATAATAAAAATTATATAAAAAAATAAAAATAAAAAAGCAAACTAAGCAGAGTAGAGGAGTAGCAGATGTTAGAGGCTGGCTTGAAAATGTAGAATGATGGGAAGCTGTTATAAAAATTAAGCATTAAAACTGTTATAATTTGTTTTCTATTTTATATTTGTTAAAACAACTGTTAGTAAATAAATGTTTTATTTTGTTATTTAAATGAAAGAGCAATTTATATAACTGTTAGATTTTAATAGTAAAGAAGATATATTAAGCAAAGGCATTATTTTAAATTTATAACAGTTTGAGATCAAATGCTTACTTAAAAAAATGTTAATTTTATTGTAAATGTGGAGATTATACACAAAACAACTCCAGAGTACGAGAAAAGTAAATGACGCTATATATAGAGAAATTCTTAAATTGAAGCTGTTATTAGATAAACGTAAAGCGAAGAGAAGTGAATAAACTAACATAAACGATATATGTATGAAAAAGAGAAACCAATAAATTATAAAGAATACTGAAAAGAAAATACAAAAAACTAACTTGTTTTATTTTCCATTTTTTACAAAATATCTAGATACATTTTCAAAGAGTAACATTTTTATTCATTTAAATCTTGATAGTTATAAACAAACATTGACTTAAACCTATGCTCATCATCATTGAGGCTTAAATTGTTGTAGGGAAATAATTGCTAATATAAGTGTTCTGACTTTTAGCAACTTATAAAGTATAAGATTTTTATGTTTAACTTGAAATTTTCTCTTTTTCTCTCTACCTTTATCTCTTTGTTGCCTGCTGTTAACACTTTAAAAATAACTTCTTTTCAACATAAAATAGCTAGGAAATTTATTTTTTAGTTATACAATGTTCCACTGTGCTTTAAAGATATATGAGCTACGCTCCACTGATTTTAATCATGCATTTCTAAAGGCTTTTTGAATGAATACAAAGGGGGTCATTGAATACAACTGTGTTTAAAATGAATCGTAGACCAGGTAGATACAAATGTTACTATAATAAAATTTAATTTTTTTTTATTGAAAACGTTAGCCACAAAAGCTTTTACAGCTACAGTTATCTTGAGCTTACAAAATTTGAAGGAAATATTTATTTTGATTCAAATTAAAACACTATTTACAGAAACACTATCGAAAGGTTTTATAACATATACTTGCTTCAATTTCGATATGATTTGAATACCAACTAAAATTGTTTTTACTTTCGATCAGATTTATTTGTTTAACAATAGATTGTTTACTTATAATTTTCATGCATTTTATTCATACACATTTGTATGCATTTTTTTTTCAAATGTTTTCCTCATATACTGCAAACATTAAGATTCATTTATTGTGTTGAATTTTAAAGTATGTTTTGTTTTACATTTTAATTCTATTAAAACTTTTGCAACTTATTTGTATGTCGCTAAATTGAACAAAAAGTTATACATCGAACTTTTGTTTAACACAATAACAAAGAAGGTCTATTGAAATTGGTTACATTTATATAATTAATGCCAAAGGCATTGCTTACACAGGTCATGCAAAATTTATTTAAATTTGTTGTTTATACGGTAAAAACTTCTAAATATTTCAAACAATTTTTAGGTTACTTAGCTTAAAATAAAATAAATTTTTAAATTTAAATACCAAGATTCGAAGAAATCTTCCATTTTGTCTACCACACAAATATTAATATTCTTTGCTTGACAAATGTTTAAATGTTTGGAGCAGGCATCCCAATGCTTTAATTAAAAGTCCAACGCCCATTCATTTTCAGTAATAAACGCATCAACGACCTCTTTCATGGAGAAATTAGGAATCAGCTGATCTTGTGTTAGTTTGACGCGTGTAACTGGATCAAAATGACCCACGCGCTGCAAATGTTCTTCGATATCCTTGCGTTCGTATGTTATGCCAGAAGGTGTTATCACAGGTTCCGTCAAAATTTCAAAACTGATTTTGCCACAAAGAAAGTCAGGTACATCACGTTTCTGAGAAAAATTATTAAATTAAAATTAATAAGTTGGAAATAAATCTGATATTAATATTTAATTGTCTTACCCTTCGGCGATCATCAACCTTTGCAAAAATGTTGTTAAGTTCTTTAACGTGATCGTCCTGTAATAAAACTCAAATATAACTGGTACAAATTTTAAACAACAAAATTAAAACTTACACATTCTTGTTCGATTTCCTGCTGTTTATCTTTTAGCTGCTCCTCATTTGAGCTGTCATCCAACTTTAATTTTGCCAAACGATTCTCCATATCTTCCTTTATGAGTCTATAACACAGAGCAATTAAATATTTTATTTTCAAAAATTCCAAGAATTGTCATCTACCTATTGAGATACGACTGTAGCTCGATTTCTTGGCATATGCGTTTTTCTTCCATGACATTCCAGCGCTTTTTGCGTGCAAGACGTATTTGTGATGTGATATCGTCACCAAAGTTTTGTTTTTGTTCTTTGGACAGATCGAAAGCTTACAAGAAAAATGTAAAGGAGCATTTTTAACACTTCTCGTCATAACTATATAAATAATCTCGCTCACCTCTTTGCAAGTGTTTGATGGCCTCATCATAGAGCTCAAGTTCCATCAGACATTGACCCAAAAAGAATTGCGCTTTTAATAGATTTGCATCCAGATCAAGAGCGCGTCTACAGTCCTGGCATGATTGTTCCCAACGCTTCAATTTCAAATTGCAGAGTGCGCGGTTAGTAAAGTAAGTGGCATTCGTTGGATTCTTAATCTTAAATAGAAAAGTTATTTTAGCAAAACAATAGAAAACCTTTATGGTAAAATTAACACCCGCTCTCCCAGCAGACACATAATTGATTTTGCCAGCAAACCTAAACTAGCCAAACGGGAAGCGTCATGGCAAACGGTTAAGACTTCTATTGTGCAAAACTTACGATCGCTTTTGTGTAGCAATTGATGGCATCGTCATATTTTCGTGCCGAAAACATTTGATTACCCTGCTCCTTCAGCTGCAGATCTGAGAGATTAACCGTCGAGTACATATGTTTGCTCATCGTTGCTTCTCTTTACTTATATTATGTCCGTAATTTTATACGAAGATTTTCCTTAAGGGTGCCCGGTGCTGCGCTTGATTCGGGATACTTTAAACTTTATTATTTGGACACTTTTTAGGACTTTAAGCCGTTTCTTTACTTTAGATCACACAAAATATTTTCACTAATTGAATTCATTCAATGCATGATTTTCCCCATTCATTTTTTGTTTTGACAGCCTTCTGCATTTTCGTTGATTGTTGGTGAATATTGCAGGGTTTTTATATGTGTGCAGTACGGAAATTGCAAGGTATGAGATTTTTCAATGAATACTGTACGAAGCAAAAGTTTGGAATTTGGTGCCACCTGAGAGCATGAGGGATAAGTCGTAAGTAGATTTGTGTAATTTCAATATTATTATACTCAAGTGTTGAAGAAGTCCATATATGTAAAATTTGAAGGGTAAATAACATTTAAGGGATTTGTTAACTGTGTTGGAATGTGTTTGCAGTAGATTTGATATTATAGTGCGGATTTTAATGCTGAGGATACTTTGTGTGATTTTCGATTAACTATGCGATGTATGGAAGATTTTTAAATGATTGAGTGATTTTTTTATACAATGGGGAGGATTTTTATTTTATATGATTTTTCAACATTTTTGTTAACAAAAGAAACACCAAACGAGACGTAACGTAGCTGCTTTTGTAAATGGGTAAAAAGGGAGAAAATAGATAAAAAATAGAAAAAAGGGAGATTTTTTAAAAAAACAGTACTGAAAAATATATTAATCTTCGACAAGCATTTTTTTAAATGATATCAATTTCATTTCATAATTCCACCATGATTTCAATAAACTAAGTTCCAATCGACGTAGAATCATCTCTACATCCCCCATCTTTTAGGCTTCTTTATATAAGATTCCAAAACATTGCTTAAGCAACTTCTCAACTTGTCAAGAAAAGGTTTAAATTTTACTTTTATATAAAAAGAGGGAGCCTGTCCACGATTTTGTTACCTTCAGTGTCGCCAGATGAAATTACCACCAGAATTCTCTTTTTCCCACAAATTACCACACTCGCAAAATACCTCAAAATACCATAGAATATCTCAAATTACCATAAAATACCACAATACCTCATATTACTACAAAACACCACAAAATCCCTCAAATTTTATTTAATTTTATTTTTATTTGAGGTATTTTGCGGTATCGTGGTATTTTGTGGTAATTTGAGGTATTCTATGGTATTTTGAGGTATTTTGTGGTAATTTGAGGTATTTATTTTCCCACGCGTGGTAAATATCTCACATATGGTATTTTTTTCCACGCGAGAGATTTTTACCACAAAATACCATGGGAATTCCCACATCCCACAATCGTTGAAAAATACCATAAGTACTTTTTATCGTGCTTTTCTGGCAACATAGGTTACCTTTGACATTGCGACGTTTTTATTTTTCTTTCGTGGTTTTTGTTGTTGCACGTAGAATTTCTTTAAAAACACACGCCTGTCGTGTGAGGAACGTGTTGTTGTTTTTAGCTAATTAGTGTTGAGGAATTTATCAATATTTTATAAAATAAGCAGAAAAACTTACAGATTTAAATATAAAAATGCGTCGTCCAAAGAAGGTAAGAGAAAAAACACTAGAAATCCTATAAAATGAAAGTGAAAAAATGTGTGCGTAGTTAAAAAAGTTAGGTTATAATTCTATATGCAGCCTGCAAATTGATAAAAATTTATCTTAATTTTCCTTTTTCTTAGTATCAATCCGGCGAGGCAACGCAATATATCACAAGACGTGCTGCACTCCGTAAGCTGCAGCTATCACTAAACGACTTCCGTCGACTGTGCATTGTCAAGGGCGTCTATCCACGTGAGCCAAAACATCGTAGACGCGCTCAAAAGGGTGCTTCTGACATCAAAATCCTCTACCACGCGAAGGATATACGTTTTTTGTTGCACGAACCCATTGTTTGGACGCTGCGTGATTATAAGGTGATTTTTACACGAAATTTTTAGGTGTTACGTATTTTTACTGATAACTTGTTTGACTTTGCAGATCTTCGCAAAGAAAACAGGTCGCGATCGCGCTATAAAGGATTTCCGCAATCTTAAACGTCGCTTGGCGCTCTTCCCAGAGCTGAAACTCGATCACATTGTCAAGGAACGTTATCCTACATTCATAGATGCCGTTAAGGATTTGGACGATTGCCTGACGTTACTTTTCTTGTTCAGTACTTTTCCCTCGTTGCGTTTGATACCACGCGAACAGTCTTCACTTTGTCGTCGTCTCACCATAGAATTTCTGCACTATGTCATTGCTTCCAAATCTCTACGCAAAGTGTTTATATCCATCAAGGGCTACTATTTTCAGGCTGATATCAAGGGCCAGAAGGTTACCTGGATTGTTCCACATTACTACCCATTCAAGCCGCACTCAAAGGCCGAAGTTGACTTCAAAGTCATGTCTATCTTCGTAGAGTTCTACTCCATCATGTTGGGCTTCGTCAACTTCCGCCTGTACAACAACATTAACCTTGCCTATCCACCACAATTCCCCGTTGGAGTACTCAACGACAATGCCGACACATTCCAGGATGAGTCGTCATTCGTCTCAGACCGTATTGCTGCTTTAAATGTAGAGTTAATGCGCACCGATAAGGTTCAGGAAGATGAAGAGGAGCAAGAAATGGATTTAGAGCTACTCGAACAGGACAGCGACTCAAAGCGCATACTTAAGATGAAGCAAGAAGCGCAGGAATTGGCACGCTTGCGAACGCTCTTCAAAGGTCTTAAGTTCTTTATAAGCCGCGAAGTGCCACGCGAACCACTTGTGATTTTGTTACGTTCCTTTGGTGGCAAAGTGTCTTGGGACTCAACAGTGTTTAGTGGTGCATCTTTTGCGGAATCCGATGAGACGATCACTCATCAAATTGTCGATCGTCCCTCGTTGGGCCAACAGTACCTCTCTCGAGACTACATACAACCTCAATGGGTCTTTGACTGTGTCAATCAACGCACGCTGCTACCCACCAGCAAGTATTTTATTGGCGTGGTGCTGCCACCCCATTTGTCGCCATTCGTCGATGCCAAGCGTGAGGCTTATATTCCACCAGAAGAGAAGGCTCTACTTGATCCGTCGCTGATCGAGACACACGGTTAGTAGGTCGACTTTAAAGCTTGTTAGAATATGTATTCATATACATACTTGTTTTTTTTTTAGAACAAAGTGATGCTGAATCATCAGATAATGAAGCGGAAGCGGAGGAAGATGAGGAAGAAAAACAGAATATGATTGATGCTCAGCTTCAACTCGCTTACCTGGAGGAAAAAGAAGAAGGTGCTGAGTATGGTGTTGATGGCATCAACGAAGACGAAGTCGATGACGAAGAATCTGCACAATCTGACGAAGAAGATGAAGAGCTGCAAGGTCTGGATGAAAAAGAAAAACTACGCTTGCAACAGGTTAGCAACATTGTTGAACAAAATGTATTTATTTAAATTTTGATTTATGCAGAAAAATCAAATGGCAGTTCAATCTGGCAAGGTGCACAAGGAAAACAAGCGCCTCTTGCGTAAGAGTGAAGTGGATGAACATCGTCTACAGGCGCGCATGGTTAAACCGCGTCATCGCAATTTGTTCCGCAAGTTGATACGCGAAAAACAAACAAAAGAAAAGGAAGAGTGGCTGCTGAAAAAGAAGCGACGTGTTATCGATGCACAAGACAAGGTGACGCGCAAGGCTTCCAAGAAGGCAGTGAAGAAAGCAGCTGCCGCTGCTGTGGCCATGGGAAATTAGGCCATTATGATGACACCTGTAATTCCCTGCTCTTCTTGATATGTTTTAGTATTTAAGCGAATATAGCTAATAATGTCGACAAATCGGCAAAATTCAATGCACAGAATTTATGGATTTGTATAGTTCTTTAATTTTAAAACTGAAATAAAAAACTTTATAAGGAATGACTTCTTCTTTCTCATAAATAAATGGCGAATAAGTAGTTCATCAGCAATATTAAATTATTGCAAAACAAATATTTTAGCACTTGTAAAAAATTTTATATTTTGACGCGCAGAATTTATATTTTAACATCTACATAATCGTTATAAAATAATTTCATTTTTTTTTTATTTGATTAACTAAAACAAAATAAAATTCAAATTATTAATAAGACCATATTAATTCAACACAGCTCTCGATAAATCAACAAATGGACATTTAAAGTTTATTATCTTGAAGTCGAGATTTTGTTCTTAAATATTTTAATCCTTCTTTTGCCGTTGATGGTGTTCGATGTTTTCAAAGTAAATTTAATAGAGTTAAGCGTACATTACATGATTAAACACCCTGACTGACTTGGTTGGTATTATTTTTAAGTTAAAAAAATTCTAAACAATTTTTTTTTTTTTTTTTTTGTAGAGTTGAAAAGTATACATTAAGCGAGTGCGATCGTTCAATCGGAATCAGAATCATCATTATCAGCATCATCGTCGCTGTCCTCTAATTCGGGCATAGGAAAGCGAAGAAGTGCTGCGATTCCAGTTAGTTGTGAAAGTTCTGAAATTAAAGAAAATAAAAATAATAAATAAGCAAATGGAAGTTTTAAAATAATTCCTATACCGAAATTTTAGACTTTACAGAAATAAAACTTCTGGTAATGATGTATCCACTTTTGAAAACAAATGGTCATATATATACAGTGTTACACCAAAAGTGTGTACATTTTTATAATATACACAATATGAATTAAATAAAGTGTAGGGGACTCAAAGTATTTGGTGCTTAAGAAAGTTTAAGGGAATATGTTCAGTGATCTTACGCAATCCATATACCCATTTATCAGTTTAGATTTCTAAAAGAGACTTTCATCACAGATATAATTCATTCTGCGGTAGCTCATTTCGATTGGTGAATAAAACCATTGGAATGTATTTTCCAAAAGCTAAAGTAATATCTTAAAGCAAATGTTCATCGTCACTGCGCTCCATTCCCACTAACTTCCAATTAACTTATTTTCTCCTTCCAAATAAACACAGTGCAATTTAAGGACTTGGGTGATGATACTGATCATATCTATATATATAAAAAAGGAACTTGTATTTGTAAGGCCGCAATAGACTCCTAAACTACTTATTCGATTAGCATGAAAATTTGTATATTGAAGTTTTTTGGTACGGTGCGTGTTTGTGGGCTATCAATTTTAATCCACCTTGAACACCAGAGGGCGCTGTAGTACAAATTTTTTACAAAACTGCCTAAAACTCATAAACTGCTAATGCGATTAGAATGAAAAGTGGTATACAGTGGGTTTCATATACGTTAAGTGTTCTGCTGCTATCGTTTTTGACCTATCTTGAACACCAGAGGGCGCTATAGTACACATTTTTTACAAAACCACCTAAAACTCCCAAATCGGTCATGCGATTAGAATAAAAATTGGTATACAGTAGTTTTCAGGTACGATGAGTTTTTTAGCACTATCTTCTTTGACCCACCTTGGACACCAGATGGTGCTGTAGTACAAATTTTTTAAAAAATCTCATATTTTTAGTTGTTTTCTTAGGTAACATGTGCAAATATTTACAAAATATAAAATATTTCTTAAATTTAGTAAAATTAAAAAAATTTCCGTTATTTTGATATCAAAAATATGAACATATCTTGAAAACTATGAAAAATTTTTCTACAACGATATATTTAATGCAACATCGTTGCTCAAAAATGAGGAAAAAACAATCAGAAATTTAATTTTGTGACTTTCGATTCAAATATCTCCGCTGCTTTTTTATACATTTTCTTAAATTTTTTTTTGTCTTAAAGCTTCATCAAAGTACTATGAAAACCTAATTGCAAAAATACCGTTAGTTGAGAATATATATTTTATATATTCTTTTCAAAAAAGGTCTGAAATTTTGGAGTTTTCCTCAAAAAAAGGCTCAAAATTTGTTTTTATTGTAAAGATGATTTAAACTCAAATTCGTAAATTTTTAACTCTATTCAAAAATTATAACATTTATTTACGCAAAAATTAAAAACCATTTTTGTGATTCAAAAAACAAGGCCTGCCCCTTGATTTTTTTGAAGAAATTTTTTTTTTCCAATATTGTGGTTTCATATTTTTGAATAAATTTACAAGCTAAAATAATAATTTATTAAACAAAATTATCTCCGTATCTCTTACCAATCAAAAGTTATAGCCAATAATCTTTATTCAAAATATATATACAAAAAGCAAAATGATGTCTGTGTGTTGGCTGGAAACTTCAAAATTGCTGAGTCGATAAAGCTGAAATTTTGGCAGTACATTTTTTTCAAGCACAAGATGGTTTTAATTTCTGTCACACCCCCTTTTACCGCCCACAAATCAATTAAAAATGCTATATTTCCTACGGTTTTCGTCGATTTGGCTACATATTGGTAATTTAGTTTGTATGCTCACTGTCGGAAACTGTACTAAAACTGGGTAATGTCCATCTACTAAAAAACTGGGATGGGCATTATATAAGGGGGTGTGGCTCCGCCCATACAATTTGTATTATCGAATAGCTTTGAAAGTAAAAGTAGCAGTACTTACATACAAACTCAAAATGGAGTTACTATTTGGTGATCTCCTGCTACTGGGAAATTGTAACGGGCAGTGGAAATGACAGTGGTGTCAAAATATGAGTCTAAGAAAAGTTTTGAATACACCTATTATGTTCCCATATAGTTGCAGGGTGCAGCAACGCGCGCCGGGAATAAGGCTAGTATTAATTATTCTATACCCACCACAACTCCTTATGGGCGTTACAAACGTAGTGACAAAATTAATAAACCCGTTTTAAGTTTTTAAAACTTTTTAGCCGCGTATACAACATTTTAGAATGGGGAATAAACCATTCCGATATAACTTAATAACGGCAGACCGCACAGTGGTTTAGCCCCATACAAAAGATGTCAATACATAGAAATAATTTTTAAAATATAAAACCATAAAGCAAAAAAAAATGTAAGACCGTTCACAACCACGCCCACCTTCCATACTATAAGAAAATTTAAAAAATTTCAAAATAACTCGGTACGGAGATATATGTATATTTTTGCGCAGAATTGAAAAAAAAATATTTTTGGTTACGCCCACCTCCCACATAAAATTTTTCTCAGGCGCACTTTTTATAAATTGCAGCTTTATCGTGACATTGCATCTTAACGATATGAAATAGAGGCTGTCGTTGTTCTAGAAAAATATTTATTCGACTCTTATAAAAAACCCAAACTGTTTCGAATCAATTTGCATATACTTTTTGCTATTTTTTGGTGCATATTTTTGGGCTCGTATTTTTCATGTTGCATACTTTGTCTTGCTTTTATGCCGGTGGTTTTAATGATGCGGAATTAATTGTTTCTTGTTGAAAATTTTTTAAATTATTTAATATTTTGTTTGCAATAAATAACTTGTTTGTTGTTGTGACCAAAAAAATATACAAAAGCATTTGCATTTGCTCTGCTTAGCTCGCCCTTTCAAAGTAAGCCTAAAAGCATGCTGCAAAAAATTGCAATTTAAATTAATAAAACTCGATTTTTTTACACAAAACGCATTTTGTTTTTCATTCCTAAAAACTGTTTTGGCAGGTCTTGGCAACTAATTTTTTTTTTGTAAGTTTTAGTATAAGTCCAATAATGATATTAATCTAAACGAGCGCACACCGGTCAACGCCGCAAGATAGTTATTCTCTGCCAAAAACGACTTTAAACTGTTTGTGGAGTTTGAAATATAAAAAGTTATTTGGCTTAAAAAAAGCACAATGAATTCTAAGTCTAACTATGCAAGTTTGTTATTTCATATTATTTCTTTAGGACTAAAAAAACCAAACCATATTTTTTTCAGTGGTTCATATGTTATGTCATTTAAAATATACCTCTTGTTAAAGAGAATTTATTGAACTTTTTATTATATATCAACTTTGATGGTTTCTGTACAATAATCCTGTAAAGATTTCACCAAGACCTTTTGGAAACATGCATGCGAATTGGACAATTCTTAAAAAATAAATAATTTAATATCGGCCATAGGAAGCTATAAATTTTCGTATTTAAATCCACTTTTAAACCACTGTGGACCGTTGCCACTTCAGCAGCACTCAACAATCCGCATGCATAAACTAGAGAAATATAGATGTTGTTTGCTTTTTGGTGGCGTCCGTGGCGTAGTTGGCTAAAGTGCGTGGCCGCTATGTCAAAGAACTTTGGAAACCCAGGTTCGAACCCCAGCAGCGACAGAAAATTATTTGAATTAAAATAATTTTTTCTGTACGGCCGCCACCTCTCTGCAGACAATGGCAAACCTCAGAGAGTAATCAAAATGCCATGTAAAGCTTCTTGAGAACGAGAACTTTCCGTTCATCGCCGTTCGGAGTCGGCGTTAAGCATGTAGGTCCGGTTCTCGGTCAATTGTGTACAAACTTAATAACACGCACAACACAATTGATCATAAGAAGCTAGGTCAAAGTCCTTTCAAGGGCTGAAATGGCCAGTTATTTATTTTATTTTTTGCTTTTTCTTATTTATAAGAAAATGGTTGCTGTATTAACTAAGTAAATGCGCTAAGACTATACAATGTATAGTATACATGCACCAACTGATATAATTGTTGTGTTTCATATCCACGAAACTCCTGAATATGGCTGTATAAGAAAAGCGCCGACGTCAACAACGCATGCATTGCCCTGACAAAGAAATTTTGGTTACCCAGCAGAGTAGGGTAGCGATTGTTGGGTACACTGACTTACACGCTCGTTAAAGTTCCTTTGAATAGGGCATAGAAATTAGAGATGTAGAACTTTGAATTGAAATACTCTGAAATTACATAATTTTAAACTGAAAATTTACTTTATTAGAAAAATAATTTTATGCCATAAGTGTTTAAATGAATGTTAAAATTGTAACAGATTGTTTTACAACTTTTGCTAAGAATTTACCATCAGCTGTTTTTGACAACAGTAGGTAAAATCTTTTTGAGAGCATAGGTCGAGTGCTCTGTGGAAAATGAGCTTAGCATGAGACGAGTCGATGACAGTTGCTTGAAACTGTTAAGCGTGTCCAAGAATACCCCGACTTCTTTTATGTTATTTTTAGTTGACTCAATATTATAAGAACAATACTAATAATAGGCGCGTTTTTTCCAACATCCAAATCGGATTTTAATTTGGATTTGCAGCACATTAACTACCTGAGAACCAGATGGCGTTGTCAACACAAAAAATGTAAACAAAAAACATATGATCGCAATACTAATTCGATCCAAAATTAAATGAAATGTATTGTGTTTTTAGATGTTTACTCTGACAAAAAACAAACAAATCGAATCTTTTGCTCAGCGCATAAAAAATAATGTAAGATCTATATCTTGAATTAAACTTAAAATAAACTTCAATCTTTGTATAGAATAAAGTTCAATAAACAAATGGAAGCTTTAATTGAATTGCTAAATTCGTCAAATGCATCCAGCTCTTCAAGCGCAGCGTCATCGATGGGGTTATCTGTGTTTGACACCGGAAGTTCAGATGAAGTTAATCATCATGAGACAGTAAAAACCTTCATGGATACTTTACTTTCATACACAGATAAAGATTTCAAGCGGCACTTTCGTTTAAAAAAAAGTACTGCTGTTCATTTGATTGGTATTTTAGATTTGTATTTGCACCATTTAAGGAAACTAATCTTTTTTTTACAGATCTTTATAAGCAGTCCGATATATTCAAATTAAAATGTATTAATAAAGGAGGGATTAAAAAAATAACAGCGGAGAAGGAAGTATACCTATTTTTGTGGTACATTGCAAATACCGAGCCATTTCGCACCATTGCAAATTTGTTTGGCATATCTTCTTTTGCTGGCTGGTGTGCTATCAATAGGATAGCAGATTTCATAGTTTCGATTGGCGAGGAACATATAAGATGGCCAAGCAATTTAGGTTCACTTGCAAGTGGCTTCTTCAGCAAAGCACGTGTTCCTGGAGTCATTGGAGCTATCGATTGCAGCAATATAAAAATAAAAGCTCCTGTCAACAACAGCGAAGACTATTTTAATAGAAAAGCTTATTATAGTATTAAATTACAAGCTGTTGTTGACTCCAAAAAAATGTTTTTAGACATATATTGCGGAGAGCCGGGATCACTTCATGATAGTAGAATGCTCAGAAGATCTCCGTTGTACGATCGATTCCATATGAACGGATTCCAAAATACATTTTTTATTGTTGGAGATTCTGCTTACCCATGCCTCGATTGGCTTGTTACACCATACAAGGATAACGGTAATTTGTCTCAAAGTCAAAGAAACTTTAACCACCTTCATTCCGTTACGCGCATAGCAGTAGAAAATGCTTTTGGATTACTTAAAACGCGATTTCGCAGAGTAATGTTTTTTACTGAACAAACTAGTATACCTAAAGTAGTCAATATAGTTATGGCAGCCTGCGTTCTCCATAATTTATGCATTGCCGATGGTGACGAAATGCAAAATGAGGACAATGAAATAGACACTTTAAACTCTTATGATGACCATACGCCTAATGTCTTCAACAATCGACGAGAAATGGTATTCAATGAATTATTAACTAATGGCCTAATATAAATATAACTTTACCCATAAAAAAGTCATTGTTGTGTTAACTTATTTATTTTTTTTATTTAAAAGTTTTCTTAGCAGAGAAATTTTTTCGTTTTCTTTTTGCATTCTTTCTCTATGCCTTTCATTTTTATTTTTCTCTGCTATTTCCGCTAGTTTAATTTTTTTTTTCTGTGAACGATTTTAAAATATTTAATTTTTCCCTATAGTAGGACTCCTTCCGCATCGTTTTTGGAGCAACATTTTGTTTTGCCGTAGTTCCTTCAAACTCCAGCTCATCCACGTCGATGTGTTCAATTTGAGCTTGCCGCTCTTCTTCTGCAACATCTTCGTCCACTTGTATTATAAGCCGGTTTGCGGACAGGGAGCGGCAATGAGAACTCGATATTATAGGCCTGTCACCAAACAATTCATCCAATTCATTTTGGAATGGCACATGAATACTTCCAGCTCCTGTTCTGTTGCTATTGTCCTTTGCTGACTTGTATGCCTGCATCAAGTTTTTAAATTTTGTTTTCAACATCTCCTCGCTTGTTGGTTGAGTCTGAAAATATTAAAAAACAAATTAAGAACTTTCCTACCTTATTAACCCTTACAGATATTTACCAAAATATTTTGGCTAAGCAAGTCTTCCAAAACATTCGCCATTGCAGTCTTCCTTTTTTTTGCATGACTGAATTCCTCAGCTCTTGCAGCGTACGCATCTATAAATGCCCTGGTTTCGGATTCTTGCCAGATTCGTTTTCTGTAGTAAAAATAATGTTTTACGTTAATAAACAAAAATTTTAATAAAAATTCTTTATTTCTACTTACTTTCCTGTTGTTTCCATATTTAGTACTTGTTAAGCTTTGTTTACATTCTATTTTTTTATTCTATTATAAAGTTTCTTTCCACTGAACATACTGCAAGCTAAACATAATGCGATCACAGCATCATCTAGCTGTGATGTGTCGAACTTTAACTAAATGCAAATCTTGCTTGAGAGTCGGATTTTGATTTGTATGCAAATCGGATTTGGATGTTGGAAAAAACGCGGCTAATATCAATATTATGAAGAACAACAATGGATAAACCATAGAAAACATTCTTCTACATGGAATTCCTTTAGAGTGGAACTCCATTTTTTTAAAAATATTGCAATAATTTTTACATAAACAGTTTTTTACCTCTCCTGATAATTTGAGTTTTTTGAGTTGTGATTGTTTTTTTTGTATTTAGTGTGCGACATGCTTGCCGACACAACAAAAACAAAAAAAAATGCGAAATTTAAAAATTACTGTCACGTTTGAAACATGCATAACGGTAATTACCTTATATGCGTGAAATTGGTATATATATTAATGTTAATTTAAAGATAGATAATTGCCTCAGAAATATGGCGACACAATTGCATATTTCCACTCAGCTGTTCTAAATTTTTGGATTCAGTTCGTACTTACAATACTCATACTCATCTAACAAACTCCGGAAACAAACTCAGTCAGAAATATCATTATTTAATGACTTTATTAATAATTTATAATTAAATGTAGTTCTTTTTATTTAATTATCTCAGTTAAATATATTCAAGCTGACTAAGAGTGATTGCAGAGCAAAATAGCCGGCGTTAATAGCAAATGCTTTTTTATTATGCCTTATTTTTAATTTATCAATATTAAATATACTTAACATGAGCAAATATATAGTATGACCGCCATAAATGAACATTAAATGTTTACTGTCGGTGGTTTTTTTTTTTTTTTTTTTTTTTTTCAAACAAAGATCTAACTTCTTAAAGATTTTTATTGTTACGCGAGTTGTTTTTTCCTTAATGTTTTTAAGTTATAAAGACTAGATTTAATTAAATAATTAACATTTAATTTAATTAAAATTAAAGACTAGTTAATTATTGGTATACCAAAAAAGTAAGTCAAAAGAACGCCATTGCTTCGGACAGACCATCGCCACCTTGAGAATACCTTGTAAAGCTAGTTGAGCTAATATTTTCTATATTATTTACCAACCCATGCATTCAAGTTCTTGCAGCTCTAAGTGATCGAAGGCGTTAAAGATCAATGTTGGAATTAACAGCAGAAAAAAACAACAAAAAGTATTGAACGCGGCGACATTGAGCTTGAACAACTACTATTGTTAAATAAATAAATCTAATTTTGTATGAAAGCGAAAATTGCAGTTGTGCAGGTTCTGTTTCACACTCAGACAAGATCATTTACCTCTTTCCGCCGTATTTATACAATAATTACACGCTTATATTTCGGAATTCAATTATCACTGCACTGCAAACGCAAGCAAAAGAGTAAACAATGTAATTGTTGATCTTTTTTTATCCACAGGAACCATATCGAAAACACAAGATCTTGGGCAATTGGTTACGTAAAAAATTTAAACAAATTGTGCGGCATGCATAGTGCGAATGACTCACTTTGAGAATCCCCTACAACGACAAATGATATCAAAAATAGTTTTAATTATAAGCAGCACGCAAACTAAGCCTTGCCAAGTGAGTGACGTTTATATATAAATTGTGGCGAAGCTGTGAACAGCCCACTTGGCTATCCCTACAAAATGCTGGCAAGGCGAGCCCATCTGACTTTTAAAATGTACACCCAAAATTCGAAACTAGCATGAGTTTCTTAATACTTACAATATAATTTACAAAAAAAAAAAAAAACAACACTAGTAAGGAATGTATTATCTTCGGCTTGGGAGAAGTTTAAATACCCATACACTTATCTTATATATATTACGCAAACCATAATATATAAACTTATATAAGTGCTTTTCTGGTATAAGAAATTGCAATCGCCTACCGCCAATGGCTATGCCTATGTTAAAGTAATGTCCTCTGTAAGGCAAAAGGTAAGTGATTATTGACGTTTTCTAGATTATTTGAGGCATTACGTGTAAGCGAAATCTTTGCTGGGGGTGATGCTGATAAGAAATACATACCGCTCGTTTTCTTCAATAACGTTATAATCCAAAAAATATAAAAATTGAGTTAATTACACAGCAACATTCGTGTTACCATGATCTATGCTGTGTACAAATTTGGTAACGATATCTTCTTTAATTTTTGCAGGAGAGAGTTTTTTTGTCACTTTGTATGGATTTAACCATGTACATTACAGTAGAACTTGTATATTTGATGTTTTGTTCATATTTTGAAAATGGTGAATTAATTCCTTTGTCTGTTCAAAACTTAAAATGTTTCTCCTGAAAAATTTAGTTTAGTTTTTTATTGTTATTGTAGAAAACGAGCGATATAGTTATCTATACCTATCATACTTCCTTAGCGGAGTGACAAAGTTAATATACTCGTGGAGGTATAAAGATAACTGCCGCGAGATATAACTTAAGGCTATCAGTACTAGTTAGAAGCACTCTTTACTCTTGTAATAATTTTAAAATCCTTTTTAAACGACTAATTTTTAAAACAATGGCTGAATCTTTTTAAAATATTTTGTTATTTTGTTAGAAATAACTGTGGAAATTAAATCTTTTTTCCTTATAATTTTCTTGTTTAATGTTTTATTGCATTTTTAATTCCCAGTGCAGTGAAAATGTGCATGAAAATAGATTTTCTTCGATCGACGCCTCATGTTGAATGAAATCAAAAGTGATCTCGTTTTTATTTTATTTTTTGTTTTTGTTCTTGCGCTCTATGAATTTATTTATTTTTGTTCTTGTTGTTTATGTGCATGTTTTGAAATAAAATCAAGAGGAAAAGAAAACTGTCAATTTTGAAAATAACTCATAAACGAGGTCAATAGACAAACATGATGTAAGTTTGCATTTGATGCAAGAACGACATAAGTTTTAAACAAGTATACAAATTTCATTTGGCCATTTCACTCTACAAAGCTGATATACATAAATATTTAAGAAACTAATACCAAATTTTCTAACTTACGTTCTCCAGAAATATGCATGCTTGAAAAGATTTTCACTTCACCTCCTGCATCACGTACCGACTCCACCAAGTGTACGTATTCCTTTCTGAGATTGACATCTTGACACCTGCAATAAAATGAATTAGCATTAATAAAAAACGTATCACTTGACAATGACTCAAAACTTAATTCAGTGTATTACGAATAATAACGATTATTCAACTCAGGTAAGCAGTCATAATATTATATTTAATACATTTAATTATATAGAAATATTTGCAAATTGTGATCGCATCGTATTGCAATAAAATATATGTATATGCGATGGTAGGCACAGTATCACGATGTGTGTTGGTCATTGGCAATTGTCACTGCGAAACTCTTTAACTGATTCCTGTCCGGCGTTTCCTCAGTGGACGAACCGAAAGGTCATTTCTATTTATTACTGATTAGCATGACTTACAACAATGAAGTCTCTATGAAGAACAACTAGCTTGTACAAAGCACCAACTCATGCACGTTGATGATGATCATGGGACAACAGCTTTAAAACAATTTCAGCATTTATACAATAAGTTGAAAACAAAAGAAAGAAACAACAGAGTAATAAGAGAAGCACATTTTTATAATGAGTTCAAAAACCTCAATACATATATCAGTGTTTGGCAAAAAAAATGTTAAATTCTTTAAACGAATGCTGGTGCGATCTTCACAGGTAAGCAAAAATATTCGCACAACTAATATTAAATTTTGTTCAATCCAAAGCAGAGTTTCAAAGTGCAGAGAGATCGAGTAAAACGTCGAAAAGAGAAGCAGAATGTATTGTAATAGAGGCTCTGCTCTTTTGAACATGAGCGGTTCAGGGCGAAAAGCAGCATTTCATTAGGTAAGATTTCTTAACTTTTCAAAGTTGTTATTTAAATGTTGTTTATCATATGTATTTCAGTATTTGATTTAAGTTCATCCGGTATATCATTGGGAGCCCCACTGTTCATTTGTATAAAAAATTAAAATTGGACCTTAAGCATGGTGGACAAGAATTATTTGTGACTATAGTTTTTAGAATAAAATAATGATTAACAATGACTTGTGAACAATTAAATGTTCAACATATTTTCGAATAAACACAAAGATTCTGAATTTTAAATATAAATTGTGAATTTCAATAAATGTTTCCAAACTTCAAATAAAAAATCTCAATATCAATATCAATATGGATAAAACCCGGATAAGAGACGAATTTTTGGGGGAAATGGAAAAACTGTCAAAATAAATTACGAAAAGCTAGTATGAACGCAGTTGATTAAAATTAAGTAATTTATGACAAATTAAGTAATTATGGAGTTACATATATGAACGTTGTATTAGATGTACGAACAAATTTTACTTAAGTTAAAACACATGAAATTTTTAAATGAACAAAATAACGGCCCTGTTTTCAAGCAAGAGATCGTCAAGATTTTAGTGCTCTTAAACTTGAATTTAGTGTCCGACAAGTTAGTTAGGTGCACTCCAAAAGCATATTAAAAGAGACTCTTTACAATATATGTATATGATAAAAAGAAACCGAAGTAGTTGAGCAAGAGAAGCCCTAGTACTTCGTCTGGAAAGACAATTGTTGGATGAGAAGAAACGAATTAGTTGCATTTTAGATTTCTTTTGAACAAGCAGGTCGTGTCTGCCGCTCACTAAATACTGTGATGGCTATACTTGGTGCATAAACTAAAAAATATATTTACGTGAAAAACGTGGAAACTAATTAAATTTTGCAGTTTTTTCAAATAATATCGGTACTGCAGTGGTTAAAGAAAAATCAACACAAAAAAGGTGTGTTAAAAAGAACAACGTGTCGGTCGCTTAGCTTTGGACAGACACAAAGTGAAAGTTGTTTGACGACTAAAGACAGTATTTTAACAGCAGAAAAAGAAATTCTTAGAGTTATTCACCCAGACCCAGTTAGTTAAAGAGTTGGTTAAAAGCAGTCAAGAAACTTCATATAAGAAAATTAAATAAACGAAAGACTTGTTATGAGAGCGCAAAATACGAGAGTGACAGATCAATTTTAATTAACAATGCAGAAATATGCGAGTTAGTTACAATACCTGGTTATTTAAAAAAAAAAAATCCAAACCACAAGCACTTGTTTCAACAAGGAAAACGTAACGAAATAATTGGCATGTCGGTAGTTTAAACACGTCCGAATTAAACAGTCAAAAACTTAATGAAAACAATTAATGCAATTTATAATTTCTACACGCTATAATAAATTAGCTTAATAAATTAGAGATAAAAATAATAATAAAAATAATAACGCATAGCAAAATATATATTGTTACAAATTGAGTCACTGAGGTAGGCCGGCTTTCTGGACGGTTCATTTGATAAATCGTTTAGTTTGCAAAAAAAATGGCAAGCAAAAAAATATCTACGCTCATAACTTGTTATAATTAAATGGGTAAATAAACGAAGAATAACAGAAGAGAGGCTTGATTGCAAGAGCAGCGGCTTATAGAGACGTCACGTCCATTAATTTGATTTGCCTTAAATATGAGTCAAGTCACATCAAGTTTCGAAAACTAGTTAATTTAAAGTTTAACAGCTTAAACAACTTTTAAGTTTATTGAGAATAGGAACGGTTAATGTTAAAATAAAATAAAAATTTTCTGATTCATTTAATTAAAAGATAAAAAAAAAACATTAAAAAATGTTGACTTTTTAGTGAATGGTTTTAGATAGATAAAAAATAACATAACAGTAAAAAATCTAAGTTTAACTTTAGCTGAGATAAAATTGAAGCAAACCAAAATGTTCAGTATTTTAACCGCTCATAACAAACAGCACAATTTTCGTGAATGGGTACCCTGCTTGATGAAGTATTAGGGGTTTAAAATCATTTTAGTGCGACACTGAAGGAAATTTAATCAGATACTACCTCCTTCTTCTGAGTGTCATAAGCTTCTTCTTTATTTGTCTTCTATGTTACGTAACAAACAAAAATTCTTAAATATACAAGAAGAGACACAAATCCGAGCTCAAGCGGAATTAGCAACAACCGCTGTTAAACAAGTGCCAATCAACCAGTTAAACTGGCTGTGCAACTAAAATTTGCTTGCTTCCATTAAATACGGGCGTCTAAAGGTATTCTTTGCGCGCTACCCTAAACATTGGGTTAAATCCGTCGTCATGTTTGTGCATTATTTACACTCTATGAATTGCCCAGTGCACGTTTAAAGTCAAACATTGAAAACCGATCACATTACAAGTGAATGAAATGCAATTGAAATATAAACAAAAAAAAAAAAAATTTAAAAACCAACATTTGCCAAGAAAGGGGGGAAAAAACAAGACAACTCTTCAAAGCAAAGTTTAAATAGAGCTATGTAGGAAGTATAAAAAAAAGAAAACAAAATAGAAGCAGGCGTACATTTCGACACATCTATTGGGTGAAGAAATGTCTAAATAAAACAGCAACAGCAGCAAAGTTGCAACTCCAGATGTTGCCAAATGGTTGGGTAATTTACTGTTTCTTCAAAATATGTTGGCTTTAAATGTCTTTATCATTAAAAATGGAAATTTAATCAATTTTATTTTTCTATCTCCTTATGTCAGATATTTAACGCATTAAATTAAAGAACATGTCGTCTTGACCAAAGCAGGCAAATTAAGTATTTCCATATCATCAGCTTGATGTATACAAACAAACTCAAGAGTCAACCAAATAAACAGCAAATAATCACACCCACATGCCATAATTATCAGGTGCGTAGCACAAACGGCGATTAAGACTAGGTCAGTCAGTGAGCAGAAAGTAGATTTGCGGGCCAGCTAGATCACGCTTAAGCAACAGTTTTAAATGGCTTAAAACGCCACTGGCTGTTATTCACATAATAGCGGCTAAACGGCAATTAAACGCTAGTTTTGGCATTGAAAACTATAAGCTACCTATATAAGGCAATCACTACATTCTTGAACGTTTTTTCGGTAATTCTATAATTGATTGAGTGCGGAGTTTTTAGAGGGTGTAAAACAGATAATCTACGAATCAATGCAAAAAACTATTTAGTATGCATAAAACTACAACAAAAGAGAAGAGGAAGATTCTGCACGAAAGAAGTTTTTGTTAAGTTCCAATTTCAAAATTCAAGCGATATTTTTTTTAACAGCTGCGGCCTCGGTATGCGACTGTTAGCGCGCTTGACTGCCACCTCAGAAAAACCGGGTTCGAATCCACACTAGACCAAAGACCTACGCTTTAATCTATCGCCCCATTTCAAACCAGAGATAAAGAGATTGGAAACTTCGGCAAAAAGGAGATAGCCATATGCTAAAATGCAGTCAATACTAATGCAAATGTTATAAATGTGTTAGTAAAATTTCATGACAAACTCACCCCTCTCGATGGATTCTCGATGAATTCACCCCTCAGGATGGACATGCGCGCTGGTGAATATCTCACTTTCGACAGCTAAGCCACCACTTTACACATAGGGAAAAGCTAGCCTACAATGTTTGTTCAAACAAATTCATGCATTTTAAAATTAGAACAGAGTTTTTAAAACAAAGATATAGCTGTTCTTGAAAGAAATTGAATTATGTTTTTCTGTTAAGAACAGCACTTGTAAATAGAACAATTTTTTTCATTTTAAATTCAATTTTTTTCTATCAAAAATATTTTTGTCTGTTATCAAAGTAACTCCACAAATTAGATAAACAAAACTAACATTTCTATGTTAACAAAAGTTCTTTATCGACTATTATTAACAATATTCTTGCTCAGCTTAAAACAATTTTCTTTTAAAAATGGAAGACTTTTTTGGGTGTAATACCTATTTTTGACAAATATGAGGTGAACTCACATACACAATACGTGATTGCAAAAAAAACTGAAGAACAAGCATTTTTATCTGTCAAAATCAACAGAATTCACAATAGAAACGAAGTTTCCCATCTCATTATCTCTGTTTCAAACCAAGTCAGAAATGACTTAAGAAAAAAAAAATTGTCGCGTGAAATCATACAATTTTTTCTTACGTTAATGCATGGTAGAATTATAAGGTAGGGCCGGGTCGCTCAGTGCCCTCACGCGTCAACGAATAGTGGATAGTGAAAAGGTCGGGTAGTTGTCAAAATGACGAAGTTGGGGGAAATGTCAAATGAAAAAAGAAATATCATGTTTTCAATTTGTAAATAGTGCGGACACGTGTGTTAAGTTTGTGTTAATTTGAGTGGAAATATTGTAAAAACATTGTAAATAAATCTATAAAATGCCGCGGAAGTGTTAAATTTGAAAAAAAGCTTGTAAAAAGTTTAACCTAAAATCAACTGCGAAACATGAACATAAAGAAACTCGATATGAACAGCTGATTTTGACAACTAGCCCCCTTTTTCGCTGCTTTCCACTCCATTCTTCTTCGAGTCGGCCCTACCTTATAATTCTACCATGCGTTAATGTTTATAAATTGTAAATAGCTCCACAGAACCAAGTCGCAAAATTTAATGGAACAAGCATTGTAGGTGGCCAAATTATTATGTACTCTGAAATTTACATTTGAGAGCCTGTGATGTCCTCCTAATAATAACAACTTTGTAGGTTACGTTTTTTGTAGTTTCGGAAAGTTTTTAAATTTCAATTTAATTTTTACTTGTTATTTCTAGAAAAGTATGATTTTCGAAAAACTATCGCGCAATTTCTATAAGTAATTCCATGGATCGCAAAAACTTATTTATTTTTAAAAGTTAAAATATTATCTGATTGTCATCAGAATTCAACTCATATCCTGCTCATATTAAATTGTGTACCTTTCAAATTGGCTACACAAACTTGTATAACCAAACACCTATGATCTCAGAAGCAAATTGTCCGTAATGGAATAATTTTTCCAATTTACGTAGGTTTTTATTCGCAAAGAATATACATCAAAAAATGGAATCATGAAATATAGGACCGCATTTGTTACAAATAATCAACAGGCTTGTACTTTTTTTCTTGATTTATGAAAAAAAAATTCTATGCATAGCTCTAAAAATATCTGAGGCAAAGTTAGGTTTTTATGTATGATACATAATTTTATACAACAAGCCAACTTTTTTGAAAATTTCACTTTTTTGGAAACAGTGTTAACAAGAAAGGACGACTTAGGTAGCAAATTAAAGGTTGAAAAAAACACCTTTACGATGGTTCAACTTTGACGACTCTACGGTCTCTTGTTAGCTGGCCAAGCACTAATTTTGAAAGCAATAACATGATATCTCGATAATTATTTAAAAATTTTTATCGTTTTTATCATTCTTAAAGAATTTTATTTTTTGAAGCGCTCAAAAAGGTACTCGAAAAAAAAACCAAATCGAACTCAGTGTAATAAACTTTTTTCTTGTGACTTAAGGTTAAAAGACAACTTTTAAAAAAATGTTTGGGGAAGTTTCTTTTTTGATTAATTTCTCTACGAATATTTCTTTCTTCTTGAATGGGATTATTTAATTTTTTTAGATTACATCTTTATTTTTATAAATTTTTTTTTATATAATTCTGACCACGGCTACGATGCTAACGTGTTTGTAATAATTTTAAAAAGTTGGAGTTAAAAAAATAACCGTTTAAAAGAAATATAAAAAACTTATTTAAATCATGATTAAAATTAAATAAAGTACGAGTTGCTTCCAATGAAGTTGCTTAGATTTGAAATTTTTTTTTTTTTTAGACTATAGTAATGCTTGTGAAAACTCCAGATTACATTATTGCTGAGTGTGGATGTCCGCAGTTGGGCAGAAAAAGCGGAACACTTGAAGATTTTGCCGCTCTTAAGCGTACAGCTTGCATCATAAGAGATACAAATAAAAGACTTCTACCGCTGCGTGAAACACTAATGGACTCTTATGCGCGCCAACTAGTCAGTAAGTTGAAAGCTTGGGAAATAACAAAAAGCAATGCCAAACTCAAAGAAACACTGCGCAATGCCAGATGTACGGAACCTGCCACAATCAAACAACTGAAGACACAATGCAATGAGTCCATAAAACAGCAGCAACAAGCAAACAAAAATTTTACAAACAGGTAATAAACATCAGCAAAATGAAAAATTTGATAAGTGAAAATATTTTAAGTAGATTTGAAGTAACAACAATCTAATCAATTAAAATTTTCTTTTTTGGTTTTTCAGCAAGCAAAATATTTTAGATAATAGCCGGCATAGGAGCAGAGTTTCAACAACGTTAGACAATGATTTGGATGTGTTCTAGCCAAAGTGTGCCCCCACATACAAGGAAGCTATTTATTTTATTTTTATCTTACTCTTAAATTGGAGAGACTTAACTGAACAATTGACTGACGGACTGACGGACTGACAGGCTTTGGTTTGAATGTTTGTATTTTGGAATTTATATTGTGTGCAGCGTTTGTGCTGCTGGAAATCAAAATAATATGTTTACTTTAAGATTATAGATAAGACTATTTTTTGTGAAATTGTTAAGAAACGTGCTTACACAACTTTTATACAAGTATGTTAAAAAAACTAAATTGTGAGAGATTTAATTGCTGTTCAAGGTGATTTGAGATGCTGAATATTTTCTTCATTAACAATGGAAGCTTAGTTATCTTGTAAGTGGATACAGTCATAAATATTTCGTAGGTTTTAACGGTTTACGAGAGTCTGACTTTTAGGAAATTGCTTTGCGGTTTTTTATTGGAATATTCATGCAGTATTCACATATTTTTGGTTTTTCCGTACACCTTAAAACTTTACACTCAAAAATAAAACAACTAAGCGCATCACTGAAAATTAACGCATGTAAGCATTGTGAAATTTGCGCACGCAACTTGAATACAATTTCAACCATTTATGGCTGATTGGCGATGTTTTTTAATTTTTTTTTTTTTTTTTCTTTCCACTACATTAAGTTTATGGTTGGCTAATTTGGATTGATGCGCGCCGCACGATATCATCGCAACTTCCATAAACTGCCTGATAATGTAATACAATCATACGAATTGAATGAATTCAAATGGCAAAAAGAAATAAATGAATAAAATAAAACAAGCGTATGCGCTAAAACAACCTTGATCATGAGCTTAAAAAATGTGCGCAAGCAGACATTTCCAAAACAGGGTGAACTAGAGCAAATGCACTTAAGTGGAAACAAAAATGCCTCAAGTTGAAGTTTAAGGCTTAAGATTTATCTGCTCTGTGAGTGCTTTAAGTACTTGGTGGAAAAATGTTTAAGCTCAGTGAAGTTAAAGATATTAAAAGTTAGGATATGAATATTAATAATACTTTTTAATATGAATATTTTCTCAACTATAAGAGATGTGTTATAGTTTAAAATATTTTATTCAGGACTGTTAAATATTATACGATTGTGGTTGTTTTTTCGAACTTTAAATATTTTATGTTATGCTTTCATTTCGACTCACCTGAACAAATTATCTGATATAAGCAAAGTTTCGATTGCCATTGATTCGGCAGCTCTTGAAATATGTTTTTTGCCATAAAAAGCTTTTGCCGGTTCACATTGCAACATAGTGTAGAATTGTTCCAAAGCTTTGACTTCACCTGCAGCTTTTGTGTCGGACATTTTTGCTACGACAGCCGGTTCCTGCATTACCTCTGAACATAAGAAAGAGAAAAAGAAAAAATAAAACTTTAAATATCTAAGCTGTTACAACAAACCCACCTCTCAGAGAATGCTTGAAGCCCGATGATGAGTGCACCAACATAAACTTGCTTTTATTATCAAGTAATATTTTAATGTCTAATTTAACTGCCTGCTGATACATATACTCAAAGAACTGATCCCGCACAAAGCCGGGCGAAGCTATTAAAACACACTTGACCACATCGAAGTTGACATGCCGAAGAATGCCTTGCATCACAGACTCATAGAACTTGGACAACCCCTTTTCGTGCTGCTGCACGTAACCCTTGCGTTTGCGTGGTATTGAAATCTCAATTTTGCTGCGCACCAGCGTCATGCTTGAAGTGATGAGACAGATGTGGGCCAAACCTTCCTGCATAACAACAGCAGCTACATCGGCTGTATGCGTAGGATCACAGGCCATGTCAATACGTTCCAGTGCAATGGAGTCCCACTCGGGTTTACGTAACTCAAATTTGCGATTCAGCTCCAGATCGAGCGTGTGATAGGCGCCCATCTGACATCAAGAAAATATGATATTAGAAATTCATCTTCAAGCTCAATATGATTTGCACCAACTTACTTTTACGTATTGATTTTCCTCAATGTTGCGACCCTTTAGACGCAGCACACAGGCTTGTGTATCAAAGTCTATAGATTCTACGGCAATGGTCAGCGTAGTACGTACTCGGCTACTGGTCGACGATCCCGTCGCAGATTCATTTTGTACCTATAAAAATATTAAATCAATCAATTGTAAGTAAAATCCACTCCAAGCTATTAGTACTACAATAACATAAAATGTCATTGATATCCTCATTTAAGGACCATCTCGTTCCACTTACCTTGCGTATAGTTGTGCTACGCACGCTATCACCTTCAGCTATTAAATTGTAGGCGTGCCACATGTCTTCGGGCTCATCTGGTATCAGGACCACGGAACTGTAATGAAGAAAAACATTTTGTAGCTTTTTTTATTGAATCTTTTGCATCTTTATGAATTGAATGGACGCACTACTTGAATGCATGGCAATTTTTCTTTTGGTTAACAACTTACCCCTGCATTCCTTTGTCCACATATTTGCTAACTAATTTCATTTTTATGCTCTTTTTCTCGTCGTTGTCGTTGTGCTTGAAGACTGCGCTCCTCTTTATATTTGCCTAGTGTTTGTCACTTGCATTTGAGAAATACTTTTTGTGTCGATTTCACCAGAAATTTTATCATTTTTAAAGAACACGCAGAATTTTTTGCAAATAAACAAATTCGCTAAACCATGCCCTACCACCAGACACGACGAAAAAATCAGGCAGCACAAATGACAGCTGACTGACAGCTCAACGAACAAGTAGAATTGTCATAACAAGTAATGTTGCCAGATGTTTGATTAAAGCAAGATGTTCTTGACACGGAAACTTCTTAAGGCCAACTCACACGGGATTGCTTGATTGGCAATCGATGAACTTTTCTTACTCTCTTTCACATTCTGATTGTTGGTAGCTCACACGACATGCCAATCAAAATTTGACTTTTCCTTGAAAATGTTATTTCGCCACCTAGCAACACTATTCAGATTGATGATTGCCGACATGTACAACAATCTCAAAATGAACAAATTTAGATTGCTGCAATCTGTGTTCATCCGCTCTGGCTCTTAGAATTTTTGACAGTTTCTCATTGAAAGTAACAACAAAACGACTAGATTGTTTGATTGGCAATCACCGTATGAGTTGGGGATTAGAGAAAATACTCATTTCTTATATTAAAACTTTTGCTATAAAAGTTTGATATTTTGTCATATATGTAAAAAATCATAAATTAATAGGTTTAATGGAAAAATCCAATACGGGCAAAACAAAAGTGGCTCAAATATAATCAAGTTATGCATTCGGCGCAGTATCCCGAAGAGGGGCCACGAAAAGCGGTAAATATTTAGTCAATTTTTTTTAGCTACGGAATAACTATTTTTCCCATGCAGTACGTTTGTCACATGAGTACCAGGGATTTTATTTGTAGTGGATAAGGACTTTTTTAACTCCTTTCGCTTTTAGAAAGTCCTGAACTCTTTTTGGCCACAAAAAGTACTTTCGTATGTAATTCATCACCAAAAAAAGTTCTTTCGGATTTGGTTTACCAAATTTTATGTGACAGGAATTTAAACTTTTTCTACTCTAGACTTTTTTCTCAACATAAGTTATAACCGTGGCTATTTATCACAGTAATTTATTTTACTTTCAATAGCCACTACCTTTTCTCCATTCCGTTATTTGTAATAATTATAGAATATTATTGAATTTACAAGTCTAATTTATCATAAGTGTTTTCAATAATTTTATTGTTCAATTAAACTATTGTAAATCTTCTATTCATAAGTGAAATTTGTAATTACTGGAGAAATGTGAATAAATATACAAATATACAAAAAATACAAATACAACAAACCAACGCATTTTGTATGCCGGGTAAATCAACGAAATGCTTATCATGTATATTTCATGATAAGGAACTAGATTGGCAGATCATGAAGAGTTAAAGGGTTTTAAGAAAAGCTCAATATTGATGTTGAAGAAATAATTTCATGTTTGCCAAAATTTTTAGAATAGCTAAATAAATCTCGTCCATTTCACATTCATCTACCAATTTTGAGCAAATCTTTTCGGTGCAAAATTTAATAAAAACAAAATTTCGAAATCGATTAGCGATAGATACCTGTTCTGCACTTTTGCAGACTAGAGAGTTTATGAAATCTTATTAACATATTTCCATTTTTTTTTCAGATAATGCACAACAATTTTTTGATAAAACCAGTGGCATACCTTTTTTCCTTAGGCTAGTTTGACATGACATACAAAAACAACAACAACAACGACAATGACAATAGTTTTTAATAAAAAAGTTGGATATTTTATCTATTTAAAAAAAAAACAACTATTTGTCGATATCTTTTATAATTTTTGTACAATTTAATTTTTAGCGAGGCATTTGACCTTGGGTCGCCAAGGTAAAGGGTGACCTTAATTTTAGCCAGTAATAATGCTCACGCTAGCATTTTCCCAGAATTCAGTCTTATTCGGTAAGTATACCATTTTAGGAAGAAAAATATGTAAAAGTGGTAGACGTATAACATGTTTGATAAAATTATGAAATAATTCTCCAATTCCATTTGCGCGATGTTCTTCTTATTACCGTTGGGTTTGAAATTTAGATGAAATTTTGAAATTTACTATGAGATTTTTGGCGACCGTGGCCAATTATTCACCAGTTTTATGAAGCGGAAGACACCTGCCTAATATTCAATAAAAAAATACAAAACATTTTGTCGACTGAAATTCAACACGCACAATACAATTGAACACTTTGTTTTTTTTTTTTTGGTTTTGTAAATTTTTCTCCCTGCATATTCGTTTTTGTAAATTTTTAATAATAGTAAACAAGCAATATCATATTTAAGCAGAAAAAGTATAATTAATCTTGAACTCTTTATTTTTTATTGTAAAGAAAAAAAATTTGTAATATTATATGACACAAATAAATTGAATGGAATTGAATTAATTGCTATTCCCTGGGCAGACATTTTCATAATTTTTTCCAAAATGTATGGGACAATAATTTATTTTATAAAAGTATATGATTATTTTCCTTCTCCAATATAGAAATATAAAGGCTTTTAAATATACAGTCACACAGAAAAGTATACCTACCCCTCACGAAAACCGCATACAAATAAAAAGAGGGTTTATTTAAAAAAAGCGCATCCGTGATTCATATGCAAAATAAAATATTTTAATATTATATAAAGCACAAAAATCCAATTTCACAGCACAGTAAAGTATACGTACTCTAAAATAAAATGTACTAAATTTTAGTTTAAATAAATATTTACAGTATCTGGATTGTTTATTTAATATTTAGTGAGACCTCCTAGTTGCCCCTAGTACTGGCATTAATCGATTTTTCATTGAAAGTTCTTTGTTGTTTCAGCCGTTATTTGGCTCCACTCACGCGCCAAGGCATCTTCCAGTTCCTGTTTGTTGCGAAATGTTTTTTACGTATGCGGCGTTCTAGTTCATCACATAAATGAATGAATAGGTTGAGGTCGGGGACTGGGGTGGCGAATAGAGTTCTTTTGGCACGTTGTAAAGCAACCATTCCTTGGCTATATGGGATGTGTGCTTTGGGTCATTGTACTGTTGGAAATACCAGGTGCTAAATAGACTCAACTTGCTTGCGGGTTCATTTCAAACTACTTTCAAAATGTTCAAATAAACAAATCGGTCCATATTTTTTTCCACAAACTGTAGTTTTCCAACTCCATTCGCCGACATACAGCCCCATACCATTAACGAACATCCGCCATGTTTCACAGTTGGGATGATGTTTTTCGGTTGCAGTTCTTCATTCACCTAGCGCCATATTTTCTATTTGCCTTTACAACAGAATAAATTGAACTTACTCTCATCGCTGTACAACACATTTTTCCAGAAATCTGTTGATTTGTCGGCTGTTGTTTTTCTGGACACTCGGCTAAGAAATTAATTTTCTCTCAAAACACTTTGAACTGTTTCGGAATGTACATTAATATTGTAGTCAGTTTCTAAGGCATTTCGATATGCCAAATTTTAGGTGGATGACCACTTCTAGCTTCGCTAGCTTACGATTTTGATACGTTATAGTTTTAGGGTACATATGTATAGTTTTCTGTGTGACTGTACAGTAGAGCCAATTATACAACCTATCACTTATAATTAAACATGAATAATTAATTATAATCGTACAACGTAGTATACTGGGTTTATGTCTACTCAAAAAAATACTTCAAAATATGCGATTTTAAATCAACCATGGTTAAATAAACAAGGTTGTCTCGTGGCTGATCGTACTCTCTTCTCAGTACCCATAATTGTCAAAATCAATGAAAAACTACAACAACAACTTCATCGGCTTTGCATGTTATCAATTTCCGCATTCAGATTTTGTATGAGTTGTCAACTTCGATTTGACATTTATGGGAACTCGCTCTCACCCATGCGACAACCTTATTTATTCAACCATGAAATCAACTAAATATCCTTTGATCTGTTCGGGCAATTGCCTTCAATGCTTGCAACCTTCTATGTGGCTTGAGTTCTCTATCTATTGTATGCTAAGTGCTTCTACAGTAACCAGTAATGTAATGACACGCATTATCGAATAAATAAGGTATACTCGCGGCTGAGAGCCAAGTTAGAATTGTCAAAAAACACACAACGACATCAAAAAGCATAAAAATATTTATGTTGATTTTGACTCAGAGCGGGAGAATTTCCAATCGCGAGAATACCTTGCTTATTTTACCATGATAACAATCATGCCACCAAAAAACCTATAGAAAAAACATCATTTTAAAATATCTTACATACTTTATGAAACGAAGACAATACGAAGGCACAAAGCTCTATTAGAACTGGAATCCAAGCATAAATGGTCTAACTGGAATCCATAGTTCTGAATATACTTTTAGAATATTAATTCAACAAATTCATGTAATATAAAGATTATTTCTTTATTTATAGTAAAATTTTTATATTTATTTGTACACAATTGTTGCTCTTAAACTAGAAGCCTTTCAATTTCCTGTTGAATAGATGTTATTTGCGATTTCAACTGAGATCCCTCATTGGTGGTCACACTGCAGGCAATGATGGGACGCGAAACACCACAAGCACGGCCTAATGCTTGCTTTGAGCGCACGAATACATAGGGCACGTTTTTATCTTCACATAATAACGGCAAGTGGAGCAGAATTTCGATGGGTTCAGCATCAGCAGCCATGACAATTATATCGGAGAGGCCACGATTTAAAGTCTTGGTAGCTTCGTTAGCTCCTTTGCGCAGTTGGGTGTAATTCAGCGCTTGCTGCAGCAGATTCATGATCTTGGTTGTAAGTTGGGCATCAGCCAATGGGAATGCTTTTGGGTTCACTTCCTCAGTCTAAAGGAGAGTTGAGTTAATTCACAAATTTCAGAAACTAATTTCGTTTTCGCTAACTTACCATTTTAGTGGGTTTTAATTACTTGGAAATAAAAGAAAATTTAAATGCAACCTCTCGGCTCTTTGCTTCACTGAGGGCAAAAAATAGAAAACGAATAGAAATTAATTAAGTTTACAAGCACGCAAAATGAGAAACGTCAAAAGTGCACGTGCTTTGTTTACAATATTGTTCAGTGGACTTTTCATATTGGGGGGAGGCGTTTGGAAACAAGTTGTTTGAACTTATAATGGTAGAGACACAAGGATAACATGTCTAAAGAACATCAGTAGCTCGTTTCAATAACCAAATCGGTAAGTTACCGATGTGTGTGACGTCACACCGACACGATTGAAAGTTATCGATTTCGTGATAACTGATGTTTTTGTACGTTGAGATCGGTAAAAATTCGTTCTGTGATGGAAAGAAACACAAATCGAGAAGAAACGTTGCGGTATGGATCAAATGACGAACAGCTGTTTATGTATTTGTATTATTTTTATTTTATGTGCGCTTGTTTATGTTAAGAACGCATCAAAAAGTGCTTGTTTGTTGTTTTAATAATAATAATAATAATAAGTAAATTAATTATTGTATTAATAAAAGATTTGGAAAAAATTAGTGAAATTTCACTTATAATACCTGCGACACATTGGCATAGGAAACCTTGATTATCTTTTGTAGTTTAAAATATAACCATTGGGGATGACACACTCAATATTTTTGTTTACTAGTTTATTAAAACAACGAGACATATGGATAAGCGAACAACACTATGATCGTAAATTTCAGAGCGTTTGCCCAAGTGAGACCGCTATAGTTCTCAACGAAAGTGTAGAAAGAGGAATGTCAAAATCAGCTGCTATAACTCGTTTAACTGCGATAAACGAGTTTCGGAAACTAGTTTTGACTAAACGAATTTTAAACATAGTTTAGCAGATATTTAAACGAGAAAAACCCTTAAACGAGTTTAAATGGACCAATGTGTCGCAGGTATAAGGCATTAGTTGTAAACCCCATTGCCTTTAATATTACAATGTTTTATAACAAACAAAAAGATTTTAATCAGTAAAAATTTAACTTAAGCGAACGTTCTTTATTAGAAAAGTACGTTGTGAGTACTTGTTGTTTTATATTTAAACAACATTACTAACATTTATATAAATCGGTAAAGTTATCACTTTCTTCAGAATCAGTGAGAAAACCATTAATTTTTATCGGTTCACTTTTCTTACAGAAACACTTTTTTAAATGGTTCCATTGAACCGAAATCGGAACATGTGACAGATTATCGATTTGAAAGAAACTAATAGAACAAGAATCGATTCAGATTCTTACAGAAACAGTGTTGGTGAAAGTGACGTCAAATCGATAATATGAGTCGGTAACTGCGATCGATACAAGTTACAGAAACGAGCTACAGGAGCATAATTGGGCACATCACAATTTCCTTATATAACGTGAAGTTTTATTAAACGTATGCAATTTTCGTGAAGTAGAATATAACAAATATTTTTTTTCAATCAGTGCTTAGAGAAAATTAAATTCAAGCAATTCTGAATAAAATATTGATATAAAAAAGAAATATGTATTCTTAAATCTCTTTAGAGCAATTTGAAAAATAAGACTACGGGAATAAGCTTATTTTAACCGTCTTATTTTCAAATAGTTGCAATGATCACCAAAGCAACAATAAATTCTTTGTTGCAAAATTGATGCAATAATTTTATTTTTTATTACCTCTTTTATGTAAACAGCTATTTATCCATAACACGTGTCTTCAATATTATTAGATAAAACCTAAAGAGACTAAAATATTTTTTTTAAAACAATCGTTCTTTAGTTTTTAGAATACTAACAATAATTTATTTTGGTAAATTATTTTTAGAATTTTTTTACTGTAATAAAGTCAACATTAGCTGTGTTTTTTACCAAGCGAGCTGTAAAAAAACGCTTGCTTATCATATGAATACTCGCTTAAATAACACAGAAAACTGTTAGTGGCTTAAAAGTTTAATGAGCAACCGGAAAAAAAGTGTTTTCAAGTTATGTTTCAACTATTGTGTACTTTTTCTAAGAAGGTGGTAACTATAACGAATTTTCAGTTAATACTGATACACAAAGTCGAAACTTTTTTGTACCCAATACTTTGAACGAAATTTTCAAAATGTCTTTTCCACCAACATTTCTATAAAAGACACTAATGGTATTCATGCAAAGCGGCAAGATTATATATTGGGCAGTTAGTTATTTTTATCAGGTAGATTGTGTGAACGTCCCCTAAAACCGATTGTGCATTTTCAGAGATATGTCAGCTGTTAACTTGTGAATAGTAATTGCTGATTGCTGTTATAAGTTTGCCACCTCGTTTGCTCACCTAAATCGAAGAGCAAATATATCTGGTTTGTGCAAAAGCTTCTCAGTACAAATTTTGACATTTCATTTATAAGGGTGATAAAGTTATCTTGTTTATACCATTTATAAGGGCTTTGCCCATTTGCATGAATACCATTACTATTTAATAAATAAGATAAACAAGCTTTATCGAATAAACTCATTGCTGAAAAAATATAATTGGTTTTTCAAGCTTTAAGTTTCGAAAACTTTTTCGGTATCGAGTATTTTTGAGAATCAAGTTTTAACTATTTGAGAGATGAAAAATTATACAACAATAGCTGTCAATGCAATTGAAAGCTTCAAACAATCGGTGACAAAAAAATCGGAAACATTTTTGACACACAAGACAATGCTTCCAAGTTTGAAAAACATTCTTAAGCGACTTAGTAGTCGTTTTTTGACTACTCGCTTTGTAAAAAACACAGCTATTATATAAATTATATTTTCACTCAATGTGCATAATGATCATTCAATCTTTAAAACAAGAATTCACCTCAATATAAAGAAATAAAAAGTAGAAAATCATAAAATTTCTTCTAGATGAAAAAAATGTTACGTTTTAAGTTAAAAAGAAACTTGGAGTATGATTTATGATAGTGAAAATAAGTTATATTACAAAAACTTTCAAAATTGAATAAATTTATAATGTAATAAAGTAGACATTTTATCTGATAGAATAAATGTTACTTATTTAAATTCATTAATGGCCACTAAAAGCTTACTATTGCTAACTACCGTTGCTTTAAATTTAATTTTGACGAGACAACGGTATGTTTTACCGTGCAGGTTTCCAAAATACATTGGCGTTGCATGGAGTTATTACTCAATACGTATAGGTGTTATGATTAAAGTCGTGACACGACAGTAACAAATTCATGACGTAACGAGTGCGTGCAGAGAGCCAATACAAGATCGAAATACATCAATCATGCAACGGAGTTACATGAAATTATTACTCGGTGAATATATTGGGTACCGTTAATGTTACGAAACAGAAATGAAGGATTTATACTTAGACTTACGACAAAAATAAATAAATAAATAAATAAATTATGACGCAGTAAAAATACATAACAAAAATGCAGTATTGTTGCAAATTCTATTTTGCAATAGCAATAATACCTAATAACGAATTTTAAAAAATGTTTAAATAGCTTAATTCAGTGAAAATATATTTACCTTGAAAAAACGTTGCATGGAATTATAACTTTGTGACTTTAGACACTACGGAACATTCTATAGAACGACAGTAAAGCTGAGGTTTTCGGTCACATGATTAGGCCTCTCAGGAATCTTCTTAAAGTAACCTTAATACACCAAATGCAAAAGCAAAAAATTAAGACTTTCATAAAGAATTATATTAAAATTAAAATGAGAAGAATTAGGATAAGAATTTGGGAAAGAATTAGGACAGTGTTTGGAGAAAGGATGGGGGCCAGGATTTCAACAAATATTAGAATAAGGTTAGTATCAGGTCAGAGAATTCGATGAAGATAAGACCAAAAAATTAGACAAGAATTAGGACAAGAATTCCTAAAAGGTTTGGGAAAACAATTACGATAAGGATTGGGGAAAAGAATTAAGATTAAGACATACCTAAAACAAGATTTCGGACCATATTAAGAATAGTATGAAGACAAGAAATGGGGTGGGGAAAAGAAAGATAAGATTTAGGACAAAGATAGGGAAATGAAGTGGAACAATAATTAGGATAGGGATTTGAACAAGGAAAACGCCAGCAATTTGGGCTTGGATTAAATTAAAAGTTTAAACAAGAAGTAGGACAGTGTGGCGTTCGTGGCGTAGTTGGTTAAAGTGCGTGGCCTCTATGTCAACGGTACGGCCGCCACCTCTCTGCAGACAATGGCAAACCTCAGAGAGTAATCAAAATGCCATGTAAAGCTTCTTGAGAACAAGAACATTCCGTTCATCGCCTTTCGGAGTCGGCGTTAAACCTGTAGGTCCGGTTCTCGGTCAATTGTGTACAAACTTAATAACACGCACAACACAATTGATCATAAGAAGCTAGGTCAAAGTCCTTTCAACGGCTGAAATGGCCAGTTATTTATTTATTTTTTATTTTTTAGGACAGTTATTGGGACTGTAAGAATAATGATAAGGATGCGTACAAGTTTGTGTGCCACGTAAAAATCTTCCGATGTGTTCATGATAGCACACTTCCTTTTTTTATTAGAAATATAATGCAAAAATAATGAACAGCAAAACGTATTTAACTAAAATTTGTAGAATCTTTTTTTTTCATCACAGAATTGTCTAAGTCTTTGGATCATAGAAGCAGTTTATGAAGCATAATAATGTAAAGAGCTTAATAAGCTTATAAAGAATATAATGTCTACCATGCAAAGAGTTCTACAAAACAAAACAACAAATTTTTTTTGTGTTTTTTTCTACGTTTCTCTAACATGTAAGGAAGTTATTCTGAAAGTAAAAATTAATACATAAACACAAAAAAAAAAAAAAAACACAGATGCGTCACTGGATACACGAGAGAAGCGAAGCATTTTCGCAAATTCATAGATTTGATAATTTAATAGCGTTTTTTCGATTAAAATAATTTTTAAATTCAAAACTTTAAAATAACAAAGTATATATATCATATATATTAACCCTCTTCGGCCCTCCCTTAAAGCCCCCTGTTCAGTTGTAGGGAATAAATATACAAAAATCATTAATTTTGTTACAATTTAATCAACTTACAGGTTGTTTATTTTTAACGATATTTATAACGACCTTTAGTAGGAAGTAGAAACAACATCTAATACACAATCCTTAGTGAATATTTCTTTTAGTTCTTTTAGTTCGTTAGGTCTTTTAGTTCGCATGGACAAACCGAAGATTCAAACCATAGCTCGGTAAATTTAGTTATCTTTGCTCTAGTTCGTTTTGTTTGCTACTTTTGTCGATTGGCTAGCCAATACACAGTCCTAGAATAGCCAACACACAATCCTTTCTTAAAGTAATCGATTATAGTGATCTGCTGAAACATAGCTTTAGCTAATGTTTATCACTGAATCAACGAAGTTGTGAAAGAAAGGGTTTTAGCGTAATGGTTAGAGGACATAACCAACAAACGATAGAACTGTGAGTTGCGGGTTCAAATCCTGCAGCGGGCAAGAAATTATTTTTTAATTTAACATTTTCTGGTTCAATTGATGCAAACAAAAAACAATATCAATTCTAAGAAAAAAGGTGTCGGAAAAAAGTGTCGATTTTTCTGATTTCACTCTAGCAAATCGCAGAACGAGGCGTAAAAAGCTTCGCTTCAAAAAAAAAAAAATTCAAATACAAACAAGCCGAAAATAATAGTTTTTGTTATTTTCTAAATAGACTGTTAATTTTTGAAAATTTTGTGTTTTCCTGTATTCTGAAGAAAGTAAGGATCTCGAAATCCTTACTGTAGTTTGAAGAAATCCATTCATTAACATATCTATTTATTAGTAGCAGAACATACTCCAACGCAACACATGATATCATCTCATATCATCTTTTGAATCACAAATCAGTGGGCAATTCATTTTGTGAAAGAGGAAGTTAAGAAATTGATGATATATATATGTAATCGTGAAATCAACATATAAAAAAATTGTGCACTATTGTGCAATACCCATATATGTCTAATGTATAGAGTTAGAGAAGTTAAAGCATGCTCGGTGTTAACACCAGATACAGCTTTGAGTGTATGAAATATAATATTCTTGTATATATTAAATACATTTTGAATATTTAACTTTTGACAGCTTATGCTTCATATGACATACTATTTTGTTTAGCCAATGTCAAGATTAACCATATACGCTGCACCATATAGAACCAAACTATTGGCTTTCATCACACAGTTAAGTTTAGTTTAACTTTTCAGTATCCCAAGACCATGTCTACATTTTAACTTTTTGTCTAAGATTTTCTGTATTAAATAACATGTTAAAAATAGATATGTTTTATATTTCGATTCAAGAAGTGGTTCATACGAAAAACTTTTTGACATCGTGGTAGCCATTATTTATGAACTGCAACAGTGGCTCGGGAATGAATTTCTGAACGCTTTTCTAATTCGCTGACGCCATCTGTGTGCGATAATCGCACACATCAGTGCTGCCAGTTTAGTAACTGTCAGTCAAATTCTCAATTCGCTTGTTCTGCTGCACACATACTATTGCAATTACTAAAATTTATAATTTTTCGGACTTTGATGAAGAAAATTTTTGTGCTGCTCGCATTGTTTGTGTGATTCGCCATTTTGCGAAGTTGCTCGTTCGTCGTTCTCGTACGGTTCTACGGATGCGGGTGTAAATTACAAAATAAAAGTAAAGTGATTGTAAAGAATTAACAAAATATAAGTATGAAAACACAGAAATTTAAGTAAAAGTTTTGTGGAAAAACAGCAAAATGTGTCACTAAGAAGTATGTGAAAAAATAAAAAAAGTGAGAAAGTGCGTTTGGTTGTAAAAATGCTGATGTTCAATAACTGCAAAATAGCAAAATGTAGTAATTTGTGGATGTTTATATAAAACTACAAAAAGCTGTGAAAAATAATAAAAACAAAGAATTTGAATACAACTAAAAGGATTGCAGCATTGTTAAATATGTACAAATACAATAGAATGAAACAAAAATCGATTATTCAATCGTCAATTGTTAAGTGAAGGAATTTTTTAGAAATTAGAATTTTGCTGTTTTTGCGCAAAGTTGCTAAGGAGCACAAAATTTCAAATCTCAATAAATTAATCAAAAGCAGTGTTAATTTTTTAATAAACATCTTTTTTTATAAAATTATAAAAAAAAAATAGAAAATTATTCGAGTAGAAAAATGTGTACATAGCGAAAACGCAAAGAAGACACGAAAACACAAACACATGCACGCATAAAAACACAGACGAGCGCACACTCAGCAGCTGAGGAAAAACTCAAGAAGCAAGTGCAAAGCACAAGTGCTGATAATAAATAGAAACAAGAAGGAGAAGAAGAATAAGAAGACGAAGACAACGACACGACTACGACAACTAGAACGACGACGAAAGCAGGACAAATCCGTAAAAGCGATAATAACAAGAACAAGTGCGTGTCTGTCTGTCGCTAAAGTCGGTGGGTCGTTCGTTCGTCTGTTTGATTCTCTGCTTTTTTGTATCGTAACGTAGTATTAGGAAAAATCGTAATTTTCAATTTTCACAAATTTTCCCGCAGTTTTTTTGCTTTAAGAAATTCTTTAATTTTCGTACGCAGCTTCTGAGTTTGTGCTTGTGTTGTTTAATTTGTTTTGACAGGTGCAAGTCGAGTTCAAGTCGTGGTTGTGTTCAGTGACGTCAAATTTTGGCAAATATTGCAATTCAAGCATCAACAGAAAGCAAATAAAATTGCGAATGAAATGTTATTAATTTTCTCTACTTGCAGTTAGACAAAATTAAATGTTTTAAAGAAATATAGTTATAAGATCAAACGTTAAATATAAGCATAAAGTTTGAGTACCAACTTCTTCCAAACAAAAAAAAAAAAAAAAAAAAAAAAATTAACAAAACAACGCGTTGCATTGCAGTCGACGCCTACATTTTCACCACGCCCACGTTAAAGTTAAAATCTTCAAAATTGCTAAATCCATTTTGCAATTTTTAAAAAAGAAAAAGTCTCATCATAGTAACAGCAGTAGCAGCGCAGGCAACAACAAGCAGCAGGAGGAGTCCGAACAGCAGTTGAGCAGCAACGACGCGCAGTCGTCGCCGCCGCCAACAGCGTCGTTAGCGCACTCGTCGTCGTCGTTGTTAACAGGAGCAGCTGCCGCGGTAAGCGCATCTAAGTCCTCGCTCGCGCTGGACGCAATAAACGACGCTACTGATAGCAACGCCGCAATCCAGAAAAGCAACAAAATAACACCACCCACAGTTCAACACTCTTCCTCCTCTTCTCCTGCAGCTGGAGCAGCCGGTGATACAACAGCTGGTTCATCATCAACAGCCGCGCAAGTCTCCACTTCTGCCACTTTTCGCCTCTCCTCATTAACCGGTACCATATCCAAAATGGGCAACAACGCGACCACTTCCAACAAGAAAGTGGACGCCGCTGAGACCGTCAAAGAGTTCCTGGAACAGGCCAAAGAAGAGTTTGAGGAGAAATGGCGACGCAATCCCACAAATACCGCCTCGCTGGATGACTTTGAGCGAATTAAGACGCTCGGCACCGGATCTTTCGGTCGCGTCATGATCGTCCAGCACAAGCCCACAAAAGACTACTACGCCATGAAGATCCTCGATAAGCAAAAGGTCGTAAAGCTGAAGCAGGTCGAGCACACGCTCAACGAGAAGCGCATCCTGCAGGCCATACAGTTTCCGTTTCTGGTTTCGTTGCGCTACCACTTCAAAGATAACTCCAATCTGTACATGGTGCTAGAATACGTGCCCGGTGGCGAAATGTTTTCGCATTTACGCAAGGTCGGGCGCTTTTCGGAGCCGCATTCGCGTTTTTACGCTGCGCAGATTGTGCTCGCTTTCGAGTATCTGCATTATCTGGATCTGATCTATCGTGATCTGAAGCCGGAGAATTTGTTGATTGACTCGCAAGGCTACCTCAAGGTCACCGATTTCGGCTTTGCCAAACGCGTGAAGGGTCGCACCTGGACGCTTTGTGGCACTCCCGAGTATTTGGCGCCTGAAATCATTCTGTCGAAGGGCTACAACAAAGCCGTCGATTGGTGGGCCCTCGGCGTGCTGGTCTACGAGATGGCTGCCGGCTATCCGCCATTCTTCGCCGACCAGCCCATACAGATATATGAGAAGATTGTGTCAGGCAAAGTGCGGTTCCCTTCGCATTTCGGCTCTGATCTGAAGGATCTACTACGCAATCTGCTGCAGGTCGATCTGACCAAGCGTTATGGCAATCTTAAGGCGGGCGTCAATGATATTAAGAATCAGAAGTGGTTCGCCTCCACGGACTGGATTGCGATCTTCCAGAAGAAAATCGAAGCGCCTTTTATTCCACGGTGTAAGGGACCCGGCGATACGAGCAATTTCGACGACTACGAGGAAGAGGCGCTGCGGATCTCGAGTACCGAGAAGTGCGCCAAAGAGTTTGCCGAATTTTAAGTTTTATTCTGTTTGTTTTAAGCTGTTTACCGTTTTGTGTTTTGTGAGCGATGTGTGCCTATTGATTGTCCCAATTGTTCACAACAACTATTGCTAGTGAAATTCCAGCAACAATAACAACAACTACAATAACATCAACATCAACAGCATCTTCATCAGCATCTTAGTCATCATCCCAACTTCAACTTCAACAATTATCCTAGCAAAAATGCAAAAAAGCAAAAGTGCGCGTAATACAATCGGCATTCTCTATGTTATTTAAACCAAAATGTAGGAAGTAACTATGTTTTTTTTTTGAGAAGCAAAAGTAATAGCAAAGAGGTCGTTGCTTTTCGCAAGGCTGTCCAGATATCGTCCTTTAAAACTTAACGCTTAAGTCGCTTATTACTTGTATTATTCTGAAGTTAACAAGCTAAACAAATGATTTTGTGAGAAGACTGGAATGGTTGTGAAAAGTGGGTGAGGAAGAGGCAGGAAGTTTAGCAAATAGCGGCGAAAAGTACGGAGGTAAACAACCATTCAACTGTCATTGCTGTTTGGTTATTAATCAAATGCAATCGTGGGATTTCTGATTCAACTTAAAGAATTTATAACAAGTAAGTATAACTTTCACTTCTAGAATTTTGTCTCAATTGAGGTTACTTTTATTTTCCCTCGTAATGAAATTCGTTGGTGCATATTATTATATTTTTAAAATAATGAAAGATTCTTAAGAGAATATAAGGCCTTTCTTATAAAATAAGAGCATGGTTACCTTTTCAACAAGCCTTATTGTAGTCAAATAGGACCATTGCATAATATAGATTGATTTATATATATACAGAATTCTGACAGTCAAATCATTTGATTGTTCAAATTTCTAGGTTTGAAATCAACAATCTATGGAACCCTCAGAGCCATAGATTATTATAAAATAAAATAATAAATTATTTGATCTTAATTGGTATATGAAAATGTTGATCCTGGATCTGCATTTCCGCAGCGATACATTGGCCCATAAGTCTTAATATAGTAAATACGCCAATATCTCTTCAAATGTTTTCTAAATTCAAAACCCTAATTTTGAATATTTAAAAATTCAACTTCAAAAAGTATAGATGTTATTCATGGGGGCAAAAAAAGCCATCCTATGATTGGGTCAGTGTAAAACTCAGCAGGCTCACAGGACCCGAAAATATTATCCGAGGGTTGACTTTTAAGTCTTTCACCTAATAAAGAAAAAAAAGTGGTTAATCGTTAAAAATACTTTGATTCTTTTTCAAAGTATTCTCCCAGATGATCAATACACTTTTGTATTCGTTTGAACTAATTTTCGAAAAAGATTTCCCACTCTGAAGTTGGTACCTCCGAAACTGGCCTTTTTGGGAGTAGAATAGCACTCGTCACGCATTTTTTCTTAATGTGAAGAAACAAAAATAAGTCATTGCGTGCCAAGTCGGGACTGTACGGCGATGACCGATCAATTCCCCATTTCGAGTGCTATACAAAACTCTTGTTTGAGCTAATGTGGAAGAACTCGCATTGTTTTGATGGAGGATGATCTTCGTTCGGTTTTAGTTTTCCTCAATTTATGAGAAAGATGCTTGATTCGTCACCTGTGGTGATGTCGAAGACGTGTTTAAAACCACCCCCAGTGTTGTTTTTCAACATTTCCATTCGACACGAGCCTTTTTTTGAGCATCGATCAAATTGTGGAGTATCCAACGGGAACAAATTTTCCTGCCGCCTAAATGCTCATGTAAAATCAAATGTATGCTAATCCCACTTTTGTCTAAGGATGACTTCATCTCACGGTATGTCACATACCGATCTACTTGCAGCAATTCACGCACAGCATCGATGTTTCTGCCACAAAGCCGTTCTTGGACAATCTTCACAAAAATCGCATTGGAGAGAACGAAGACCACGCTTGAACTCATTGAATCAGCGTTTTATAGTCGCTAGGTGTGGTGCTTCATTACCAAAAGACAGACTAAGTTGATTCTGTTCGTGTCAATCCAAATCAAAAATCGTAAAAAATCATCATCCGAAAATGATCACGTGTTAATTACATTTTTTTGTTGAAATACAATTTTCAAATCACTGTAAATAACATAATAAGCGCATATACACCCAAAACATTGTGAGTTCGTTTGTGCTAGAAAATGTCAAATTTTCGAATGGAACTGTCAAAATTTATCTGGCAATACTTATTAGTGTTACGCAAGATTTAGAAGGTTGTCCTCGTTGAGTGCAAAAAACACTATCGGGGTTCAAAGTAATTTTGACAACATTGATAGAATTGGATTTTGGAAAAAATTTCTAGATTAGCCAGTATTACGTGTGTTTAATAAGCCGGCAAGGAACTCTTTCGAAATCAATATTTTAATATTTGTTATATTCACATTTTAAGAAAATTACATAATTTTTGTCATATTTTGAATATCACCGTAATAAAAAATGTGTACTTTAAGTGTTACCAGGCGTTTACACAAGGAAGTAGTCATACTCATTTGGGGAACTGTTTTATCAACTGTCTGAACTTTTTTGAAGACATCTCAGGGGCTAGTGGCTGGGCAGTAGCGAGGACGTATTAGATATAAAAATTTATAATTTTATTGAAATTTTTACGGTACGGTACAAATGATTATTCGAGTAAAAATTTGTACGAATAACTGAAAAAGTCTACAGCACATTTTCAAGCAATGCAAAAATGTTAACCTTTAAAGGGTATAACTTTTGACTTTTAGTGTAACTTCAAAACTAGCACAACATATAATAACTCCAAGCAACATTCCCTGCCTGGAAGAGTATTCACCAGAAAAATTAAGGCAGCTGTATAGATTTTTCTCCAAAGCAATGTTTATCCCAAGAAGTTTTTAAAACAAACACAAGACTATTATTTTGTAATGTTAAGTTAAAGTTTTAAAAGAGTTTTTTATTGTAAATTTTCTGAATTTGTTTTTGTGAAATTTTTCTTTTGCCATTTATTAAAATTGGAACTTTTTAAAATTTAAATTTTTAAGATTTAAATTTTTAAAATAATTGACTTAAATGTTAAAAATTGTTCGAAATTTATCTACAACTTTAAATATTGAGTTTATTTGAATCAGGCTCAAGGTCTCCATACGTCCAAATGGTCACAAATTATAAACTACTAACTTGCGTTGGCATCAGCTTCAAATAATTTATAACTTTTAAAAGCTAGTTATTAGTTATAAGCCTGCGGCAACTAGTTTTTGCATATGTCTCGTGTACAGAACACTAGCGATTAAATTACAGTGAAGTAGCTCAAGCAACTTAACCTCACTTGGCTATAAAAAATGCATTAAATATTTAATCGATTAAAAAAAACTTATTAATAAATAAACTTTACTAGTTGTTTAATAGTTGATTAATAAAAAAAAAACTAAACAAAATTGTTTATTAAAAATCGTTTTTTTGGCACGCCGTTGGTATTTGACTGTTTACATTCGATTCATGTATGTGTTACCGATTTTTGAAGTCGATTTTTTCATGTATGTGTTAACAGCTATGATGCATAATATTTAATTTTGTTGTGCACAATCTAACAAACATTTAGCTAATTAATCAATATTGACAGTTTTGCTTGAGTAAAGTTTTTATGTTAATTTTTACGCCGTGGCTACCGGTCGTAGTAACTGAGCCTTCTTATCTCAATGCAGATTGGATTTTGTGCCAAAAATTAACACAATATTGCAGTCAAGTCAATCAAACACCAAGCAACGAGAACAACAAATAGCTAATGTAATCAATTGATTAAATGAATAAAGTATTTTAATGTTTAACTTAAAACATTGAAATTTTTTGAAGAAAACACAAAAATCCGAAGAAACTGAGTTCGTTCCAATCCAATTCCGTTGGCGTTTCATTGAAAAATTTGCTATTTTGAAGTAGTTAATCAATCAAGAGAAATCAACGGAAAATATTTGTAATTTGGCAAAAATTTTAAATCAACCGACTTTTTTTTAGCTTTGAACCAAGGATTTTAGGGATATATTTAGTCAGTTCTAGCTTGGCTGGAAATGGAATGATAGATTAGTGGGAAAGAAGGGACAATTTAGTGAAACATATGTAGAATCTTCTTAATATGACGTAATGAGCCGTAGAAGTATGTGAATTGGATCTGAGGCAAGTGTGAGGCTTTTAGATCTGAGGTCTTCACCTCAGTAAAGTTTAGTTATAATGTAATTCCACCCACGAACTTTTCTACCACCAAGTCCAATTCTTCTATTTTGGGCAAAAAAAGAAAGATCTGAAATCCTGGATTCAAAGTTGAAAAAAATGTGTTATTCGAATGAAAATTTATGAAAATTTTTAATTTGATTTGATTTAATTTTGATTTTGTGATTTTGATATTTTGATTTTGATTTTGATTTTGCTCTTGATTTTGATTTTGATTTTGATTTTGATTTTGAGTTTGAGTTTGATTTTTATTTTTATTTTTATTTTTATTTTGATTTTGATTTTGGTTTAGGTTTTGGTTTTGATTTTGATTTTGATTTGATTTTGTTTTGATTTTGATTTTGAATTTGATTTTGATTTTGATTTTGATTTTGATTTTGATTTTGCTCTTGATTTTGATTTTGATTTTGATTTTGATTTTGATTTCGATTTTGCTCTTGATTTTAATTTTGATTTTGATTTTGACTTTGAGTTTGAGTTTGAGTTTGAGTTTGAGTTTTATATTGCTTTTGCTTTTGATTTTGATTTTGATTTTGATTTTGATTTTGATTTTGATTTGATTTTGATTTTGATTTTGATTTTGATTTTGATTTTGATTTTGATTTTGATTTTGATTTTGATTTTGATTTTGATTTTGATTTTGGTTTTGATTTGATTTTGATTTTGATTTTGATTTTGATTTTGATTTTGATTTTGATTATGATTTTGTTTTGATTTTGATTTCGATTTTGAATTTGAATTTGATTTTGATTTTGATTTTGAACTTCAGTTTGATTTTGATTTTGATTTGGTTTTGATTTTGATTTTGATTTTGATTTTGATTCTGATTTCGATTTTGAATTTGATTTTGATTTTGAACTTCAGTTTGATTTTGATCTTGTTCTTGGTTTTGATATTGATTTTGATTTTGTTTTGATTTTGATTTTGATTTTGATTTTGATTTTGATTTTGATTTTGATTTTGATTTCGATTTTGAATTTGAATTTGATTTTGATTTTGATTTTAGACTTCAGTTGTATTTTGATTTTGATCTTGGTGTTGGTTTGGATTTTGATTTTGTTTTTGATTTTGATTTTGTTTTTGATTTTGATTTTGTTTTGATTTTGATTTCGATTTTGATTTTGATTTTGTTTTGATTTTGATTTTGATTTTGGTTTTGATTTTGATTTTGATTTTGATGTTGATGTTGATGTTGATGTTGATTTTGATTTTGACTTTGATTTTGATTTTGATTGTGATATTGATTTGATATTCATATTGATAATAATACAGTTTTTTTAGCACAACTGGTGCTTTCATTATTTTCATTTTTGTTAAATTCAATGATTAAATTATTTGTATTTTAACTTTGTTGTCACTTTATTTAAATTAGTTGTTAGATGTTTTAATCAAGTCTTAAATGTGGTCAACTTAAAATTAAAAATGAATATGTTTTAAAAATTTGATTGTTTTTGTTGTTCTTGAGTTTTATATAATTTGGCTGAGTTTCAGTCCAATAAATCCGAGCATTTCTTTACAAAAATTTGTCTTCATTAGTTTATTGGCTTAATCAAAAGCCTTAACACACACGAACTAACACAAACGTACTCTTCTGCCTTCACTTATAGGCAGCGATTCATGCTGCCAATCAGTCAGCCATTAAGTCATTTAGTCAATTGATTTAAACGTAGCCGTTTAAGAATTTTTAGACAATCTAAACTGGTTTTCGTTTATTTATTCAACTCGTGCTTCGCAAAACCTGTTGGGTGTTTTATTTTTTTTTTTAATGCTGCAGTTTCTATGGCTTTTACAGCTATTTTTATTTTTTGTTATTGCAATGCTTTTGAGAATTATTGATATTTATTTTTGTAGTTGTTGTTGTTGCTTTTGAGTTTATTTGAGGGCACTGTTACAAGGTTCTTTATTTTATTTGAGCTTTTTTTTTCAATAATTTTTCTATGTTATTTATATATAATATATATGTATTGTTTTTTTGCCTGCTCTTGTTGGATCGAATGCGCAACTGAAGTTCTCACGGAATATTCAGCTTTGTTATTTCGTAACAAAGCTCTTTTTTAAGAGCTTTGTAAGGGTCCAAGTTTGTTTTTTTTTTCACTTGTGAATTTTTCAACTTTCACTTTTTGAATTTTTCCGTGAAGTGGATAAGATAGACCTTAATTAAAACTTAAATATTAGAATAACAATGTCAACAACAATTACAGTAAATAACCCCAATTTAGTTTTCTAATCATAGTCAACAGCTAGTTGTTGTTGGTGATATTGTTATTGTTGTTGTTGTTGCTCTCGATAACCCATACATTTAATTCTTTCAATTCCGCGAAACCTCACAATGACAACCACCAAACATTAGCTGGCTACAAGAGCAGCAACAGTAAATGCAGCAACATAACAGACGTTTAAGCCATAGTAATTGTGTTTTTTTTTCTTTTTTGTTTTTGTTTTTAACCATTAACCAACAGCATTTATTATGAACGTTGTTAATATAGAAAACCAACAAGCACATAAACAACCGCAACTACAGAAATGGTCTGATTAGACTACTTTAAGCAGCGTGCTACCACGTTAAGAATGCCAGCTAGTCTCTGTTTGCCAATCCACTTGTTTGCTTTTATCCCCGTACACCTTCCTCCTCTTAAATGAGTTCGTGGCTCTGGCAACCCACGGTATTCAATATATCAATTGAAGGCTCTATAATATTTGGCCTAAATCGCTGCTAAACAAGTCTGCTTGCTTAAGACAAAAGTGCTTCAACTTTATTCTGTTTTATATTATTCTTTGTTAATGAGGTCAAACTGAAAGTATAGAAGCGTTTACGTCAGATAACAGTCAGTATTTTTTCTTTTTTGCAGTTATTTGGCTTGGCATTCAACTAAGTTATAAAATCAAAAAGCTGTTCTTAAACTTTACAACTTTTCGATTGTTCAAAAAAATGCTAAACTATGTTAATAAAATGACGGAAGTGTCGGAAGTAAGAAAGTAGAAATCATCTAAAAATGCTAGGAAAAATATTTTTTGGTATCAAATGGATTCAAATACTCTTATTTTATTTTAAGTTTAAGGGGCTCGTTTGAAAAATAAATATATAATTTAAAAATCACTTGCAAGTACTTTCAGGTTATGTAGATAATTACTTTAATTTCTCTTTTAATTGGAAAAAAGTTTGAATATAAAGATAATCTTCTGTAAATTCGCCTAAAAGAAACTAACTTTATAAAAAAGTAAAATTTGAAAATATAAAAAATTTAAAATTAAAAAGAATAAAAAAAACTTAAAAAAAATTTATTTTAAGAAAATAAATTCAAAAAATAAATTTAAAAAAAAAATTAATCTTCAGAATAATTAAAAAAATTGATAAAAATATAAAAACAATATATCTATTAATACTGTCAAAAAATTTAAATTTTTAATAAATTAAATCATAAAAACTTTTACCAGATATAAGTGTTTTCCGTAATTTAAAAAAAAAAAAAAAATTAAAAATATTAATTTTAAAAAATAAATTAACGAAATCAAGAAATAAATATAAGAATTAAAAAATAGTTGAGAAATAAATTCAAAACCAATTCAAATATAAAAAATTAAGTGAATATGAAATTAAAAACAAAATGAAAAATTAATTAAAAAATAATATTTAAAATAATTTATATTTAAAAAAGGGAAAATTAATTAAAAATCCATTAAAAATAAAATAAGAAATAGATTAGCAAGAAGGAAAACTCATAAACAAATATAAAAATAAATTCAAAAATACATTAAAATATGCATTAAAAATAAATTAAATCTGAATTAAAAAATTCGAATAAAATTAAAAAAAAAATAATAAAAAAAATAATAAAAAACTGAAAATATAAATAATATAAAGAACAAATTAAAAAATGAATAAATAAATTAATGAATTAAATTAAAAATATAAAGTATAAACTTATTTAAAAATATAAATTTAAATAATAAATGAAAAAATAAAGCTTATCCAATAAAAATGTAAATGTCTTAAAACCGAAAAACAAAACTCGACTTAGTTTTAGGCACATTATCGTTAATATTTTGGCATCTATTTTATCACTTAAAAAAGGAAATTTTTTGAGTGTAATTTATTTTTTTACGAGCTTGTTAGGAATTCATCCTAAATGATCCAAACTTTTTTTTAGCTTTGATTACATTGATTAATCATTTCAAACTTAATGGTTAAAATATAAACATGTTGTAAAAAATTTGTACGATTAATAACTAGAGCTCTCGATTTTTCTCGAGCTTTGTTCGAGTAGCTCGAAAGCCCGGGTAATTCGGGCGTAACCCAGGTAATTTGATATTCAATGCTCGGGTATTTTCGTTCGAGCTACCCGGGTAGTTTAGAATTTTTAAAATGTACTCTTTGATTTGAAGTTCTTTGAAATAAACTTTAAATTTGATCACTTTCACCATGACCATTTAAAATGACCAAACCCAATAAAGCTATATTTGTTCCAATACCATAACAATCGCGCTGATGTAATACTTAAATATTATCAAAAATATTCGAAATACCCAAAAAGGTCGAAATTACCCGAGCTTGTTAGGAATTCATCCTAAATGATCCAAACTTTTTTTTAGCTTTGATTACATTGATTAATCATTTCAAACTTAATGGTTAAAATATAAACATGTTGTAAAAAATTTGTACGATTAATAACTAGAGCTCTCGATTTTTCTCGAGCTTTGTTCGAGTAGCTCGAAAGCCCGGGTAATTCGGGCGTAACCCAGGTAATTTGATATTCAATGCTCGGGTATTTTCGTTCGAGCTACCCGGGTAGTTTAGAATTTTTAAAATGTACTCTTTGATTTGAAGTTCTTTGAAATAAACTTTAAATTTGATCACTTTCACCATGACCATTTAAAATGACCAAACCCAATAAAGCTATATTTGTTCCAATACCATAACAATCGCGCTGATGTAATACTTAAATATTATCAAAAATATTCGAAATACCCAAAAAGGTCGAAATTACCCGAGTAGTTCGAACTAACCGAAAATGCCCGGGTACACGGTTTGGTCGGGTAGCTCGAAATACTTGAAAATACCCGAAAATATTCGAAAATACCTGGATTCCCGGGTATTAACCGCGTAGTTCGAGTTACCCGGGTAGTCCGGGTGCTCGAAAAGCTCGAAAATCGAGAGCTCTATTCATAATATTAATAATTCACGTTTCAAATCGGTCATTATATTTGTGTATAACCTTATGGAAAAAGCTTAGTGTCCATAGTGCAAGCTTATTCCGAACTTTAAGTTGCTTATCAAGAGGTTTCCAACGCTTATCTCACTCGCTCTTACAGTGTTTCATTTTTTGTTTAATTTTTTTGTTTCATTTTTTGTTTCATTTGCACTAAAGCTAAATAACCTACTTTAAGGTTAAGCCATAAGCGTCAACTATGGACACAACAAGCTCAAATAAGCAGCTTTGATTCAAAGCAAAATTAATCTTCGGCATAAGCGTTCACTATAAACGTGCACTATAAACGTGCCCTAAGTAAAGTTATGAGCATATTTATATACCTTAACGGTATACCGGTAACGGTACTACCAAACCCCTATCGACAGATAAGGTACAAATTCAAATACCTCTCGCCACATGTAAACTACGCACAAATGAACAATCCCTTGAAAGTGCCAACATTGGGTGGTCTACGGGTAGCACATGCTAACCCTGAGCTTAAACAGCTCAAAGGAATTAATTTCCCTTAGAAGGGACTAAATAAATATTGTCATAGGCGTTCTTACAGGACACTGTCTAATTGGAAACCATGCCCGAATACTAAAAATCCTCCATAACGACTTCTGCAGAGACGAGGAGAAAGTAGAATCCACAACACATCTTCTCTGCCCATGCCCAGTGCTGGCCAAAAAACGCCACCTTTTCCTAGGTAGCTGGTTCCACAGTTACCTAGATGAGCTCTCAAAATCTTCGGTCTACCGAATAATAGCTCCAAGCTTTATAAATAGCTCCAACTGGTGTAATAGAGTGGAAATACTTAACCCCTGGTACCACAACGGGCCTTATTTGCCTAGTTGTGTCTTATAAGAGACAGCCACGTCAACCTAACCTAACCTATATATCTTAAAGAAAACATAGTAAGGGATGTTTTAATTATGGAACGTAGCGGTTAAACTGCTTTTCCAAAAATTCAGATGTCAAAAGATTTCGTTCAATTTGTTCATAAATATTTATATAAAATAAAAATATAAAAATTCATAAAATATTGATACATTTTTTCTCTTAGTTAATTAGAAGGAAATGTAGAAAGTGAAAAGCGTCTGGCCGGGATTTGAACCCGGGACTCCCAGATAGTAGTCAAGGTAGCTCGGCTACCGAGAACGCATTTCGTTAAATTTGTATATTTTTTAAAAATATATTTGTTATATTTTATTTTTAAAGTATTCGTTTATTTATATTTTTTGTTTTTATTTTTTTTTATTTATTTTTTTTTTGTTTTTATTTAGTTATTTATTTATTCTTTTAATAATTTTTTTATTTTTAATGAATTTTTTATTTATTTTTTATTAATTTTATATTTTTTTTTTCCTTCTTACTAAGTTTATGTGCCGATAAATAGTGATTCCATCAAGTAAGTGATGCGCAAAGCGAAGGTAGTCACGGTTAATTTTTTTAAATTTTCATAAAAAACTTCCGAAATAAACGCCCCAAGTATTAAACATTAAAAAAAGCATCTTTAAGCTGTGATCCTTGAAGCCTCTTTTGTAATTTTATGCTGGAGTGAATTTCTATGCAAAGAAAATTTTTTGTTTTATTCTCGCTGCTTTTCGTTAAAAATAGGGCACAGTTCTTCGTGATCTTTAAAGGTCGCTTCACATCATTGGGTTTTTGATTTTTATTATTGTTAAAAAAAAGTACTTGAATATACCTAACGAAGAAGTGACGTATGTACCAACATAAAAATATTTGATTTTATGTCGATACATATGTAGGTACAGTACCTACATAAATGTATGTATGTTTTGTAGGTACAGTTTTCTCTCCCGATAAACTTATGTTTTTTAGAATTTGAGTTTTGAGTTGAACATCTTTGTGTCGCCTGAAGTTTTCATAAATTTGTAGCTACTGTCTTTAGAGTTCTTCGTGTTATATTGACACTATAACTGCCTTGTTTGGTATGATAAACATGTGCTTGAATTAATTTGTCGCACTAGCTGATAATGCTTCCTCCGCCTACTATCAAGGTCAAAGCAATAGCTTCTCAAGTCAACACTCAAACATGTGTGAGTTTTTGTTATTGTACGATATAAGGATCTAAGTTATAGTGCTGCTTGCTCCACGTGAGGTCATCTAAGGGTAATCCAAAATAAACACATGTACATATACATACACATACATAATCTCCAATAGGAATTTTTTCTGATAACAAGTTTGTGCTGGCGTTATACCGCCTACGAAAAGAGCTGATAAGAAAAGTAACAAAAGAAAAACAAAAAAAAAAAAATGTTTAATTATGCTTTATTTGGGCTTTCCGGCTGCTTTTTTGTTTTTTGTTTTTCGTTTTTTCTTCTGCTCTACTTTCAGTCCTTTAGATGTGTGTGTTGCTTATGTGTAGTGTTCGCTGTGCGTCACACGCACATGCTGAATACATACTTCAAAAATTGTATATTTTACTAAGTGCTTGCTTGTGTTTGTGCTTCTCTCATGGATTTGCAATAATACGTTCATGGCTACAAACACCCTTTTTATATTTTTCAAAATATTACACATATAGAGGGTTTTTAATATTTTGTACAAAAATGCGGTTGTACCCAAAAAAAAAGAAAGAAAATATGGCTCAGCTCGTGACTAATGAGTTGAGTTTAGGCAATTGAGCCATCTTAGTCAATTGAGTCATCTGAGCCAATTGAGCCATCTGAGCCAATTGAGCCAGCTGAGCTAATTGAGCTAATTGAGCCATTTGAGCTTATTGAGCCATTTGAGCTTATTGAGCCAATAGAGCTAATTGAGCCATCTAAACTAATTGAGTTTTCTGAGCCAATTAAGCCAATTGAACCAACTGAGTCATTTTGATAATCAAGCCATTTGCGCCAACAAATTGTTGGCAAGCTGTTTGCATGATTTTGTTTGGAATATTCAGTTGTAGCCCGGGACTAATTACTGAGTAAAATAAGCCATTTGACCCATTGAGTCTTCTGAGCCAATTGAACCAATCGAGCCATTGGGCTAATTGCATGATTTTTCTTAGAATCTCAAGTTGTGATAAAAATAGTTTTGCCTTTTAACAAAAATGAAGTAGCTTATTTTTTGTTTTTACCTCTTCAATCGGAGCCGACAACAATAAACTTTCACACAAACAAATGTTCTGTGCATATTTATTGATTTAATTTTTATTATTTAAGGAGAATTTAGATTGAAAATATTGATAACTAGTCTGACGAAGATTATGAAACAATTGTTTATTTGGATTATTCTATTGTACTTGGTCTAATCTCGATTTAATGGGTACTCAACTCCATCATAATGTATGTTTATTTGACATATTGCGAACTGTGTTTTGATTTATGGCTGATTTGTTTGGGGATTTGGAAGAGTAAGTAGTTTAATGTTAACTTTTGTTACTGGAGATCGCAACCATTCGGTACATGAGCACGCGTCATCTAAGTACAAAATTAAGTATGCTTGGCACGTAGTTTTTAATTGTTATGCCATCATTAAGGTCACAACAGCATTAGAATTACTTTAGAAAACCATGTCGTATACGTAATCTTCAATTTGCTTCTCTAACTAATAAACAACACTTATACGCCATGTGGCACCAATTTGGCTCCGCTCCCTTTTCACTTGGAACAACTTAATTATCTATGTTATCACTTCCACGACCACTCAGTATTCAATTCCTGCCTTCTCTTCTGCATTCTCCTTCTCTCCCTTCCTCTCTTCCCATCACATCTTTGTATTTGTTGTTGAAGTGTGTCGCTTGATGCTTTTGCCATCATTTGTGTTCAGCCAGCCGCGCCCTCATTCATTTACACTTTTGCCACATACTATGCAGGATCGCATTATATGCTGAGTGAACTCTTCCAGCGCTCGTCAGCCGAGAGTGTTGCAGTCAGCTTTTTGCAGTTCAGCGAATTGAACTTAATTTTTATTAATGATGAAATTGACAACAGCCATTGTTGTTGCTGCTACTGTTGCCGCCGCACCTTCTATGGTTTCATCCTTTTAATGCTCATCCTTCTAGTGGTTTTATTGGGTTTTTTCTGCTTTTCTCTTGCTTGCACTTCATTGCACTCAGTTGTCGTCGTTGTTGTTGTTGTTGTTGTTGCATCATTGTTACTGCTGCTGCTACAGTCAGTGTCGTTGTTGTTGTTGCTGAATTTTCTTTTTCTTCCATTTCCTTGTGAGTGCAATTTTCTAAATTTCTATTTCTTATTTCTTTCCATTTTTAAGTGTAATAAAGGAAATGAAATACAAAAAGAAAAAAAAGGTAATCATTTCATTTTGTTATCTCTGGGTGCAGCCTTGTAACTTCTTAGTCCAACATCAACAACACTTTTATTTCTCTTATATTCTTTCTTACATATTTGTTCACAGTATTTTTGCTTTGCTGTCCCATGACTATATTTCTATTCTATTCAAACGAAGAATTTCAATCGATTTATGTTAAAATATTTCTTTTCTACAGTCTGTTGGGTCTACTTTGTACTGTCTCGAAACTGCTTAAAGTTAGCCTTAATATGCGCTGCTGGTATAGTTTATATTCTTTTTGTGGTTTTAAAATCGCATTTTAAATTATGATGGACAGTGAATAGAAGACAATTAGTTATAGAGTGATGCTAGTTTAGATGTAAATCAAGAGAACCCCAAACATTTTCAAGAACATTGACAAGTTTTCTACACTTTTATCAATTCTTTGAATAATTGCAAATTTTGTTATATCAGACCCGGCTTGGACCCCGTTATGTAACTGGATACTTACAGCAGCTATTGTTATGGGTCATTTCACATTCGAGGTCAAAATTCGGAAAAACAACCGTGGGTTTCGAGTTCAAGATCTGATTGTTATAATGGGTGTTTTTTTTAGGGGTTTGTTTTTCGAATAGAGATAAAACTGGCATTTTGTGGTCAAATCTGGCAACTCTAATGTCATTTATGTTCAGTTTGGTTTGCCATTTCATCATGAACAGGTTGACAAAAGAACAACGCTTGCAAATGGGCCGAAAATGAGATTGATCTCGATGCTGATTTTCATCGCAAAATTTTGTTCAGTGATGAGGCTCATTTTTGGTTGAATGGCTACGTCAACAAGCAAAATTGCCGCATTTGGAGTGAAGAGAATGCACATGAGATCCTTGAGACGCCATTACATCCACAAAAACTGACTGTTTGGTTTGCTCTATGGGCTGGTGGAGTCATTGCGCCATACTTCTTCCGAAATAATGCTGGAGAGTCAGTTACCGTTAATGGAGACCGGTATAGAGCCATGATAACCGACTATTTTGTTCCCGAATTGGATGGCATGAATGTGGATGAGTTGTGGTTCCAACAAGACGGCGCTACATGCCACACAGCGCACGTCACAATCAATTTATTGAAGGAAACATTCGATGAGCGCATAATTTCGCGGAATGGACCTGTCAATTGGCCACCAAGATCGTGTGATTTGACACCATTGGATTATTTTCTTTGGGGATATGTGAAGTCGCTCGTCTACGCCAATAAACCAGAAACGTTAGGGGACTTGGAGGCCAACATTCGTGGCGTTATTGCCGACATACGGCCCCATATGCTCGAAAAAGTGGTTGAAAATTGGACCTGTAGAATTGGCTTTATTCGAGCCAGCCGCGGCGGCCACATGCCCGAAATCATATTTAAACATTAATGGCATCAAATTATCCTTCCAATAAAGCCAAATTGATGGACATTAAAACGATTTTCTTGAGTTTTATTTCAATTCGAAGTTCTATACCTCTAAAAAAAACACCCTGTACAAGGATCGGCTTCTGATTTTCAATGCAATTTTTGAAAAAAGTGAAGCGAGAATAAATTATACAGGCAATGGCATTTGATGAATGCAATATGAAAAAATAATACCATACAACCATTAATAACATATTGAATTTAAATATGTTGTTTTTTAAATTCAATATTTTTATATAAATTTTTGTTAAGTGCGATAGTTTATTTTCAAATAGTTAATATTTGAAAGATATTTTGAAAAAATTCGTGCATAATTTTAATATATTTTTTATTAATTCTGTTTAAATATTTAAATATTTAATTTAACTAAAAAAGTATTCAAATAAATTTTAAATATTTACGTAGTCGATTTATGCAAATGCGTTATTGGTGCAAAAATGACTCGCTTTTTGGATAAATTAAAAAAGTTTTTGGATAAATTTAATATTTTTTCCCTTTGTGTATATAAAGTATTTAAAAAAAAAAAATAAACTCGTTCTGGCTATTTTTTAAAATTTCCTGCGCCCAAGACGGAATCGGTTGTTGCTCTGTATTTCTTTAATAAATCTGTGGGTAAAAAAAATCGTACAAATCAGGTCTTTAGGACCTTTGCTCCAGTACACTAAATATTTAAACTTTTAAAATTGTTTACTTTAAAACAAGTTAAAAAAGAACAACTTTCAGGCTATTGCGAAAGAAACCAGTTTAAAAATGTTCCTAATGCAACTAGTTCAAATATGGGGAAAAAAGAATGTTTATGAAGACAATTGTCTTTTCCTATGACATCAACCCGCAAACAGCGTCAGTTCGTTCAATGTTAAAGGTTATTGTAGTGGCACAAGTACTGGTCCATTTTGGAACTAGTTCCGAACTATTTAAAATTTGGTCCATTTTTCTGCTGGGTGGCATAAAATCTTATAAGTACTGGTTCATTATTTAAAGACAACGGAGTCTTGAACTCATAAATTGTACCAAGATTCTTTATGTAAGTAAGTTGCACCTATACACCGAGAAAAAAGCAATAGTAAAATCACCAAAGCCGGCTTGGGTAAAGAAAATTGTATGGAAATTAGAAACTTATGGTTATTCACCAAAGTAATATATTGTTTAATACATTGCTTTGAAAGCACATACTTCGATACCCTGCCAATAAAAAAATGTTCGATTCACCCAAGCCAAATATATAAAATTATAACCAATAGTGTAGGTAAACCACCGAAAACTTCGACCTTTTATCAAAATGGTATGAGCAAAATTTGTTGCTGAATACTCCCTGCTTGTTATAGTTCTCGATTAGTTTTTGTAATAAAAATTATATAGCCTAGATGTTTAGCCAAGGTGCAATGCTTCATGAGTGCATTTTGTTGGCTTTAAATTATATATGTATATTTATAAGCGATCTAAATGCATAATTTTTTTTTACTGTGTAAATCTATTTTGTAAACTTTGTAAATGTGTGTCTATTTATATTCAATAGAACAGGTTTTCCTTAATAAAAATGAAAATTGGTGGTTCATTTTGTTTAGAAGTTTCAAGTGCTTGGGTAATTCTGCACAACAGTAATATACAAAATTTTACCAAAGTATATGTACATTTCATACTTGTCTTTGGAAATTTTTTACAAAAAAAATATACAGTAATTTACCTAAGTAGTTGTATATTTTACACTTCGCCCTGTATATTTATTTATCTATTTAACTTTGATAGTTCAACAAAGTTTTTGTTGAAAATTTGAACACTATGTTCGGCAGAATAAGCAAGCACTCTTCATATAAGTTGTCGAAGCTAATGTGTAAATTACAAAATATTTCGCTAATTTATCATCCAAATTAATATCGGTAAGTTAACATGTAAAACTTAAGTGTTTTGACCAAAAACTTAGGAGGCTGAAAACTGCCAAAGCCATCGTATAAATTATACTAGGTTTTTTTTTAATTTTGCATACGTTTTTTTCTCGGTGTAGTAAGGCGACACACAGTAACACAGTAACACAGTTAAGGACATTTCTGCCTGTAAATTGTGTTATTTTTCTATCAAAAATTGCGATGGGGAAAATGGGGATTTTCTTCTCCATACAAAACTTTTAACTCATACATTTTGAATATATGTAAGAAATTTTGAATATTATGTATAGGACTAGTAGGAGTCTGGTGCATTTCGCTATACCCAACATGAATACTACTTCAAGCATTTGATTGCAATGGGTACAACGAAGTGTACCGAATTGCACTTAGTCAAAAAACATGCCGCAAATTACTACGTGCACTACAGACACCAAGGCAAACATTCTCTAAGTCAATGCGATCATCAGTTTTGGACTTATATGGAATATTGAACATAATTTGGATGCTGCCAAGGCCTCTTTCTCTCGTTCATTTGTTTTGTTCGAACTAGTTTTGATAGCACTTATCCTTCTGAATTTGAAGATAACTCTTACAAGTTAGAATTTTGTGGAATGGACTCGTTGTCAATTTCCACTTATATGTTTTGTGGGAATTAGTTTTAAAAGCACTCACCCTTGTTCCAAATTTTCAGATTCTAGTTCCAAGTTAACGTGTTTTGTTTTTTTTTTTTTTGTAGATTTTGATGAGCTCCTTATTTTTCTACGTGCACAAGAGGCATATTCTGAAAGATTGAGATCTACAGTTAGTTTCATCGCAATCGCATTTTTTGTTATGGAGTTGTATAGGAGGAGCTACGCCCTGTATTCCAATCGACATATTTGTTTTTGTGGTGCTTTTAGTGCAATTTATCTTTCTTCCCATTTTTACAACCTTAGCTTTCATTAGTGCCAAGATAGCGAGTTTGAGGTTTTTAAGTTGTATGGCAGATGGCATGCTCTGTTATAGATATAGGTTATAGGATAAATTACTTTGACATGGAAAGAAAATATATTAATAATTTATATTAGGGGTATTCACGGGTTGATGCGAAACACAGTTGCGATGATGCGAAAATGCAAGATTGCGAATTTGGTCTTCATTCCAACAACAAACACACTAGAAGCAATTTTGCAACTTTTCTTGGATTACGCACTGCTCAAACCTATTGCGAAAGCGCACAAACAGTGATGCGAAACAGCTGATTCATGTTCTGGTTGTTTTCAAGCATAGTTGCCATCTGGGTAAAACTTTAAAAAGGCTAAGTTTGTACGTTGATTTAAATAAGTTTTTGTTATTCTGAAATAAGGTGGCAATATATTTCTTTTAGCTATCGTAAATTTACAATATTGATGTTCACGTGTTAGTACGAAAAATATGTTGCATTTTCGCATTTTTGCAATTCGCATCAACCCGTGAATACCCCTATTAATTTAAGTGTATTATCTATATCTCTGTAATATGTCTAATAACATTTAATATTTATATTAATGCATATCAAACACTTTTCGATGAGTGCAAATATATCGAAGAGTCAATTCCTTCACCCAAGCGGAAAAAGAAAAGCATGAACCTGCGCAATAAGCCGAAAACTAACTCGATACCACCAATGCCACCACCTGTTGAACAGGACATTGTGGACGATATGGACATTTGTACTGATACGATTGCCTCCATATCTGCTCCAAATGCACCAGAGACCGTTTCCTTGCCAATATTAGCACCATCTATACCAGTTAGCCAGCCTGTTCTTTCTTATGCTCAAGCTGTTTCAATTGCTCCTCCTATTGTTAACACTCCTATTTTTGAAACTTCAGTTGTTGACGCTCAACGGATTCCGATTACTACTGCTACTATTTCGCCTAAGCCATTAATCGCAATTCCACCAACTAAAGCAATCTTTGTCTCGCGCTTAGCTGCTGATACAACTGAAAATGATATTCAATTTTTTATTAATTCAAAGTTAAATAGTGGTATCCCTCTTTCGATCCAAAAATTCAAATACTTAAATGCGAGACTGACTACTTCTTTTAGATTGACTGTTCCGGAAAATTTATTTAAAAATCTTGTGGACGTAAACTTTTGGCCCCGTAATACAATTGTTCATGAATTTGAATTCAAAAACAAACCGCGTATTGCAAATGTTGTACACTTGCCTCGTCCTTCTAACAGTCCTCAGTACCATACAAAAAACGATTAAAAAATCACAAGTCTAAGTTAGAGCTTGTGTATCAAAACGTTAGAGGTCTCAATTCTAAACTTTCCGATATTTTCATTAATAGTTTTGATTTTGAATATAACTTTATAATTTTTACTGAAACTTGGCTTCGCTCCAACGTTTTAAATTCTGAAATAATGTGCAATAAGTTCCAAATTTTTCGTAAAGATCGCTATGATAAGATCGGTGGTGGCGTTCTGATAGCTGTCCATAACTCGCTTGCTTCTGAGGAATTAACCATTCCTGGCACCAACGACCTGGAGTTTATTTGTGTTACAGTTAAACTAAATAATTATTCTATTTATCTTACTTGCTCTTACATTCCACCTAAAAGTGATTTAACAATTTACTTAAACCATATTAATGCCATCGAAACTGTCCATAATATGCTTAAAAATATGGACACTATCATTGTATTAGGTGATTTCAACTTACCTTCCGTGTCTTGGCGTTTTTCCGATGATTCCGCATTTCTTACTCCTATCTCTGCCTCCGATTGGATAAATGACTTCTTAGACAAATTGTCTGATCTGTGTCTTCAGCAGGTTAATAATATTCTTAATAAAAGTAATAGATCTCTTGACCTTGTATTTGTAGACAGATGCACTTCCGTAAATCTCCGTCGTTCGAACCCAGTTTCTTTTCCGGAAGACGATTATCATCCAACTCTTGAAATAACAATATTACTTGCCAACGAAAATGAAAATAAATTAGCTCCAGATACGCGAAATAATAAAATTTTTAACTTTAAAAAAACAGACTATGTTAAACTTAATGCTCTTCTCGCGCGGATTGACTGGTCCCCAATTTTAAATAATAGGTCTTCGTACTCTTTTTATGATGTCGAATCTTCAGTGCAGTTTCTCAATGATACCTTGCAAAAATGCTTCTCATTATCTGTGCCAAAAAAAAATATTAATTTCAAGCCTTTAAGCCCTCCTTGGTTAACTAATGAGCTTAAGTCTTTAAAAAATTCCAAAAATCGCTTATTTAAGAAATATAAAAAGTCAGGCTCTAATTTAGACTTCGCTTGCTATTCCTCTTGTCGTTACAGATATCAACTATTAAATAAACAATGCTACTCTGCATATATAGCCAATATAAAAACTCAATTCAAAGATAATCCGAAACTTTTCTACACGTTTGTCAATTCAAAACGAAAAACCTCCAGCTTCCCACCTCTTATGAAATTTAATCATGATGAAGCATCTTGCGACATCGATGTTTCCAACATGTTTGCAAACTTCTTTAAAACAACCTACTCCGATATACCATTGAGCATGAGTCTTGAATATCCTTACCTACCACCAGTTAACTCTTTTGAAACCCCCGTAAAACAAGTTAAATCTTCTTTTACTACTGGTCCTGACGATATCCCGAGCTGCATTTTAAAACATTGTTCTAATAGTTTGTGTTCTCCCCTATCAAAAATTTTTAACTCATCCTTGCACAGCGGTCATTTTCCCAATATATGGAGAAAATCTTATATAATACCTCTTCATAAATCCGGTTCAAAAATTGATGTTTCCAATTACCGAGGTATCGCAAAACTAAGCGCAATCCCTAAGTTATTTGAGAAAATTATAACTGATCAAATAACCCACGTCGTATCTTCCTCCATTTCCACCTCTCAACATGGTTTCTTAAAGGGAAAATCTACGATAACTAACCTCTTGGAGTTTACTACGCGTGTTATTAAAGGTTTTACTTTAGGACGACATACTGACGTTATTTATACAGACTTTAGCAAAGCTTTCGACAGTGTTAATCATTATCTTCTTCTGAAAAAGCTTCATCTAATTGGGTTTCCCGTCAAACTATTACACTGGATTAAATCGTACTTGTCGAATCGTTCGCAAAAAGTTTTATATAAGAACTCTATGTCAAAAAATATTTTGGTCACATCAGGTGTTCCTCAGGGAAGTCATCTTGGTCCGGTTTTATTTTTACTGTTTATAAATGATCTTCCTTCTGTAATAAAACACTGTAACGTCTTAATGTACGCCGATGACGTAAAACTTTTTCTAACTTACAAATCGCCTGAAGAACAACAACTCTTACAATCCGATTTAAATAGTCTAGTGGAGTGGTGTAATTTAAACCTTTTAAAATTAAACTTGAAAAAATGTAAGCAAATGACATTCTCACGTCGAATTGCTAATAGTATAAATTACACTATAAATAATACTAACTTAGAAATTGTACACAGTTTTCTTGATTTAGGTGTAATTATGGATCCTAAACTTCGTTTCAATCTTCAAGTTAATTTGGTGGTAAATAAGGCTAGAGGTGTCCTTGGTTTCATTAAAAGATGGGCTAAAGAATTCAACGATCCTTTCACTACTAAGATACTTTATACCTCTCTTGTTAGACCAATTCTTGAATATGCATCCGTAATATGGAACCCTCAATACAATGTCCACATCGATGCATTAGAATCGGTCCAAAAACAATTCTTACTTTTTGCTTTACATTATCGTTGGAACCCCAACATTATTTTACCCCCTTATGAAACCCGCCTTAAAATTATTTCCCTGCCTTCCTTAAGAAGCAGAAGAATTATGCTAAATGTCTCCTTTTTATACAAATTACTCAGTGGTGATATAGACTCACATTACCTCCTTTCTTCATTAAACTTCAACATCCCTAGGGGCGGAGCCAGACATTTCCAGCTTTTTAAGTTGAGTCAGTGCACTTCTAATTATGCCCTTCACGACCCTTTGCGATGTATGTGTAGTGATTTCAATGGCAACTTGAACTTGATAAATTTTTCTGACTCGGTGGATGTCTTAAAACGTAAAATGATATTACATTTGAATACTTAACGCATTCATTGCGATAACAAATATAACTCGCGATAATTGTGTAGATTTTACGATTCAACATATAAGCATTATCGAATTTGATAAATACTTTAAGTTTTCGTTTTATTTAGTTTCGTTGCTTAATTTTTTCATGAAATTATTTTTGATCTTTAGTTCTATAGCTTGTTTAAAATGGGACCATGTATACCGTATCCCTCAGCTTGGTGTGTCAGAGTGTATCTCTTTTCCATACAAGTTTTTACCTGCGTTGGCCCAAATGCATGTCCAAATAATAACTTTAGCTCGGTGTTCCCTTATTTTAGTGACCCGAATATATAAATATATTGTGCCTGCATAATATATATTTGTATATCTGTGCTATGTTTGGTATTGGTTTGGTGTTTGAGAGTTGCATCTCTTTTCCACGTAGGATCTTGGGTTGGACAGTGGCCCCAAGCCGAATGACTACAATTATAAATGCGGTTATATATAGTCTAATAAATTACTTTGGATGTTGTCTTGTATTTCTTCGTGTTATGAAGAATGTGCTTTTATTCGATGATGCTTATTATGTTTACATAAGCACAAAAATTTTAAGATTTCAAATTTCAAATTTCTTTATTTAATTTTAATTTCCGCTGAAAGGCCAAGCAATTGTGCTTAGTGGAGGCTTTTATTTGCCAACAGGTGGTAGGTTTTAGCACGTAGGTGCATTCTATTCAGTCCGGCTGATCCGGGAACTTCTTAGAATGTAAATCGTGCATGCGTATGGCGCGGGTCATACGTATCTATGAAGATTTCCTACTTCCGGGCGAATCCAAAAAAAAAAAAAAAAAAAAAAACATTTTAATGAATAAATTGATTTTTTTGGACCAGATGATAAGTCCACTAAGGCAAGAGGTAGACATGACGTGTTCTTTTCGATTAACCTTGTTGTGGTTTAAGAGTTCGGAGACTCTTTTAACTTGAATAATTAGTAGTGTTAAATAAGTACTTTAGATTTTTTTCATAAATTCTTCAAATGAATGGTAATAATTAAGAATTTTAAACCTAATTGATTCAAAACCAATTCCCTCTCTAAAGATGAATTCATGACTGGTATGATTTTCATGACTTTTTTACTTAAAGGTTAAATTTAATGAAGGTTCCTGAAATAGTTGTCTGTTTTAGCTTATTCACAATTATGACAGTTAAGACTTCATTCAAGTACTTAAAATTTATTCAAAATTATGACAGTTAAGACTTCATTCAAGTACTTAAAATTTAAGTAGCCTATGATTTACGACTTTAATATGGTGAAAATAGCTGCATTTATACTGGTAGATAATTTCCGGGAGTCGTTAAAATGTCCAACATGCTAATTAGTTATATCACAAAAAAAAAAAAAAAAAAATAAAAAAAATAAAAAAAAATATAATCACAACGTATTCTTGAACTTGTTCATGAGTCTTTTCACCAATGTGAGCTAATATAAAAAAAAAATCATAATGTACAATTGAATTTAATATATTCCAAGTCACATACTTTTATAAATAGACAATGTCGTAAAACCAAAACGTTTACATTTGCAACTGGCGAAAGATGTTCTCTTTGAATGTCAGAAAAATATTAAGTATAAATCTTAAATTAATTTTAAATATTATTTTCTTTAATATGCCAAAAAGAAAAAGAATGCATTAAAAATAATAATGTTACGGCACTTTTATGTTGACTGCCTGAGATGACAGCCAAATGGAATGTGTTGCCGCTAGCGTCAAAACTAGTCGCCAAGATTTTCTTCAACTACCCACGTGCATTAAAAATAGCTGGCAAAATAAAAACAACTCGACTGTCTGTTCGAATTATTGTGTTCACACAATTTTTTGATATGTATACAATTTAAACGAATATAAAAATGCTAAAATTATGTAATAACAACAGAGACAGAGGATAGACTGTACGGTTCATTGTGTTTATTATACATCTGTTTTCCTCTTTGTATATTTTGAGTTGTGTTTATTTGTAAAAAATTTTCAAATTCGATTGGGCTATTTTTACAAAATCTAAATTATTCAATGATATTTTCAACTCCTGACACCATGTATTGCTTCACAATGAAATACTACAGGACAATGCGAATTTCTTAAATACATTAAATTAATTTAGTATCAACTCATACATATATATGATAAATAATTAAATTTTATATCGATAAAGTCAACATATTTTCAAAATTTATCGATTAATAGTGGCATCTGACGCAGCTCTTTGCCGCGCCTTCAGGTCGAAAAAGTGTAACCATTGCTTGTCAACGTTTCTTTGCCTTTTTCTTTCTCAAACGTTTGTACACTATTTTGCTGAAAATAATTTAAAAAAAAAAAATTAAAACTTATTGAAAAAAAAAATACAAAAACTAAAATTTACTGCCGGAACTCAATTAAAATTAATTATCTTCTGTTTTTTGTTTTGTTTTTTTTTTTTGTCATATGAAGCAAATCTCAGTTGAGTAGAAATTTCAATTGAATTTGATGTAAAATTCAATACAAACACAAAAATAATGTCATAATTACATTATTTTTATATAAAAACTTCCCATGAGTTTTTCTGTTCTAATGAATTCGCCACCAGTTTTCTCTAGTCGAGTCTATATCGGCTGAAGACTTTCAGTGGCGAGTGGTAAGCCAGATGTCCATACATTTTGTTAAATTTTAATGACTCTGGGCGCCTTTCACGTCTTTAATTCTGTTCAAACTATCTTCACTGAAGGCCATTTCTCTTTTAAATTGATCTTTATATTAATTATTTAATTAAGGGTGTAAGTATACCCAGAAACCTAAGGGATATTTTTAAATGAGGGTTTTTATACCTTAAAATATACACATTCTAGAGTATGTTTAGTTTTTTTGTTAAAAAAAATTAATATTAAGGTAGATACAGCCTTTTTTGTAGAGCGCTCTGAAAAAAAGGTAAAATGCGGTTACCAAGATTGCTCCTCCTAAATTCATCTGAAACAAAAAACGAATAATATTATTATACTAGATACTTAAAACTCATACTTGTCGTAGCCGATTTTGAAAATATGGATTTTTCACGGGGACTTCCGTGAAATGACCGATCGGTACACTGAATTTCGAGAAATCTTGGTCACCGACTTTGAAAACATTGTTTCGAGAAAAACGCGTTTGAAAATAAGGGCGCGCTCGAAGGCGGTTCACTCACTAGGCTATAACTTTGTTATTTCTTGAGATATCGACTTGAAATTTTAAGCACATATTTTTGAGACTTGAAGCTTTTAAGAAACTGCAAGAAGCTTTTGAAAAAAAAGTTCTGGGTATACAACTACCCTTAATGGAAACTATTTAACATCGAGAAAATTTTCATTTGAGTTTATTTTGAAATCAAAATAAGTTCATTATTGAGTTCATTATCTTAAAAATACGTGTACAGCGTTTCTTTTTCAACAAAAAAAAAAAAAAAAATTTCAGAATTACTTCTTGACTTTAAAAATATTTTCTTGACTTTCAAAATGGAAATGAATCGTCGCGTTTTTATTAATTTTTTTCCTAAACAATTTTTTTGATTACTCTTTCAAAAAGGATAACTAGACTATAAAGAAAATTAGAGGCTAACATTTTTCAAAAAAAATGCCGCCAGTCCCCATACCCTCATAATACTACAGCTATTAAAAATAGTCTCATTACAGCGCTAAAACATTAAAGTACTTAGTTGTCTTGCCTTTAGTAATAAAATTTCGAATGTATTTTAAATTTAAAACGGTCATATGGTCTGTTTTGGTCTTAATAACCTCGGTTGCACCTTACTGTGACCACACATTAAACTGGATATTTTCCAAAACAATAGGGTCGGGGTCTAGTCCGATAAATATAATTTTGCAATGCTATCAGCTGAGTTAAATCATCTGCTTTGCACATGTTACGCGAATTACATTCCTCGTAGAGTTACATTTGGCCTCATGAGTTCGGCCAGACCCCACATACATGTTCATGCATTGACAGGTAAATATTGAATATTGATGCATTGAAACGTATTCCATACAGGCACATACTTTAAATTTTATTTTATTCTCGGTGGTTTTCCATGTGCGAAAAATATGTTTGAATTGTGAAAAAATTTTTTAACATCTATATTTTGTGCATTAACTTTTATTCAGGTGATTTTATGATGAAATACGATACAAGTATGGCACGAAAATCAAACATAATTCCTCTGTTTGTGTTGTTAACGTACTGCGTTTGAATATTTTAAATTCTTTTTTGACGCGTTTTTTATTTTCAACTATCCATGCCCAAAATGCTAGAAAGAGCATTTTTTATGTAAACGACCTTAGTATATAAAAATTCATTTTATATAAATGAAAATTATATTGATAAGAATCTATTTTTTTTTTTAAGATAATTCTTCGATTAAAATAGAACCCAGTTTGATACCAAATTTACCATACCTCCTAACTAGGGGTCGTAGAGAGGTTAAAGTATAACCACTGGAAATGTGTATTCAACATTTCATTTGAGACCATGCATGATTCTGTAGGAACTAGGGTTGCCCCGGTGTACCATAGTTTATCAAAATCCCCCTTTTTTTACCATGGTTTTACAAAATTAACCTATTTTTCGGCATATATCCTAAACGAGGGGCCGTAGAGACGTCGAAGTAAAAACATTCGAAAAGGTGTTTCCTTTAATTTGATAACAAACATAACCCTGTAGAAATATTCAAATTGCATAATTTTTCAAACAAAAAGTATGTGGGTCTAACCAGACACCTTGTGGCACAAATGCTATATATACAACACAATATCCTTTTATTATCCTTGTACTATTGTTTTTTTTTCGATCTGATTTTTTCATAGTCAATAGGCAAGGAAATTTTAGAAACTTACATCAAATTTTATCTGGTTAAAAAAATATATTTAGATCAAAATTAAAAGAGAAAAGGTCTGGCCAGATTAAGATGCCAGAGAAAGAGTTAAGGGGCATTCACTTTAGGATTTTTCAAAAAATGTACTTTTTGAGTATTTCTAAACATCCCAGAAATACTCCTAAAACCATTTTCAATAACGACAATGAAAAAAGTTTTGTTTTAAGGTTTAATCCCTAGCAAAAAAAAACCATTTTTTGTCTTGATTTTTTTACAGGAAGACCACAAAGTGTTCACAAATTGTCCTTGATGTATGTATTTATTAATGTACAAAATCTTTTTTAATAAATAATAAGCTTATTATAAAAAATATGTTTTCTATTTTCATAAAAGTAAAGTGGTTGTATATAAAAAATAAATTGCCAATTTCAGCTCTTAAAAGGACTCCAGCCGAGCTTCTTAAGATCAAATTGTGCTGTACGTGTTATTAAATGTTTGTACACATTTGATCGAGAACTGGACCTACTATTCTTATGCCGACTCCGAACGGCTAATGTACATGTTCTCAAGAAGCTTTACATTATTTACTCTCTGAGGTTTTCCATTAATTTTGCTCTCTTAGTGAGCTTCTACAGTTTAAAAAAAAAATCTTTAAATAAGAGGAGAATTTTGGAAAGCAGTTTTCTGATTTTCATTTGAAGAGTTTTATTTTCGAGATATTGGTGATTATATCAAGTTTGGGGAAGTAACGTTTAATCGTTTGATCACATTTAAACTATCATGATTCAACAGATTCTCCACCACATGAAAATTATGTTCCCATTGTCAAATTAAAGCAGGTTGACTGCATTGGTGCAACACCCGTTGATATAAGTTCATTAGTAAAATTATTTATATATCCTCTAACTTTTATTTATCTTAATAGAAAAAAAAATTCACTGAAACTAGATTTTTTTTAAAGTTAATGCTTAAAGAGGTTGCTTTATTTTGCACACTTCTCTTTATTCTGTCACGAAATGCAAATATAAAGTCATTCTTTTAAACATATTTGGCGGTTCCTTAGAATATTTTAGACGCATATTAATTAGCAAATCATCATTTCCATAAAATTAAATTAGTTTTTCGAACAAATGAAGTGATTTCTTAAAATAAAACAAGAAAAGGTCAAAATAAATAAGTTTGCAAGTTATTTCAGATTGCTTTTGTCTATCAGTCAGTCTAGCGGGGCAAAACAATAAATACGAGTTAAACAGTTAAGAGAAATATTATCCAACATTTCAATAAAGTTCAACCAACTTAAAGTTGGCTATAATTGTATTCCGCTTATGGGAGAACTCTTAACATTAACTTAAAATTATTTGCCTGATAGTTAAAAGAGGTTTAATGGCTGTGTGGAAACTATTTTTGGTAGTGTTTTAATATGAACTAAGGTATGTTTGGGTTCATTATTTCAAGCAATCGATGAAAGTTTTCGTTTCAGACTTTTGCGTGTCGTTGTTTTTGTTGTCGTTATTTTAATAAGCTCTGGCCGGAGTTCTTACAAGTTTTATGATTATTTAATTAAGTTTTATTTTGCCAACTTTTATCTACTTCAATCTCGCAAGTTTAACTCGTGCTAATTTTTGCCATCTCGCTCTCTCTTTCTCTTGCAGCAGCTGTGCTTGGACAACATGTTGAAGAAATGCTGCGTACTTAAAACAGGAAATGCTGGGTTTCTGCAACAACAAGGACAATGATTCAAACTGCGCAATATTATTATGAATATTTTTCGTTCTAATCGGACACATCAGCGTGCAAACACAACTATATGCACACATGTGCGACACACACACACACTTACATGCCCGCAGCCAAAGCTAAAGTCGGGCTCAAGGAATAAAATATTTTGGTCAACATCATTCCGAGAATGAATTTAAAACAACAACAATTTTACACAAACACATACATACAAGCAAACAAATATAAAGCAAGAAGAAGAAGAAGAAGAAGAAGAAAAAGAAGCAGAAGATGAAGAAGGACAAACAAAATATACAACAATAACTACCACAACAACAACCACAACAACCACATCAATCACATCAATCACATCAACCACAACAACAACCAGAACAACAACAACAACCAAAACAACAACAACAACCAGAACAACAACAACAACAACAACAACAACCACCAGAAAAACAACAACAACAACCACAAGAACCAGAACAACAAAAACCACAACAACAAAAACCACAACAACAACAACCACAATAACAACAACAACATGAAAGAAGAATAAATATCACGAGACTATTTTTTAGGTGTAAAAATTAAGGCATTAAAGTAAAATTAATGATAAAAGTAAACATAAAAAGTAAATATAAATGGAACACTTAATAAAAGTAATAAAATAAAAATAAATAAAAAGAGTAAAGAAATTGTGAAAATAACGCTTTATTAATTTAAATATTAATTTTAAAATTAATAAAACCTTGCAATTAAATTGTAAACAAAAAACGACAAAAACAAAAAATTAAAAGCATTAAAAAGAAGAAAGTCAAACATTGTAATGTTGAAAAGAAGCAGCATCAGCAGTTCCACAACAACTTAAACACGACAACAAGAACAAGAACAACAGCAACAACAACACCAACAACAACAGTACATAGAACAAAAATATCTTCATGATGTAGTGAAACAGAAATGTTTGAGAGAATTAGTCACGAAAGAGAGAGCAAACATTTTTGAGTAATTAAAACAGCCTAAACCACAAATATTAGATTAAACACCAATAACAACAACTATAACTACGGCAACAACAACAACAACAACTAAAAGAACAAAAACAGCAACAAAAGGCAAAAGGCTTTAATATGTATTGTGCGTCGTCCTCGTCGTTACAACAAAAACAATGAATAAAATTAAACATAACTCAAAACAAAAACCCAAAAACAAAACAAAAAAAAATAACAAAAAATAGCAATAAAGATAAAAATCAATCAAATATAAACCAAAATTCAGCAAAAATTACTTCAAGAACAACAACAAACACAGCTAAAAAAAGCAAAACACATAAAATTTTTAACAACTTAACATTCTTTATAACTGAAAAGCAAGAGAAAAACGCAAACCACTTGTAATTAATTCTAGCCAAGCAACAACAAAGAAAGAATAAATAAAAAAAAAAAAACAAAACAAAAGAAAATAGAACAAATTATGTTTAAACAAGTAATTTTCAAGAGAATTGTGCAAAAATATTTTTATTTAGCTAAAAATTTTAACTTAAAGAAATCTATTTTATTTATGCAGCAACAGTTTTTCAATAATAAATGTTTTATTTTTCGCTTATATTTTTCTCCATTGAATATGTAAATTTATTTTTTTTTAATATTAATATTATTGTTATTTTAACTTTAAAACTTTACAATAACTTAAATAACTATGATTATTTTTAAATTTTTGTTAATTTATTATGTAATTTAAAAAAAAGGTTTAAAAGCAAAGGAAGAAAGAACAAAAACGACTAAATGTTCAAAAAAAAAAGAAGCAGTTAATCCTAGTTCAGCCGACGAGTCATCGGGTGACTATTTCAGCTTTTTCAGACAAAAATATCTGACATCTTAAAATAATGACTTTAAAGTACAAGATTCCTCTATAAGGTAGAATTTTTCATCGTTTATAACACAGTCACCGGTGACTACGTCGACCTTCAGTGAGTATAAATTACGTCGGCCGAACTAGGGTTAAAGATGTTTTAGTAGGAAGAAAGAAGAAGAACAGCTTTAATAAGGATTTTTATGTTGTTTTCTGTCCGTCTGTAATAATTTAATTAAACATCACATTTTCTTTAATTAAGATTGTTTTAATTAACAAGCGCGCTTTGTAACAATAAAAACAAAAATACACATACACTCAAACACACACGCATACACACAAGCGCAACGCCTTCAGGCCATGCAAATTACATACTTTATTTTTATATTCGTTTTTTTTTTATAACTTTAACTGATGTTTTGCTGTTTTTTTTTCTGTTTGTTTCAAATTAGCCGATAATGAAGGAAATCGTTTTTTTTTGTTTGCATTAAAGTTAAGCGCCAAATTTGCGAAAAATTTAGCAAAACTATTTTATTTATAATTTAGTAAAAAGTGAAAAAATATACCTAAATTAATAAAATGAAAATTATAAAAAACCCATTAGAATTGTTTTTATTTTCCGTTTCTTTTCAGTTTTTTTAATTTATTTCAGTTTAAATGATCTTGTCCTTCTAAATCGACAAAGTCTGAATTTCTTTACTTTATATTCTTTTCTACAAACAGTGTGTAAAGATGCGGTCGCATTGACTTTCAACGGCAAAAACGTGTTGAAATCTTCCGAATCTTTATGAAATATGTTCTAATACCACTTAGAGCTGGAATAGAATTAAAGCGACTATCGACCGACGGGGTTTTCAAGCAATAGAATACATTAGAACATAGGAGGAAGGCGTCAAAAATTAAATCGTCGGTCGACAATCGCAACGAACATTCACCAACTCGGAGCCCGCATTACAAAAATCGTTGCGATTGAGAACATCGCAAAACAATAGAATGTATGAACATATGAACATGAAAACGTATGAACACGTCCAGAATGAAATTGCAGGTCTTTAGCCGCAACGATAAATCGCGAGACCCAATCTCGAACAGAATCCAAAATCGTTGCGATTGACGACGTCGCAAAACAATAGAATATATATGAAAATGGATGAACACGTTCAGAATGAAATTGCAGGTCGTTAGTCGCAACGACATATCGTAATGTTAAAATCTATTCTATTTTTTCTCTTGTGACCGACAAAATGGGTATGTTCAAAGCCATTTTCATGGTTTTTATTAAGTCTTGATGTTTGTTTTTGTCTGTCTGTGTTATATTTACACAATTGAAAAAAAACCAGTATATTGAAATGACATAGAACATATAAATAAGAATATAATAAATAAAAGCAACCCTGAATTGTCAGTCGCAATCGCTTCAAAGCCCGAACAGATTCAAAAATCGTTGCGACCGACGATCCTTACTGGTCGTCAATTGCAGAGAACACGTTCAGGATGAAGTCAATCGCAATGGTTTTTAATTCTGTTCGGGCTCTCATTCTGGACGTGTTCTCTGCGGTTGACGGCCAGAGAGAATCGTCGGTGCGTATATGATGCAACTAAGCTGAATTTCTAATAAACCTGAATAGTTTTGGTTAAATTTCAGTTTCCATAAATTTGTTCCTGGGAGAATTAAAAACAATTTTGTTTTGTCCTTTCAAAGGCTGAAACCAATTTTTGAATAAAATTTCAGTTCTTTATATGGGTTGGGTAGGATGGCTTGGGAGTTTGAAATGAACCATTAAATCAATGTGAGATATTAAAGCTGCGGCGTATTTTATAAAACAAGACAGTTAAGAAGGCAGCGAAGATTAAAATTGTCGAAAAACAAAGATTCCAATACAACGGTATAAGAATCGATTCGTTGGGTACTTCGATTGGCCAAAGAGCCAAGTTCAAATATCACGATCGCGGATCCACACAAATAGCAAAAACAAAAAAAAAAAAAAAATGGAGTACCACGAATGCTTAACACAGTAGAAGTGGATCTAGAGATTTTGGGCAATATTATGAACATAAAGGAAACGATATAGATAAGTATTAAATTCGAACGATAAAGATTCATATTTCTTAATAATTTAAATAAACAAAATGGACTTAAAAAACTAACCTTCTCGGTCTTTAAATGAGTCTAAAACAGTTTGTTTTGGAAACACCACTTTTTTAAGTTCATTTTCCTAATGGCTTCCAAGAACAATTCAATCTCTTCGACTGTCATTATTTATAACCAGATTATAATGATGAATTGATATTTCATACATTCAATTCAAAATTTTAAAGGTAAATTTTCACTTTCTTAAAAAAAGTGTTGTTCCCTGGCAGCTAAAATCAACTAAAATTGACATGTTCGAAATAGACTAGCGAGTTAATATTATGCCATTTTTGTTTACGACAGCACAAAGCTAACTTACGAGGCTAACAAAAGCATGGGACCCTGGTTGGATTCTTGGCTGGAAATCATTTTTCAGTCAAATTACTTTGATAAGTGATAAAGTAATATGTTCGTTGTATATAAAATTACAAAAAATATGACTTTCATTTTATGTTCGAATTCGATAGTGAACAAAAAAAAAAAGGCTCTTAAAATTATGAAGGGTATTCACGATGTTGTTTAAGTCTTAAAATTATTGGGGGTGTTACAATTTGGCCTTGCATTGTGTATTTGTGATAAATTTGATATTTGTCATAAATACAACAACAAAAATACAACAAATTGCTAGGAATAATATCAGACTACAGCAAATATGTTGAATATTTTTGAAAAGATAGACGACACATACACCACTTCGAGACTTCCCCTATACATTTTACTGATTTTCATCGTTCTTAAAATGTATAATAAATTCATTTAAATGAAATTTGAGAAAATGGTCACTAATTATGTCAAAATAAAATGGCTGAAAATGTTATTTCGACAATATTCAATTTCTCACAAAATGCCCAGAACTTTTTCGGTGCATATTTTATAAAAATAATACGATATGACAAAAAATTTGCTCTACGTTTTGCAAACAAAAATTAAAAAAAAAAATTTTAAAAATATATCTAGTGGAAATAGCGAAAAATTTCTTTCATAAAAGTTTAATGATTTTTTAAGGGTTTTTCATTTCTGAAATCAAAATGGTACCTCAAGATGGTAGAAACTGTGGTCCGGTGGGTTAGTACTATAAGAGGTCAACTGAGGTCAATGAGTTCAAGAAACAAAAAATAGTTCTCCCTGAGACAAAAAGAGAGACATATCATTCTTTAAGATCGGACAGTAAAAACCGAAGTTATGAACAAATATGTCGATGGCTACCCCTATGTTCGGCCAAAAATTTTTTTTTTCGAAATTTTCTTTCAATAATGCTTTAGATTAGCTGGTGTGTGGCGAAATTTATTTTTTCGAGACGGTCTTATGTCCATATATATCTTACCAATTATAAATACTTTTAAGTTCTTGATTAACTTTTATTTAGCACCAAAAATTAATGCATTTTTAAAATATTCACATAAAAACCAAAATTACTAAAAAATCAGCTCACAAAAGTGTTCGGAATTCAACTTTAAATAATAGTTAAATAATGAAAATAAAAATTGAATATCGTGTGCATGGACAGAGCAAGTTTTCGAGTAATTTCAGAATTTCTCTTTCAAAATTTCTTGATCTTACAGGATGCTTTCGAATAGATCACTCTAATCAAACCATAAATGTTCGATCGGGTTGAGATCCGGCGACTGACAGGATCCAAAGTCGAGTATTCTTAGTTGTATACTTATTCGTCGTTATCTTGTTGAAATATATGTATAACGAACCGAAGGCCCAATGTTTTCGGCACTTGCTTCCAAATTGCCGTTAAAAATCTGTTTGTACTGATGATGGTTCATTCTGTCTGTTATGAACTGGAGGTTTCCAACTCTATTTGCACTCATAACATGACGATACCACATCCATGCTTAACGGAAGGGCATCATGTATTTTATGGGTCCAATTTTTTATTTCCTCTATTCGGTTCAAAAAGATTAAATTTTGTTCAATTTATTTTTGTTCTTCAATAGTAGCCTCTGAGGATTTTCTACCCAAAGGTTATCAAATCCGATTACTTTTGCGAGGTTCTGTATGTAAAACTTCAAATATCATTAACTTAAATTTTAATATAATTAAGACATATGCTTGAAATTTTCAAGTTATTATTAAAGGTGCATGAAACTCAAGAAATATTAAATTTCTTCAAAGAAAAAAGCAGACATTCTAATTTTCCTTTTGTGTGTCAAGAAGAAATAAGCGGTGTTTAAGCCGATTTCTAAGCATCCTGTCGAAATAACTGTGCCGATGTTTCGTTCATTCTTTTGTTAGCTTCTCTCTTCCACTTCCGACACAATCTCACATCATAAACACACATTACCACATACAACCACGCGCACTTGCTGAATCCTAAGCTCTCAAAGAGGACGAAACTTACAAGTTCTAAAGACAAGAAGCTAAATAAAATTTTTGGAGGAGACGGAATATTTTAAGTTGCCGCCATATTTCTTTGAGTAGAATGAATATGCTAAGCATATGGATGTGTGTGTGTTTGTGTGTGTGGGTGTTAAGACGACTTTAACGAATCTTTTCAAGGAAAGCCAAGCTCCGCGTAGGCTTTGAGTGTTTTTTTTCGTAGCTAAGCTTGTAGAAGGACAAACTTTTATTTGAATGACTTAGTTTTTTTAGAATATAATATTCAGTTATTTTACATATTTGTCACATTTGTCACATTTGTGATATTTTGAATTAATTTCATTAACAAAGCTTTGTGACCATCAAAGTCAAACCTATATTTCATTTATAAAGCCTTTTTATTTAATTTTATTTATTTCACTCTTGTTTAAATAATACGCTGATAAGATTTTCACTAAAACCTTCAACCAGTTATGTAGTTGTTGTTGTTTTGACTTTTGTAACCATAGCACTCACTATACAGCAACTTAGCTTATTTCAGTTTTGAAAATTCAATCTCTTGTATAAACTCAAAATTTCTAAAATGACTTCAACTTTATAAGAAATGTGAAAAATTATGAATTTAAATAAAGAAGAAAAGCAAAAAATAACACTAACACTAAGAAAACTACTCGAAGCTTTTACAAACATATAGTACATATATACTACATGTATTCCATGGATGTTATAGCGATTTGTAAAAATTAATATAATTTAAAAAATATTAAAAAAAAAACAATAAACTTAATTTATGACAAACAAAGAAAAGTATAAAAAAAAATCTATGTGAATGTGTAGCAAACGTAAAAATTAATAAATAGAAAAAAAGAAAACAAAAAATAACAAGATAAAAACAACTTTATGAAAATGCAATATTTTTTAAATACAAAAACAAAAGAAATGTCTTAACCAATTTTTTATATTTAAATAAATACTTTATAGCTACTTATAAATATATATATAAAATTGTGTATATATATATATACATATATTATACACCTAAGTGTAAAGCTGAATAACTCACCCAGTTTAAGAACAAAAATGAAACCAAATACTTGAAAAGTAGAACTTAACCTTGATAAAAGAAACAAAAACAAAGAAAGTTACCTACAAAGTTAGTTTAGTTTAAAACCAGAAAGAAAATACACCACACGCAAATAAGCGTCAAATTTCACAATTTTGTAATTTTTTATTTAAGTGAAAATTTCAAACTTCAATTCTTCTTTTACGGAATTGTAACTATCTTTTCTATTCATGGCTTTTATTTTTATTTATGTTTCACATTAGGTTTAACTTTATTATTTATGTAGCCTTTACGTAAAGCTTTAGTACACAGCCAAGGAGACACTAAAAGCCAGTCAAAAACGAGACAACTGAAAAAATGAGCGCAGTATTCACTGAATTCCACTTTTATGAGCGACATAGGCATTACTTGTGCTAGTTCTGATAACCACCCAAGAGTAAATAATTGCTATGTAAGCTTCTTGAGAACAGGCACATTAGCCGTTCGGCGTTGACACAAAACAAGTAGGTCCAGTTCTCGATCATTCGTGTGGAAACAAATTTGATCATAAGAAGCTCGGTTGAAGTCCTTTCAAGAGCTGAAATAGCCAATTCGTTTTTTTTTATCAAATGATTCAAATTTTCATGGTATTTCATTTTCATCATAGAAATGTGTTGACTAATGTGCTAAAATAACACAGGCACATGACAAAAAAGTCCAGATCACAAGGTTTAATGCTGGGTACATGTATATTCTTTCGCTGAATGCGATGAAAATTTTATATGACATTTAAAAATTTTCTGAATTTAACTCTCTCAGGTAAAGATTAATTCTACTCAATTTTTTAAAAAAATAACGTGTTAAAATTAAATTTTGATATTCAGTTCCAGTGAATTTTTAAAACAAAGGCGATTTTTACCCAGAGTTGAGGGAGTACAGATTAAAATTCCAATTTATTGAAACGTAAAAACCTGAATTTCTCGTTGCCCCATGGCAATGGGGTCGAGGTTAAATCTTAAATCCAGCAAATAAATCTTCAGGACGTAAGTACCATGCTAATACAAATACAACGGCCATCCGACCTCTCCTGGGCGTCACTTCCATTACTCCAGACACGACCAACAGCCTATCAGAGTAGTTTCAACACCGATTTCATACTTACATGTATTCTGTATATAAAAAAGCGTAGGCAGAACAGTTAAGAAACATGGCAAAAGCAACCACTATTGGATGTGCTATAGCGTAGACCACATCACTTCTGACTGTGTGTGGCACATGGTCACCACTATTTTGCACCTTTGCAAACTGGCACTCCGAGGCTACTAAGATATACTTTTCAGCTCGGAGTACTCAATTCTGACACCTCATGCACACCAAGATATACACCAATTTTTTCATCGTTTAACCAGTCTTTATAAAACTATCCAAAGACCACAATGCCAATGTGCCGGTGGAAATTGTGATAGTACGTCTGTCGAGTGTAAAGACTATCTCCGTGCTAACAAATTTCAAGGATCATTGCTATACCTTGGTAGACATACGGTACCTTTGATCGAGTCAAAAGGTCCACCTACTCCCCAGATTGGGCGACCAACTTCAGGATTTGGGTGGTCACTCAACATTAACACGGGATACGACGAACCCGTTGCCTGCGGCCATCCTCCTTTATCCTGGCTTTGGACAGGCTGCTCGTGAGAAGAGGCGGAGTTTTGAAAGAGTACAGTACAGTACAGGTTTTTTAAAAAATACCTCATCAATATGACATTTCGATATGCCATTCGGATTCGAAATCAGTGGCTGATTTGGGAGGGGAAGGGGGGTACTGAAACGGCTTTTATAGCTTATTTTCATTTTTCTTCCACACAAAAAGTTCTCCAAGGGAAGTTATATTCTTTTCAGCGCGTATGTATATCCGCCACAGACTAAAATATATGAAGATACCCGGCTCTACACTCCCATGATTATCTTTCCCTTTTCAATTTTACTACGGAGAACTATATTAAACAAATTTTTGGGCTTACAAAAGCAAATACAGCCTAGTGGTATGTTAGTGTCTACGACTGCCGATCCAGTGTTCTCCCTGGTTCGAATTCTTTAATCATTTGCTTAATATTCATTTGTTCCTGCCTTGAGGGTTAAGTAAACGAATCCTTCAAAAAATTTACTGTTTCATTTGTAAAATTTGTTCTAGAAAAATTCTAGGAGATTTACGGGGAAGCTTCTACTAGGATTACTATTATTTCAAATTTTGAAACCATTTTAAGCATAAAATTATTTTCTTTAACAAGTAGAACAAGTAATATCTTTTACCTTGTTTTATCTGGATATTTGGTAAAGTTTCCTTGGATCGAATTCCGACCGAAATTAAAGTTAAACTAGTAAGATATGATCTTCGACTGGGCGAAAGATAAAATACCCCCACGGCCGAACCAAGTATATTCAAGGCCAGGTCATGGTCCTACGCTTTAATCTTTCGCATTTGGAATTTTTTATCCTCATTTCTTATCAACTGAAATTAAAAACTCATCAATATTTACGACTTGAAGTCGTAGCTGGTGGTAGAGAAGTTTGTGGATGAGAAGCCTTATAACTTGAATTGACTGAGGTAAAGGCAAGCATATGATAGAAACAAGATTACGTGTTCCGCAGACCCGTTATCTAATGCTCTCTTTCTCAATTGAGTGCATGACGTCACGCAGCGCTTCTGCTTAACAAAAACGAATACAAATGTGCGATCGCTTAGACAAAATGACGAAATTGAAAATAAATTCTTGCGGAAAATTAAAGTAAAAATAACTACTCTTCTGTATAAAAATATGGATACGAAAAATATGAATTTTTTAAATTTTCACGATTTGTTTTTCACCTAAACCATTCGAGACCAACAAAATTTTATTGCAACAATAGATTAAGGTGGTCCATATACATATTATAAAATTGAGGAAAAATATTTAGGCGTGGGTGCCAAAGTAAAATTGTTCCAAAGTCTGACAATAGCGCTAGATGAAGTCATGCTCTCTCTCTCTCTCATTTGCGGAACGCGTAATCTTGTTTCTGTTATTCTTGAGGTAAAGGCATAACCCTTGCCAAAAAAAAAATTTGTATCGAAGGTAGGCGTGGTTTCTTTATTTTTTAGATACAAGTTCAAATATCGTGATGATAGCTTGAAAATTACGAATGTTATCGTGATCACAGACAGACAGATAGACGGACATGGCTAAATCGACTCGGGTGGTGATGCTAATCAAGAATATATACATTTTTCTATACCTACCACGCCTCCTTATGGGCGTTAAAAACGGACTGACAAAATAATGATGCCTCTTTTGCGTTTTTTAAAGGTGGGGGTACAAAAATCAGGCGGAAAAAGTGAGAAATTACACTTAATGTCAGCCATTAAGTGTGGTGAGTATAGTTTTGTTTTTATTCCAAATTCTTTTTCGAGAATCTTTAGGTGCCTCTTGTCATGAATCTGACTCAAATTTTTAAACCGAAAGGATTTAATTTTTTTTTTTGTTTTCTTGCTTAAATGTCGAACGTTTAGCATTTATTTCTTTTTTAATCGCAACCTCGTTCTAAATTTTATTGTTGTTATTGTGAATACTTTTACGGGTATAACATTTCTTTAAAACTACATAATTTTAGAACATCCTAGAACAGATACAATTATTGTAATACATACATAGGTGATTAAACAAGTTTTTGCAATACAAAAAAAAAAGCAGATAAATATGAATACAAACAAAATGAAAGAAAAAAACCAACATATTTAAAAAAAAAAATGTGGAGCATATGAGGCAGCCAGAGTTTGAATTATTTTAGAATAAGTGAGGAAATAAATATGAACAACCAACAGATAGATATGAAAAACAAATAAACTCTACAATAAACACACTCAAACTAATAAAGCAAATACCAGACACACAAACACACACATATACACACGCACACACAAACACTCGGCCACACTAAAGTGAAAATATGCGACACTTTTTAGATATAAGCCAACAGCAGCAACCACAATAACAACAACAACAAGAACACATTTACATAGATACACAGATACAGAAAACGTAGATTAATAGATAAAAATTTAGTAGATATGTGAAGATATCATTGAAAGAGTTATTATTAAATACAGAACAACAGCTAAACAGCTGAAAAAGAAAATGATGATATGTCAACAACAAAAACAAAAACTACAAAAGCAAATAAATTAATATAAACATAAAAAAAAAAATTAAAAATGAAATAATATATAAAAAAATAAGTTATAAAAAAAATGGAAGAAGTAAAAAATCAGCAGCTAAAATTTAAAAATAGTGAAGAAAAAAATTGAAAAACTTATCGTTGTCGTAAATTAAGATTTAGCATAATACAAAAAAAAAAAAAAAATAAAAAAAAAATTAAAAAAAAAACAAACAAACAAAATAAAAAACTAAAAAAGCAACAACAACATTATATGTTAAGAACATGTCAAGAACTCACTCCTAGAGCAAACCGAGAAACTACAACACAAGCACAAAGTTCTCATAATTTTTTTTTTGTGTTGTCATCGTTTCATGTGTCCAAAAGTTGAACTAAAATTTCATTTCAAATAAAGGAAAGAACACACAAAAATCTTAAATAACTATATTAGTTACAAATCAAAAAAAAATTAATTTGTACATTTTTTGTTAACGTAGTTTTTCATAAGTTATGATTTTCCAAATAAAAATAATCTATTCTCCCAAACATAAGATCCCACAATTAGCTTAAATTTAAATGTCTGGCTTAACGGCTTTAATTATAAAGAAAAAACAGCATTTTTTTAAATTAAATTTTATAAATTTAGTCAATATAAAAATTTAACTTATTGCATTTTACCCTCTTTTGTTTATGCATGAAAAGATTTAAAAAAGAAAAATAAAAAATATTTGGAACTCAAAGATTTTAATCGTAAGCAAATTGCAAGCTAATAAAGCAAACATTCATAGATACAAAAATTAATTCAACCAACATCTAGACAATGTAAACATATACACAGCCAATAAAAAAATTAAAAAAAAAAAATAAATAAAAATATAAAATGAAACTAATAAAAATGAAAGAAAGATTATAAAATAATAGCGCATATGTGTGAGTTTATTTATTTTTAAGCAAGGTTTGCAGACAAATCCTAAAAAAACATTTAAAATTGAAAAATTATCAGCAAAAAATTAATGAATAATATTAAATATTGTATAAAAAAAAGAGTGAAAAACTCAACAAACAAACAAATAAATTAAATACAGATTAAATAAAATTAAATAAAATATTTAAAATTAACAAAAAAAAAAAAAAAATATTTCAAGGTAGTTTGTTTTTTTTTTCTTTATAGCGCTCATTTTTCAGCTGCAGATGTTTGGAAAACTCAGAAAACAATTAACAGTAAAACATAAAAAAAATCAAATCAAAATTCTTGCCGAGCTATTTCCAAAAATAAATGCGAATATATTGCTTGTTATTTATTATTCACATGTCAGCAAGTGAAACCTACGGATATTATTTTGTGTTTGTTTTTAATTTTTGTTTTTTTTTTTAATGATCTTGAATAAACTCTTTAATTAAAAAACATAATTAATTTAGAATTTTAAGTTATTTTAAAATAGAAAAATTATTAGATGGACTTCTGAAAGTGGCCATCTCACCAAGTATCAAGTGTTAAAAATGCAAGAAATTCGTTAATTACACCCATTTAAATGATATAAAATAAATTTTTGGCTTAAGGGGGGGCTGTATGCAGTCAGGAGGCCAAAAAATCGTTTTTTCAAGAATATTTCCAGAGGTAATATTTGAAGCACCAAGAGCAACAACCGGATAACTCCACTTTTTAAAATTTTGAGATAAATAAAAAAACATCATAAAAATAAAGACACAGAATTTTTGCAAAATGTTCTTTTATTTTCGAGAGAAAACCCAAAAAACCTATTCATTAAGTTGAAGAAAACTAAAAAATAAAGATTTTTTCATTAAAAAAACGAATAATGAAGTTTTGGAATTAACCGGTTTTTACACCGTTTTTGGTGACAATTAATTCAAACCCTCGTTGTCATCATATTCTGGATTTTCACCTTCTTGTTGATACTGCTGGGACTCAAGTCTATTATAAAAGTGCACATCCGCTGGAGCAATATACTTTTTAGCCAAAGTAATAACATCTTCATACTTTTTTGGGTTAAGGGGAAGGCTGCGCCTGTATAGACAATTTGGTTTGAAAGGGTCGCCTTGAACATATGCTTTTATTTCTATTTCGTAAGTCGTTTATGTCCCATGATGATTAATGGAAGCTGATATAGAAGTAATATTTCCTTCCTAGGCATAAGAAAATCTTCAATATTTTGAAATGGTCCATTTTATCTTTTCTTTGTTGGTCACAGTTTTCTTGTAGAATGGACCCAAGCTGGCCTTAAAATCATATATCTCGTTATTGGTCACTGATATGACATTAAATTTTTTTGAACAATTTGATACTTAGTTTCGCCAATCTTTGGGTAAATAAAGACTCTCAACTCGCCTTTTTTGCTTTTCGATGACACCAAAAGAGCGATCGCACGGCAGAAAACTATGAACACCACGCACAGAGCAAAATGCTTTTTTACACACTTCAACTTCTATGCTAGAGCCCCCGTAAATAGTATTTGTTATGGAATTTTCTTACTTCATTTCCACTCACAAAACGACGTCTTTGAATAGAATTTTGATGTATTTTTTTTTATGTATTAATCCTTACAAATATGCATCCTATATTTCCTTATTTCCCAGTTCATGAAACTCCTTAAAAATTTTCGCATGTAGATCCCTGTTTCTAGGGTCAAAACTTTTTTTTTGCAACTACAGGGCTGGCCCATTGTTTTTGCTGCAACAACATTCCCCTTGCGGTTTGTATACTTCTTGCCTTCCGCTCTCCTCCTTTTTGCTCTTACTTTCTTTCACATGTTCTTATTTTGCACGCGTTTTTTTCCTGAATATGAGACAGAGCAATAATACCAGGTGAAAATCGAAAAAATAATGGTTTACCTTTTTGAAGAAGTAATGTTTCGACGCTTGATGTGTCTTCTTCGTCAGATTCATTAACATAATTTGAACTCGATACTGAAAAATCTGATTCAGTTTTTCTCATTTTCACTTATTATTAAAACCAAATCACAGATTACAGCGACGTCAACAACTGTTGCACTTCAATATAATAAGTTTAACATGAACTAAATTGCATCGCATACTCTCATATAAAAGCACCGTTTGTTTGCCTATGAAAAGCTTATTTAATGCGATGCAAAAACAATACAACTCCAGGAGTTGTCCTTCTCTTGCTCCGTTTGAAATCAAAGAGAATTTCAAAACTGCTTTTGATCACTTTATAGTCAAGATAATTGCATTTTCATTACACCCACTCAAGCGGAAATTTTTTCTTTAAATTTCTGCATCAAAAAACGGTTTTTTGAAAAAAAGTGGAGTTATCCGGTTGTTGCTCTTGGTGCTTCATTTGTAATTTAATAAAGTAATACATACTATATACACATCGTGGTTACTTTTAAATTTACTTTCATATGTTTTTTGTTTCTAAAAATAATTATTTTTAATGCTGATATAGCCGATCTCTGGGAGCTTCTCTAAAAAAAGTCGTTTTGCAGTGAGAAGGATATCTCTGGATTGGATAAGCTGAAATGAAATAACTAAAAATACTATATTTCGTTAACATAAATAAGGTATTGCCCAGCAATCACTTGAATGAATAAGCAAAATATTAATTTTTAACAAAATGGCGGCTTCTCAATAACAAATTTGTTTTTAAAATTAAAAATATTTGTGGATGAGAGAAAACCTTCGAGAAATTCCTAAAAGATGTACTTAAAAAACTTGTGTAAATATTTGAGCCTGGTCTGTTCAGCCGTTTCCTAGAAATCTTACTCACCGACTTCAAAAACATAGCTTTGAGAAAATCGCGTTTAAAGTTTCACATTTCTCAGAAACGTGCTCCGAGACGTCATTAAAATTGTGAGTGTAGTTTAGAGGATTTTCTTTGGATTGGCGTGAAATTTTCCATGTATATAATAGAGTGCAACGACTTTTTAACCTAAGGGGTTTCGTGGATTTTTGAAAAGTTCATATCGAATGAATATTTTCTGCATTTTTAGTTTTTTCTGCGAGATAACTTTTGTGTGAAAAAATTAATTTTTTTTTGCGGAATAACAGTGATAAAAGTCGAAAGTTGGATGTTTTTAAACAAGAAGCTGTTAGAAATGTAATCGGTTTGTGGCAACCAATGTGGCAATGTGGCCGGCATACCAATTATAACCCTTTTATTAATTTTATAATTAAAATTTATAACATCATGCTCCGTTGGTAATTTGGTATCATTTAAGTCACTCGCAATAAAAGAAATTTTTTTAAAATATTTTTTTGGTCGATTTTTATTACAAATGATCAAAGCTCTACAAAACTCGCGTTTGAAATAAATATTAGACGGATGCAGTTTTCAACTGTTTTTCACGGGTAAAACGAATTGCAATAGCCAGTGTTTGAAATTGCTTGACTATTTTCAATGTGGCTGTGGAAAGCGAATCAGCGAAAGTAAAAAGCAGAAGTGGAAAAATAAAATAATAATACATTGTATATTTAATAAATCACAACAAAAATAGTGTTGATACCTCTTTTAGCATTTGCGTTACAGATTTTTTATTCTTTTACGAGCTTTAAAATGCCTCAAAATCAATTTAAGGCCTTCCAAGGACTTGTAGGAATATTTTTTTTTTTTTATTTTGGAGAAAAAATAATTGGTCTCTTTCAGACAAAAACATCGATATGTCATTCAATACGATCAGTTTTTTAATACCGAAGATATGATGAAAATGAAAAAGGGTTTAGCCGATGGCCTTAGCTGCTAGTTGCTATTATTGCTTTATATTAAGCCTTAAGATTTATTGCTTTATATTTAGCCTTAAGACTGTAATTTTATTACTGTTTTAACAATAAAAAAAAAAAAAAAAAAAAAAAAAAAAAAAAAAAAAAAATGAAAAAAGGGAGCACTACGTTCGGCAAAAAATTTTCAAAAATTTTTTAAAAATAGTTCAGGAAATATCGATATACTTCCTAAGCAAAAGATTAATGATATTTTAACCTTAATCGGTCCCTTGTGTAAATTTTACACACACTTTTTAACTTCAAGCTGTTAGTTTTTTAATATAATTTCAACAAATCGACGGAGCTAGGATTTTGGATGGTTTTTTAAAAATCTTTTTGTTTTTAATAAATAAAATAATGAATAATAAATAACTTTTAACGACTAGATCGCATTAATTTCATTCATCGATAAAAATATGGCTCTTGAAAAAGTGTGTAAAATTTACACACAAGGAACTTATTCGTTTCTAGAAATTAGGGACCGATGAAGGTTAAGAGCTTTATTTTTTTGATATTAGGGTGGCACATTAGGATGGTAGAAACTGAGATATGAAGGGTAAGTACTAGAACGGTACACCTAAGGTCAATGACCTCTATAGAGATCATATCATATTGATCTCTTTGAGACAAAAAAAATTGATTTGCGAAACTTTGAAATCCGGCTGTAAACACCAGAGATATGAAGAAATGTGTCAATGCGCGACCCCTACGTTCAGTCAAAAAAAAATTTTTTTTTCGTAATTGTCTTGCAAAAATGTGTCATATTCGCTGGTATACGGCGCACTTTTTTTTTTGCATAGGAGGTTGTACGGTCTAATGCTTACTTTTCCGTCAAAAAACAATGGGGCCGCCTATACACAAACAGAGCGAGAGAAGAGCGACGCAACACGAAAATTTTTTGAACCACTCACCTCATCATACACGGTGTACAGATATAAGCTCTGTTTCAACCGTACCGGTGTTCAGATATTGTAACGTACAATATCTGAACACCGGTTTTTAATCCTGAAATTAAAAAAAACTCGAAATGCACTACGAAATGTCACGAGCTTAGATGAAAATTAAATATTTAAGAGAATTAGCACCAGGGAAGAGGTAAGAAAAAACCGAAAATCGGCCACCTGTTTTATGGGCGACCCCTTAAGAAGAACTATTTTCGTCACACTCAAGAATGCGATGGGCTTATGGAGCTTTTTGACCCAGACGAAGATATCTCGTTCATATTATGGATTTTTTATTAGATCAAATATTTAAAAAGAATGAACAACCTCTGTTTGTCTTGCTTAACCCTCCCCATGTTATAAAGATCCTGCTTGAATTAATTATCTAATGATTTCAAAAATAAATTCACAAACTAAAAATTTAATTGCTACTTTGGCGTAATTTTAAAAATTCAATCATGAAGAATAATTTTCACTGGGAACAGCTTTGATTTATGACATTTAATTGACCCCACAGTTGAATAGAAAATCAAACTTCAAACAAAATTAGTTGCCTGCGGCTTAGTGTGAATCAGTTCACTTATGTTTCGAAGCACCCACACAATTCGTGGGTCCAACAAAAACTGGCCGGGCTCAATTCGCACCAAATTGGCTTGGAACACCTACTAACTAAATGAAGAAAACTTATTTATTGAGCTTATTACAGTTTAATTGAATGAATCAATTTAGACAGACACCAGGCAGCAAAAAACAGCGCAGCGCAACAACAACAACAACAACAACAATAACAATCTAACTGAACTAGCTCGTGCCGTGCCAAATAGTTAGTAAATCAAAGCAACAAAAAACAAAAATAATTGCACTTAGCTAGAGATGATATTTTCCGTTTTTCCAACCCCATGCAACCAACCTAACCTATAAAGATAACACGGTGTAACAGTGAAAATAAACTCGGCTCGAGACATAGTAGAGGTTGTAGGTCTGGTTGAACATAAGATAACTGCATACTTAGTTTTTTTAATATACCCTCAAAATCGGGATTTGTGGTCAAAAAACCGATTTTAGGTAGGTGCATGTATAGTTTGTTATGTAACTCCGTTATATCTAGCTCAATTTTAAAAATTTAAACATTGATAAAAAGAAGAAAAATATACCTGTAATATAATATACAGACCGTTTTTTTAACAAAAAGAATTGACAAAGTTACATTTTAATTTTTTTTTAATTTTTTCAACTTCAACAACGTTTTGTTAACAAATTTTGTTTTGCACTATTAGTTTTAGCAGGATTCTGAAAGCCTGTTAAATTTTTTTTTTTTTTTTTTTTTTTTTTTTTTGCTTTGAACCAAGGATTTCAGGTGGAATACCTATTCAGTCAAGTCTGCCTTGGTTCGAAATGGGGTGATAGATTAGTGGGAAGGAAAGGGCAATCAAGTGAAACATACATATGTAGGATGTTCTAAGTGTGGTGGAAAGCCAAAGAAACATGTGAATTTGAATCAGAGGCAAGTGTTATGCCTTTACCTCAGTCAATTCAAGTTATAAAGTCAATCTCATCCACAAACTTCTCTACCATCAACTACAACTTCAAGTCGTAAATATTGATGAATTTCTAATTTCAGTTGATTAGAAATGAGGATAGAAAATTTAGAAAGGTTTTAAAGCGAAGGACCATGGCCTGGCCGGGAATCGAACCCGGGACCTCTGGGTTGGCAGTCTAGCACGCTACCAACTCGACTACCGAGGCCGCCTAAAATCATTTGAAAATTTCTCATTTTTTTTTAATTTTTTCAACTTCAACAACGTTTTGTTAACAAATTTTGTTTTGTGGCACTATTAGTTTTAGCAGGATTCTGAAAGCCTGTTAAATTTTGCGTTCAACAAGCTATCATTTACTTCAATCGGCTGAAATACAAGAGCACTATCGAATTTTTAGTATTCGTAATAAAATACAAAAAAAAAATGTTTTTTTGATCTTTTCGTTTATATATATTATCATAAAGATAGTGTATTGCCCGGATGTGACGGACTGTTTGCAGTTTTCAACCACAAACACGCTCCGAATGAATGGCGTTTGTTTATTGAGGGATCTTGCGAGACCATTATTTATTTAAAAACTTTTTGTGTGATTCTTGATATGTTAAATTCTGATATATGTAGGTTTGAAAGCTGTGCTATTACACAACAAAAATGAGTTGCCATCGGTTCCTTTAGCTTATGCAACGAACATGAAAGAAACATTCGACAATGGAAAAAATACTTCGTTATATAAATAACAACACGTTTAAATGGCAAATAGTCGCCGACTTTAAGGCTCTAACAATACTGTTTGGAATGCAAGGTGGATATACCAAGTATCCTTGCATTTTTTGCGAATGGGATAGTCGTGCGACTAATAAATATAACCAAAAGGAGTGACCACTGCGTGCTTTATTTCAAGTTGGCAAAAAAAATGTTTTGAATACTCCAGTGGTGCGACCTGAAAATGTAATCCTACCGCCTCTTCATTTAAAATTAGGTTATATGAAAAAGTTTGTCAAGAAAATAAACACTAACAGCGATGCGTTTCGTCATCTGATTGCAGCGTGTCCTAGGTTAAGTGAGGCCAATATCAAAGAAAGTATCCTACACGTTCAAATCTTTTATAAAAGTTATTTATTCATTTCGGTTATTCTAAGGTTTTTTTTTTTTTGTTACTCGGCAACAAGAAGAGTCGAAATTACTTAGATGTTGTAAATGAATTCTTATGCGCCTACGAAGAAATAGGCTGCAATATGTCAATTAAAATAAATTTTTTGCACTCCCATATAAACTTTTTCCCGAATAGCCTTGGGCAGTTTAGTGATGAACAAGGAGAAATGTTCCACCAGGAGATGGAAGCTATAGAAACTGGCTTTCAGGAAAAAAATTCCACAAAAATGCTGGCAGCCTACTGCTGGTCCCTAAAACGTGAAACCGATGATAATATATATAAACGAAAAAGGTCAAATAAACATTTTTTAAAAAAAAAAATTTTTTTTTTGTATTTTATTACGAATACTAAAAATTCGCTAGTGCTCTTGTATTTCAGCCGATTGAAGTAAATGATAGCTTGTTGAACGCAAAATTTAACAGGCTTTCAGAATCCTGCTAAAACTAATAGTGCCACAAAACAAAATTTGTTAACAAAACGTTGTTGAAGTTGAAAAAATTAAAAAAAAATGAGAAATTTTCAAATGATTTTACCTGTAACTTTGTCAATTCTTTTTGTTAAAAAAACGGTCTGTATATTATATTAAAGGTATATTTTTCTTCTTTTTATCAATGTTTAAATTTTTAAAATTGAGCTAGATATAACGGAGTTACATAACAAACTATACATGCACCTACCTAAAATCGGTTTTTTGACCACAAATCCCGATTTTGAGGGTATATTAAAAAAACTAAGTATGCAGTTATCTTATGTTCAACCAGGCCTACTACCTCTTCTATGTCTCAAGGCAAGTTTTTTGATTTTTTTTCATTTTGTAACACCGTGTAATTATTAAAAAATCAATTTGTATAAAGAAAAAACTGAAAAAAAAAACATAAGAAAAACCGACCACATCGGAAACGTTCCTAACAAATTAGCGTGTCCGAATGTGATGAGGGTTGTGCGGGTGGGCTGCTTGCTTGCTTCTGTGATTTTGTGTGTGGGGGCGTGCAAGCAAAAATGTGCCAAATAGACGTAAGACAAGATTTTCCTTCTTTATCAACGCTCATCGCCAGCAGTTCGTAATAAATTATAAAATAAAAGTCCATCAGCAGCTTAGATTAACTCAAAGTAGCCAAGAGCGACAAGGAACACTCTGCTGTCAAAAGAAGATGGCAAGTGAGTTGATAATAAAAATAATAATCAGGAAAATATAGTATATTTCTATATATATAGATCAACTTGAGGATGCAAATAAATTAGACAAATAAAAAAAAAAATAATGAGGGAAAAAATACAAATAAAAATTTCTACGTTAAACATTTAAAAATAGTCGCCGAATATTTTCGGTGCCGAGCTGATGGAGCGCAGCAGCGTGTTTATAAAAAAAAAAACAAAAAAAAAAAAATAAAAAAAACAATAATCATTTCTACGATACCAGATACAAAGTCATCGAGAAAAACAATTTGTTCAAAACACTAGCGAGTGACGCGTTTTGATGACGGTTGTACATTTGTCTCTAGATTATTTGTTTGTAAATAGATTGTTTAGCCAGACGTGAATTGAAAGCCTGATGTTTGTTACGTCGACAAAACAATTGCAAGATAAAAATTCCACCAAAAAATACGATTATAGGAAACAATGGCTATTGAATGGGCTGATAAAAAGAAATCGCTAAATAAAACTTACGGCAAAAAAACAAGAAAAAAAAAAAGAAAAAATAATGGCTAATATAAGAGATGGACTATGTTGAAATGTGATAAGCTGGATATTGGCAAAACATCCTTCGTATTTAGCATCATTTTGTGAAACGCGTCATTCACACAATACCATGTAGAACAATTGGGTGTTTGGGCCCATCTCTTAAGCCCATCTCAAAATGGTGTAAATATTAACTTTATCAAAATGGGATTTATCAGATATACTAAGTTTTTTCCTAGGAATTTGTTAGAACATACCATTAATAAATAATGGTAGTTTTAGAATAAAATTTGAATGTTTTTGTTTTTTTTTTTTTGGTGAAGTGAAATTTCTTATGGCTGGCGTTGGTCCAATAATTGTTATGGAAGCAGACTTAAAACTTTTTTAGTAGGAAATTACCCAAAATAAGAAGATAAAACTTGGTATGAAGGTTAATTCTCGTATGTATCTAATAAAAATTTTATCACAATATTTAAGTGATAAGACTGACATGCCTGCTGTAAGTGTAATACATATATAATGTCATTGAGTGTAATATATCTAAAACGGCCTAGAATTTTCAAATGGACACAAAAACTAAATCGGAAGTGAATATTGAAAATGTTTGAAAAATGTCTAGCTTTACAAGAAAGCTGACACTGAGAACGTGTTTATATATGCACCCAATTAACAATGGTATTGGTAAAAAATTAAAGTGGCACGTCCACTTAACATAGGTGTCTGTGGTTGTTTAACCCGCATCCATCGTTTGCATCAAATTGATGCAAATTCTTGAAACACATTCATATATTAAAAACAAATATGCATATTTAAATTCAGAATTTTGGCTACCTTCATAAAATATCAAAATAAACAAGTGAGCAGTTCTACAGTTAGAGATATTCTTATACATATCGTGCTAGAATAGTTAATAAATTGAAAATATTCCAATGAATAATATTGTCTTTTTGTATCTGCATCAAATTGATGCACAACGTACTTTTCGCTTCTAGAAATTTCCGATGGATGCGGGTTAAATAAAAAAAAAAAAAAATGGTACACCCTTTATAAAAGAAATATTGGACTAGAAAATAAATCGAGAGTTCGAAAATTAAAAGCGCAATGAGAGTGTACGCAGATATGGGATAAAGACTGTTTTGACAAAAAGAAGCGTCAAACATCTAGTCTTTCAAAAGTGGGTGTTATATACAAGGGCGTAGGCAGGATGGAAATTAGGGGAGGGAAAGGCCTTTAAAAAATTTCTTTTTATCATATCTTTCATATATCTTTCATATCTTTACCATATCTTTTTACCAAATCTAGTTTCAAAGAAAAAGGAAAAACCACATATTTCAAAGCCATCGATTTAATAAAAAAATCTAAGATTTAGGGAGGGGCAGTTGCCGCCCCCCCTCCTCCCTTGGCTGCGCCCTTGGTTATATACACAATTGATAAGCTTTTGATTCTGTTAAATCTAGTTGGATGAAATATTATTTTTTCTCCATTACACCATTGTAAAAAATGGTATTTAAACTGAGTGTGACACGCCTACTCATAGAAAAAAGGGCGTTGTATATGCAAAACTATATAATTTTGGTTTTGTAGAAGCTTTTAAAGATAAAATTTTGTATTTAAAGATTTTGATAATGGTTTTGATAATGGAAAGAATTAGAACGAAGAAATGGATAAATTGGAACGTCCATCCAAATCAAAAGGGTACGTATCGGTTTATCTAGATGAGTTTGGTATAATGCATATTGTATAATGGATATGGTATAAATGAAAGACGTGACAGCGTATATTTAATATCGTTCTTATTGCTATCCTTTCCCTAACAAAACCTTTTTTTCAAATCCCTATCCTTACTCTTATATTTGTCCTACTCATGGTTCAACTTCTTTTTTTATCAAAACTAAAAAATTTATTCAAAATTTTATTCAGCAGAATTTTTGCATTTTTGTTAGGCCTATGCAAATAGCCATACGACGTCAACATTTTCTTTTTTCATGTCGATAGCATTTAATTTTCATCTCTTAACATTTTCAGTAGCGCATATTCTCACAGGCAAATAATTCCATGCAACGGCGTTATGCAGCATCTAAACATAACGAGTTATAATTCCAAGTAACAAATTTGCAGTTTCGTTGCTTAATTTTTTATTTTTATCATAATGTCAAAAAATGACAAAAATAATATTGTCCTACCATAAGTTTTTCCTTAGAACCTATACTCACCGAGTAACAATTCCATGCAACGCCGATGCATTTTGAAAAATGGCTTTTTTCAACATTTTTGAAAACCTGCGAGGTAAAACGTAACGTTGTCATGTCAAAAGATTAATTGTGTTTGAAGTGAATTGTGAACTTTACTTGAAGTGCCCTATATGTTCCACTAAGTAAAAGGGTTACTATATATATTTATATATCTGGCCTTGGCTACAGTAAGTTGCAACACTTACCATCTGACGTTTTCATTCGAAACTTGATAACGTTGAACATATCTTCTTCGGAACATTTTGCCATTTGAGCGCCATTCGTGTTGTTTGAAATTACTTGGAAAATTCATCTCGACCAAAAAATGGAATTAACTCGTGATTAGATTTTATAACATTCGACATGGAATGCACCGATGAACTTTCTTTATGCAGCGATTAAAAATCAACAGCATTGAAAAAAACTGGTATAACGAATTCAATCATGGTCGACGTTCGCTCCAGGACGAATTTCGTGAAGTTTGTTCATAATCGGTTGGTGTACCAGAAAACATCGATGTTGCGTGTGAACTGATAAAGGAAGAGGCAGCTTTGGGTATAAGTATGACATGCATCAATAAGATATTGCATGATCATTTGGCAGTAAAAAAGATTTGTTCGCGTTGCGGTTCCACATAATCTGACAAACAATAAAAAAGGCTCGTGTCGATTGGTTGAAAGGAAATGTTGAAAAAATACGATCAAGGTGCATCAAAGGGTGTGCATAATATCTACACATATGACGAATCATGGAGTTATGCATATGAGCCCAAAACAAAACAGCAATCGTGTGTATGGGTCTACCAAAACGAGCAAAGTCCAACCAAAGTTGTTGGCGGAAAAAGCACATTGGAGCAAATAGTTGCCTTTTCCTTCGGCATTACCGGTCATACGGCGACAGTGGTGTTAGAGCAACAAAGGTCGGTCAATTCTGAATGGTGGACGACCATTTGTTTGCCACAAGTCATTGGAGAAACTCGGGAAAATTTGAAGAAGAGGCGAATTATTCTGCATCACCGTACAGCCCTGAGTTGGCAGTAATTGCCTTTTTTATTCCCGAAAATAAAGAAAAAACTGTGGTTAACGAATTGGTTGCTGCATTCAAAACGCTTCCTTTGAAACTCTTTTGAAACTTACCTTAATCGCAATGGAAAAAGTGCTTCCAAAATTGGTTAAAACGCTCCATCTTCATGGAGAATATTTTTTAAAAAAAAACAATAAAACCAATTTCGATACTAAATATTTGCTTTTCATTATAAGGCCGGAAGTATAAATAGTAGATAACCCTCGAATATTTTGTATGAATAAATTTTAAATTTGAACCCTTAAACACCATTTTTAAATGTAGACAAGCTGTTGACAGGACTAAAAAAACCCTTACGGAGCTCAATTATTTCTGAAGAATGAAGTGAAATTTAAGTGAACTTAATAGATACCGTCACAAGCTTGACTCGAAATCAGCAACGGCACACAAACACCAATTCCGGAAGCTTTAAATCAGAGCAAAATTGACGTTACGCGACATTTTTGACGCGCACTTAAAACAGCAGAAGAATAAAAATACACGTCAAGTTCTGAATTTCTACACTGATCATGGGTTGTGTCCGTCTGACTATCTGACTGACTGCTCAAGTGGTGTCCTCCTTGTCAATTAACACCATTTCACAAGAGAAAAAAAAATAATAAAAAGAAAAGGCAAGAAAATAACAATAAAAATATTCAAAGAAATGTTAAAAAAATTGAGCAAAAAATTATTTAAATCAACGTCAAAGTCAAACAAATCAAACGTCATTAATTAATTGAGCGAACAAAAAATGGCACGAATTGCAGTGTGTGAAGAAGACAACGCGAACGCAAAGGCGAACTTTTGCTTAAGCGGTTAGTAGACACAGCATAAAAAGTTCGTATAGTTAAAGAATCGAATGCAGATGGTAACTTCACAGCTTAAGTTAAACTACCAAGAAGCAATGGTATGTAAATTAAAATGAAAATTACTTAAGAAACGGTTAGTAAGAAGACCACTTTAGAATACCAAGAGAAAAATGCACAAAATAGAGCCACGTCAATGGACGCTTTTTTGGCACTTGGCGCCAGATGTACGAACAAAACACAAAAAAATACCAACAGAATCTCAAAATAAAATTTGTACCTGCTATACCTCGTATCTAAAAGAATTAAAATAAAAAAAAAATAACAATCTCATCGCTGTTACACGAGGAAAAGAACGTGATGTGATTTTCTTCACTTTAACGGAAACTTTTGTTAAATGCATAAAAAATACAAATAAAACAGAAAAAAAGATAATGGAAAGACAGTGCACACTTTTCTATTTTTTGTTGTTGTTGTTTTTGTTGTCGTTGCTGCCAAATACAAACCAACTGTTCTTCCCACCTACATTTGTAGATGTCGCACAGTAGATCGTGGTGTAGCGAACAAAAATAAAAAATGTGTTTGTCTCAAAATCCACCAAAATGAGTATCGTTGCAAAGGAAAAACTTCAAGTAAAGTGGATCCAAATTATCAGTCTAAACAAACAATAAATGTAGATTCTAGAATCCTTTCAATCACTACTTTTGGACAATTTTATTGTTGTAGATTTTGATTTTGTTTTTGAGCGTCTAGATAAATATTTTTTAAACACATTTTTCAAAATATCAAAAAATATGTTTTTTGGATTTCATAAAAATCATCAAAGAAAAATAGTTTTCATTAGTTGAAAGAAAAAAATTAAAGTGGACCCAGGATGACAGGATTTTTAAAATGGTCAAAAATACAGGAAATTTTAAAAATGTCCAATTTACTTATTCTACTATCATAACTATTGTTATGATCAATGCGAAAAAAATTTTAATATATTTTGTTTAAAAATATTTCTGTTCAATGTGAGATCTATTTGAGCACTTATACAGTTAAACGTTGAACTGTCCTATGGTATGGAATGTAAAAAAAGTCTGCTAAAATATCTCTCAAGCGCATGGATCTTGAAGATCATTATATGTGACTATATGTGACATCATTATATCGCGAACAAAAACAATAAGACAAAATTTACGCCTGGAGGCAAGGATATTAAGACCTAAAAAATCACACCTAGATATATAGGTTGGCATAAAATTCCAATTCAATTTAAAGGGGCGGTAAGGGTTTGCACTTTTGAAAAATAGATGCTGTATTCTTTTCCTATAGTAAAACATTTCAAGAATATAGTCCAAAAATTTGAAGTCAATCGGAGCAAACCTCTCATAATTATTAGCGAGTTAGTCCACTCTCCTCTACGACTGTAGCTCCGACTTTTAAAATTTAAAACGCGTTTTTCTCAAAACCACTTTTTAAAAGTCCGTGTTCACTGCCATTTAAAAACTACATTACCGATTCATTTCAAACTTGGGACACACTTTCTACATATAAAATACCCCCCCTAACGATAAGTATTATTCTGTCTTTTACATTAAGGGGGTTTTCCACTTACAAAATGGCGGAATTTTTCGTGAAAAATAGCAGTTTGACCATCGAAAATTTAAAAATGAAAAAAAAAAATAAATAAAAATAACAATCAGAGAACGTTGGGAGGAGTATTTGATGATAGTTTGACTAAATTATGATCTTTGATTTCAGATAATTTCAAGCTACGATACAGTGAACACCGCAAATCGTCTTTTTCCAATGACGTTCTTGGAAAAGCTTTGTCACCGGCTTGTTTGTTGATATTCTCGCATGAAAAAATTACACATTTTTTTTAAAATGATAGAAATTGAAAGAAATTTGCTCTATCCATATTTATAAAAAAAAAATCGCAAAAAGGTGTTTTTTTTTTAAGCTGAAACCCTTACTAACCACCCCCACCCCTTAAATAAAACATAACGCGTAAAATGTTTGTGTATTCTTTTCGATCGTGAAGAATATATCTCGTTATATGGTTCCCAAATCACACATCCATATTCCAGGATAAACCTTACTAAAGATAAAAATAAAGTTCTGAGGGTATATGGATCCTTAAATTCTTTCGAATTACGCCTCAAAAAACCCATCATTGCATTATCCTTAGTAGCTATGCTATCGTAATGGTTGAAAAAATTGATTTTTTTCTCTAATAAAATCCCCAGTCCTGATTTAGACTCAAATAATTTTTTTTTCCCATAAAAAACGACATTATGCTTTCGCTCCGCGAAATAACTCTTAACAAAATAACTCCTAACGTAATAACTCCTAATGTAAAACTCCTAACGGTAAATGAAATAATTACTAATGTTCAAAGATGAACGAACAATTAACTCCTGACGAAATAAGACCTAAAGAAAAAATTAAATAGGTCCTCAAATTTAGGAGTATGTTCATTATGAAATAAAACCTAAACGTAAATGATGAATTTAGTCCAATTAACTGAAGTTAATAGTCCTACTCCTAAGTAGGACTTATTTCATTTGATTTATTTATTATTTTTATGCTGTAAAAAGTTTGGGAGATCGTGAATGAACAAGACAAATAGGAGTGGTCCAAGGTGGCTTTCTTGGGCTCACCAAAATGGTTGTTAATAGATTTCGGAACGGTAATTCCGGAGCCAGGATAACAAAGAGGAATGAAACCCTATTAGGGAAAGGGTTTTTTACAAGAATAGAGTGCCGAACTGTATCAACGCTTTGGCGAAATCAGTAAAAATTACATCAACTTGATTGCCACTTTCCACTTGAAGTCCTAATGAAGTGAGAAAACAGTGTTAGGTTAGTAGAAGTTGATTTCCCAGTAACAAAGCCATGTTGCAATTCAGAGATAGAGTTTAGAGAACAACAGCTCTGTAAAGAGCAAATCATACAGCAGACTAGACAGACTCTTTCGTTGACCGCTACACCAACTCATCAGTAGTCTTGCATGACTTTTACCGATCGCTAAACAAGCTTATAAATTTGCAAAATACAAATTCATGCATAAAATTAATATAGATCCAAGGGAGATTTACGACTAGGGTTTAACCGATTTCGACTATTTTTAGTATATATCTTTTCCACTTTTTTTTTAGCATTTTGGCCCAGTGTCGTTAGGATCGGCCAACCTTAAAATGTACCTCCCATATAAAATCATTTAAGTAATTAATATAGGCTTATGGGGGGTATATTAAGGTGGGTCACCCCATATGAAAAAAAAAAACAATTTCAAAAGACCGCCTCTCATTTCAAAGCTTATGTTAAGGGGGTTTTAGTAGCATACAAATTTTTTTTAGGTGAACCCAAAATCTGCCCCAAATGGTGTTTTTTGTATAACTTCAACAGTTTTTAACCGATCGTAAAAAAAGTATGTCGTTAGATAGATCTAAATAAGGACAATGATTCGTCTTAACAACATTTTTACCTCTGATTCCATCTAGGGTTCCATTCCATCCCGGTACATCTCGGGTCAAACTAATTTTGGTCATTTTCAGTACACATCTATATCTTTATTTTTCTAGCTTTCTGACCGAGTTTCGTTACTATCGGTCAACTTTTCTATGTACCACCATAGGTGTCCGCTGGAATTTTTCGAGGGGGGAAAGGTATGCATTGGTGTGCACTTATATAAAAATGATGATATGAAAATGTAACATATGTATACACATATGAAATAAAAATTGATAAAATTTTTCCAGTCCAGGGGGGAGACTGTTCACCCCTTTGGACGCCCTTGTGTACCTCCCATACAAAATCATGTAAAAAATCAATATAGCTTACCAAAGTTCATTATTATGGGAGCACTTCTTTTATTTTTGTCCAGCTTTTGTATGGGCTCAGCCTACTGTGCGTCGCTTTACTGAACTGTTTCGGAACAACTGCTTGCAATTAAACTAACACGTTTTTTTATGAATTGCTTTTTAGACACTTTTTAGACAATTTTAATTTTATCTGGATAACTTGGGTTTTTGTTTTTATTATTTTTTATTTTCAAACTGTCTTAATTGCTATTAATTTTATTACAGTGTTGTTGCCCGGGAGATAATAGGGAGATAAAACAACAACAACAATAACCACAACAATAAAAAATTAATTAACCAATAAAAGTGTTGTGCTTTGCTCGAGCAGACTATTTTGCTGGATTTTTATAGATTTTTTACCCTTTCGGAACTTTGAGAAGATAATTTTCATAGATAAACAGATGCTAGAAAAATGTAGTTACTTCCCAAGGAACCATAGATCTACGTATTAGACAATTGACAATCCTTAACACAGAAACAATCCAAATAATTGATTTAAACTATTGTTCGATTAAACTTGAGTAAATATTCAAAACTTATAATTCTACAGGCTCTTATCTATTCGTTACTGCGTACTTTACAGCATCAAACAATCAAAGTTAGGTAATATTTACTGTTAGCAAATTAGAGAAAATTCAAAATTACTTTTACAAATAAAGCTAAAAGCACAAAAGAAAAAAAAAGAAAAAAGAAATGTTGTCGGTTCTATTGTCAACGACTGAAATTTTTAATGGCTCCATTAAAGCAATGAAAATGCGAACAAAAAAAAAAAAACAATAATAATACAATAATTTACACAAACACACAAATGCACACACATCCTCTCAAACAAATAATGAATCATATACGAGTATGTAGATGTGAATGCACACATGCAAATGCATTTTTATTAACATGCGAAAAATGGCAAAAGCTTTGCTGATGTTGTTGTTGTTACTGCTATGATGATTATTGTTGTTGTTATTCTGACAGCCAATGCTGGTGATAGTTGCTGTGCCACATTTTGTTGTTGTACTTAAGAAATTCGTTACAAGGTCGATTAACTATGGTTGCACATTTTCTAAAAAGTGCAAAATTCAACTTGTTGAGTATTAAACGCAAATTTAGAGACGCTTAACAATATGTTTGCATAACAAAAATGATAATTCAATAGTTGCTGTTGTTATTGTTGTTTGTTTGACTTTGCAATTATTCTGACTAAACAAATTATTTCAATTACATAGTGTAATCATAGAGTACAATTTGATGAGACTTACAATTGTTTAGTTCGAAATTATTTTAATAAATGCAGGGTATAATTGAATAATTTTCAAAATAACTTCATTAGGATTATATAAATTTCAATCGATGGTTTTTGGCAGAGGACTGTTTTTTTTTTTTTTATGGTAGGATTCAAAGTTTTGAGCTGTTATTAAGCATATTATTTAAAACAGAAATTAAGCTTCAGGACTCACATACCCTCGAAATTTTCGAAAAATCAATTTTTTACAAATTTTTATTCGTTATACTTTTAAAAATTTTACGAAAATTCCATTGCGGAATAGCTACCTGGCTAACTGCTGCGACTCTCTCGAGAGCTGCGTTTCGTATTTCTTTTTCTCTCAAAACCTGGGTTTCTTAGAAAACAAGGCCATTTATAGGACCATCTGTGAAGTTGAAAATAATAACAAAAAATGTTTTTTTGAGAGCCGAAGTTGACTTTAAATTGTCAACACTGCTTTCTATGACAGCCAATTTGACATTTCTCGGTTGTTTTGGAGTTACTTTAACAAAACATCATGAATAGACACGCACGTCGGAGCAACGCTTGCAAATTGTGAAAATTTATTTTTAAAACCGTGGATTAGTTCGGGAATATTCTGTTCAGCTTTATATGCGACCTAACATAAAGAAAGGATAAAAAAAAATTCAACAGTCCGCTATTTTTTTTCAAAATCCTTGATTTTCATACCGAACATAGCAAGTAACTTATATTTTAATAAAAATTTTTAATTTTTTATTTCAGACGTTTCAGAGCTGAGAAATCATGTCAGGCAATTTAAACAGGGTTGTCTTTAGTTGGCCCTATCTACGTTAAGGAATAGAAAAAATGTAGAAATACTACAAAAATACAAAAATGTGGTATACACATAAATGTATAAAATTAGCAGATTGTCAAAATAAATTTTTCGTTGAATAAAAAAAATCTTAAAAATATGTCCAAAAGAACCAGGCCGCCTCCTTAAAAGGAATTATATACCCTCATAATAAATGAGGGTTTTTATACCTGAGTATATACACATTCAAGAGTATGTTTCGTTTATTTTATTAAAAAAAATTTAATATTAAGGTAGATACAGCATGTTTGTGTATCCTGTGAAAAAAGGTTGCTCTTCATAAATTGTTCTGAAACAAAAAAAAAAAAAAAACGAAAACAATTATTAAACTAGATACTTTAAACTCGAACTTGTCATATCCGATTTTGAAAATATTGATTTTTCACAAAATAGCGGACTTCCGAACATAATTTAACGATTTTCGACCAAAAATTCGTTATTATTGTGCCTATAAATAATGTATGAAGCTACGAAAAAAAATCCTATGGCAAGTACGAGGTTATTATGAATAAAATAAGCTTGCAAAAACTAAAACGATCGGTTCACCAAGTTTCGAGAAATTTTGGTCACCGACTTTGAAATCATGGTTTCGAGAAAAACGCGTTTGAAAATAAGGGCCAGCACGGCGCGCTCTCGAAGGCGGTTCACTCACTAGTCTATAACTTTGTTATTTTTTGAGATATGGGCTTGAAATTTTAACCACATATTCTTGAGACTTTAAGCTTCAAGCTTTTAAAAAAAAAAATGAAAAAAAAAGTTCTGGGTATATAAAAAAATAAAAAAAAAAATAAATAACTGGCCATTTCAGCCCTTGAAAGGACTTTGACCTAGCTTCTTATGATCAATTGTGTTGTGCGTGTTATTAAGTTTGTACACAATTGACCGAGAACCGGACCTACATGCTTAACGCCGACTCCGAACGGCGATGAACGGAAAGTTCTCGTTCTCAAGAAGCTTTACATGGCATTTTGATTTGCCATTGTCTGCAGAGAGGTGGCGGCCGTACAGAAAAATTATTTTAATTCAAATAATTTTCTGTCGCTGCTGGGATTCGAACCTGGGTTTCCAAAGTTCTTTGACATAGCGGCCACGCACTTTAACCAACTACGCCACGGACGCCACAATAATCCTGGGTATATAATCCTGGGTATATATCCTGGGTATATAATCCCCCCTTAAATTTGAAGTACCCATGGTATGGAGAGAGCAAAAAAATCATTGAAATTATTGTTATTTTTGTAGAATTAATGTTTCTGGGTATAAATCCAAGAATAAAAAAGTAATTGTCTATATTAACCTTACTTCAGTTAATCGGCCGCTAGGTCATAGACTTCCTGTTCCTGAGCCACCTCAGCCTATTGATGACGTTTTAGAGTCCAGTATTGAATTTAATGAAAGTCAACTCAGCGATATTGAGTTTCAAGGTTCTCTAGAAAGCGTAGTTGAATGATTTAGTGAGTGATTTGGGTTTGATTAAGGAAAAAGCAGAATTCCTTGCTTTAAGACTGAAAAAAAAAAATATTTATTGAAATTTGGAACATCTCTTTACAATTATAGACCAAGACATCAACTGTTTGCTTTAGTTTACAAGCAGGAAGAGGATTTGGTTTACTGCCACGATATTGACAGTCTAGGAATGAATTTGGCATTGAGTTCAAGAAGGAAGATTGGAGATTTTTTTGTATAGACTCACCAAAAATTGTTTCACAATGGAAATCCATACTAATGCTTAATTGTCTGTTGCTCATTCAGTCCATATAAAGGAAACTTACGAAAAACCTAACATAATTGGACAGAAAATTAACTAATACAGCTCACGATTGGATGGTATGGATGGTGTGGATACTTAAAGTTTGCCTCTATTCTCCTTGGCTAATAAGAGGGATTTAAAAAGATTTACAAGTTGTGAAAACCCCTAACTATGAACTGATCGTAGTTTATATGATAGACAAGTTCAAACTCTTGGTTGTCTGATGACCAGCACGGAGCAAGCTTTGGAGCCAGCTGAGAGCAATTGAGAGCAAAGGCTTATGTATGTAGCAACACAAAACGCAACAACAAAGCAAAGGCAAAAGACAAACACAGAAACACTACAGAAGCTGATGAACCATCTTGCATAACCATTTAGGCCAAAACACATAGCAGGCATGCATGCTTCATAAATATATATTTTGTTGGCCTGTGTTATTAAACACTAATTTATTTTTTAAATTGAATACCAAAGTTTCAAAAATCGTCCAGAAGCGCAACCAAAGGGGGGATTTTGGGGTTTAACCCCCCCTCCCCCCAAATTATTGTCACAAAAAGAAAAACATGATAAGTAATAACACTAAGCTCGAAAAAACCCAAATTTAAATTTCAAATCGATTGCGGTTTAAGCATAACACTTCGCGACAGACATTTTGGTGCCGGAGATTTTTCAGCTTATTATAGACGAATTGGGTTTCCTGATTTCAGATATAGACTCCGTTTCTCTCCATCAGCTCGAGTTTTTGAGCTATAGGCAAAAACATGAAAATCAGTTATTTTTCTGATAATTTTACTATATCTATTACACTGATTTACCAATTTGTATTACGATGATGAATTTCAATGAAGAAATACTAGACCTTTCAATTTTTGCACATAAAATTACATTTATCAAGGCCTCAGTGACAGATTTTTAAAACATAGAGACATTCTAATTCGATTTCAATCACTTTTTCCTGATGCAAAAAAAAAAAAATCGCTAAATGTTGAAGCTTTAGGCGCTTTTGAAAAACTAATCGCATTTTATAAAGATGATTTGGAAGGAGATTTTGATGACCTAAAAAATGAGCTGAATGTTTGGTATAAAATAAGAAATAAAAAAGATTATGATGACAAAAGCACAGTTTTTCAAGCCATACAACAGTCCAATAAGAATATATTTCCAAATATATATACTTTACTTATTATCCATGCAACTCTTCCAGTTACTTCATGTGAAAATTAACGAACATTTTCAGTACTTCGCCGACTCAAAACCTATTTAACCGTAGTCCTACGTTGGTGTAGAAAACTAAATTTTTTTTTAATATTTAAATATTTTCAAAACCATTTAGTTTAAGGACCCAAGCATACATAACTTTTATTTTGCTGAGTGTGAACCGAAATCATTTACTTTTAGATTCTAAATTATAATAGTTTTGTAGCTATATATTTAAAAACTTCAATTTCTCATGTTGAGGTGTAGATTTATACACCATGCACGTTGAAGCAAGATACTTGTATATTTTGTTTCTATTATATTATTTGTTTTTGAGAAAAATAACTCTTCATATAATGCTGAAGCTGGAACATTTCAAAAACGGAGTAATACAAGCCTTCCAGAACAAGTAAAGAAAAGAGGCAGATGCTTCTTTTGCGTTGATGAAAAAAACCAGAAGGCAAAGTACAATCATTAGTTGGCCTGCTGTCTCTGCCAAAAAACTATTTGTAAAGCATATAACAACCGAAATGTGTGCACGGATTGCATTTTAAATAAATAAATGTATTTATTAATATATTATATATGTCATATATATCATATATTAATAAAATTTTTTTTTTCATTTAAGAGGACATATAGGTTACAAAATTTTAAAAAATTTAAGTGGCTATCGCCTGAACTAGGAGATTTTTTTTTTTCGGCGAAAAAAACACAATGGCGACCGATTTTGAAACCTCGAAAATCTTTTTTTTTCAAATGCCCGCCATTTTGTTTTTTTCGGCGGAAAATTTATCCTAGTTCAGGCGATAGCCACACAGAACCAAAAACGTACTTAATAACAAAGAAAAAATTGGTCCAAAGTACGAGTTCCTTGGTTCAATGAATCTTTGTTCTTATGTTATTTCTTTGATATGTTATGAAGAAAAATGAATAATTAATGACACATAACAACTGTTACAATAAGTTAATCTGTCCTTAGAAATATTAAAACAATATCAAGCTATATTTTAAAAAATCAGTGTCTTATTGAGATAAAATTCTCTAATGGTTTTTTAGATTTTACAACAAAAGAACTGGAACAAAATTTTAATGAACACGAACAATGAACTGTTCCTTAAAATTAAGAACAACAATTCATTGAGCCAAAGAATTCGTTCTTTGGGGCAATGAATAGTTCTTAAAAATCAATGAATTTCGCTTTATGAACGAGATTCTTTGATTTTAAGAACAATATTTGGTTCAGTGCACTTAAATTTTTTAAAATTTTGTAAACTAATTAAACAAGGATTAATTTGGTTTTTTTTTCCTCAGATGTTCCAGACTGGTGACATCCTGCACACCGTCAATTTTATGGCATTTTTTAAAAAAAAAATCAAATAACGTCAAAAACCGCTTCAAAAATTCTGAAAAATTTTATTTGTATTCTTTAAATGTTAATAAATACATGTGCAAATTTGAAAACGATACCTTGTTTCCTTCTATGTAAAAAAATTACCGAATTTAAAAATTTAATTATTAATTAATAATTTTTTTAAAAATTTGTAACCTATATGTACCCTTAAAAGTATATGTTTTTAATAAAATGCACACAAAGTATATGAATGTAGAAATCTACACCTCAACGTAGAATTCTGAATTTTTTCTCAACGTAGGACTAGGGTTAAGAAGCATGATGTTGCAAGATAGACTAAACGGCCTCACTGTACAGGTTGCTTTATCTGTACTGATGTTGCTTTATCTGTACAGAGAAATGACACTATCAGTGGATATTATTTTAGATAAACTCGCTGAAAGTAATCGTAAACTGGATTTAAAAATATAAGTTAGTTTTTTTTATTATTCTTAATCACTTTAATCCTGTAACTAAAGTCTTTTTAATGTAAAAATAATAAATAAAATTTTTTCTATTCTAATAAATAACTAATGATAAAAATTTTATCATTATGTTTGCTACCATTGTGGTAGAATTTACGTTTTGAGTGCAATATTTGGACTCATTACACCATAGCCGCTATAGTTACGTACATTTTCTTTTATATACATATAGTTATAAAACCTCCCCCAAAACAAATTCCTGGTTGCGCCTCTGCCTTCGTCTATTACTATTACGTTATTTAAGAAGATTCTTTATTTTTCTTATTTTTATAGATTGGATAATTTTTGGCAAAGTTCTGATGTCGACAAGGAGACGCCATGGTTTTCATCAGTACTCAATACATTATTCACCTCTTAGTAGAATAAAAATGTCCGCCATATAGCCTTAAAAATATTTTTTAAAATATACTCGGTTTTTAGCGCACACAGAGGTATGCGAGCCCTTAATGGAGCATAATTAAAATAATCCTGAGGCATTCGCTCTTAAACAACATTTATATTTCAATAATTTATTTAATGGAAAAACCTTCCAAAATGCAGTTCTACACTAAGGGAAATAACGCATATTAGCATTATCCACGCCTGAGTATAAATTTTATTTAAATATTTACGTGGATAAATCAAATGTTTTCCTTGCAACTCGTTTTTTCCCGTATTTGATTTTTATTTATACCACACACGTACACACATATTCCATACAAGCAAGCAGCAACAGCATCGCACACGTACACACATATTCCGACAAGCAGCAACAGCATCGCACTCTGTTTCTGCAGTATATTTCTTGTAGTTGCAGGTTTCTTATAGTTCTCATTTAGTTAATGTTGCAAGGCTAATATAGCCTGGATTTTTGGCAAATATGATTTGTGATTGCGATGGTGAGTGCGATGCATGATGAAATCATGTAGGGTGGAGTGACAACTCGGTATTTTCTCAAGAACATCTTGAACCGGTTGTCATTTACCGAAGAAGCATAATTTGCTTCTTATTTTCTATCTTACTTTTTCTTTTTATACTTTATACTATTTTTGACATTTGGTGCCCTAACATTGCACCAACTGTCCAAAATAGTATAAATTAGAGAACGAAAGAAGTAAAAAATAAAATAATATATACCACCAAATGGCATATTCAAATGAATTGTTTTTCAATTTCAATATTTTTATATAAATTTTTCTTAAATGCAATAGTTGTATTTTCAAATAGTAAATATTTGAAAGATATTTAAATATATTCGTGCATAATTTTAATATATTTTTTATTAATTCTGTTTAAATATTTTAATATTTTATTTAATTAAAAAAGTATTTAAATAAATTTTAAATATTTACGTAGTCGATTTAAGTAAATGCGTTATTGGTGCAAAATTACTCGCTTTTTGGATAAATTAAAAAAGTTTTTGGATGAATTTAATATTTTTTTCCCTTAGTGCAGATATCCTATATTTTAAATGTTTTTATCAAAGGTTTTAATGTTTTTATTTGTTATTATTTTTGAGTTAACTATTGAATTTTGTTATTTTAATTATGTAAATTTTCAACGCCTTCAAAAATAGAAAAAAAAATAATAATAAAAAAACGCGACATGTGTAGTTGAACACAAATAGGTGGCAACCCAATGAGATCCGCCAACAAAAAAGCAACAACATAAAGCACTTACCTATGCATGTGTATGTTAAAAAAATTACCATAAACACGGTTTTGTCCGGTGTAGCTACACATGATTTTCAATTTATAAAAATTTGTTGCTGTTACTATTATTGTTGTTGTTTTAGTTGTTGTTCTTGTGTTTCTTTCTTTGTATCATTTCATGGGTGTTTTGTTTTATAGCGTTTTTGCTGCTGCTGCTGCTGTTGTTGATGTTGTTGTTGTTGTTGTTGTTGTTGTTGTTGTTGTTGTTGTTGTTGTTTTAGTAAATGTTGTTTTAGGGCGGTTGTGTATAAATTTTCTCGATGATTAGACAAACATTTGTTTGCGGTTCGAACTCGTGCTTTTTTTGTACACCGAAAAAATTAACAGCTTGTTAAAAACAGATATAGAATAAATACATATTTATATAGATACAATATTGAGAGAGGTGTAAATTTACAAAATATACTTGCGATAAATATACATATGTGTACACTAAGGGAAAAAAATATTAAATTTATCCAAAAACTTTTTTAATTTATCCAAAAAGCGAGTCATTTTTGCACCAATAACGCATTTATTTAAATCGACCACGTAAATATTTAAAATTTATTTAAATACTTTTTTAATTAAATAAAATATTAAAATATTTAAACAGAATTAATAAAAAATATATTAAAATTATGCAAGAATATATTTAAATATCTTTCAAATATTTACTATTTGAAAATAAAACTATCGCATTTAAGGAAAATTTATATAAAAATATTGAAATTGAAAAACAATTTATTTGAATATTTCCCACGAGCTGCGTCCATATCAAACGCCATTTAGTGGTATATTTTATTTTCTTTTTGTGAAAATATTATTTTTGAGTACGGTGGTGAGTGCGATGCATGATGAAATCATGTAGAGTGGAGTGACATTCTTCAGAAAATACCGAGTTGTCACTCCACCCTTCATGAATTCATCATGCTTCGCACTCACCACCGCACTCACAAATCATATTTGCCAAATATTCACGATATATTACCCTTGAAATATTAACTAAATGAGAACTATAAGACCTTCAACTGCTGGTACGAAGAAGCTCAACGCACAGGAACAGAGTGCGATGCTGCTGCTGCTTGGCGGCTGCTTGGCAGCTGTATGGAATATGTGTGTCAGTGTGTGGCATAAATAAAATTTAAATACGGGAAAAAACGAGTTGTAAGGAAAATATTTGATTTGTCCACGTAAATATTTAAATGGAATATATACTCAGGCGTGGATAATGTTAATATGCGTTATTTCCCTTAGTGTAGGATGATGTGTGATTTATAAAACAAATAAATCTGCTAGAGATTATCTAAGTAGCCGGTGCAAATAAATTAAAACAGGTTGCATGAAATTTGATCATTTTGTTGATTATTTGTCAATTAAGATGACAATAAATAAGCCAACATGGTTCTTGTGGGCTTTGGCCACGGATAAATAAAACATTACAATTAATAGAAGTTGTCATGGACACAATCGCAACAAGCGCGTCAATATTACTGAGTGTATCAATAAGAAGTGTAGGATTTGTTTTTTGAAAATAACGCACAACTGTTTGATGTCTCTTAAGTTTTTAATAGGGCTATTCCCAGTTACGGGCAAATAGCTTTGCAAATGTATGCCCTACCAAATATTTGCCATCAACTGTGAGCACACTTTTTAGAACACTGTTGCAAATAAAACTCACATGGCTCGAATTCCATTTTAGAGTTTTTTTTTTTTTTTTGTAGCGGCGTTTGGTTAAAATGTGACAGCTGATTGAATGGCAAATAAGTGTTGCCCATGCTCGACTGTATGCAATGAGATTTTAGTGTTGCAAATTTGACACAGTCGGGCAAATGTAAATCTGTACATTTTGTTGTTGTGTTGAAAATATTTGCCATCATATTTTGCAAATGCCACGATGCCACGCTATTTCCCCGTAATCGGGAATAGCCCTATTATAAAGACAACACATAGATATGATGTATGCAACAGAAGATCTTTCAAATAGTCACCTCAGCTTAGCTTGCATATTCGAATTTTCAAGCACTCTTTCGCATAATCGGCGCTCTATGTATTTCGGCCATTGCGATTTCAATATTCACTTTGAGAGTTGGTTTTGTTGCGGGTTGCTTCCCAAAGGAAAAATTCTAACGGTGTTAAATCGCAAGATCTAGGTGGCCAATTAGCGTCTCCAAAACAACAAGCGAAATAACTCGACTAAGGGCTTGGACGTGCTCAATAACTCGATTGTTTCGCGACTTGTGCGACAGTAGCACCATCCTATTAAAAGTAGACGTAATGTGTGTCCATATACTCCATCTCTGACCAGGAAAAATTGTTTGTCATGTCTCTGTAGCGTACTCCATATGACTTTTCCATCGTAATTTTTGAAAAAGTACGGCCCTATGACACCTCCGGCCTACAATCCGTACAAAAAAGTCACGCCTTGTGATTGCCCTGGCATCTCCTGAATCATTCGCGGGTTTTCCGATCTCCAAATGCGACAAATTTGCCTATTAATGTAGCCGTTTGTTTTTTGTATTTCCCCAATTTTTGAGTGCTTTTTGGGTGTGATTACCGGTGGGTCACACGGCACCTGATGAAACTGAAATGCAAGAGCTGCCACGTGACCCGTTGATGGTCATAGTTATTTTTGTGTATATTTTATCTCTTGTGCGGCTTTTTATCAACAAGTAGCTTTATATCATTCACAGATATCAACATAAACAAAAATTTCACAATAAATCCAAATAAGTTCTATGAAAATCGCAAGGGAGACGAGTGTTCCCAAAATGAAGAGTTGGATTTTGTGGCTTCGATTAAGATGAGTACATTCCATGTGAGAGAAATTTAAGCAATTCTGAATCCCAGGAAGACTTAGAATCATCTTCTGAAGAGGTAATTAGTTTTCGGAACAAGTTGTGATGCCAGGATGGTGGATGATGGATCTCCAACCGAGTGGACAACAGTTAGTGGACAATCCCTAAAAACGTTCACTGATGTTATAAGCATTCAACCACAAGTATCAGCAACACCTATCGATATTTTTAGCGTTATGGCTACAGAAGGGGTCTATCAGCTAATTGTTATCGAAACAAATGCCAAAGCCAATCTATTTTTACAGAGCACCACCACTATAACACGCACTTCTCGGGCAAAGGAATGGGTAGACACCAACGAGCAGGAGATACAAAAATTTCTTGGAGTCGTGATATATATTTCTGTGATGTATATGTAAAGCATTGTGAAATACATATCTATTGCTCACTACTGGAGTATTGAAAAGAAAAAAATTTCAAAAATTCATTCGTGCCCCAAGTAATGTCGCGGAATTGAATTGAAATTTATTCACTTTGCGGACAACTCAACTTTTGGTGGAAACCGTTTGGGAAAAGTTAGTGGACTTTTAGTGGACTCCAAACAAAGCACGTTTTGATGGAAACTGAGAGCAGGGATTCTAGAAATAGAAAAATAAGAAAGTGGTGTGTAGACTGCTATTTCAAGACAAAGGAAGTAAATTGGTATTTTAATAAAAGGCTACACAGAGAGCTTTAATGCAAAAATATATTGCTTGTGACCACCAGCCTCTCAGGGAATAAAAGTTGTGCCCGCCAGCGGGTCACACGGCAGTGAACGTGTTAAGAAAAAAAAAAACGGTGTTGAGGATTTTCATTTTTTTACATGTAATACATAAATTCTTTGACTTATTCTCATACAAAAAAGTGGAGTATTCAAACTAGAGTTCAAATGATAAAACTGTAGAATTACCTTCAATTATATTTCTAAATATGTAATTATTTTATTTTTGTCCAAATGATTAGTAGATATTTATCAAAATTTCAGATTGAAATAGTAAATTGCTTTATCATTATAATGCTTTTGCATATAAAGATTTAACATTTCAAAACTTACTTCATATTTTGTGCTGCATGGAGACACCAACTTGTTTAGGTTTCACACCAACACTTTTCTGTTATGCGCCTGATTTTGCGCTAATTTCATCTTATTTGCATTTCCTATCTTCTGCAATCAGTTAAATATTTCTTGTTTTACTAAATTATTTAAAAAATTTGAGCGCAACCACGTCAGCAGTCACACAACAACAAGACAACAACAACATAAAGAAAACAACAACTCTGCAGTAATGTCAACAGCAAAGTTAGAAGTCGAGCGAGCAACTTAATAAAAAATTAATAAAAATTGTTCAAAAAGCAACAACAAGACACAGTTGACACAAAAAAAAAAAGGTAGCTAAAAATTGCTACTAATGCAAATTTTATTAGTAAATAACAACTAAGTGTACAAGTAAAAGTAGTAGCTGCTATTGTTGGGTTTGCTGTTGCTGCCGTTACTGTAATAACATAAGTAAACAGAATAAACAGCAATAACAACAACAAACAAATAACAACAACAAAGATGAGAAAATAACGAAACGATTTCAAGCCGAAGAAAATGCAGTTATTCACAAAGCTGATAAGGAAGAATTTAGTAAAATTTTTCAGTATTTGGCACTAGTACTGAAGTGGCGACTTCACCTAGCAGCATTAGGTCCACTTTAGTCTACTTAAAATTTAAAAAGTAAGGTCATGAAACTTCATGAAGGGGGAAAGCTGTCAGATTTCCAAAGCGTTTTGCTTGAAAATGGACAAAAAATACCTTCATGTTGAAAAAGAATCTGCATTGCTAGCAATCTTCAAATGAGTTACTAGCAATTCTGGAAAATCGACAAAAGGGGATAGAATATGAAAAGTTCTCATCCGGGATTTTTAAATCGAATTTGCTTAAAATTGTATTTTAAGGCGCAAAATCGAATGTAATTATGCTCAAGTTCCGCTCTATCGTCCTTGGTACTGAAAAATGTTGATTTTTGCATAATATATTGCATAGTACCATATCCACACCCCGAAACAAGTATTAAAACAAAAGTTATCATCGAGGATTTTTAAGAGCTGATAGCTGATGGTATAAGAATGATTTTGTCCCTCATACCCAAAATTGCTATCAATCGTCTTTCATACAGTAACATACCCTAGAAGTGAAAAAGTCTGTTAATGAAAATGTTAAGATTGGAGAAAACTCTAAAAGTGAAAACAGAAGAGCGATTTGCTTGAAAATGGATGGAATACACCTTCACACTATTATAAGAAAATTTACGTTGACCTTTTGACAATAAAATTGTCCTTCTTATGACTAAGTTGCATCAAACAAGTTGCTAGCAATTTTGAAGTTTGCATCATGAATCATAACTCTGTCAGTTAAAAAAACATTTTTAAAAATTCTGAATGTTTTTGAGAGTGAAGACTATACTAATCTTTTGTAATTTTTCTAGTTTTTATTTCTTCAGTCCATATTTTTGAAGCATTTAATAAAAAAACTGAAGAAATAGTATAATTTCTTTTTTCTATTTTGTCAATTATCATAAAGAATATTTATTTATATCTTTATATTTGTGTTTGGATAAAAAATATTTGGACACTATGTACCTTTTATCTATTGAGAGCCCTGAGTAAAACAAGCTTTATTTTGTCACGAGAGATTTTGTTTCCCAACTCTTCAGTTCTATTGAACCAAAAATGAATGGAAATCATATTAAAATGAGAGCCTATTCCGTGGATTCATTAAAACGTACGCGCCTATGGAGAGCACAAATAAGACTTGATGCTCACGAAACAGTTCGTACACTGTATACCGAAAGAATGAAAGCTGGCCCGTGTATCGAATTCTTTTGTTGACTTTTTACACACAAATCTTTTTTTCTATGGCCAATAGTAGTTCCACTGTAATTTATAGAACTAAATGAGTTATTAAAACTTTTTTTAGTTTTTTGAAGTGCTTGGATAAAAATTTGTGGACTTCAGTGAAAAAGGTTCCATTGAGATTATAGGTATATGGAACAAGTTGGATTATTGAATTAATTTTTGGATTTCGTGGATTCTTTGGACAATGATTTTTATGATCATACAAAGTCATAGAAGCTACAATGAAAACAAAGATTTGTGGTTCAATCCATTCTATTTTAAATCAGAGTCAACCAAACCAAAGACCTGACAATCATAGATTGTTGTCAAAGGAGTCAACAAAACAAAAAAAAAAAAAAAGCAAAACCCATAATAGAACGTTTGTGGAATAATCAAACCCAAAAAACTACAATGATCTAACTTGTTCCATATATAATCTCATTGGAATCTTTTTACTAATAATCATAGATTTTTGTACCAAAACCCCAAAAAAATCCGATAAGCCGCTCATTCGAAAAATAAGTCTACCACACATACGTTATATTACGATTCAATTGTTTTGAAGACAACTAAGAGCCAACTAGTCAAAATGGATGCTAGATTCGTGATCGGCGGATCAAAATACATGGGAATATGCGGGTTTACCTTCTCGCACTCAAACTTTTTTTTTTTGTATGCCGGTTTAATATGAAATTATTCATTAGAAAATTATTAATTACAATTTGTGTCCCGATGCCACACGAGATTAATAGGAGACATTTTTTCATTGAACTGACCTTAAGTTCGTGGAAAAACTTTTATTTCTAAATGTATCCAAACGCAGTGATTTGTGTTACAAAAAGTCATTTACAAAAAAAAAAAAAAAAAATTCTCTGTGTCCCGATGACTGCTGTTGAATTATTCTAAAAAACTCTTGCATATTTAGTATTTATATAAATGTTTTTGGTAAGGGCATAAGTAGTTCTATTGCAGAAAAAATTAAAGAAATTTTCCACAAATATTTCTACAATTAAATGTATTTCAATTTGCAAAATGTGTACTCCAAATGTCCCCATGCCTTATTTGGAATGAGCGATATGTATAAAATCCCAGTGGAAGATGTTTGCCCAAGGAGTTCACAAATTTAAAAAAAATAAATTACAATGATTTACCTAGTTCCGCAAATAACGGAACGTGTCCTTTCAATTATCGATTATGGCCCCAAAAGTCCAGCTAGCCCAAAAAATATCCAATGGACCAAAAAATGTTGATATTTGTCCAAGTAGTCCATTAGTCCATGCATACATTACAATTTGAGTGGTTCATCTTGCCTAAATTGAATAGGAAACACCTGAAATCCTTGGTTCAAATCTAAAAAAAAAACTCAACTTCATTCATTGCCACGAACGGCTAATGAACTGTTTTACTCGTGGGCGCGTACACAAAAAATACTTTTGGCTTTTCTTGTAGGCTCTTCGCAAAATCACATAAAAAAAAACTAGTAAGAAATGATCTTCGACTGGGCCTAAGTTAAAAAACCCCTACGTCCGAATTGAAATATATTCAAAGTCTTAAGCAGTCAAAAAAATTTTTATTTGTAAAAACATTTTGTCATTAACAGAAAATATTCTCTTTTGTTTTTTGATAAAGTCACTTTGTATGGGAGGTGGGTGTGATTTTCACTCGATTTGGTTGAATTTCATACACAGTGTACATGTTACATATCAAAGTTCATGTGCAAAATTTCAAGTCTATATACTAATTTTTGTGGAATTCTAAGAGATTTTACCGTTTTGATAAAGTCACTTTATATGGGAGGTAGGCGTGGTTTTCATCCGATTTGGCTCATTTTCGAACTTGACCTTTATTTTTTAGATACAAGCTTAAATATCGAATTTCGTGATGATAGTTGAACATTACGGCTGTAATCGTGATCACAGACAGACAGACAGACAGACGGACAGACGGACATGGCTAAATCGACTCAGGTGGTGATACTGATCAAGAATATATATACTTTTCTATACCTACCACGCCTCCTTATGGGCGTTACAAACGGAGTGACAAAATTAATAAAAATGAAAAATCACCCAAATGAAAAATGACCCAAAAATTGATGAAAAATCGACATTTCACCTAAGAAAACGAAAAAAATCCCAAAAATTTATGGAAAAATTACCCAAAAAAATTAAAAATTGCCCATTTTTTTTACATTGTGTTCCCACACGAGATACAAAATTCTCTTGTACGAAATGAGCATTTTCAAGGCCCATTTTTCATATGAAAAATCACCAAAATTCGTATGGAAAAAATTAAGGAATTTTGCATTTTTGTTTTTGGGCGATTTTACGGAGAGCCGTTCTTGTACGAGAGCTTTTAAAATTTGGCTCTCGTACTTGAGCGTGAGACGTTTTATAATGTACTGGAGCGTGTACCAAAATGAGCTATGCACAGTAAGCCGTATCGAAAAAAAATTTTGCAATGTTACCGCCTCATATGAACTTTCATGTCGAGAAAAATACGGGAGTTCAAAAATTTTGTTTTGTAGGCGTGGCAAAAACAGCGGAATCGGATTTTTGTCAATAACTCGGTTGTTTGTAGTCCGATTTTAAAATTTTATATATCGTTGAAAAGGTCATAGGAGGCACTATGTTCATAATTAAAAATCTATTAACTGTAGCGTCATCTTCAATTTATACTCAACATCACTTTCTAAATAACCGCCCTAGTCACAGACTTTAGTGATGAAGAATTAAAGCTCTTAATCGGATTAAAAACAACCGAGTTATAGACAAAAAAGTATATGATATTAAGTGGTGCCTTATAAAATTCGATTTCTAGACCTATGAAAAATTTGTTTCAGAAAATCATGATTTCGATTTCGACGATAAGGAATTGCTTTTTTTTTTAATTATTTTTTTTTTAGTCCTTGGGAAAACTGAAAAACTGTTAGAAAACAAAATTTTTCTCTAGAGAATTCAAATTAAGGAAAATCTTTACAATATTTAATTTTGCTTGCAAATATTAAATATTTTGGTGTGAGACCTAGCATTTTTTTTCTCCTGTATCACTGTGTAATCTAATGCTCTTAATTGTAAATAAATCAATAAATCAATAATATCGATATTAAAATTGAAGACATTCAACTCGAATTTTGCTCAGAATTGAATTTGGGTGTTGCTCTGGTCACACACGCTATTCTTTTATCAATTTTAATTAAAAAAGCTTACTTTGCTTTATGATGGCAACAATTAATTAAGGCAAAAGCTCTGTCGTAGCTGACTTGAATAACTAAAAACGATGATATTTCGAAAATTGTTTTTTTTCCTTTAATAAATAGAGGCAATACTCGTACAGGTGCAATTATAATTATAAACGATGAAAACGTAGGTGACAAGCAAAACTGTGCCAAGCAAGCTGAGCACGTTCAACAAAAGTGTTGCCAGCCCATTATTTGGTGACAGCTCAAATAACATCGGAGCAATGGAGGTACTTCAAAAAGTAACTTTTTTCTGTTGTTAACTAATAATTCTAACCTAAAACTAAAACTTGGCTGAAGCAAGTGAATTGAGAGCAATCGTCACAGATAAGATAAGAAAAACCATGACATTTTAAGAGGGCGAAACAAAAAAGAAAAACAAAATCAAAGCATTAAAGTGCTTCTAAGTAGTGAAGTTTTTTTTTTGTATTCTCTAACGCTGCGTTTTGGAATAAATTTACTTTAATCTAATCTTGAATAAATACTAGAGACAAACAAATAAATTACTAACTAAAATAAAATTAATATGAAAGCAGCGGCGAATATGTGCTGGAAAAGCAAAAAACAAAACAAAAAAAAAAAAAAAAGAAAAGCGAGATGAAACAAATGAATAATGAATAAATAAGCAAATAAGTAAATATGAATAAACATGGCGGAAAAAATAACCAAATTAAAAAAAAAAAACGAACGCAAGTGTGCCAGCTTAAGCTAGAGAGCTGAAAAATTTTAACTATATAGCGTGTGGCTATGATAGACAGTACATCAAAAATGTATATTAAGCGCTTGTGCAGCGCCCACCCTCAACCCGCCCGTGCCTTCGATCACACAGACTCAGTTTAATTTGCTTTCGTTTTGTAAATTTGCAGTTTTTCAATTAAATTCCAATGTGCTGAAAAGCTTGCCTTATCGAACGAAGCTTTTGCCAGAAAACAACAACAAAAACCAAAATAAAAAACAAAAAACAAAACAAAACAATTTCAGCTCTACACATTTCAATTTCCGTTTACAATAAATACCGAAATAACTGTTATTACCTACACTAGAAAAAAAAAGATTAAGTTAAAAGATAAAAGTTAAAATTTTTTACAAAATTAAGTTAGTACAGGTAATAGGCAAGTACCACTAGGTATCCTAACAAAACAGATGGCTGTAAAGACAACAATTCGTCTTGAAGCCACTTCCTAATGGAAGGGAGGTACAACAATAGGACACTCTAAGATTAGGAAACTTCTTCCTCCAATACCAAGAGCATAGACTACATCACGCAAAAACTTCTTCCGAAATAAATAGGAACTTGGAAGTCCTCCACCAAACAATGCCACTGAAATCTACACTGATGGATCAAAATTAGATGGTAAAGTAGGGGAGGAGTCTACTCTGAATCACTAAACATCAACCTTGCATTTAGGCTCCCCGACCACTGCAGTGTCTTTCAAGCAGAAGTTACTGCGATACACGAAGCCGTTACTTGGCTTCAGATAGAGAATATATCAACTAGAGATGAGACGAGGAGGAGGTAGAATCCACAACACATCTTCTCTGCACATGCCCAGCGCTGACCAAAAAACGCCACCGTTTCCTAGGTAACTGGTTCCACAGTGATCTAGTGACGAGCTCTCAAAATCTTCGGTCTACCGAATACTCAGCTTTATAAATATATCCAACTGGTTAAGATAGTGTGGAAAATAAATAACCCATGGTACCACATCGGGCCTAATTGGCCTAAGTATGTCTTATAAGAGACAGCCGCGTCAACCTAACCTAACCTATTAGGACCAGTCACATAAATTATAGAAAACTAAAACTTTACTAAGAAATCGCTCCAGAGCATACCTTTCGCCCGACGAAAATCCAAATGTCTTTAACGTAGACATCTACCTTGACTGCTTAGTTCTGCGGTGCTCCAGGAACGGGATCGAAACATTGCGTCTGGCAGAGCCTTTTTGAGAGTATACACTAAGCGAAATAATGCATATTAACATTATCCACGCCTGAGTATCAATTTTATTTAAATATTTACGTGGATAAATCAAATATTTTCCCTACAACTCGTTTTTTTCCCGTATTTGAATTTTATTTATACCACACACGTACACACATATTCCATACAAGCAAGCAGCAACAGCATCGCACTCTATTCCTGCATTTTATTTCTTGCAGTGGCAACCTTAGTTCTTATAATTCTCATTTAGTTATTGTTGCAAGGAAAATATAGCCGCATGTTTGGCCAATTTTCTTTGTAAGTGCGATTGATGATCGCAAAGTAAATAGGGTTTGAGTGACAACCGGACATTTTCTCAAAAATGTCTTGCACCGGTTGTCATTTGCCTGCATATTTTTGGTATTTTATTTTTCAATTTTTGTTTCTCCAGTTTACTGTCAAAATAGTATAAATTAGAGAACAAAAAAGGTAAAAAATAAAATATACTTACAAATGCCATTTGATGGACTCATCTCGTGGGAAACATTTTAATATATTTGTTTTTAATTTCAATATTTTTATATAAATTTTCCTTAAATGCGATAGTTTTATTTTCAAATAGTAAATATTGGAAAGATATTTAAATATATTCGTGCATAATTTTAATATATTTTTTATTAATTTTATTTTAAATATTTTAATATTTTATTTTATTAAAAAAGTATTTAAATAAATTTTAAATATTTACGTGGTCGATTTAAATAAATGCGTTTATATAATAATAAATGACTCGCTTTTTGGATAAATTAAAAAAGTTTTTGGATAAATTCAATATTTTTTTCCCTTAGTGTAAAGGTACTAATTAAGCTCTATGTTTCGACGACATATCGCAACCCTTTTGAAGAACGGTATCTGGTTGAAAAATGCAACTCCGCATCGAACTGGATAGCTCTACCCGCGATATGGGTATTAAGCCACAAAAAGCGCGATATTTACCGAAAGGCTATCCCAATCATTCAGCCTGACTTAAGTCAGGGGCCGCTGACTGCCCGTGGTATCGTTTTTGTAGTCTTTGGTCAGACTTCGTCAAAAATGTTCTCAAAAAACAACTCTCACATGCCACATTACTTGGATTAAACAGACTGTTTTACAGATGAATAATTACAAGAATCAGTGGTTGCATCTACAAGTGCATTGATCATGTCGAACTCTTCATGTGCTACACTTTCGCCCTAGTGCTTAAATCTTGTACGTCTTCATAAAGAGGACACTAGCACAACGCATGTGAACAATCTTTAAGGACTGATCCACAGTCATATTCTTCAGTCGTGTTGAGGTTTATTTTATGCAAAAAGGGCCAATTAGCCATGGGCAGTTAGAAGGAAGTCCAAACTCAGAGAGAACTCAAAGTTTAGACGACTTTCAACAAATGACAAGTCACATATAAACCGGTAGGTGACACTACCACTTGCCAGTTGTGGTTTTGATTACTCGTTATTTTAACTAAAACATTCAAAGCCTTATCAGTCGCACAGAGAAAGACCCTTCCGAGTTCGGTATGCAATGCTAGTTTGTATTACCACCAGATCCAATGGAGGTGTACATCTCCATCAACACCTGCAATTGATCCGTAGACTGTATGATACACCCCAATACACCTAATCAAGATTACTCACTGTCAAGAAAGAATCTTCCAATAGCCTAAAGCAGAACTGATGACGTAGCCTCTCAGAGCTGAGTCAAAGACGCACATAAAGGGTTTTCCATTAAGGACTTGACGACTTTTTTTTAATTAAATGCAAACCATTTGAGATATTTCAAGAACTTTATTATCGGCTTGAAGTTCAATCAAAACATTTATGAATGGAACTCGACTTCGTTCATATTGCCACCGCTGGCACGTATGCAGCGGTCGATTCATTGGACCCAATTTTCGATAACTCGGCCACACGTTTCGGCCGAAACGGCCACTTTTTCGCGTTCAATGTTGGCTCTGACCTCTTCCAACGTCGTCGGCTTGTTGGCATAGACCAATGAATTGACGTAGCCCCAAAGAAAACAGTCTAGAGGCGTTAAATCGCACGAACGAAACGGCCAATCGACTGGCCCATTTCTTGAGATAAAACTCTCATGAAATCGATTGTATTGTGTGCTGTGTGGCTTGTGGCACCGTCCTGTTGGAACCACATGTCGTCCAAGTCCATATCTTCCAATTCGGGGCGAAAAAAATCGGTAATCATGGCGCGATAACGATGGCCATTCACAGAAACGTTACGATTGTTATCGTTGACGAAAAAATATGGTCCAATGACGACGCCATTATCCAAACTGCACCAAATAGTTATTTTTTGTGGATCAAGTAGTGATTCATGAAGCACATGTGGATTTTCACCCGACCAAAAACGCATATTTTGCTAATTGACGAACACAAATGAGCTTCGTCACTTAAGATGATTTCGCGATGAAATTCATCATCTTGGTGCATCATCAATTTGCAGACGTTGTTCGTTCGTGTACTTAAGCATTATGAAAATGTTGAGTTTACTGAATAAATTGACAGTGACAGTTAGTGAAAGGGTGCGTTTAGAAATTTAATTCAAATTTGTCAAGTCCCCAACCCTCTACAACAAACAATCCATCATACATGAGACTTACGGCCTAAGTCACGCCTAAGTAATCTTGAGCCCTACTCAACTTTTCTAGGTGCACTTATAATAATAAATATAATAATAAAAGTTAATTATTTCCTTGACAATTCATGAGTTCATTAGTTTCATGACAATAGTTTCGTATCGGATAATTTTTCGAAAGTAAAAATTTTTCATTTCTGGAATAAAAAATATGGAAAAAAATATATAAAAAATTTTTAACCAAGCCATAAGATGTTTGCAGTACGAACAGGGCATTCCTTACAATAAAATTTAATGGAAAAAATGTAAAAAATATAAAAAAAAATCAATCAAAAGCTTGATTGCATTCTTTCATCCTGCCTGTTTTTTATGACTGCCTCTTGTTTATCAGTACATTTTTTTCCGAATTTTTCCGTCGGTGTCTCGGTATTCGGATTATTTATTTACATAACGGCAAATGCTATGAAATTCAATTTATGCAAAAATTTTCTGAGTGAAACTGTCAAAAGCCGGAAATAGCTGTCAAATTTTGCTCGTTGTCGTTGTTATTATCATTAGTTGTGTGTGTGTCTACTTTTGTTTGCATTTGAAATATACTTTTTTAAAGCTGTGATTTTTTTCGTATTTGCTTTATTTAAAGCTCGAACCTCCCTCTAGCTGTTGTTTTTATCAATACCCTAAATTCTACTGGCACTCTGCAGTAAGTTTACACCAAAACAACAACAATATTACTGCGAAGTATTATTTCAAAAAGTAAACCAAGAAAAAAAAGGGATACCAGCAAATTGGAACAACGATTTTCAGAATAATTTGAATAGACGCTGAACGTTGTTTTTCGTTTAAATATTGTCTTTTTTTAATTTTTTTATTTCGCTATCTCTTGTTTTACTGTTATTTTGAAACTACTCTACCGCGCGCACCATTAAGTTTTCCTATTCCATGCGTTTTCAAGCACTTTAATCAATTTATTGATTGAATAGATAAGTGAAGAAAGTGACAGCAAAAGCTTAAACCCATCGTTAGTGTGGTGAATAAAAGATACATGAGTGGTGTAGTGTTGTGGGGTTTGTCATTCCAAGTTTAGAGAAACATTTTGACAGATTAAAATTATTAAAGCAGAGTCTCGATCAGCGAAAACTCTCGAGAAACAAGGTTTAGCCATAATTTTTATATATTTTTCGATTTTCATATCCGCCATCTTTTATGAAAGATATTCTGAATTAAGATTTCAGATTCGTGATCAGCAACCCCTATAAGCCACGAGTACCAAAATTCAAGTTTTAATTTTCAATAGAAAAATGTTTAAAAATGACTAAACAATAAATATCAACCGGAAAACGTTCGCAGAACTCTCGCTTTTCGCCAAATTTTCACTTGTTTTTCAGTGGTAATACGAAGACTTTGACTTTGCATATTAAAAGTCAATAAATATTAATTGACGAAGAATATGACTTTGCATATTAAAATTCCTAAAACATTAGCTTGTCATCAATATTGACCCAGGTTGCGACTACATAAACATTACGACATCTGTCAATTTTTTTTCGAACATTTTTTACGGAGAACATTTTGTGGTAATGTCGTAACGACACACTTTGATAGCTGCAATGTTGCTGTTGTCGGTTAACGCACTGAATACATTGACTACTACACGACTTTACGACGTGACGTGAAGAAAGAGTCAATAATCTGGAAATATCATACGATTTTTTCATTCACTCATACATAAATTCTTACAATTCCACTTCCGTCGCTCGTCAAATTGGAAATAATTCTATACCGAGCAACATTTCTATGTCGCCGCGACATTTTCACCACATTTACTTCCACAAGAAATGCATGTAAAAAAAATTTGATAGATATTGTAATGTCGTTGTCATCGTCAATGTGTTCAGTGCATTAGATTTATTTCTAATTTGAAGGGCGACAAATATGGGACTGACTCAAATGACTCATTTTGAACATTTTGAAAGTATTATTCCTCGTCAGTGTTACGTCCAAAATAATGAAGTCACCGATGTCATGACTACATTTTTTTCTTTAATGCCGTGTCGTAAAGTTTTTGTCGTTTGCAATGTGTTTATATTTACTTTCAGCAATGTTTTTTAAAAGTAGTTTTTTTTTTTTACAAATAAAGCATTTAAAAGAATTTAACTAAAAATTTTATAATTTGAACTGAATAACTATTTCATAAAATTATAGAAAATTTATACATATATAAAGTTGTTTTGAGAAAAAAAGATATTTAAGTTATTTTAGTATTTCACACGCAAACTCAAATAAAATATTCTGATTTCTTGCATTTCGTCAAGAGCGTACTCTTTGTCTCCCAAAAAAGTCAGTTTCGGTTGGGTTAGGCTGAGGGTGTGTTTTCATCTATCAATATAAAGTAAACTTAATACAAATGAATTGATTTCTTGAAGTTTTAAAGACTCAATCAATACTTTTCTCATAAACTTTTCGTTTTGTAACTGGTAAAAATTGTAACATATGCAACTATTTATTTTGGCATGTTTGTTGTGATTATTTATTCAAGACATCTGTCCTTTGAAGCTTTGTCAAATTCCAGGTTGCCACGCTAAGCTTTTAATGATGTATAGTTAGAAATATTGGGTATAACATACCTCACCACACCATTGCCGGGTTAAATGCGTTGTATTGGTTGTTGTTGTTGTGTTCGAACTAACCGGCTGACTGACTTATGGTCTAACTTGTTGTGAAGTGAGTTCCATTGATAACTTGTGGATTTTATACAGAGTGTAAGTGGTTGTTTACTTTAGTGTGGAATATTTTCAGTATTGCTTGGAAATATAAATAAAATTTAATGAATGAACTTTGCAAAAAATAAATTTTTCCCATAACCTAAAGATTCTTTGTTGATATAAGCACTGATGATAATAATGATTTCAGGCCATTAGCTAGAGCTGTATTCACCAGGTCATTAGACTAGGTAAGACAAACAAAATGAAGAGTTTACAATATTTTATCGTATTTTATTGACGCTCAAAAGAAAAATTTCTTGTGTAAAAGTAAGTTATTTGGGTGAAGTTAATTATTTATGTTGTAGTAAATTATTTATTTTAGTTCAAAGTCTCATTTGAAATAATCTTTAATGAGCGTATTCAGCGAACTCAACTGTTGAAGTATCGATACTTAAGTGAGCGCTAACACATGGTCCAATATGTCCCGAGACTAAGTAATAAAAAAAATTTTTTTGCAAATATTCTTTCCTATTCGTCAACATAGGTTCCGTCAAGAGCAATACATTCATTCCGCCGCTTTTCTAACTTTTCAATACCGCTTTTGTAGAACTATTTGTGCTTCGCCTCAAAATATGTTTCAGCCATCACCTCTTAATTGGAGCCAAACATCTTGCCAGCAAGCATTTGTTTGAGGTCAGCAAAGACCAAGTAGTCGCTAGGGGCCATATCTGACGAATACGATGAATAAGGAAGCAATTCGAAGCCCAATTCATGGATTTTCGCCATAGTTTTCATCGATTTGTGACACGGTGCTTTGTCTTGGTGAAAAAGAATTTTTTCTTCTTCAAATGGGGCCGATATTTCTCGATTTCATCCTTCAAACGCTCTAACAACGCTATATAATCATCGCTGTTGATTGTTTTTCCCTTTTCGAGATAGTCGATGAACAAAATTCCATGCGCATCCCAAAATACAGATGCCATAACCTTTCCAGCCGTCTGTTTGGTTTCTGGTCGCTTTGGCCTGCTTTCATCGGTTGCTCTCCACTCAGCTGACGACCGTTTTGATTCCAGTGTGTAAAGGTGGATCCATGTTTCATCTATTGCCACATACCGAAGCAAAAATTCATGTTTATTCTTTGTAAACAGTGCCAAACAGCTCTCCGAATCATTGACACGTTGTTGTTTTTGGTCCGGTGTGAGAAAACGCGGCACCCATTTGGAAAGCCGCTTTCTCATCGACAAATTTTCCTGTATTATTGTTCTCACACTGCCTTTCGATATCTTCAGGGCCTCAGCTAGCTCGCGCACCTTCACTTTACGGTCGGCCAAAACCATTTTGTGTGCTTTTTTATGTTTTGTGGAACAACTGTCTCATTTGGGTGTCCTGAACGTTCAGCATCATTTGTGTCTTGTGTACGACCAAGTTTAAGCTCAGCATACCATCGACAAATGGTTGCTTTTGACGGAGCAGAGTCCGAATAACACTTTCGTAGCCATTGCTCAGCTTGGACGGTTTTTTTCCCATAAAAACACAGTGATAAATCAAAACACGGAGTTGCTTTGAATCCATTATTTTGAAAATATCAACAGTAGCGTCACTTAAATCACTGCAACTTCTTTGTCATGAAGTTTTTACACGTATTGTTTGAAGGTTGGAACTATCGAAATATTATATCGATATTTCGTTAGAGGAGCCACTTAGTAGTTAATCTCGGGACTTATTGGACCATGTGTTAATCTTAGTAAGTTAAGCAGACTATCCAAAACCGAGTACAAATGCTTTAAGGTATAATATACGTGTACATTTTTCGAAAAAAACATTTTTTTTTTTAATATGTTCTTTATAGTTTTAAGAATATACATACACATTTTTAAATCGATATTTAAAAAAACCAGAAGTTATAACGGTTTTCGTTAACCTATGTCTAAACTCCATACAAAGAAATGAAAAACTTTAAACGCGATTTCCTTGAAACTAGTTTTTTAAAACGGTTCGATAGATAACTCGATTGGTTCAATTTCAATGATTTTATTTTGCATTTTGTTCGTTATTTTGTCCTTTAAGCATCCCCCCTAAATTTAAGTATCTATTTTGTTTGTTTTTTTTATATAAACAAAAAAGCGCGCGAAAATGTATCTATTTTTTTAACTTTTTACTTCAAATTCCGCCATAGTTAAAAAAAAACCCCGGGGGTCATGCGTAGGGGGATGCTTAATATAAGGTCTATCCTTTAAAATGTTATTTGAGTTTTTTTTGTTTCCGATACATGGGAAAGGCCATATCCATCGAACCGTTTTGGAAGTCTTCTTTTCAATGCCATTTTCAGCGCCCTCTATATAAAAGCCAGAACTGTACTTTTAAAAAAAAAATATTTTTATAAGGTATAACTGTATAAATTAAAAAAAAATAATAACTTCTTATATCTAAAAAAATTTTTTGAAAACAGCTCCTGTTTTTGGTTGTTACACGTATATTATACCTTAATACTCGTGATTAATTTTTTCAAACAAAACTTATATAAATTTATCCAACTATGAAAAGAGAAAAAGTATCCATTTATCTTAGAAGAAAATTCTTTTTTAAAAATTGGCTTTTCTTCTTCGCTATTAATTCAAAGATGGCACCAATCTTCAGTAGATGTTATGATAAATTGACAGTTGTAAACAAGTTGGGTTAATTTTTTCCGCCCTATTAAGTAGTGTTTGCGCCCTAATTAGTTTTATTGGACGCCAACAAAATTGTCAGATTCAAAATTGTCAAAATTGTCACATTCGCTGATTGCTACTACAACATTTGACAACAGTTGAGTTCGCTGAATGCGCTCAGTGCTATGAGCGACCAGTTGTCGATTACGACAAATATTTTCGTTTCAGTTTTTGTATTTTTTATTATTTTAAACTTTTTTAATTACTTGAAAAAACAGCTTGTTGCTTAGCTTAGTACAGATAACAGCGGTATCTGTCTCCATGTTATGACGATATTGTCTATAGTTGCTCCATTTTCTCTAAAGTTATCTAATTATTTGATTATATTGTCAATACTTGTGTTGGCCAAAAATGGTGGAATGAGAAAATTAAAACAAAAAAAAAAAAATGCAATCTGGACGATGAGGGTGCCTCATATTTTTTTTCGATTTTGATTATCATGATGTAATGACTTGTCCCGAATCTTATGTCGTGATTCAAAATATATCACAAATTTCTTTTCACTTCAGCTTTGTTCGTTTTCAACGCCTACAAGAAGAGATGCTAAAGACACTTGAAGGAACTTGGCGCAGAGAGTCTGTAACAACACAGACTGTGGGCAGATATGCGGCGGTCTGGTCATAAATTCATAAAAAAAAAATATGACAGTGTTTAAATTAAATATGAAAACGCGCATTTCACATGCTTAAATTTAACTCTTGAGTAACAAACCAAAACAACTCAAATAAAAACATTTACAAGCGATAAAAAAATAAAATGGAAAAATATTAATGGCACTGGAATGTGTAACGCCGCCGTATTACTTGTGAAGTTTTGCAGTTATGGTGAGCATTGGCAACACACGCACGTTCAATGAAGCAAAAAAACGCGATCGCTCCTATGCTCAGCTAAGAAAAAAAAAGCATAGACACAATTTGCAGACAGTGAGATACAGATACACGACGACTATCTTGTTGGTACTTTGGCAAAATCAAGTAAATACAAGAAATAATACAAAAAAAAAAAAAAAAATTAAGAAATAAAAATACTTAATTATTATGTGCCTCCATCGTGTGTGTTGCTTGTGTCAGCAACAAACAGCATTTGTGCTGTTTGTTTTCTTTTCTAAATTTTCCGCCATTTTTGTTGCTTTATTTTTATTTTGTTTGCTGTTTCTGATGTAATTTTGATGTCATTTGCCAGATACTTGGCTTTGTTATTGCGGCGGTGGCGGTGTCGGCGTCATTTCGTATTTCTATCTGCAAGATATTCATCTAAGAAATCTGCTTACTTTTTCCGCATACAAAAGATGCGAACGAGCGCTGAATACAAATGGTACGCAAATTAGTAACGCAAATACAATAATTACGCACGTAGGAGCTTTTGGGGGAGAAAAACAAAACACAACTTTGTTGGAGGTACAATGGTAAGAGAGAGGGAGAAAGAGACAGCGAGTGAAAAAGTAATAGTAGGAGTATGAGGCACAAAAGTCGTGCCGGTAGCAATTAAATGGAACATGAGCATTGCTTGAATTTAATCTTTATGTTGCTTTAGATGGTGATTGATTCTGCAAAGTAATAAAAAAAAAAAAACCAATGGAACATAAAAGAACAGTACAGATATTCAATAGAAATGTTCAACAAATATTTGAAGATCAAAAATGTTCAAAACTATTAAGCTTCATGCCACAAGAAATCGCTATAGACCCACTCATGAGAGAGTAATGTGGTCATGCCTTAAATTGAAATGAATATAATTTTTGGTCTGAATGTTTTATTTGGAAATATGCAGGCTTTATCAATATTTGAACGCATGATGTACGTTCTTGTGTTTAATCTGTTTCCTTTTGAATTATTTCGATCTGATATTTATAAACTGCTCATATATTTAAAAAGTTGTATAGGTATAAGGAACAGCGATATTTCAGTTATGGGCTCGTTGAGTTGTATTTGGACAATACTTGATCTGCTGTTCGGTTTGGTTTATTACAACAAAATTCTCAATTAATCATTTCGCCAGACTGTTGGCTAAACGTACAAACTCCATATATGTAAATACTCGAGTTCAATTAATTCGAACAAACATTACCAAGAAGCTGTCTTTTCGTCGTATCTTTATCCCTGTTCAGTACTACATAATATCAATAAGAGTACCGTTGTACAGGAATACTGAAGATATTGAGAGTATTACACATTTCCGGTATTTTAATTTCGTGTGAGCTGTTCTGCATTAAAAAAAACTTATTTCCATAATTGTCAAAATAATCAATTTTCAGAGTCACTATTATTGTTAAAATAAACATTGAAAACAATTTTGCGCTTTAGGCCGCAAGTATGCTGAAAAAAAGACAACATGAAGACAATGAAGGCAACAACCAACAACAACAAAAACGCCTCTGTATAGAGCAAATCACACAGCAGACTAGAAAGACAGTTTCGTTGGCCGCTACACCAACTCATCAGTAGTCTCGGATGACTTTTTCACTGTGATCCACTCAAGCTTTGGTTCTACTTATACTGCCAATATGCCCAGAAAGTTACCTGTAATTTATTTTGATAGAGAGAACGCTTTTACATTAGTAACTAAATTCTTATCTACTTGCACCCTACTGATGCACCCTGTGTCAAGGTTAACCTTGATAGTGTCATACTTTTAGGCATAGCCTTAAGTCATGTGCATCTTCGAAAATTCGATTACAGTGGTTTTTCGCTATCAGAGCATGTTGAGGTTGTGTTATTTTGTTGTGAAAATGAAAAAGCGTTCTCTCTGTCAAAATAAACTTCCGGGTAACTTTGTCCGCATATTTGCAGTATAAGTAGGACGTTAGTAGCTTAAGTGGATCACAGTGAAAAGTCATGCAAGACTATTGATGAGTTGGTGTAGCGGCCAATGAAACAGTCTGTATAGTGAAGCTATATGATTTGCTCTATACAGAGCCGTTGTTGTTGGTTGTTGCCTTCATTATCTTCATGTTGACTTTTTGTCAACATATTTGGCCTAACGCGCAAAATTGTTTTCAATATAAATAATGAAAGGTCATATTCAAAATTAAAATAAATAGTGATTTCTTTATTCATTAACATTTTTTAGCTTCCAATAAATCTGGTTTGATTTGGTTTTCGAATGCCGAAACCAATTTTCTAATTTGATAACTTGCCACTTAAACACAAACGAATGTTTCGCGAAAAATCTTAGTTTTACGAACGTTTGAGGATTGATGAGATTTTTCTTTAATAACTTCCTGTTTTCGAACTTGGAATTTCCTTGCCTTAATAAAAATAAATAAATAACTGGCCATTTCAGCCCTTGAAAGGACTTTGACCTAGCTTCTTATGATCAATTGTGTTGTGCGTGTTATTAAGTTTGTACACAATTGACCGAGAACTGGACCTACATGCTTAACGCCGACTCCGAACGGCGATGAACGATGAATGTTCTCGTTCTCAAGAAGCTTTACATGGCATTTTGATTACTCTCTGAGGTTTGCCATTGTCTGCAGAGAGGTGGCGACCGTACAGAAAAATTATTTTAATTCAAATAATTTTCTGTAGCTGCTGGGGTTCGAACCTGGGTTTCCAAAGTTCGTTGACATAGCGGCCACGCACTTTAACCAACTACGCCACGGAGGCCACAATTTCCTTGCCTTACTTTGGATAAAAAAAAAGAATTTGGCTGTATTGTTAAAACACACGTATGTTTTCAAATGAAAACTTTTCTTTATCCTTATCCTTATTTGTTGCTATTTCCTCTCTTTTTTGCCAAACTTGTCTTCACCTTTATCCTTATACATATATTTGTCCTATTTCCTATCCACACTCTTGATTTAATTCATGCTCAAATATCTGATCTTACCCTTGTTCGAATTTCTTACGCTTCTTCGTTGGGTGTAACCAAATTCCTGTTCTATTCCTTGTCCGGTTTCTTCTAATTATTCTTTTTCCAATCTTGTCCTTAATATTCTTTTAGATGTGCCTAAATGTTTGTTCTTATTCTTGTCCCAATCCTATGCATAGTTCTTTTTCCAATCCTAATATTAATTTTTGTCCTAATCCTTGATCTTACCTTTTTCCAAATCTTTGAAATTTTTTTCAAACTGAAATAAAAATTATTTCGTGATCGATATTTTTTCCAAGCAGAAATAATAGTTATTTTTTTATCGATATTTTTCCGATCAGAAATAAGTTATTTTTTATCGATATTTTTTCCAAGCAGAAATAAAAGTATTTCTTATCGATATTTTCCGATCAGCTTTAAAATTATCTTTTGATCATTATTTTTTCGATCAGAAATAGAAGTTGTTCTTTAATCGTTATAATTTCTCTATCATTCTATATGTCTATATTTTTCCGATCAGAAATGAGTTGTTTTTGATCGATATTTTTTAGATAAGAAATAAAAGCCTGACCAAAATATACGAAACGAGACGATTGCAACTTAACGAACGTTTGCAATTGTTACTTCTGTTTTGACATTTAACCCAAACTGAAACGAGTTTCTCCAATCGTCTGAAACAAGAAGAAGACTATTCTGCACAGCTGTTGTTGACGAGTTCAGACGCTAATAGTTCGGTTGTTACGGAACAGAACGTCTCGTCAAACTGTTTCGTTTAGTTCCGATAAGTTTACGTTTGTTCATTTTGAGTTACAACATTGAAATGCATTTTACCGAACAATTTCGTCTTCACTCGTTACGGAGCAAATCGTCTATTTTGGTTAGGCCTATAAAAATCAATGCTTGATCGATATTTTTCCGATTAGATTAAACAAATTAGTTTTTGATCGAAATTATATCGTTAAAAAAAAGGAGCATGTGTACTCCTATTAAGATAAAAATTAAACCTAATTAATAGTAACTAAAAAAAATGAGAAAAACGTCATATCTCGAAAACAAAGGAAGATGAGGTAAAACAATAACAGTGGTTTTGGCTTTTCTCAAAAAAAGTGTCAGTATTTCGCCATCAACTTGAGTTTAAAACTTATAAAAAACTTGGAAAAAATTTTCTGGTAGTTTTTTAACTAATTTCTATTAATAACTCAAAAAAAATACTGCATGTTTTTCAAATTATCTAAAATGTTGCCTTGTATCAAAAAAATATTCAATCCTTGTTTTAGTCCTTATTTAAATCGTTTTTCTAGTCCCTATTTAAGTCCTGAGCCTTGGCAAGATCCATTTCCAAATCTTTGCCCTAACCTTATCCTTGTCCAAATAGTATTCTAAATCCTTTTCCAAATCCATGTTTAAAATCTTGTCCTTTGTCTGTGTCAAAATCTTTGTTCAAATCCTTGCCCAAGACGATTTGCTTCTATGGTAGTAAGCGTGGGTACGTTTGAACTTTGTTTTTTATATGCTCAATAACTTTTTTATTTTAACTCAATACAGTTTTTTTTTTTTTGTAAATATTGATTTATTTAAATTTTGATCGATATTATTTCAATCAATAAAGAATTTTTATTTCTGACTGGAAAAATATAGATCAATGATTCATTTCTATTTCTGATCGAAAAAATTATGATCAAAAGATAATTTTTATTGCTGATCGGAAAAATATCGATCAAAAAACGAACTTTTATTTTTGATCGAAAAATAACGATCACAAAATCATTTTTATCTCTGAAAGATAAAATAACGATCACAAAATGATTTTTATTTCTGATCGAAAAAAATAACGATCAAATAATAACTTTTATTTCTGATTGAAAAAAATAACGATATCATCGAAAAAATAACGATAAAAAATAATTGCTATATAATGTCGAAAAAAGAATCGATCACAAATAATTGGTTTAAGTTGTTTCTATCTTGTATTTCTATTCATGCAATTGTCAGAAGTTTCAAAAAATAATATTTGTTTTTTCATAAATGGTTGTAGTATCCTACGCGAATTTGTAAGCTTTTTAGATGAAGGAACCCCTGTTTATATCGCTTCGAATGTTTAAGTATTCCCATTAGGAAAATGTACACAAACAGGAACAAAGTCAATACAATAATATTTGTCTCTATCATGAATGATAAAATTTCATTGTATCCATAAAATATGTTTCAGCTATAAAGTGGTTCTGGAAGCAGGATGAGATGAGAATGTGAGAAGGTAAAAGTGGCAAATGAAGGATTATTCCAAGCTCAAAACTAATGACAAATACTATGACACGAATGTAAACCGACAGGAAGTCGTGCAGCAAGGGAAGCTAAGGAAGAAATGGATGATTTCATGGACTTAGCTTAAGGTTTTCAGTGCGTCTATGCATATCAATTAAGCAAACTATACAAGTACATAAATATATAGATAAACGATACTGTTTGTAAGAAAAACTTAACAAATAAAACATACAAATGAAATGAAACGAACCGAAGTAAATAGGCTAGAATTAGTTAAGAGCATAACCGGAGTGGTGGAATTGGAAGGTAAATAAAAAAAAAAAAAAAAAAAATAGAAACATGGATAAGGGCTGCACTATACTCGTAATAAAAGACAAAAACTCCAAGCAACAAAAAGAAAAAAGGAAAAATAAATAATACCTAGATATGTACAAAAGTTTAACAACGACAAAACAAAGATAATAAAATCGAAATCGACAAAAGTTGAGACAAACAAAACACGGCACATTTCGTGCCACCAGAGCACGTTGAGTACAAGACAAGGGTTAAGGGCTGAAGGTGGTGTCGTTACACGTTGCTTAAAATGTTTCAAATGCTTAAGAACATGCCCGCCTGATGTTATGTATTTCAATGTCAAGCTAAAAATAATTTTTAAATAAATGTCGGGTTTGAGGCATGAATGGAATGGATAGGAATGGATAGGAATGGTGTGTGGTTGTAACTTATTTTAACTGCCCTTGCTGCTGCTGCAGCAGGTGGTGTTAGTGGTGTTGATGGTGTTGGTGGTGTTGGGGGTGTTGGTAGTGGTGTTGATGGTGTTAGTGATGTTGGTAGTGGTAACAAAGACAACACTTAGGAAAAGTAAATGTCCAGTCTTGTGCGATGTTATCGAGCTCGAATATTTAAGGCTATACTCTACTTGATAGTGAAAATTGTCATTAGCTTTTGGTTGCTATCAATTGTATTGACAATTTAGTTAATTATACTTAAATCGTCGCAATGATTTTGATTGATGAATTGAAGTTGAATTTGAGAAATTGCGTGTTTAAAGTTGACACTTTATTGTGGCATTTTTCACTCGAGACTATTTCGATAGAGTTAAAGGAAAGAAAGTTTATAATGGATGAGGAGAATCAAAGGTGAACATTTTTTGATTTATTTGAAAAATTTCATGTGTGCTCAATTTGAGATAGTTTTAAGTGTACAGCTGTATATGGGAAATTTTATAATGATGACGAGCTGTGCAAATGACATTTAAAATTTTATATTAAATTGATGTATCCATCAGCATATGGTCGTTTATTATTACTCTGTAATTATAAATCAAATTTTTTTTTACTTTGAAATTATTTCCTCACTAAATTTAGAAACTCGTGAAATTCCGTTTTCGTTTTAAAGCTTCGGAGAAAAAGTTAACAATAGAAATAGATTAAATGCAATGTGAGAATAAAAATTTAAACTTAGACCGAAAAATGACTACAATATACCCTGTACCCTGTCCAGGAAGTTACTAACAGTTTTTTTTTTATTTTATTTAAAAACTGTTAATCTTTATACCCCCACGTTTAAAAAACGTAAATGGGGGTATATTAATTTTGTTACTCCGTTTGTAACGCCCATAAGGAGGCGTGGTAGGTATAGAAAAGTATATATATTCTTGATCAGCATCACCACCCGAGTTGATTTAGCCATGTCCGTCTGTCTGTCCGTCTGTCCGTCTGTCCGTCTGTCTGTGATCACGATTCCAGCCGTAATTTTAAAGCTATCATCACGAAATTCTATATTTAAGCTTTTATCTAAAAAATGAAGGTCAAGTTCGTAAATGAGCCAAATCGGATGAAAACCACGCCTACCTCCCATACAAAGTGACTTTATCAAAACGGTAAAATCTCTTAGAAGTCAACAAAAATGAATATATGGACTTGAAATTTTGCATATGAGTTTTGATGTTTAAAATACACTCTAAGTATGAAATTCAATCAAATCGGATGAAAACCACGCCTACCTCCCATACAAAGTGACTTTATCAAAAAGGTAAAATTTCTCTAAAATCCACAAAAATTAATGTATGGACTTGAAATTTTGCATATGAACTTTGATATATAACGTGTACTATGTGTATGGAATTCAACCAAATTGGGTGAAAACCACGCCCTCCTCCCATACAAAGCCATTTTATCAAAAAACAAAAGCGAATATTTTCTGTTAAAAATATAACGAAAACGTTTTTACAGATAAACATTTTATTGATTGCTTAAGACTTTGAATATACTTTGGTTCGGCCGTGGGGGTATTTTAACTTCGGCCCAGTCGAAGATCATTTCTTACTAGTTTTGTATTTATATTAATTAGAACTAGTTGGGAATTATTTTCGTCTTGGCAGAAAATTTAAAAAAAGTGTTCTTTCTAAATATCAAAGCTTATCTGAAAACTAAGAAGGAACTAATTATCTTCGGCTTGACCAGAGTTAAACTAACTCCACAGTTGTGTGTAAGATATTTATAATATCCGAAGATCTAAAGGTTGTATTTTTAGTGACGTCAGCTTGTATGGGGGATATACGAGGTTTTAATTCAATCTCTGCAAATTTCACACTAACTGTACGTTTTAAATACCAAAAGCTTACGTATGAAATATCAAGTCGATACGTTAATTTTTGTGTAATTTTTAGATATTTTATCATTTGGATGACGTCACTTTGTATAGAAAATAGGCGTGATTTTAATCCGATGTTGACAAATTTCAAATATTGAGTGCGTATTTGTAACCAATGTATTGGAATTTCAAGTTTTTGGACAAATTTTTGTGGAATTTGTAGAAATTTCATCATTTTGATGACGTCACTTTGTATGTAAGGTAGCTGTGGTTCTTATCGGATGGTGAAAAATTTCAAATACTGAGTACGTATTTGTAATCAAAGCTCATATACAGAAATTTCAAGTGCTTAGATAAAATTTAGTGGAATTTATAGAGATTTTAGCATTTTGATGACGTCACTTTGTATGAGAGGTAGGGGTAGTTTTTGTCTGTTTTTGACAAATTTCAAGCATTGAGTACGTGTTTGTAATCAAAGCTCATGTACAGATTTTTCAATTGCTTAGATAAATTTTTGTGGAATTTGTAGAGATTTTAGTATTTTGATGACGTCAATTTGTATGAGAGGTAGGAGTAGTTTTTATCTGTTTTCGACAAATTTCAAACATTGAGTAAACGAAGATCATGTTCCAAAATTTCAAGTGTTTTAAATCAAATTTTTGTGAATATGTAGAGATTCTAGCATTTTGATGACGTGACTTTGTATGGGAGGTAGTTGTGGTTTTTATGCGATTTGGCTAATTTTTTAACTAGATCTTTACGTCTACAAGCCTGTCGACAGATGGACATGGTTTATCGACTTAGATGATGATGCTGATCAAGTATTTATTTTCTTTTCTATATCTTCCATGCGCTCTTATGTGCGTTTTAAACGTAGTGCGTAAGGAGAACTTTATCTTGCACTCCTTACGCATTGCGCGTGAAGTTATTAATATGGAATTTATATGTGAAATAGAACACCCAATAATTGGCCATCTCGAGCCTGTTTACAGATGTTCGTGCTTTTGACGAAATTTTCGATGAATTTTTGGCATAATTTCGAAGATCATTGGTGCACACTTTATCTTCATTGATGTACACGTAGCGTCAAATCACAAGATTACGGTAGCAATTGAATTGAGCTCAAGAGAACATGACCATGAAACTTTATCTGGAGTAAGACCATTGTGTCAACCGATGTGTCGCAGGCTGCTCCATAGGACTCCATATTTAGCCTGCCAACAAAAAATTACAGCCGATTTATTATATTAGATTTTTTGGGTCACCCTTTACAAAAAATTGCTTCCATCAACTTTTTGGTACACAAGAAAATAATTCGTAAAAGTTTAAAGAGCTTATTTCTGTAAATCACAAAATGCAATCATAGCGATTCTTTTAAGTTCTACACATACCATTGTAAACGTGTTTTTAATGTGGCTATAAAAATGTGTTTTTTCTTAAGCTGCAGGCATTTATTTTTTTTTTTTTCGATTCGTCCTACACCAACTCTGAACTTTGAACTTTTTATTTTTACTTAAAAAAAAACCATGTGCAGCATGCATACCCATATAAACAAACATTTATCCACACACACTCATACACACACACACACACACACACACACACACATACATTCACTAGCATTGACACGCGCCCATATATTTGTTGTGATCAAACGCATCAAAACAAGCCATTTTAATCCATATAAAAGACGCCATTTTCGACGCCGTTTGCTCACATTAGCAGTCAGCACACGCACATGCACACACGCAGAGGCACTCATGTAGCCCAGCATAGCACAGCTCCTAAATATATGCAAGGTTTTTCCACTTCAAATTTAGATGCGAAGCTCTTCACTTGTCTTGCAGCGCTGTTGGGCGTAATTGTCCTTGAACTTGAGGTTTTCCATTCATACCAAATAATTTTTCTTCCACGCTCGCTGTTTGGTTTTTGTATAAAAATATAAAAAAAAACAAATAAAAAAACAAATAAACAAATGAAAACAAAATCATAAAACAGCAGCAGCAGCAATAAAAGAAGCTGCGAAAATTGTATGAAAAGAAAACACAACAAAAATATGAGAGCAGAGCAAATCGAATTTATTATGTTTTGAGTTTTAAAAGTGACTTTACAAAACGATGAGTGTGTGTGTATGTGTTCGAATGCGCTGAGTGTATGAGCTGTGTGCGTATTTTGTATAACTTCCAAGCAATGCTCAACCACAGCTAGTCACTTTATGTTTGTTTTTCTAGCGTAAACTAAAGATTTATATAATTTTTTTCATATATAAAAAAAAAAAATTTATATCGAGCTTCGAGTTCAAGGATGATTGCAACGCTGTATTGAAGTTGAAGGTGTGCAGGTTTTTCTAGTTTTTGGCATTCAAACCAAATTGTTTTCCTGGCTTCTTTTACGAAGGGTGTTTGATTTATTGCATTCGATATAAAACTTTGGTGGTCAAATAAATGGAATCTATTTTGTCAAAATAGTAAGAACTCAAAAACAAGTATTTTTTCTCCTTTTTACTTTATATAACATTGTTTATTTCCCTCTCAATTGAAACAATTCTTTAATTGGATATCAAGTCTTTTTATGTTGCTCTGCGACATGGCTGTCGATTTGTTTTTTACAGCTCATAAAACGTCACTAGTCCCTGGAAGTTATTTCCCAGCAATAGTCAAAACAGAGTGAATATCTGGAATGGTGAATATCTATTAAATTTTTTATATTAACTAATTGAGAGCTGCTGAGAACCTTGTACATTTCCTATAAATCGGGGTTTTTACAGAATGTTACAAGAGCCATAATATTGTAAAATTTTTTAATTTTGAAACGAAGACCATTGAACACATTAATGAGTGAACTTTCTGTGAAAAAAGAGCGTAATTCTTATTTGACTTTTTCAACCCTTGAATCAAAATTGTTTCAGAAACAAATGCTTGAAGCGGTCTCAGTAGTCGCAGTTGGCGCTCTTGACTGCCACTCCAGAGGTTTCGGACTCGAATCCTGGCCAGGCCATGGTCTTACCCTTTGAACTTTAACTTTCCTTCCTCATTTCTAATAAACTGAAATTAAAAATTCCCCAATACTTGTTACGATTGTAAAGTCTAAAATCAGAAATTGCTTTATGAAAGATAACGGATCCAATATGGCGGATGTGGAAATCGAACAGTAGAAGATTATGACTGAAAATTATAACTTGGTAGTTTTTGAGGTTGCTGATCACGAATCTGAAGTCGAAATTCAGAAATTTCTACAACCAATTCAATAAAAAAAAATGGTTCTACGGGAAAATTACCGTCTAGTGAAGATCTTCATTTGCAACGGATTTAATATATATACCAACCATATCTTAATTGTAAGAAGACATTAGAGAGCGAGAACAAGTGGCGATGGAGTTAAGAAGGGTATTTCGGAGTCGAGTATTTCATCTGCTCAGATGAAAATCGAATTCACTGATCAAATTATTGGTTACACGAAGCATTTTGGTTATTGGTTCTCTGCATCGATATTCGGTGCGATGAAAGTTAAGGTGGAAGAGAGGTATAGACCTAAGATTGCATGGGTTGGTATTAAATGATATTAAGTGGAGCAGTGCTGGGCAGATAATGGATCCGCATTCTAGTTGATGAATGAGGAGTACAACGGCAACTTCCCTTCGTTTTTCAGGTGTTTGCATGTTAATCAACTTCAGACGGTTGGCATAAAAGTTCAGTTGAAACTGTCAGAACCGGAAGGACTACGAAGAGTAAAACGAATAAATCTTCGTTGAACGGTTTCGATTCGCATTGAATGGGTGTTGTAGATGAGAGACCAAACTGGGCTAGCATATTCGAGGATGGGTCTAAAAAAGATAGAGAGATTTTGTGACGTAGGGATTGGATAACTCTCTGGATCAGTGTTTCACGAAACCAAGTGTGGAGTTGGCTCTACTACTGATATTATCAATGTGAGACCTAAAGTTAACTTCTTTGTCGCAAATAACACCTAAGTCCCGTAAAGAGCTTGCAGAGGGAACTGGCTTGCCGAGTATGTAATAAGTTCTCGGGGGAAAATTTCTAATGTATTTTACGTGGACACCTGCCGTATAGGGACCAAATCATTGCGTCGGCCCACTCCCCTTTGAAGGTTCAAAGATACCAAATTAGCTCCATGTTGTGAGGACACTTCGCAACCCTTGGTTAGGGTGGATGCCTATCTAACACACTTCAAACTATTACACTGGATTAACTCGTACTTGTCGAATCGTTCTCAAAAAGTTTTATATAAGAATTCTATGTCAAAAAATATTTTGGTCACATCTGGTGTTCCGCAGGGAAGTCATCTTGGTCCGGTTTTATTTTTACTGTTTATAAATGACCTTCCTTCTGTAATAAAACACTCTTACGTCTTAATGTACGCCGATGACGTGAAACTTTTCCTAACTTACAAATCGCCTGAAGATCAACAACTCTTACAATCGGATTTAAACAATCTAGTTGAGTGGTGTAATTTTAACCTTTTAAAATTAAACTTAAAAAAATGTAAGCAAATGACATTCTCACGTCGAATTGCTAATAGTATAAATTACACTATAAATAATACTAATTTAGAAATTGTACACAGTTTTCTTGATTTAGGTGTAATTATGGATCCTAAACTTCGTTTCAATCTTCAAGTTAATTTGGTGGTAAATAAGGCTAGAGGTGTCCTTGGTTTCATTAAAAGATGGGCTAAAGAATTCAACGATCCTTTCACTACTAAAATACTTTATACCTCTCTTGTTAGACCAATTCTTGAATATGCATCCGTAATATGGAACCCTCAATACAATGTCCACATCGATGCATTAGAATCGGTTCAAAAACAATTCTTACTTTTTGCTTTACATTATCGTTGGAACCCCAATATTATTCTTCCCCCTTATGAAACACGCCTCAAAATTATTTCCCTGCCTTCCTTAAGAAGCAGAAGAATTATGCTCAATGTCTCTTTTTTATACAAATTACTCAGTGGTGATATAGACTCACAATACCTCCTTTCTTCATTAAACTTCAACATCCCCAGGAGCGGAGCCAGACATTTCCAGCTTTTTAAGTTGAGTCACTGCACTTCTAATTATGCCCTTCACGACCCTTTGCGATGTATGTGTAGTGATTTTAATGGCAACTTGAACTTGATAAATTTTTCTGACTCGGTGGATGTCTTAAAACGCAAAATTATATTACATTTGAATACTTAACGCATTCCTTGTGATAACAAATATAACTCGCGATAATTGTGTAGATTTTACGATTTAACAAATAAGCATCATCGAATATGATAGAAACTTTAACATTTCGTTTTATTCAGTCTCGTTGCTTTATTTTTTTCATTAAATTATTTTAGGTCTTTAGTTCTATCGCTTCCCAAGTTTGAAATGGGACCATGAAAACCGTGTCTCTCGGCTTGGTGCGTCAGAGTTTATCTCTTTTCCATACAAGTTTTTACCTGCGTTGGCCCAAATGCATATCCAAATAATAACTTTAGCTCGGTGTTCCCTTATTTTAGTGACCCGAATATATAAATATATTGTGCCTGCACAATATATACTTGTATATCTGTGCTATGTTTGGTATTGGTTTGGTGTTTGAGAGTTGCATCTCTTTTCCACGTAGGATCTTGGGTTGGACAGTGGCCTCAAGCCGAACGACAACAATTATAAATGCGGTTATATATGGTCTAATAAATAACTTTGGATGTTGTCTTGTATTGCTTCGTATTATGAAGAATTCGATGATGTTTATGAAGTTTACATAAGCACAAAAAATTCACAAATTTTATTTAATTTTAATTTCCGCTGAAAGGCCAAGCAATTGTGCTTAGTGGAGGCTATTATTTGCCAACAGGTGGTAAGTTTTAGCACGTAGGTGCATTCTATCAGTCCGGCTGATCCGGGAACTTCTTAGAATGTAAATCGTGCATGCGTATGGCGCGGGTCATACGTATCTATGAAGATTTCTTACCTCCGGGCGAATCCAAAAAAAAAAAAAAAAAAAAAAAAACACCTCTTCCGTACAAGGGGTATAGCACCCGAGTTGAGAATGCAACTCCACACCGAGCAAGTTAGCTCTACCCCAATATAGGTGGTAAGCCACAGCCACGACGATGCTTCCCGAAGGGCCAGTGCCCAGTAAGTCAGCCTGGCAAAGACAGGGACCGTTGACTATTCGTGGTACCAGTTTTCAAGTCCTTGGTCAGATTTCGTAGCAAGCTACAACCAGTTGAATTCATCACAGTTCCGCACTGGCCGCCAAATGTGAATACAAGTTGGAGATCTTAATTTACACACCATTCAAACTATGGATCACCTCATACACACCAGTGATCTGTAACGGGTAGCTTTTTTGTGACTCAAAGTATATCCGAAAAAAATAAGTACAAAACCCTACTCAATCTATATCGCACGCAACCCGACTCATACTCACTTCTACGAAGCTGCAATGCGGCGGCTCAAATGAATATGAGTCGGATCGGGTAAAGTTCGGGATTTTCGGTTCATTAATACTTATGGTTGTTGTCGTCTTGTTGATACTTATTCTACTTACCCAAACACTCGGGTTCGACGCAAATACCCAAATCACTCGGGTCATTCTGCCACTGATATAAAGCAGAGCGCAGTAAAGCGCAGCAGTGAGAATGAATGATTTTTTTTGTATTTGCTTTGTGCTTTTTTTTTCCTGAGGACTCAGTTAGAAACCGAAAAACACGTGTTCATCTTGTGTTGTTTTTTCTTTTTGTTAATGCAGTGCTACGTGTTGATTTTTTTTTTATCTAACGAAAACATTAACAACGAAACACTAGTACTAACAACGAAATAAAATATCAACAACAAATTTGCAGCAAAAAACTCAAACAAAATATGCGAGCGTTAGCTTTTACTTATTGTCGATTAGAGACGTTGGCAGAGAAAGAGCAGTACTCAGAGTACACTCAAAATATACTCGAATATACTCGGATATAGCGCCTTTTCAAGACCCTAACTCGACGCACTCATTGACTACGAATCTAAGTGCTTGGAGTCACGCCGCGCTCGGATATAAGTACAGAACACGTCCAATATAACGATTACCCGATTTAACGAATGTCCAATATAACGAACGGCAAAATCTCTTCATTGACTCTTCTATATAACGAATTCAAATATTTTGTTGTCATTCGATTTAACGGACACTCAAGGGTTTCTATACTAAAATCAATATTTTACAAGACTACATTATTACAACTATAAAAAATAAAAAATATGCAAATATTTTATTAACATATAAATAAAAATTGAACTACTAAAAACTATATTTCTTTGTTTAAAATATTCATTCGATATAACGAATTATCCGATTTAACGAAAAGGCTGGACAAGAAACCATGCGTTATATTGGACGTCTACTGTATGTACTTATACCCGAAAACATGGTAAAGAGTCGAATGTGAATAAAATATTTAACATTTTTTATTGAGTACGGATAGGGTAGAGAACAACAAGTAACTCGAGTATGATTCGATTAACCGATTTTTATCGAATACTTATTACAGTTCTGGCGTGGCGTCCGTGGCGTAGTTGGTTAAAGTGCGTGGCCGCTATGTCAAACAACTTGGAGACCCAGGTTCGAATCCCAGCAGCGATAGAAAATTATTTGAATTAAAATAATTTTTCTGTACGGCCGCCACCTCTCTGCAGACAATGGCAAACCTCAGAGAGTAATAAAAATTCCATGTAAAGCTTCTTGAGAATAAGAACATTCCGTTCATCGCCGTTCGGAGTCGGCGTTAAGCCTGTAGGTCTATTTCTCGGTCAATTGTGTACAAACTTAATAACACGCACAACACAATTGATCATAAGAAGCTAGGTCAAAGTCCTTTCAAGGGCTGAAATGGCCAGTTATTTATTTTTTTTTTTTGTTTTTATTACAGTTCTCTAATACACACACTCAGACACAAAAGCACACAATATTTCCACTAGTTCTGCCTGGAACGCCGCCTCTCAAACTCTCGACAAGCAAACTGATTCAATTCAGCAATTTGACCGCTAGACGCGAGCGCATTGCCTAAATCAAAATCACCATTCGCATACAAAACATCCATTGCACTCAAATCACGAATGTTTTCATAAAAAGAACACTCGGGAAGAACGGAATGACCCACAATCACACCTCTCAGTCACACTCAAGTTTCTTTCATGTAACAATGCATTGAAAGATCCATGCCCAGTAAACAGGAAGCCCAGGCTCAAGCTTAAGCAAAAGTCTGGATAACCACTTACAAACATAACGTCACGTATAAAATTATACGTGACCCTTCCATGCTGACATTAATCCCGTCTATACCGCACACACTCTTTCAGCATAGCCTTCCATTCACTGTCATTCTTACGTCTTATATCTGTACACCGTTGCCAGATTGGGCGATTTATCGCCAATTGGGCGCTTTTTTTCTTGTTTTTGCGCTTAAATTTTTAGGAAATCGCCTGGCGATTTTTTGGGCGATTTTTGTAAAAACAAATTTTTTTCAAAAACTCATCTAATGTGTTTAAAATTTCAATTAAAGAAAATAACAATTGTTTTAAGTGTTTGGAACACTCTGTTAACAATGTGACTGAACACAGCTCAAAAGCCCTTATCGATAATTTATTTATATCGAAATACTTATTTTTTTGAGACCGTTTCTTCAAAACATCAACTCACTTAATTTATATTTTCAACGAGAAAAAGTTGACTTTTTTCAAGCTTATGTTGAAATCACAACATTTATTCAAAGGCTTGTTTCAAAAATTATAAAAGAAGACATTGTCAAAAATTTCAATTTTGATAATTTAGCTACATTCAGCTTAAATAAAATTTTAGCGGATAAAAGCAATTATAAAAGAATTAATGACCTTACATTTCATTATCAGTTCCGTGAAGAAATTCAAAAATTAAGTGATGATATTGTTATGATATACATACTATCAAAATGCCAGAATGTCATTATAGTTTTAATCAAGGAAATGTTAAAACGATTACCTAGTCTGTTAGAAATGTTTGAAAATGCTTTTATTTTATGTCCTGAAAGATGTTTAAACTATATAAGACCTTCTTTCCGTGAACTCCCTCTTCATTATCTATCTCTTGAAGAGCGACGTGCAGTAGAAATCGAATACGAATCTTTGTTAACATTTCCTTGGAGCAATGTTTTCAAAAACAAAGTGCCATCTGAAAGTGAAGAATTTTGGTAATCGGCATACAAAGTTAAAACAGCCGTAGGCGGAAAAATGTTTGACAATATTTGTAAGTTGGCATTCATCTTGTATGAACTAAATCAATGTATGAACTAAACAATACTTCGAGAATTGACGAAACGGAGGAAGAGTCTAATATGGCTGAAGGAACTACGTTTTTTGCAAAAAGTTTTTTTTTTAAAGTTGCATATTGAAAAATTCTAAAAAGTTATAGTCTCTAAAAAAATGTTCTTTAACGATCAAAATTCTCGAATAAAATGAAGTAGCTTTTTTATTATTTTTTATAGATCTCAAAAATATGTAAATAAGAATATCTAATACTATTAACAGATCTCAATATTATTTGAAAAAAAATGTATATAATTTGTTTTGTTTTTTCTAGTATAATAAATTTCTTAGAAAAAATGGCGATTTTTGGCGATTTTTGTTTTCATTGGGCGATTTTGGGCGATATTTTTTTTAAATCTCGCGCTTTTATCAGAAAAGTTCTGGCAACACTGTATCTGTATAAGAGAAGTACTCGGGGGTCGCTTACAAGAATATGTAATAGCTTGACATTTACTGACATTGAGTTCCAGAAGATTTTTTGGCACCAAGTGGAAAAGCTGACAAGATCGTTTTGAAGATTTCAAGAATCAGTGCTGGTTTGTATGCGCCGATATATTTTCATATCATCAGCGTACACTGAAAGACTGGATTCTTTGATGATACCGTTAACATCAGAAATTGTTAAGACGAAAAGCAAAGGACCAAGGTGACTTGCCTTGTGGGACACCAGAGGTAGCTGTAAAAGATCTGAATTGGAAAATCTAAAGATGATATTATAACGGAGTTCTTCGAGATACGATTTAATCCATGGTATAAATAGGGATGGAAAACCAAAGAATTTAAGCTTAAGAAGGATGATAGTGTACGAAATTTTGTCAAACGCTTTACTGAAGTCGGTAGAAACAGGATCAACCTTAACTAACAACAGCTTTCCAATAACAATTTTTTCAAGTAATAAATACAAAAATGGGTCTAGATCTTACACTCTCATAACTCGAAATATATTGGTTTCTTCACTTATTTAATTATTTCGTTAAATTTTGCACTATTCACTTTTATAGACTCTGATAGGTAATGGGACTCGAGTAACTCAATAAGTCGATAGCATAACGGTCTCGGTAGCCGAGTGGTTGAACGCTTGACTACCACCCCGGAAGTCCCAAGTTCTAGTTCCGGCTAGGCTACGGTTCTACGCCATGGTTAAAACTTTTCTTTATTTTTTTCTTCATTTGTAATCAACTGAAATTAAAAATTCATCAACGCGTGCGATAAAAAGTTGAATTTTGGTGGTACTTAAAGACGTTTTTGGAGAGAAACATTTTAATTAAATGAAGTAAAGGCAGGCTCATAAACACATGTTTCTACGGATTTCCGCCATGCTTAAAACATCCTACACATATTTTACTGGCTCCTTCCTTCCGACTAATCTATCATCCCATTTCGAAACAAGGCACATTTGACTGAATAGGTTTAACGCCTGAAATCCTTGGTTCAAAGCTAAGACAAAAAATTATATTCACAAAAGAATTAAATAACCACTAAGATCACTCACCGTTCATTAATTTCATTTGAAACAAAACAATGATAACAAACATGTTAACCTTTTGACATTCAATCAAAGTTTTGACTATGAAATGTCAGAATGTTTCATTCATTCGCTTGATTTCATTCATTTCCTTTGCTTTTGTTGCAACGTTCTCTCTCCCAAAGTCCATTCAAAACTCACTTCCAATACGTTTTGTTTTCCAACCGAGTAGCTTCTTTATGAAAGACAAATTCAATTAATTTTAACTTTCCCAAAAACTCTTCAGTTGTTTCAGTTGCACGAAATTCCATTTCATAGCGTAACGCGCTACGTTTCCGTTGACTTTAAGTTTAGGAAACTTTTCTTGTTTCGAAGAATGTGAAGCTATTTTTTATTTTGAAACTTGTCCAAAGTTCGGTAAAAGTTCCAGCAGGTCCATTGATGCAAATAGTGTTGCATTCAAATATCTTAGAACTCATAGAAAATCAGAATATTTTTCACATTTTTTTCCTCTTCACGTTTATTTACGTTGAGGTTAAATGTTTAAAATTTAAATTTCAGATTCTTACGCATACCTTTGCCATTCAATTTATTAATCCAAGAAAATACAGCCACTTATTTTTGCTAAGTATGAGTGCGACGACCGTCTCAATGTGGCTGCTGATTAAAGTGTTGATCAATTTATAATCTTTACCGCGCATCCTGTAGGGGTTTCCTTGCGTTTCCATTTTCAACCAGAAAATGCGTCTGGTGTTGGGTCAGCACGGTCTGGGATTAAATTTTACTGCCGACAATAATAATGTTGCTGCTGCGCCAAAGGTTAACGTGCCGTATTATCCGCATCCGGCGGTGTGTGCAAAAAATGTATCGAGTTTTTTCAACGTTCGGATGAATGTCTATGTTGCCACCATTAATGCCACCATGTTGACGAAGTGTTGACGAGTGGCATAGTTGGTTTGACGTGTACGAGTACGAGTATTTGTATGAATAAGCATCTTTGAAAACGGAGACGTTCAACCGAACCCACGTACACGCGCATTTAACCCTTGCAGCACTTTGGTATTCATCTTCTTGATGCTGGTTGTTTCTTTCTTTGTTTTTTCACTGATTTTGCTTCACTTTAATTTTATTCTCCTGACATAGCTGTGTCAGCGCTTTTGGCTGACTGTGCTGTGCTTTGCTTAGGAAACTTGAACCCATTGGCCTCCAAGGTGCTCGTTAAGATTGAATGCTTGTGTTTAATCTGCCAAGGGTTATTTTTTAAAGGCTCTCTGGCAGGACTTTGAAGATAACAGTAAATTAAGAGCACAGCAAAATGCTAAAGTAGCTAATTATCGAGTTCGCAGTACAATGATGACCTCTGTAGTGCTTGATTTCTAATGCATGGTATTTAATTAAATGGTCTCTAAATGAGGTTTTTCTTTTTTTCGTTAACGTTAAATAGAAGGGACGTTACGGTCTGATATCTCTAACGTAAGCAAAATCTTGAGACACTTGTAAATGTGTAAATTTTTAATACCTTTTAGTTTGAACGTATTTAAAATATCTATGGAAATACTTGTTGTGTCTTATTGGGTACTTCTGTGAACGAATTACTAAAAGCTATTTAAGGCTTTAAAGCTTAACTTACTTAGAAATGAGAAGTTGAAATAAGTGGTGGACGAAATGCTTCAAAAATAATCATATCGGGTGAAATAAGAATATCATCAGTTAACTGAACAAACTAAACTGTGCACAATGGCTCAACACAATACAAAGAATGAGTGAAAAAGATGAGGTATTGTTCGAGGGAATTAATATTGGAATATAAAAGTGAGTTTATAGTGGTTGTGCTTTTCCTTGGTGCATTAACTTTGCCTTAACTGCATGCAATTAATCCAGCAAAAGTGATAAGTGATGCATATGCGTCACATTAGGCGGTTCACTGAGGGGCCTCATGACGCCGTTAATTTTTTTTTTATTTTTATCATGTGCCCGAAGACCTCACCTTAATTTTCGTTCCTTAAAATTTACCGTTGCGCCAGTAGTCACAGAGTTAAAATTCCATGCAACGGTTTTTTCATGGTTGTACCCCGAAACCATGACGATAAGATTTTTTTTGTATTTAAGTTGTGAGGCGTAATAATGCATATATGCTGTCGTAAAACAAAATTTACCGTAGCACGTCTTCTGAGTGAGTTATAGTTCCATGCAACGATTTTATATTTCTGTTACATAAGCTTTTTTTATTATTTTTGTCATAAGGCCAAGTTTAAATCCTTCTTTTTTCTTTTTAAAATATATCGTAGTTTACATACTCCCCGAGTAAAATGCAACGCCGGTATGAGAACGTTGCATTGTCGGTCTCTGAGTGGCTCTTTCTGTGTCCTCATGGTCTTTTATTTAATTTTGTTGTGAGGGCTTAGAACAGGCCTTTGTGGTGTATTATATTTAAATGTATTATATTTTTAATTCTAGCACTAATACTCAGCGAATAATAATTCCATGCAACAAATTTTCAGTTGCGTTGCTTAAGCAGCACCCACCGCGTCCCGATGACGTTTTGATTTATTTTTTTATTTGTTTTATAATGAATTCAAATAATTAACCTTTATGGTCGTATAATTTTTTTAATCATAGCTCTTATACTCAGCGAGTAACAATTCAATGCAAGGCCGATGCATTTTGAAAAAATGCGTTTTTCAACTTTTTTGGAAACCTGCGCGGTAAAACGTAACTTTGTCACGTCAAAAAGATGTGTGAGTGAGACATGACGTAAACCTATACCGAGTATGATGGTGCATTCATTACTATTATGTTTTGTAAATTATATCATTTGATCGTGGTCGTGGGACTTAATTGGAGACTAATGACTGTAGCGTAAGTCAGGCTGGATGAATCATGTATGAATTGATGCTTGAATTGATTGAATCATATTCTCCAGCGGGTAAATAGGGCGTAATCAAACCATCTTTTCATTGTCTTGCGATTGCACTAAAGCTTTTCTGAAAGTAATGCGTTCTGGGAATTTTTCTTTCAACAACTTCGAGGTCCATGTTATTCAATCGTCGAGGTCCGTGTTATTCAAAAAGGAAAAAAAAAACTAAAAAAAAACAAACGCATAGGCCATTTCAGCCCTTGAAAGACGACTTTGACCGAGTTTTTTATAATCCCAGCGGGAAAATAAAAAGCGCTCCTAGAAACAGCGCATTTTATGCGCATTTTTGATGCACTTGAGGATGCGCTTTTCAGAGTTCAAAGTTGTGGAGCTCATATTTTTATATACATTTTGTTGACAAGTAATCAAACAAGGAAATAGCAGAGCGTTAAGACATTTGACTGTAATACCATCAGTCCGAGTTCAATCCCCGCATGTGACAAAAAATAAAATTTTGTCGCTTTGTTTTTAGTCCAAGTGCTCGGTTCTCGCTACGTTTCGAGAGCGAAGCGCCTACATCTGATAACATGCCAATGTTAAAAAGGCTCTATCCACAAGGAGAACAAAGCGATCTACTGCTTTTTAGGAGCGCTTCAAATGCGCTAATGAAGCGCTCGGTTTCCTGCTGGGTAGAAACAGCGCATTTTTGATGTGCTTGAGGATGCGCTTTTCAGAGTTCAAAGTTGTGGATCTCATATTTTTATATACATTTTGTTCAGAAGTAATCAAGCAAGGAAATAGCAGAACGTTAAGACATTTGACTGTAATGCCAGCAGTCCGGGTTCAATCCCCGCATTTGGCAAAAAATAAAATTTTGTCGCTTTGTTTTTAGTCCAAGTGCTCGGTTCTCGCTACGTTTTGTTATTTACTATAATGAGAGCGAAGCGCCTACATCCGATGACATGCCAATGTTAAAAAAGGCTCTATCCATAAGGAGAACAAAGCGCTCTACTGCTTTTTGGGAGCGCTTCAAATGCGCTAATGAAGCGCTCAGTTTCCTGCTGAGATCTTATGATGTATTGTGCGAGTTATTAAGAACATTCTTATACATAAATGTAGCGGCCATATTAAAAAGTGCGAGAACCACTCAATGCCAATTCAAGACCAGATTCGAACCCCAGCTGACACAGACAATTTTTTTAATTGAAATTATTTTTTCTGATCGGCCGACAGCTCCCTGCAGACAATGGCAAATTTCAGAGAATAAATAATTCCATAAATCCAAAATTTAAACAATTTTTTTTTGGAATGTGATATTTTCCTGCCCTTCCTTGTTTTTTTTTTATTTTTCAAGCAACATGTTTTAATTCGGTTAAAAATATTGTTAGCTTTAAAACAGACATGAGCTTTCAAAAGCACAATTGGCCCAGTTGGCCCAGCTACAAATTGGTTTTATTTTATCAAATTTGTGTTTGCTGCACATTTGTTGTAAAAACAACAACACGTACAAAAACCAACAACAACAAAACCGACGATCACCAAATTTTTACATCGCTTTAACAACAATAATTGCATGCAAAGGCAACAAAAACTAAGCCTCACTTGACGTGGCATAGCTTGAGATTATTATCCCGTTACTTGTGTAACACAATAACACAGGTGATTTCTTTTTGTTTTGCACATTAATTTTGTTACATAGAAATAGAAATTCAGTCTTGTCGGAGTACTTTGTTTATTTTTTTAATGAGGCAAATGAAGACAATTTTGTGTTTGTTTACAAAAAAAAAAAAAAAAAACAAAAGTCCACCAATTTATTTTCCTGCACATGACTGCTTTAAAAGCTCGATATGAAAAACAAAAATATTGAAGGAATTATAAATTTATTTAACCTCACTACTTGTCAAAATCTTGCGTAGTCTTGGTTTTCCGAACAAACCACAACTGGCTACAAGTTATGCTCCTCAATTAAATATGTTAACCCTTAGAAGTGGCTCTTGTATGAGAATGTTTATTCAATAAAACGATAAATTATTTGAACAATAATCGAAGTACCCTCTCGAAGTTAACCTTTTAGTTTGAACTGTTTTAGTTAAGTTGATTTTTTCAGTGTTTTTGTGCTTTTCATCAAAACTTATTGATTTAAAATTTTATTTTTTAAACATCCCCTAGTAAATAGATTCAGTTTTTGTCACATTGCGTTAGCCCCACATGTATACTTATGGCGAGAGGTTAGCTTTGAGGATACCTTTACTCAACACGTGCTGCTGTCGCTTGGTTGCCCCCAGGGTTGTTCCAAATAATGCTGACGTATTCGCTAGTTCGTGCTACTGCTGCTGTTATAGCCATGAGCGATATTTTTGCCGTCTCGGAAAAAAGGGTTGGTGCAAAGCAACGCTCTGTTAATTTTAAATCAAGGGTTACGCGCTACTGCTCCACCACGCCTGCAGCTCCACCTTCACTTCGATGTAACGAAATTTCAAGTAGTATTGTTTTTGTTTGCCTTGTATACTGAATAGCTTTAGCAGCTCGGCGATGCAACACAATGACAAGCTGGCAAAAACAAAAACAAAAAAAGAAAAAACAACAAAAAAAAAATAGATAAAGACGACAAAATATACTCTACTCTGCGAACACGTCCAACATCGACATACACAACATGCATTTTTAATTTAGAGGGCTTAATCGAAGTACTGAGAGTGGAAGATATTCAGTGAATTGGGAAAATTGTGGTTTTGGCTTGTGGCGATAAAAGTAGCAAAAACTTCCCAAATATTTTTTTTTTAATTTTATAAAAATGATTTCAACAAGTACTGGTTAAGAAACAAGGTCCCTCACGGTAAATTTCCGGGTATTCTTAAAAATAACAGTAAGTCTGCAAGGTTTGCTTTTGGGCAACTGGCGTTCATTCTGAAGTACTTTATGCCATGAATATAATTCTGATATCAGAATTGGAACATCACGTCAGGATTTTAATGTGTTTTATTTCAAAAAGAAATCCCACACCGAAAAAAAAACTCCCTTTACTAGAAGTATTTTTTACAAAGCGATATTTCGGGTTTCAAAAAGTGCAACCCTGGCATTTGGCAGTTGTCAAATATTCATGCCAGCCAAAATAGATTTTGTGTAGTGTTTAAGATTTAACATTTTATATTATGCAACGTTTTATCATCGAACAATGCATTAAAATAGTTTAATTATTCTACAAAAATCGTGATTCGCCGTGGCCACGTATCGCGCTTTACGGGAAGATTATTGTCGCCATAATCGTCCACTGAGCGAAAAAAATCCAATATAGTAAGGAAATTTGAAGAAAGTGGATTGGTCACAGATATTCTAAGGCTTGAGCATCATCGTAATCCAACTCACAAAAGAATTGAAGTTTGCCGACCATGGGCGTTGCATATAATTATAACTAAGTAACAGAACTGTAAAAGGATTGAATCATATATGAATTCACTCACCCTTATTGCATTCAAAAGCTGCATCAAATAGATTGCAATCCTATGCTTCTATTGTGTTAATAAATTATAGACAAACAATTTATCATTCTTTAAAGATAAGATAATGCACACCCAAGGCTCTCTAAGGAATGGGACTTTGGTGAAAATCAATCCCATTCTTGTAGACTTAAAAAAATATGATGAATGCACTCAGTATTATCATTCTTTTCAACTCTGAAGCATTGGAAATGTTATTTACTAACTATTTTATTTACTGTAGGTGTGGACCTTTTGTTTATTTTTAATTTGACATATTTGGAAAGTGTTATTCCTATAGCAAAAAAACCCAAAGCCTGCAACTTCTTTGCAAAACACTGTCTCTAAATTTCCGATTTTCTAAATCAGCCGTCTGTCTTCTGAGAAACTACTTGGGGGGTGGATCCCAAAGAGTTCATGTGGGTCGTAATTTTTCTATGCTAAAAAGTACTTTTAGTGGAGTTCCTCAATTCTCCATACTTGGACCGTTGTTATTTACAATGTTCATAAATGATATTTTCAGCAAGTGTCACCACGTCTCTATGCTTGCATATGCCGACGACCTCCAATTATACCTTTTCACACCATTAGGTCTAGTTGAAGATCTATGTGCTAGAGTTAATGAGGACTAAGCTTCAGTATCTAAATGGGCTGATGAAAACTTGCTTACGCTGAATCCCTTGAAATCATTTGTTTTGCCTATTTCTAAAAAGCCATATGATCATGATGACTTGCCTCCAATTCTACTAAATAGCTTTAAACTGAAACTTGTTAGCAAAATCACTAATCTTGGTTTTCAAATAAACTCATCCCTTGCCTCTAATGATCACATCAACTCATGCTTACAAAAAGTTTACTATATTATTCGTAATCTCCGAATGACATCAAGTTTTGTGCCCATTGAAACTAAAAGAAAATTAGTATTGCAGCTGATTATGCCAATCATAAAATACTCTGAAGTCGTGTACTGCAAGCCTGATTCAGGATCCTTGCATAAACTCCTGGTAGCTTTTAATAATGCAGCTCGCTATGTATACGGTCTCAATGATCTCAACCGGATCATTTACACACGTAGTAATACATATCTCTTCGAAAAGTTGAAGTTTTGCAGATCAAGTAGAAGCATGAACTTCATGATTCCTACTTTCAACTACCTCAACTCCAGTAGATTGTTTTTCGTCGCTGCTATTAAGTCATGGAATTCATTACCTAATAGTATAAAAAGCGTTTCTAATAAAAGTTTAAGCATTTAATCTTCAAACAATTTTCATAACTATTCTCTCTTTACTCTTTCTATTTCCTCTTTCTCTCTTTCTCTCTCTTTTTCTCTCTCTTCCTCTCTCTTTCTAATCTCACATACACATCACACACACACACAAAACAACTTCAGACGTTACAACAACCATACAGATTGCTACTGAATGGACATTGTCATTTTAAATCGGCTGCTGCATTTATTAAAATTTCAATTCAGTGTAAATTCTTTACGTTTTGCCATGAATTGCATGAATTGAAAAAAATTTTTAATCGTCCCAAAGGCTTAAACCTAAAGAGCTCACACTCTGAATATTATATAAAAGGATTTCAGCTTTTGAAAATTAATACAAGAGAATGAAAAGTGAGAATGAATTCACACTTTTACAGCTCTGCTAGGTAAGTAAAGAGTCCGCCAAATAACTTTTTTTTTTTTTTGAAAATGCTATAAAAAGAGACTACTGAATATTTTCTCAAATTTCTTTTTTTATTTGAATGTACAATCCTTCCCGTTAATAATGGAAAATAATTTCATTCAAATGGCTGCCTCGGCTGGCCATGCAGTAGCCTACACGGTCGGTCCAATTTTTAAGCACATTATCGATTGTGTGCAGCTGTATTTCACCAATGGCTTCACGAATATTGTCCTTTAAAGCGTCAATTGTCTCTGGCTTGTCGGCGTAACACTTATCTTTGAGGGCACCCCACAAATAATAGTCCAACGGTGTCAAACCGCAGCTCCGAGGTGGCCAAACGACATCAGCTCTGCGGCTGATAATGCGATCTTCAAAAACAGGGCGCAAAACATCGAGTGTAGCTTCGGCTGTGTGGCACGTAGCGCCGTCAATTAATATTTGTGAACAAAAATTCGTTCATCATGGCCCGATAACGATGGCCATTGACTGTAACGGCCACTCCTTGCTCATTTTCGAAGAAAAATGGCCCAATTATGCCTCTGGTCCAAAATCCGCACCAAACAGTGACTCGTTTTGGGTGCATCGGCTTTCAATGTATGCGTGCGCGTTTTCTGTGCCCCAAATGCGACAACTTTGCTTGTTTACATACCCGCCAAGATCAAAATGAGCTTCATCTGAAAAGATGATTTTTTTGGCAAAATCGGCATCTTCTGTTAGTCGATCGCAGGCCCACTCAGCGAAGCGAAAACGCATTGGATGGTCAGTTGGCTTTTCAACTCCTGAACCAATTGGACTTTGTAACGCGTCATACCAAGGTCTTTATGCAAAATTCGGCACAATGATGTCTCCGAAATGTTCAATTGTTAACCCGGCGTTAGTGTGGTGGAAAAAAGTCACGCCATTAGTGTGGTGGGGTATGACATACCCCAAAAGTATAAGTCGTATAAATACTACAAAAAAAATTGTATCGAAAAAATTCAAATAGCTTCTCATTTCTTGATTGATTTACTGTTAAAAAAATAATGTTTAAAGTGCGTTGCAATTGAAATAAAACATAGTTTTATTGAAACTTAAATATACTACAAAGAAGATATTGACGGAAATAAGATCTCTGGGGTATGTCATACCCCACCACACTAACGCCGGGTTAAGAACGACGGTGAATTGATGTTGATGCCGCTTCACGCACACTTTCTGCCACAGCAGCAATATTCTCGGGTGTACACACTGTTTTTGACTTTTCACGCTTTGGTTTATCGATGAGGATGCCAGTTTCTTTCACTTTTTTCACAAGATAACGAACATACGGAGCTGACGGTGCTTCTGTTCTTCCAAAATCCGCACGCAATTTTCGCACACATGATTTTCAAAGTAATGTCGCAACATTTCCCAGCGTGGTTCAAACGTATACACAACCATATTCGTTCAGCGGAAGGATAAAACTAATTATCTGTCAAATCAGACATTTGCTAAGTGTTACCATTCACAAAATAAGCACTAGTTGAAAAAAAAACGTTAGATGGCGGACCCTTTATATGTGTTACAGTAAATGTCACAAATGAAGAATTTGTACTTAGCCACGACGAAAATAGAATAAAAGAATTATGAGTCATCAGGTCAGGTAGGTAAGTAACTTATGCAACAAAAATGTAATATTGTTGCATGAAATTATTACTTTGTGAGTAGAAGTTCTACGAAAAATTCGTTTTTACGATAACAAACATTGGTTTTTTGATCTCATAATGAAAATAAGAAATAAAGTTGTTAGAACCACGGCACCATGGAGGCGATCGCTAAATACAGTTAAAATGTAACAACAGCGAGAAAACGTTGCATTGAATGCACTGCGGTAAATATTATGGAATGACAGTAAAGGTGAAAATAAATAGTAAATCATGAATTCCATGTCACGCACTGTTACAGCTTGCGAATAATTGCAACTGATTTACATAAGAAGAAATTTTTGCGAAAACTGGTTTGCAATTTTTATTAATTAATTTTTCGGTCTATTTAAAATGTGTAAAGGTTTAATGAATCCACTTATGAATTTCGGTGATATTAAGCAAAATGTAGCGTACGCACGTGCTACAAAATTTTCCCTTTAAAAATTTGATGTCAGCTTCTATCTGAAATTTCTGCGAATTGACTTCAGATAGAATTTTCATATTTTTTTACAGCAATAAGAGGTTATCCTATATTATATTAGTAGCTAAGTTATTTGAGAAAAAAAAAATTATAAAACAATTTTTTCAACTTTAACACCGTCACGCACATGTTACATTCGTCACGCACAATTACACCGTACGTTCATATTACTGTTACCTTCGACCATATTTACTAAAAACTGAAATACAAAACAAAAGGATTAAAAATTTCTTATTTTCTTTTTTTTAATCTTTTTTATGTCATGACTAGATACATTTAAGAAAAAAATTTGAAAATCAATTGTTTTAATCGATAAAAACTATTCTATTCCATTCGATCCAAAAGTCGATGCTCTCAATCACTGGAATTGAAGGAGCTGGAACTTTGGGGACTCTTCAAATTCTTCAACAGATTCCATGTGGACCTATTCAGGTGTATTCTCATTTCTTATGCAAAGAAATTCGCCTGGCCTTTGAGAGAGTACCCGTAAAGGCTGCACCCGTACCACCAAGTTCAGTGTTTTTGTGAATATGATTTCTTAAAATGGATTTATTTGAATAATAATTTATATTCCGATTTATTTTTACCCTTAAATGCCCAACAACACCGATATCATTAAAATTATGTTGTGTTAAATGATCCCCTGAACACGACCCCGTTTTTATTTTTTTTGGAAAAAATTTTTGTTTAAAGAAAACATGGTTGTATCCAAAAAGATACAGTGGGCATTCTGATGTATACCATCAATCAGCTTGGTTGTAGGAGTTCAAGGCAAAAACGTGGAAAACGATTCTTTTTATGATAACTCTTCATTTGTTTGTTAAATGATACTCTAAAATTGTTAATAGTTTAAAAGGTATTTCATGTCAAAAAGCGAATTTTCCGTAAAAATTAAAAAAACTGTTTTTAATTTGACGGTCAATATTTCCCAAACCAACAAAGTTATGCCAATAATTAAATTTTTGTTTTATATATGAAATTTTCTGAGTGAAACTACATATCCAGCATTTTAATTTTTGCAATATTTTGAAATAATTAGCTTATTTTCTCGTTTGTAGCCAAAAAGATACACTGGGCATTTAAGGGTTAAATTAAATAAAACCCACTTATGAGAATTCATATTGACACTTGTCAATAGTTAACCGTCAGTTTAGACGTTTGACCGTCTAATGCAGATGTAAGGATGGGCATTTTTTTAAATGAAGGGTGTATTAATTTCAATTTTTTCGAGTTGTTTTATTTTTGGTCACTTTGCTATATATGAGACCCCCCATATCATTACTAATCGTAATACATTTTAATGCCCCTCCTCCCATCTAAATTGGTAACGTAATTTATGAACGACCCCGTAGTGTGTAAAAACTACATTTTTGTATAGAAAAAAGTGTAACATGTGCGAAACGCGTGGAATTTTTTTCAATAGAAATAGTAAAAAAAATGTTTTTCAATCTGGTTTGCCATCTCAATATCCACACATAACAGCATTTTCCGCAAAAAATTTCTTATATTAGAGTCTGCATTGAAACTTATATCAATATTGTCACGCACATGCTACATATTTTCTTAATTTATTTAACTGCTCTTACCACGGTATATCGTTGATAATTATTTATTCATATATATGTATGATTATTAGGAAAATATTAAAAAATTTGAAGCAAATATTTTTTTATTTAATTGTTGTAATAAACAGCGCACGCCCTCACGGCAAATATCACAATAAAACTGCAAAATTTTCGCTCAACTTATTCACCACGCGAAAGTAAAAAAAACACAGAAAAACTACCGTTATCTTGAAAAATTCAACTTAAAACGTGTTGTCCGAATTCGATAGAATATATTCTATATAGTTTCTCTTCTCTCTTTACAATTTGATTTTTGACCTATGAGGTTGACTTTTTCGTGGAATTCGTGAAATAGAAAAAATGATGGTGTCATTAGGCCTCTCTGGGAACCCTATAAAGTAACCTTAATGTATCAAATGCAATAGCAGAAGTAAAAATAAAAATAAAAAAACTAAAATTTAAATAAGGACAAGTATTAGGACGAGGATGTGGATAAGGATAAGGATAAAGCTTAGAGAATGGATGAGGGCAAGGTTTTGGACATAGATAAGGATCGGGAAGAAGTCAAGGAGTAGGACAAAGATTTGGACAATGATTAGAGCATGGAATTGTACAAGAATACAGAAAAGAAAAGATTAGGAAAAGGAACTTCGACAAGGATTGGGAAACAAATATCTAGACACATCTAAAAAGATATTAAGGACAAAGATTGAGAGGGAAGTGGGACAAGGATTAGGAAAGGGATTCGAACAAGCGTAAGGTCAGGAATTTCGGCACGAATAAAATCGAGAGTTTGAATAAGGATAAGCATGAGTATAAGTTTGAGATCAAAGGAAAGGAAAGAAAAGGAATGAAAAGGGAAGAAAAGAAAGAAAAGGAAAGGAAAGGAAAGAAAAGGAAAGAAAAGGAAATGAAAGGAAAAAAAGAAAAGAAAAGGAAAGGAAAGGAAAGGAAAGGAAAGGAAAGGAAAGGAAAGGAAAGGAAAGGAAAGGAAAGGAAAGGAAAGGAAAGGAAAGGAAAGGAAAGGAAAGGAAATAAAAGGAAAGGAAAGGAAAGGAAAGGCAAGGAAAGGAAAAGGAAAGGGCAAGAATATGGACAAGTAATGATACTCTGTCACGTTAGGACGAATGGGTGTGCCTACTATATGTACAGCCAACTTCTTTATTTCCTCTTAATTTATAACCTCCTAAGTAAGCTAAGAAATTTTTTGTGTTAACTGACGCCCATATTTACAACAGACAAATTCATTACAGCAACATTTAATGTTACTGTTTTCTTGAATCTGAGGTCTTGCATACTTTTGGGTATTTTATACATTAAGTTAATAAAATCCGAGAAAATTTCTAGAATATTGACTCAACTAAACTATCTCAAACTTAACTAAAGTATAAATCATCCAGATAAGATATAATTCAGCATTTCAGTAATCATTTTTATGTATTTTATATGAACATTTTAAATATATTTGCCTGATTTTATAGAAACGAAGTGCTTTAATATAAAAAGGTACATTTTTTTTATTTCTAACATATTGTGTGCTATTTTACAATGAATAACAATGAATAAAATATTTTCCCAGAATTACATAAGATTCGAAATTAAAACGTCTTGCCACTTAAGTTTCTATTATAGCTCAGTGTAGTCGCTATGGCGCTGATGCTGCTGCTGGTCCTACCTGTTTCATTGACGTCATTCTCCGGTTGTTGCCACTGACATTGTTGCTATTTTTATTACTGCAGATATGCTGCGGCTTAGCTGTTGCCACATGTTGCTCTAGTGTTCTCTTAAGCTACTGACGTATGGACCAAATGCTGCGCTGCTGTTTATGGCTGTTTATTTGGGTTTGGGTTGGTCCAGCCAGCCGGTGTAGGACCACCGCCGCGAACAATAGCTTTATCCTGATATCGACGCAATTCAATTGTTGTTTTCTTGAACCAACAAATGGTTTCAACTGATTGTGTTATTGCTGTTGTTGTTGCTAGCCTTGTTTGTTGGCTCGTTGGTTTATTTGAATAACAATTGTTTGAGTTACGTGTTGCAGCAGCAAAAGTTCTATGAAACTTTGATGCGTTCACTAACTGACTGACGCACTTGCAGCAATGTATCAGAAGCCACCACCAGCGAGCGCATTGTGTGTGGTTTTGAGATTTTGGATGAAATTTAAATACAAAGTTAATTTGAATTTTATGCAGAACTGGCTAGAAACAAAAGCGGCAACATGCAGACAACATTCAAAGGGACGAACTAGAAAATGATTTAAATCAAATACAATCGCATTTAATACGAACACAATGAGTCAAGTAGCGAGTTAAGAATTCAAGTGAATTGTGTTGAAATGTTCTCTTAACGCCATGATAGCTTATTCAGCTGCTCTGCTTAAGTCATTTAGTAATTCTTCTAAAAACTGAGTTAAAAAAGTTTTGTGTGAGATAATTAACATCATATTAATTATAATTTGTATTATAATATGATGCAAGGCATCTACTCTTTTAGAAAATAGTACATCATGGCATTCATGGCATACAAAATGGCATTTTTTCAAGGCTGTTAATGGTGAGTGGATGAATGAGTGGGTTACCAGGAGAATAATTGAAATATGATATAATTAATTATTACAAATATCAGAATGAGCTAGTTTATATTGACATTTTCGTAATTGCCAAACTGGTGTGTCTTCTGTTCTTCAATCTAATCATATAAGTCTTAATATGGCTCTATTCATTAAGAAAAAGTAATTATTTCAAATCACAAAAGTTGTAATACAGGACGAAATGAACGAAACCTGGTCGAATAACAAGCTAGTAGGAATTTTTCTCATACGACAAAACTTAAAATCCATGATAAAGGTTAGCCATGAAAATATGACCCAAGATTAAATACAATGAGGTGTACTGGAGTTGGTGAATAGTTCTTGTGTGGTAAACTGGTCAAAAACATGACCATTTATTTCCAAAATTGAGTACAATAAATTATTGCTTTTTACTCAATGGAACAAGAACCTGGAACAAGACCTGAATCAAGAAAATATTTTCTTAATTTTTGAGCAATTGCAGACAATTATTTTAGTCTTCAGCAAATTGTTTATTTGAATAGAGCAAAATTTTTCACTTCATCTTACAACGGCATGCTTATAATTCACAACATGTTTACATGAAAAGACGTTTAACCCTTAAATGCACAAGGCGCCCGATTTTTACCGAAAAAATATATTTTATGTAAAATTGAGTAAAAATAAAAACTGCGTTTTTAGTTTTGAAAATTTTTTTTTTTAAAAAAACATTTTTTTTTTTAAAAAAGTGGTTGTATCTATAAAGATTCAATGTGAATTTACCCACATCTAAGATCCCTATTAAAATATATCAAAATAAAAGAAATGTGTTATGCAATTTTTATTAATTCATTTATTTTACAAAGTTAAAATTATCAAAAACTGCAGGGAGTGCACACAGTATCTTTAAAGATACAACCAACTAAAGTGACCCAGTGAGGTGCCAAATGATCGACATTTTTTCGAACCACTTAAAATCACTAAAGGACATGTTTTGAAAGCAGTCAGTATTTTTTCCTAATCAAAATTATTTATCTGTTCCTAGAAGTTAAACTGTTAAAAATAGTGTTTATTTAATTTATAAAAAAAATTTTTTTTGACTTTGTACATAATTTTTTTAAAAAGTATGACAAATAGAAGTAAAAACTATTTTTTTATTTAAGACTTATAATATTCTAAATAATATAGAATCGATTTGAAAAAAATCAAACCAAAAATATAGCCGTAGGAATTTCTGGAATGGTTGTATCTTTAAAGATACACGGTGCATTTAAGGGTTAAGATGGTGCGGTTTGATAAACTATGGGTATGGTTCGAAGGCGCAGTGTCTTATCTGTTAATTTATTTGGAAACATGTAAATGTCTACAATATATATTTAGTATATTCGAGTAGTTTTTTATGATCGGTTATTCTACATCCTACATCTTTGTTGAAGGATTTTCATTACAATAAGAAAATTTAGTTTCTAATATCAAGCAAAACATTCTATTATTAAGAAAATTGTTAACTTGAAGTAAGCAAATTATTCTAGTTTTCAGTAAATTCTTCAATTGAATCAACCAAATTGTTCTCTATTCAAGGAAAACCAATTTCTCAAATCAAGCAAATTATTCTAGTTTTCAGCAAATTGTTACTTGAATCAAGCTAATTTTTCTCACTTCAAGCAAATATTTGTCTTGAATTTAGAAAAAATATTCTTTAGTTTTAGACAAATGTTTCTTGACTTAAGCATTTTTTTTTTTTAATATCATGTGTTTTAAACTTGCTCAATTCAAGCAAAATAATACTTAAACGCTTGAGTGTAAACTGATAGTCTTTTTGCTTGATTCAAGCATAGAATGCTTGAATTTTTCTCTTTATGTACAGGATCAGATTTTCTTAACTTTACGTTTTATCTCGCAGGTTTACAAAAGAGTTGAAAAGGGTCTTTTTCCAAAATCATCGGTGTTACATGTCATTGTCAACCGTTTTGATTTTCTAAATGAATTTTTTAGTAAGGACTTGTAGTAAAGTATGTGAGCCTCAAATTCAAAGATGGAAGGAAGTGTTTTAAAATAAAAATTTTTTCTATATGTAAATAAATTGAATAATTTTTGTTCTTATAATAATAAAGTTAAATAAAATATTTTCACTTTATAAATAAATTAGTAATTTTCTGGAATTTGTGGTACCTGTAGTACCAATATCCAATTTATTGGACATGGTTTTCCGGCCCGGTGAAATATACAATCTCCAACTTTTTACAGATTCATGTTCAAGGACCAAAGATTATTATGCATACAAATTTTCAGATTTTTATCTCAACGCTACGACTTTCGTGACTGAAAGGGTTAATCAACGCAACTGCAAATTAAATAATTATTCGGTGAGTATAAAGCCGGGAGTAGAATGATTGCGTATGCGTTTTTCATCCGGTAATTTACGCAAGAAAATGATGGTAGAGTTCAATGATTGCGTTTTACGTTCAGATTAAGCAGGGCTACAAAATTATCAAAACATTTGGTATGTTCTTAATGTTGAGTTTTTATTGTATTTACACAAAAATGCTTAAATTGTCTTCGTTTATAAGTAAAAAAATCTTAAATCCTGAGTATAAAAAAGTTCTTTTGAGAAAATAATGAAAAAAATTATAGACATTTTTAATTTTTAAGATTTATTTACAAGAGTCATCCCTAAAAGTAATGAGCTTCTGACTCGTTTCTTATATTTCTTCTCGATGTTCGTTATAAGTAACGAGCTGTCAAAAAACGCTAGTTACGCAAGAAAAGTTGAAGTATTTTCAACTTTCTTGCGTAACTAGCGTTTTGCCAGCGTAACGTTCACAACCATTGAACTCGCTCCCATAAGCTTTCACATACTTCTATTTTATAACGCCAGCGAGTAAACGGATGAAAAACGCATACGCAATCATTCTACTCCCGGCTTAAAACAGTGTTAAGCAGCTTTGCCCCGAAATACATTCACAAAAGCAAAAGCACGAATATATCTCACATACAGCACGACGAAAGCTTCAGTATGAAATTCTCCGTCGAGCAGCCAATATTAATGCTGCTCGTCTGCTTGTGCGCTCAGTTTTATCAGATCGTCTCCTTACACTGAATAAAATTTTATCTTATTTAATTTATGTAAAATTTAATTTTCACTAATTTACACATACTTTTTTAATAAAGTGACTTAATTTCTCAATACTTAACCCTGCAGTAGTCGCGCGGATTACATATGTAATCCAGTCATGCAAAATTATGAATTTCACAATTGTCTGCAATCGATATTCATTGATTTTACGTACTATAAGAATTATGTTTATGTTGTTTTTTTAAATAAATATAATATAAAATAAAGTAATAATAAAAATTAAAACAAATAACTAAGCATTTTCAAATTGCCATCTCTTATTTTAAACTTTAAAAAACGGATTACATATGTAATCCGCGCGACCACTCTCGTCACATTTAGGTACGCGACTACTGCAGGGTTAACTTTATTTTAACACATATGTTTGTCTTTGTAATAATTTTCTTTTATTTATTTATCCATCATTTTAAATTGAAATAAGAAATTAAAAGAAATCAGAAGACTGCATTTATCTCATTAAATTTATACTTGTCTTTACCTAGTCGTTTCCATTCTCATCATTTATTTTTTCTTAGCCCGTACCTTTTTTATTTACTTTTTCTAACTTTTATCAATTTCTCTTTTCTTAGCTTTTATTAGATTTTCTAGGTTTGGCTTTACCTTAATTTCGCTTTTACCTTACCAATCTTTGTGAATTCCATAAATAAAATTGAAATATAAAGTGTATGAAATAGCAAGTCAACTTGCTTAAGTCTTTTTGCAAAATAACACGCAAATTCTTTCAGTGAAAGCTTAAAAGCTCGATTGTGTTAAAGCAAAATGAGAATGTATTTGTGGGGCAAAGCTGTGTAACACTGGTATAAAACCACAGTAAAAAATATTATACGACAGTAAAAGCTGGTTCTTAGCCCTCATGACAAAAGTAGACAAAAAATTTCTGAAGTCATGAGATAGCCTCGAAGAGTTATTCTTCAAAATCGACAATGCAATCATGAAACAGGTTGCATGGACTGATAACTCCGCGAGTATATGCGCTACGATTAAGGTAAAAAACCAATGAAGGATTTTACTTGACCTAACGACAAAAAAAAGAAAAAAATATGAATGGATAGGTCATCAGGTCGCGGAGGTCAGTCATCGGAGGTCATCAGGTAGCTTATGAAAAAAAAAAAACGCAATATGAAACTATTACTCGTTTATCATTACTGGACATTTTATTTTACAACAGTAAAGAATTGTTCTTTGGCCTCATAAAAAATATATAAAAAAATGTTCGTACGATGACACCACGGAGGCAATCGCTTAATGCAATAAAAATGCAACAAAAAATAAAAAAACGTTGCATGTAATTATAACTCCACCAACATTGGCCCTATGGGCAAAATTATGAAATGACATGATAACAAAAAGGAATTGATGGCGTTATGAGGCCTCTCAGAGGATCGCTTAATGTAACGTAAATGCACCGTGGTTGTATGGATTAATTGCATTGCGCTAAGGTTAATGTAAATGTACCACACAAAACAAAAACAAAACAACATAATCAAGAGCAAAGGCAACCAACATAATCAAAAGTAAAAGTACAGAAAATTATAAAAAAAAAACTTGTAACAAAAAAAGGAAAACACCTACATTTTCATCCGATGCAAAATTTCATTTAAGAATTGCATCAAATTGCATTCTATTTACTACTGAGCTACTTTTCTTATACCAGCCAGTTGTATTTTTTACAGGTGAGACGATACAGTCAATGATAATATAACTGAAAAGCTTCCATAGATACTCTGTTTTGACAAATAAGAATAACAAAGTTCAATGTTTCAATTAGAATATTTGTTTGATAAGATAAATAGCACTTTTTAATCAGGCAAATGCCAGATTTTTGAAGTATTGGCTCTACTCAAAGACATCAAAGCAAATGTATTTTTTCAATTTCAATGTTTCCAACCGCTATTAGACAAAAATAGAAACTTGAACATTAGCCGCCTAAGATTAGAGATGAATACTTATGTTGAAAGTACAAGGGGGGTATTTCAATAATTTCAATAAATCGTTTTCAAATTTCAAACTTAGACTAAATTTAAATATCAAACCAGAAATGAAAAATATCAATTCACTACATTAATTTCTGTGAAAAATCCATTCACTACATTAATTTCTGTGAAATACATGAATGCTTTGCTAATTTTAATTCTTTTTATGGGAGATTTCATTCGATTTTACAAGATTTTAAACAAATCAAAGCTTGTGTGTAAAATTAAAATAATTAAAATTTTATAAATTTCTATGATATTTGATGAGATTCTATAGTTGGAATGAAATAACTTTGAATGGAAGGTAGAAGTTTTATTTCAAACTTGATTTGACTTCTTTTGAAGAAAATTATGTAACGAATTTAACATTGAAGGGTTAAACTTAATGAGACTTTAACTGTTAAAGTATTTTCTGCTTTATTTATTAAAAAATTTCTCAAAACATGTATACAATGCCACTCAAAATTGTCATCTTGTCATGCAGAAATGTAAGCGGAATGTGACATGAAAAGTTCTGTTCGATATTGACTGTCAGAAAAGTAGAAATTATTATTTATATCGCACACCCTCTTCAAAAGTGAACCAACTCAAAAATTTGAAATTATCAGGAGAGTCAAAAAACTATTTCGTTTTCATGCAACTTCATACAAATGAAAATACAAAATCAAATTTAAAAAAACAAAATCAATTTGATTTAAAAACTAAATCAAAGTGAGGTTAGCATGGCAATTGTGCGACAACCCAAAGTTGTCAAATAAGTAAGACAACCAAATATTTATAATAAGTAAAGGCTTATCGACTGCGGCGGCCGTGGCGCAGTGGGTAGAGTGCGTGATCCAAACGCCATAGAAGCCTAGTTCAATTCCATATAAAACAGAAAGTTTTTTTCAATTGAATTAAATTTTCTGTTCGGCCGTCACCTCTCTGCAGACAATGGCAAACCTCAGAGAGTAAATAAATGCCGTTTGGAGTCGGCATAAAACTAGTAGGTTCAGTTCTCGATCAATTGTGTACAAACATTTTTTCATAAGACAACAACATTTTTATCATAAGAAGTTCGGTCAAAGTCCTTTCAACGGCTGAAATGGCCAGTTTATTTTTATTATTGTTATTATTAAAAGTTTATCGAACATAAATTATGAAATGCTTGTAGAAAAAGACAGATCTGCATTCATTAAACTGTATAAATTATATCGGAAATAAGGTCGTGCAACATTGTTTTAACCGATTGTTTCGTTTTGATGTGTTCTCTCTCGTTTTCGTTGTGTTTTTGACATACAAGAAAATTTCGTTTAACATGAATTCAATAAATAGTAGATTTTACTCGTACAGCGGAAATAATTTTTGGCGCCATCATCTTTCGTTTGTTTCGTTTAGGTATATTCTCTTTCGTTTTCGTTGTGCTTTTGGCGTAGAGGAAAATCTTCTTTCGTTTCGTGTGCTCTCTTCTTTATTTTGCGTTATATCTTTGGTTATATGCAAATCAATGCTTTGCATACCAACTCCCAAGACCGCTTACTGTGTAAGGTAGATGTCATGAGTGTTTTACAAATATTGTACAGAATCGCAGTTAAACGGAATTTAAAAAACCATTAACTGCGTCATGGGTCCACTGGTCAATGGGAAGTTGCCACCTCTTCATGCTCTTAATGACCGAATTTTAGAAATGCTGTGCAGCACTATAGACCGCTCTTAAAAAGGACATAACAACAAATGCCCAACTAGCTGGTAATAAGCACAGAAGTTGTAATAAGCACGATAATCATATTAAACTGTCCCACGTGCCAATAAATTTTAAAAATATTATTTTCCCGCTCGCTGATTATGAAAGCAAAGCGCTTTATATGCAGTAGCGAAATACGAAGGACATGCGACGATTGTGATTTTAATTTAAAACCTTGAAGGCGTCCGTCCGTCTAGTCCTCCCTCAGCAGCTATAACGTAGATGAATGAGACCAGTAGACTTAAAAAGAAGCTGCTGTATAAATTAGGTGCTGCGTAGGGACTCATTTATTAATACTGAACGAACAAAGAAAGTGCTGCTAACAGCCAGCCAGCCAGCAGCTGCTGCTGCTCGCAGTATAAAGAAAGAAAGATATCACAAAATGCGCTTTAGTTCTCTTAGTTAAGATGAGGCAAGAAGGACATTTATAACAATGCCTGTTCGGGTTTTTTTAAAACATTTACAAAAGTCGATTTGAGCGAATCGAGCTATTTGAGCGACAATTATGCGCACAAGTCATCCACACCAGTACAACTACAGAAAATTTACTTCTATTCAATTAGACTGACACACAGCATACGCTGGATGATGCCCTCGTGTCCTTGCATACATATATATATATATATATATACACACAATAATGACGACGACAAATCCTGTCATTTTCGCTGAGAAGGCAGATCTAAAAAATTCAAAATGACATCCCCACTTCATGGTGCAGAGCACCAGAAACTCTGGGAAAATTCCAGGATGTCAATCAAATGTACTCAAAATACGTGACACATTAAAAGGAAAGAAAGAAAAAAAAGAAGGCAAGCTATGCTCAATATGGCATTCCTCACAAACACACCCAATAACATACACGCACGTCAGTTGACACATTTTGCTAACAATGTAGAAACATTCAAAGAATTCCATGAGCTTCAGTGCGGGAAGAGTGGCACGAAGGGCAGGATGAAAACTTAACTGAAGTTAAAGTTATTGTTTCAAACTTAGTTTTGTAGAGCTTTAAAAGCTCAATGGATTTGTAGTCGCTTGCCTCCGCATGCAGCTTGGCACTAGCCGGCTATGGAGGAATACGTCATTACTAAAGCCTCAAGTCCTTAAGCTGGCCAGTCCGAAATGTCCTGGCAGCTTTTAGTCTGTTTGTTGCATTGTTGTTTGATTTATATTTTATTTTTACTCTTATTTTATTTATTTATTTACGGCTGTTGCCAAATCTAACTAAACTTTCTTACCTAAAACGAAAGCAGAGTAAAACACATAAAAATACAAAAACAATTTTTGGCCAAAGCAAACTTTTGGGCAACACTTAAAAATCAATAAAAAAAAAATAACAAACACATAACACCAAATGTTGCCTAGCCACCCGCTTCACCCAACACGTTTTATCCTTGATTGAATTCGATTTGTTTTTTCTTGGTTTTTATTTTTTATTTCTATTGTTGTGTGCTAGTCTTTGTTGTTGTTGTTGTGTTGTTGGTACTATTTATTTTTTTTATTTGTGGTATTTTGGTGCAACTGCCTTGAGAATAAAAGCGAGCTAGTGTGTCTAACAGGGTACTGGAGTGGGGGATTTTGTTTCGTATTGTTTTAATCCCTCTTGATTTAAATTTTTGAATTTTAAAATAAATCCGTCAAACGCTGAATTGAATAGTTTTAAGACAAAAAGTTATTCAAGCACACTTTTATTTTTTGTCTTGGAGTCCAGAATAATATTAAGAAAATCGTGAGTAGCCTCAAAAATATAAAGTTTGTATAAATTCACTATTAATATACATGAAATTTTCAGCTGGGACGCATATTAAGCAGCAAGGAAACAATTTTCACCAGCATCTGCACGAACCACGATAAAGCGATTTTATTTCTCATGAGAAAAATAAAGTAAAATTGATACCTATTTGTGAGGAAATTTTTGAAATTTTCACAACACTATACCTCTGCGAAGACTGAATTCCGCATCTTGGCCAGAATTTAAATAAAGTTCATAGATCGGAGATAAGCTCTTTACAGACGGCGTTAGTTCTACATTACTAGCAAAATTAACATTAACGTTAACATTACCACCAACAATAATATTCACATTCACATTAACATTAGCATTAACATTAACATTAACACTGACATTGACATTAACATTAACATTCACATTAAAATTAAAATAAACATTAGCATTAACATTAACATTAACATTAACATTAACATTAACATTAATATTGACATTGACATTGACATTGACATTGACATTAACATTAACATTAACATTAACATTAACATTAACATTAACATTAACATTAACATTGACATTAACATTAACATTAACATTAACATTAACATTGACATTAACATTAACATTAACATTAAAATTAACATTAACATTAACATTGACATTAACATTGACATTGACATTAACATTAACATTAACATTAACATTAACATTAACATTAACATTAACATTAACATTAACATTGACATTAACATTAACATTAACATTAGCATTAACATTAACATTGACATTAACATTAACATTTACATTAACATTAACATTAACATTAACATTAACATTAACATTAACATTAACATTAACATTAACATTAACATTAACATTAACATTAACATTAACATTAACATTAACATTAACATTAACAATAACATTAACATTAACATTAACATTAACATTAACATTAACATTAACGTTGACAGTAACATAAACACTGACATTAATATTTACAATAAGACAAACTCAGCACGTTACTTTAATATGGAGGCAACATTAGCTTTCTTTAAATAATTTTTATCAGTTCACTATTAATAAAACTAACAGATCAAGTTTAAAGCAACTTTAAGACTTTATGAACTTTATTAATAAGAAATACTAACTAAACTTCGCGGTTTTCTTTAAATTTATTTTAATAAAAAAAAAAGCCATAAATAATGTTATTAGGGATCAATGTAAATCCAATTTTGCGATGAACTTGCAACATTAGAGAAACATAAAAAAAACACTCACACAACAATATTAAAGCACACATATCTACACGTACATGCTTACCAATGATAAAGATGTCCTGGTTTCTTGGCTTGCGTCTGCCTCAGAGTGGTAGTCGTTAGTGTTGGTTATTACATTTTGGTATTGGTGCTGTTGTTGTTGATGGGGCTGGTAGTGCTTTAAATGCCTAAAAATTCGCCAGTCTGTGCAGAAAATGCTTTCGAGCACGTGCGTGCTGACGAGCAGAATGACACAAGCAGTATAAACTAGTGTGTATGTGTGTGCTTGGGGTGCTTTTCTGCGTATTAGTGTTTTTATGCTTCAAAATACATAGTTTTAGCAGCTTTGTATTCACACTCCTACATTAGAACTTACATAATTACTATGCTGCCGAAACATAAAACGTAGTTTAGAAAATTACAAAAGATGCAGGAAGACAACATGATGGCATGATTTGTATTGCCATTTATATCGGTGACAAGTGATACGCAATTAAGGAGTTTCTAAATGCTCAATGGCTCAGATGGTCTCGGCTTTTTGCATAGCCAGCAATACAGAAAAATTTAGGAAATCATTAAGTGCTGAATGATAGGAAGGTTTCGATGGTAAAAAAACAAAAATCAATGTTTTAGTTTTTAAATCAAGGTTAGTACAACTACTTGTGCTACCGGTATATCACGTACATTAACATTATGTATGAGTTACGAGTTGTTGGGAGATGTTGGGAGATTGAAATATATTTGTCAAATATCTTTACTTATTTATTCATTAATTTTACATTTAACTCGCACAACAATAATTTGATCATTAGAACTGGGTCAAAGTCCTTTCAATGGCTGAAATGGCCAATTTTTTTTTTGGCCGTAAGTCAAGTACTTCTGACCTTTTTTTAAAACTTGATAAATACATACAGATTCTTAAAAAAAATACAATTAATCGGGACTCTCTTTTAATGGTTTTAAAACTAAAATCATTAAAAAACAATTTCGAAAATGCTCCATATGAAGTGGAGTGGAAACTGATACTAGTAAGTACCTTCTAATATGTGTTTAACTATCAAAATGTTTCCAAAAGAAAATACTGGCGGAATGTTATAAGTTAAAGATAAAGATAACATCTATACTTCATAAAACCTACAAAATAAAAAGAACAACAACCACATAAAATCATGAAGAACAACGTTGTCGGCAACGACAACCATGAGTTACTGCTATTAATATGAGTTATTTTAAAAACAAAAATATCCTTACAACATAATGTGGTACTTTTGTTATGGTTGTTGTGGCTGTTAATGGTTAAAAGAACACACATTGTCAGCGGCGTAATAAAGTTGGCAACATTAAAATTGTTTGTGGCGGCATACAATCAAAGCTTGACATGCTTAAACACCCCTCCGTACACACACGAGCATACGCACAAGCACACACGCATTGAAACACTTGTTGTTGTCGTCCGCAGAGTTAAATAAAATAATTTTCACTCACTTTGGTCTCGGCAACAGCATCAACATATTTGCAATTTCCGCAACAGTAAATTACTAAAATAGCTGTATGTATGCTTGTGAGGAGGATCAAAGAGGACATTGCCGTGAACATTTATTTTTCATAAACGAACAAGTACTAGCATGTAAGTAAATAGATGAAATAGAAATACAGAGTAAAATGGGCTGAAATGTACCTGCACTATTGGAATTATACAGAGTAGCCCATATTCGACGGACCCATGTTTTTGTTAAAAAAATCAAAGAAAAAAATAAAAATTTGGCGGTTGGCAATCTTAATCATTTAATTTGTTCCAAGTAGATTTGTTTACATCAATTTTTGAATATGATATCTCTCAAATGGCCGCCTCTGGCGTTGATGGCGTATTGTGCCCTTTTTGCAGCATTTTCCATCGTTTTCGTCAACATTTCGGCCGGAATAGCGGCTATTTCTTCACGAATGTTGTCCTTGAGATCTTCTACGGTCCTTGGCTTGTTAACGTAAACCTTTGACTTCAAATATCCCCACAAGAAGAAGTCAGGCGGCGTCAAATCGGGCGAACGCGGTGGCCAGTCCAAATCACCACTTTTCGACATCAAACGGCCCGGAAACAAATTCTTCAGAAAATCGATTGTTATGGTGGAGCGCCGTCTTGTTGAAACCAGAACTGCCTCATACGCTTTCGACGAATAATTGGCATCACAAAATTGGTCATCATGTCGCGATAACGCTCCTGGTTGATGGTAACAGCATGGCCATTTTCATTTTGGAAGAAAAACGGCCCAATGACCGTTTTCGCACTAACGCCGCACCAAACTGTGACTTTTTCGTCATGAAGAGGCACTTCTTGAATCTCCTGAGGATTTTCAGTGGCGTAAATACGGCAATTTTGCTTATTTACGGTCCCATTCAATGTGAAATGGGCTTCATCGGACATGATAATTTTGTTCCAAAATTGCTCGTCATCTTCGGCCATTTCGATGACTCTTTGGGCCCATTCCAATCGACGAGGCTTGTCCGCAGGCAACAATCTTTGCGTCAATTGAATTTTGTACGGGAACAAATGCAAATCAACGCGAATAATCCGTTGTAAAGTGGACCGAGCCATGCCCAACTGCTGAGAACGGCGTTTTTGGGATGTTCTTGGGGACCTCTCAACACTGGCTCGTACGGCAGCGATATTCTCGGCCGATCGCCTTGGTCGACTTTTATTTGGCCTCTTCGGATTAGAAAGAGCCTCACCAGTCGAACACGCTTCGCTTTCGTATAAACGCTTAATGGTGTTCTTAGAAGGCGCACTTCTCACATTTTTTAAGTTTTTAAAAGCACGTTGAGTTTTCACAATTGACTTCTTCTGTTGAATGTAAATTTCAACTATTTCAGAGCGCTCGCGTGGCGTGTATTGTTCCATGGTAAAAATCTGCTTGGACTGACGCTTCAAACGCGGTATGTCATTAAGCGATCTGACATCTCTGTCAAAAGTTATGGCGTTGCAAGATGGGTCCGTCGAATATGGGCAACCCTGTATACACAAATAGTAATTTTATATATATTGTGGTAACTGTTAACTTTTGTTTAAAATTTTTTATTTGTAAGAATAATTATTTTTAAAGTCGTTGTGGCAGATTTCTGGGAGCTCCTTTGAAAAATGGTGTCTTGCGGTGAGCACGATATCTCTGGACTGAATCATCTGAAATGGAAAACTAAAAAACTTAACTTTCGTTAACATAACGTATTATCTAGGAATAGGTATTTTCGCAGGAGTAAGCAAATGTATATCGTAAGCAAAGAAGAATTAAAAATACAGGTAGTCGAACATAGCACCCACGGATATAACCCCCAATTATGATTTCGAGATTATGACTATTTCTGCAAGAGGTCATAAGACTCATGATGGGTCTTTCCCCTATGGCCTATAAACTTTTCTTCAAGATTTACAAATTAAAGTCGCTTTCTATGACTATTCAATAAATTAAATTCATTTAAATAAAAAAATAAAAATTTATAATTTAAGATATAAATACAAACATATAAATTTTTAATGCTTTCTATAAGTAATTAGTACAATTTTTTGAAAAATATTATGAAAATTTGTAGTTGTCTCATAAGATTCATCAATTCCTTTCACAAGTTTTCTATCTCTCACATGATTTGTCACGCGGGGTAAGGTTAATTTTAAATAAACGGTGTCCCAACAAGAACGCAAAACGGGAAATGACTGATGCAGCAATTGAATTGTTTCTCTGGCTGTATGACATGTGGCGCCGTCTTATTGGAACCACATGCCCTCCACATTCATTTCTTCAATTCTAGGCAAGAAAAAACTGGTTATCATTTCACGATACCGAACACCATTGACTGTTTGCGCTTGACCTGCCTCATTTTCATAAAAAAAAGGTCCAATGATTCCTCCAGCCCAAAAACCACACCACACAGTGACACTTTGAGGATGCATTTGCTTCTCGTGAATCACTCGAGGATTTTCCTCACCCCAAATGCGACAATTCTGCCTATTGACGAAGCCACTGAAGATGATTTTAGCGGCAAAATCAGCATTTTCATGTTGTCTCTCCAATACCCAATTAACGAACTCCCTTCGCTGTCCATGGTCAGCTGGCTTCAGCTCCTGAGTCAATTGAACTTTGTATGCATGAAGATGCAAATCTTTCGTCAAAATTCGCTGCATAGTGGATTTGGAGACACCAATTTGTTGAGCTCGGTGTCGAATTGAGGTGGATGGAGTTTGAGCGACATCATCACGTACAGCTGCGACATTTTCGGTCGATCGACCTGGTCGAAGGCGCGTTGTTGTCTTTACATCACTAACAGGCCCAGTTTCGGCAAATTTATCCATTAATCTCTTTACAGTTGACTCTTTTGGAGCATTATTGTGACCCCAAATTGATCGCAATTTGCGAACTGTAGCCGCAAAACTTTCACCATTTTGGAAAAACAATTTCACAATGAGAATGCGTTGTTCATTCGTGTAGCGCTCCATTTTTACTAGCCTCGTACCTTCTACTAGCAAACAGTAACAATTGTTCAAATGTCAAACAATGACACTTCCAGTGTTGCCACATTTAAAAATTGCGTTCTTGTTGGGACACCCTTTACAATACTTCTTTAATTTATTTCATTAGATATCTGGAGTTCATCTAAAAAAATTTTACTTTTTTTTTTGGTTTAGTAAAGAGTTGTTGAGCGTTTAATCGTTGATTTTTGAAAAATATTATTTTTTGACAAAATTGTGGTCGTAGAAAGAAAGAATATTAAAAAAAATAAAAAAATCGAACTATCAAACGCACTGCTATAAGACCTTAAATAAGTGTGAAAAATTTGATAGCGATCGGATTAGTAGTTTTTGAGCAATCTTGCTCACCGCAAATTTAAGGTCCTTCGCGGCATTGCACTTTTCTACCTTATCGACAAATATTTTTGGACCAAAATCTTGATAAGTTTTACTTCAATAATGTAAAAACAATTTCGATCTAAAATAAAATAGGTATGTACAGCTTCAAAAACATAAATTTTAGAAACTTTTTCTCGAAATCCATGCATTTTAGGAAAAAACTATGTTATGTACAAAATATGATGTCATACTTTATCGCTAAATTTTAAATTTTAATTAAATATTAACGTGAAGTATCGCGGTCAACAATATTATTTAAGTATTTGAATACGGCCTTTCATTTTTATATTGAAAACAAAATTTTGAGATTAGGCCAAGCATGTTGACAACAAGTCAATATGAAGACAAAGAAGGCAACAACCAACAACAACAACAACGGCTCTGTATAGAGCAAATCATACAGCTTGACTATACAGACTGTTTCGTTGGCCGCTACACCAACTCATCAGTAGTCTAGTATGACTTTTCACTGTGATCCACTCAAGCTACTTAGGTTCTACTTATACTGCCAATTATGCCGAGAAAGTGACATGTAAGTTATTTTGACAGAAGAACGCTTAAGTTCTTATCTACTTCGATGCAACCCTGTATCAAGGTTAACCCAAAACGTATCATACTTTTGACATAGCCTTAATTCATGTGCATCTTCGAAATTCGATCACAGCGGTTTACTCCACACCATCTTAGGTGTTTTCATATTTGACACAATAGCGGTTAGAAAAAGGGAGCAATTTTTCAATAAACAGGATAAGCAATAAACATATCCCGATAAGGAGACTAGCAAAGGGTCGTAGTGAGCGTTGGGGACGTTAAGAAGACTGATAAACTTGATATGTATCTGATAAATATACTGTTGCAATATATATTTTTACATATATATCTATAAAACTGAAACTATAAGCATTTTTTTTTTCTCTCATGGCTACATATCTTCTTAATTAATATTCAAGAACACAAAGTTCAACGCCACATAGTATAGCGCACATTTTCCCTACGCTGTTCATACGACCGGATATAGCAGTGATTCAATTTTATTTTAATTTTATTGTATCGCCACTTTTACACGTTGTGTCAATTTAATTAATTCACATGCAACATGTTGTAGTCGTTTGAGCTACATGTTGAGCCATGAAAATTATCAACAAGTATTTTGTTTGAGTGACTCTTGTGAACTGTGTGACCTTTGGGCAAACGTTGGGAATAGTTCACAAACATTTATTTGGAAATAAAAACAAAAATACACGCGATACGCAGATTAATAAAATAAGGCGAAAAATTGTTTTAAATATTGTCGACAAAAGTAGTTGAAATTCTAATTTTGAGTTAACTATTCTATTTTAAATATAAAAGAATGAATGAAAAGAATGATTTCGAAAATGAAAAGAAATGTTTTGACAAAAACAAAAAAAAAAAAAACTATACCAATAAAATTTCCCTACACTCTTTGTTATATAATTGAAACTGTGCCTCAATCCTTGATTAAGGACACAAATGCCTAATATATTAAACACGAAACTACGTCTGCTCTTATGTCCCAAAAAAATCCCAAGAAATCACAAGTTCTTTTTCTTTTTGCGTTGTCAATTGTCTGCCCAGTTAATCTTTACTTGACCTTGAAAACTCAATGTCAACAAATAGCTACAATCATTCTAAAAATGGACCAACATCTTCTTAAATGCTGCCCACAGTTTAAATATTTTTCATTTCAGTATCTTTCGGTAGTCTGCGGCGTCATTTATTCGACGTTTATTACAACTGTTGACAGTGTTGTTGCTATTAAATCTTAGCTTCTTTAATGACTGTTCGATGTTTTTTCAGCTTCCGTTGGAGAGCTTTTATAGCGGTTGCAAGTGTGCGTAGTTAAAAATAAAAGAAAAATATTTTTAGATTTGGATAAATGTCTGAGTTTTAACCAATTTCATTGGCGCTGTGAAAAGCTATTCTTAAGGTTACTTTTAAAAGAGAAGATTTCTTTAAAATATAATAATTCCAATATATTTTTTATGGTTTCTTTTTTTTTTAATTTAAATCTGACCTTTGTTGTCTACTTGTCAATTCAACCTTCATATTGAGGATTCTTAGATTTTAATCTTATATTTATTCATATGCATTCAATGAAAAAACATGGTCTCTCGACTTTTATATTTCATGCTCTTGAACGAAAGCTCCTGAAGAATGAAAATTTAAAACAAACAAGCATTGTCCATCACCAAAGGAAGAATAAAGGTAATTTCTTAGTACTTATTATCTCTGAACGTAGGATGCATGCGATGCATATTTTAGCTTGTCCTATTCATGACAAGTAAAATATCACATAAATCAAAATTTATTACCGCTGAGTTGCAATATAACTATTATCTTAATCGTGTCTTGTTTATATCACTAAGTTTATAGATTAAATTTTCTTAAAGTTACATTAATAACAGAAATTCTTTTAAATTTAGATAAGCTTATTGTTAGGTCACCGTATAATTAATTTCATTCAATTAAATGAGCTTTATTAATTCAGTAAAATATATCGATACTTAATCATGTTAAAACTACAAAATTTTCTCATCTTTAACTCTAACTGTAAATTTCCAATAACAGAAGAATATTTTCACTCAAATACCCTATGTACTTGTAATTTATTTTAGAACAAATAAAATCAGTTCAATTATTACAGTCGTGCGTTTAACACAATCCCCCACAAACTTTGTATTTTATTTTGCAATAGACAGAAAAACGCTCTGACCCTACACTTATGTCCTGTAAATCGATATGCTTGGCTATCCTGTAAAGAGCGCTCAAAATAGGCCATTTTGTTTTTTTAGACTTTGAACCAAGGATTTCAGGTGTAATACCTATTCAGTCAAGTCTGCCTTGGTTCGAAATGAGGTAATAGATTAGTGGGAAGGAAGGGGTAATCAATTAAAACATGTATAGGATGTTCTAAGCGTAGTGGGAAGCCCTAGAAACATGTGAATTTGAATCTGAGCCTAGTGTTATACCTTTACCTCAATCAATTCAAGTTATAAGGCATTCTCATCCATAAACTTCTCTACCACCAACTACGAATTCAAAACGTGAATATTGAAGAGTTTTAAATTTCAGTTGATTCAGTTGAATAAGGAAAGAAAATTGCAAATGCGAAAGGTTAAAGCGTAGGACCATGGCTTGGTCGGGATTCGAACCCGGGACCTAGGACGGAGGTCGAGCACGATACCTACTCGCCTACCGAGGCCGCCAACTTCATTTGCTTCTCCCATTGGTTGATTATTGTTTTGACGTAGAATACGTCATTCTCGGAGGCAAGTAGGGTGGTTGATCAGGTGTCGGTATTTATATAACTTTTTGAGCCTTTGTTGAGCCTAAAGTACTGATCGTACAATGTTGATGTTAGCACTTGTTGGTCTGCTTGATCCTCAATGCGACAAAAACTCATGTTAGAACTCTCTAACTTATATAAATTTTACACAATTACATGAAATATAAAGCCAACATTTGATGTTTTTGTTTGCTAAAGCTTGCTACCTATTTATCGACAGTTTCCGGTTTTATCGACAAAACCATAAAATTTGTATGGGAGCCCCCCTAAGGAGTGGTCGGAGAGAATAGGTGTCAAACGCAAATATGTTTCTTTTGCAAAAGTAATGGGGGTCGGTCATACATATTAACCATCTCCGGCACTCTCTTAAAGGTCATATGCTCAGGTGTATGGAATAAACAAAAACCATAAAATTTGTATGGGAGCCCCCCTAAGGAGTGGTTGGAGGAAATAGGTGTTAAAGACAAAAATGTTCCTTTTGCAAAAGTAATGGGGGTCGGTGATACATATTTACCCTTTCCGGCACAAACACAATAAAATTTGTATGGGAGCCCCCCTAAGCAGTGGTCGGAGGGAATAAGTGTCAAAGGCAAAAATGTTTCTTTTGCAAAAGTAATTGGGGTCGGTCATACATATCAACCCTCTCCGGCACTCTTTTAAAGGTCATATGCTCGGGTGTATGGAATAAATATACAAAAACCATAATATTTGTAAGGGAGCCCCCCTAAGGAGTGGTCGGAGGGAATAGGTGTCAAAGGCAAAAATGTTCCTTTTGCAAAAGTAATTGGGGTCGGTCATACATATTAACCCTCTCCGGCACTCTTTTAAAGGTCATATGCTCAGGTGTATGGAGTAAATATTTTGCTAAATAGTTTTTAAAAAAGATGTCCTCGAAAGCGAATTGACTAATTCTACGTCTTGTGTTACGACATAGTCGAAACTACTGTATCTTTTTTTTTAATTATTAATCAGTTGTCATTAAAAATAATATATACAGGATTATGCCATATCTATGTCATTATTGACACATTGTCAAAATCAGCTGTTTTTTTACTGAGCAAAACATAAACAAACAGAACTGTAACTGAAAAATATTGCACTGACGTCAATGTGAAAATAACAAATTGACGAGGACAACGACATTACGACATCTGTCAAATTTGTTTAACATGCTTTTCTTATGGAGGTGAATGTGGTGAAAATGGTGCGGCGACATAGCAATGTTGCTTACGTCGGTATAGTATTATTTCTAATTTGACGAGCTACAAAAGTGCAAATATATGGGTTTGTGTATGCGTGAATGAAACAATCGTATGATTGTATAGGATGTTGACTCTTTCTTCACGCCGCATCGTAAAGTCGTTTAGTCGTCAATGTGTTCAGTGCATATATTGCCCAGAACTATTTCGCACTATATTTCGTCTTTTTTGCACAAACAGAAAATCAGTGAGAAAAACAAAGAAATTGTCTATCTACGTCATCTACTTTTTCTGCCTCTGTTCGCGTAATCGGATTTCTATTATTTTTGAGTTGTCATTTGAAAATGTCAATATAACAATTTTAACAAAAGCTGAATAGTGCTGTATAGTTATGTTTAACTTTTCAGGGATGCCGCATTGCCTTTTGTTTGTTGAAATCAGATTTTTTAATCTTGCACTTGCATGAAAATCTCAGTAGATTTTAATGTAGATTTTTCAAAATCACACAAAAACTCAAGATTTGAAGCAGATGAAAACATAGTATTACCAAGTTGAATGTCACCGCAAAAGTGAATTTCAGTCTGATCATAGTATTATAGACTAAAGTCAGAACTTAAACCGCGGGATTTTAAACCACGGGAAGAATAAACAAGGTATTCTGCCAAGGATCTGATATTTGACGTCGAAGCCACCAACTTTATGTAACAGCTGTTTTGCTCTACTCGTTGCTTAAGTAAACCTCTGCACGAGTGCGCTTGAAATGCGTTTCAAAGCACTCGTTTGTAGTGCAAGCTTTTGCTATGTTTTGCTCTCATCAATGAAATCAAGCCTAACACTACAGAGAGCACTCGTCGCTTGAACAGAACAAGACCAAACTAAACCCAAAGCAATGTTAGGCACGATTCGAAAAAGAAGTGTGCACTGACTAGAAAGTTATGTAAACAACAGCAGAACGCTTGGAGTTATGATGTGTCTTTGAATAGCTTTGGAAGTGAATGCCGTATAACAATGAAACTCAATATGTATGGAGTTCTTACTTGGTTATATCCTTCTACTAGAAAGTAGAATGTGGGAAGTAGGATACTGGGATGGGCATTTGACAAATGGGTGTGGCTCCGATCCAAATAATTCAAGTATCCAAATAATTCAATGAAGTGTAGGGTAAACTTAAGCGTATTAAGACCATTTAGGGTTCTGTAGATTTCGTGTTAAGCCGTTTTTGGGGGTAGCTGATTTCGAATCTGATTTCAGAATTTTAAAATTAAAGATGGTGGATAGGGTTGCCACCTAAATTTTTTGTAGTTTAAAAAATTCAGTGCTGGGGTGAACACTAGGTAAAAATTGGTCGCTGAATCCGAATCTGATGTCAGATGTTCAAAAGTATGATATTTTAACAATAGGGTTGCCACCTAATAATATTTTTTAAAGTTTTAAACAATATCTAACAGTTTTAGCGGGTCGCTGATTTCGAATCTGATGTCAGAATTTTAAAATTTTAAATGGCAGATAGGGTTGCCACCTAAATTTTTTGTAGTTTAAAAAATTCGGTGCTGGGGCAAAAATCCGAATCCGTTGTCAGAGTTTCAAAATTGTGAAGTTTTAATTTTGTGAAAATTTAAGAGTTTTAAACATTATCCAACAGTTTGAGGGGGTCGCTGATTTCGAATCTGATGTCGGAATTTTAGAATTTAAGATGGCTGATAGGGTTGCCACCTAGGTAAAAATTGGTCGCTGAATCCGAATCTGTTGTCAAAATTTCAAAATTATAATTAGGTGGCAACTCTATTGCTGAAAATTTCATAATTTTGAAATTCTGACAACGGATTCGGATTCAGCGACCAATTTTTACCTAGTGTTCGCCCCAGCACCGAATTCGTAAAAATAAAAAAAAATTAGGAGGTACCCTTTAGCTATCTTTAATTTTAAAATTCTAACATCAGATTCGAAAACAGTGACCTCCTAAAACTGTTTTACAATGTTTTTGTTTTGCTTCATTTACTTTTTCTCAATCAGCTGTCCGTTTACAATTCAGTATTGCATTTTTATATAATATAATAAAATATAATAAAAACTATGGATTTGTAGTGTTGCATATTTGCAAAAGCGTAGTTAGTGTATCTCTGTATATGTTTTTAGCGTCGAGTAAAAATGTTCTCTGCCATTTTGCAAATGCTATGATGCAAGACCATTTGCACAAGATTGTGAATTGTCCTATTAGGTTACAATTGCTAACATTTCCATTTTTTTTTGCATTTGATGGTTTTGATCAAATAAAAAATTAATTCATTAATGTGGAAGGCAAAATGGGCTACCGAATTTCATCCGAAGTGAAAAAGGAAGGACGAAATATGAAATAGAGAACAAAACTAAAAAAAAAGGACCAAAGTCTAAAAGGAACACACGTTTTCAATCTAATTTCAAAATGTGTAACATATTTGTGGTATTCAATGAACGCCGTATATATACGGAAGCGTTAAACTATAAGTTTACGCCGACCGTATCCACGAACCCACCTGAAAAAACACCAATTCACCTGTGTAATTGTATAGAAAATAAGTTGCCATCACAAACTTTTTTGAAATACATATTGACATTTTTACATATGGCAATACTGTTACCATTTTTTTAAATTTTTTCGGTAGCGCCAAATAATAAAAAATGCCAAAATAAAGCGAAAAAAATTAAATTGATTATGTTAAATTAAGAGAGAAGATTATAATCTGTTAATAATAAAGTATAAGCCCACAGTTGCATTCACGAATTATACGTGCTGTATACACCATACAATTTTGCTGTACAATGCACCATACAAATTTTGCTGCTATACAACAATGCTGTATACCCCATACAATTTTGTTGTTGCAAAATACGCTTCTGTAAACATACGGCACATACGCCATTTACATCACTAATACGGTGTTCATTGAATACCACTATTATTTTTATTAATTGCAGTTGAAACTATTTTTATCAACAATATTTTTACGATTTTGTTTTGAAACCGCTAAAAAATCCTTTTTCATCACCTGATAATAGTTCATTTGGTGTAGAAAAAAAAAACTCATTCAGAATGTTGCCACTGATTTTAATTTGTAACTAAAGTTCAATTCTTAAAGTGTCTTTTGGACATGAAATACACCTTATTTAAGTATGAAAGAGGCAACGTGGAAGAATCTGTCTTTGCTTTCAACAAGAACTTTTACATATGTCCACCAATAGCTGACGTGCCATCGTTCCATATTCAGATCCTTACCTGTATGCATCCTTTTCAACGTTCATTCTTTTATCTATCCATCCAACCATCAACTCACTTATGCTACGATAACAATTTCCGCTTCATTAAACGCAACAGATACCAATACACAAACATACATACATGTATGGTTCTTTAAATTCGAAAAAAAAGAAAACCATATGTAACACATGAGCACTTGAACAGCAGCACATCGCCGTCACACCCAGGTTAGACTTACTCGCAAGCGCGCAAATACAACAACAGCAAAAAATATTTCAAAAGAAATTAAACAAATCATTGAACAATTATTAATTTACCGTTAATAATGTTGCATTTTTCTTAGCATGTTGGAATTCTATTTTTTGCCTGTTCATCCTGTAAAGATGGCATGACTCGCTCCAAATGGCGCGGCGCTAAACTTAAATAGAGTAGCTTAGCGTCATGTAAAATATGTTTGCTTGCTGTTGACATGAACGTCATTGTATCGTTTTTATGATTTTATATTCAAAAGCTTAGGAAACGGCTCATCATAATCACTTGCACACACATATATAACCATTTAGCACACATGACACATACATCACCACCCTCACACTCGTGCACACAAACATGAGCATGTTTATTTTTATCTCAATATCTCAAAGATATTGTTGGATATTCTACGAAAAAAATTATGTAACTTCTATTTCTGCTTACATTTTGAACCCAGTGGGGGCACAATAACTGCGACAACAACTGCTCTAAATACGCAGAAGAGATACAGACTCATGCTCAAAGCTTCTGGTTAAGTTGCGTCAAACCCAATAGATACAAATGGCAAACAAGTGTATCTGAGGGATAGATTGTAGGTAAGAAGAGTTTGCTATTTTTTTTTCCTATGAAGGGCTAAGTGATAAAAAGTGGCACAACAACAACAGCAGACGCACCAGCAGCATACATCTAGCCATTGGTGCGACGTAGTACCTTTTATTACCAAAGCAAGCTCAAGGAATAAATTTAATCTTTCTTTAGCGCTGTTATTTTTTTGCGCCTTTGCCGTCTGCTGCCAGTGGAAGTAAGCTTATAAATATTTTATTTATATTCATGTGTGTGTGTGTGTGTGTATGTGTGTGTGTATTTGTGTTTGTATGCGCAAAGTATATCATTCGACAATTGTTGGCTTTCTTTGAAGACTGCTGCACCTGTTTTACTCTGCTTTATTGTAGAGCTCCCAGCGTTAAGCTGGTCACCCTGCGGTGAAAATTGAATTGAATTGTAATTTATTTACTTTCGTTGTAAGTTAATTTATTTTCGGTTGCATGGAAAAGCTGTAGAAAATCAAGAACAACTCAACATTTCTATGAATTGTTTCCAGATATTGTATTTCTTCTTATATAATTTTGAGAGTGAAAAGAGGGTTGTGTGGATTCATTTCTTTGATTATGTATGATTGAGACGTTTCAAAAAAATAAAGAAAAAGAAAACAATGAATAGAAATAAAACGTAACAGTTGGTATTTGGTCGTGGACAGCTAAATTAGCAGCAAGGAGGTTTGGAATTTGCTATTTTAACTGTAGTCAAATGTGCCATAAGCTCAAAGCAGCAAGAGGCTAGGAAGGAGGGGGAGAGAAGGGTGGTCTTTCAAACCTGTTTGTTGTTGCTCTCGGCAAACGGAGAGTCTTGTTTTAGATTCTAGTTTATCCGTTTCAGGTCCTTGAACTCTGACGCAAGCCAAAAGAATTTGGAAGTCATAGAAGATACTTTGTTTTAAGGGAACTTTTGGCTAGCCACAGAGAGGAAACCTGCATTAAAAACCCGTGTTTTTTTCAGCAATCCTTTGAGCCACACATTTTTTTTATTGAATATTTTTAACTGAATTAGTTACTCGAACGTTTTCGGGGTCTGAATTCAGAAATTACTACATTGAAATGGCGGACGAAATATAGCGAATCATTACTAAAAATATGGAATTAGTAGTCCTATAAGCATGAAGACAAAATTCGGTTAGGATAAGCGTAAGGACTTCTAGAATAATGCCATATTGAATTCGCTTTCTTAATTTTAATTTTAATCCTTTCTAACAGGACGCATATAATTAAATAAGAATTGCGAAGTTTTAAATTTTACGTTCGCCATATTGGAACAGCCATTTTGACAGCGACCCTCATAATTTCTTGGTACTCACAATCCATTTTATGAAGGCTAAATGATGAAATTTGTTAACTGAATAGGTGAAAACTATGATTTCCACTACGACTTAAATAGCTGAGTCCTCTTTGACTTCATACTTATAATGAAAATACCATGATAAATTCTTCTAAATCAAATAAAAAAAATATATTTTGAACAGGACGACCATAAGAAAGCTTTTCAATTAATATTTGACCTATTTAATTCTTATACTGATACTGACACTGATACTCATACTGATACTGATACTGATACTGATACTGATACTGATACTGATACTGATACTGATACTGATACTGATACTGATACTGATACTGATACTGGTACTGATACTGATACTGATACTGATACTGATACTGATACTGATACTGATACTGATACTGATACTGATACTGATACTGATACTGATACTGATACTGATACTGATACTGATACTGATACTGATACTGATACTGATACTGATACTGATACTGATACTGATACTGATACTGATACTGATACTGATACTGATACTGATACTGATACTGATACTGATACTGATACTGATACTGATACTGATACTGATACTGATACTGATACTGATACTGATACTGATACTGATACTGATACTGATACTGATACTGATACTGATACTGATACTGATACTGATACTGATACTGATACTGATACTGATACTGATACTGGTACTGATACTGATACTGATACTGATACTGATACTGATACTGATACTGATACTGATACTGATACTGATACTGATACTGATACTGATACTGATACTGATACTGATACTGATACTGATACTTCCTTCCTGATACGTCCACATGTTGAAAAAATATAATTCTATATCAGAATTTTTTTTGTATGTTGAGGAGCTATCATTTTGTGTCAAAAAAAGAAATTTTGTGTCAAAAAAAGAAATTTTGTGTTGACAAATGACATTTTTCAAATTTACAAAATTGAGAAAAAGTACAGTAGGTGTGCTTACGATGTTTATTTAAAAACATATCGTCGTTACAAATGTGAAGTTGCGAATCTGGAAATAATTTACTTTTTTTTACATTTTACATACATTTACATATCCTATTGCTTAAGTGGAGGTATACATGAAGTATAGTATAGGAGGTACATATATATGAAGAACTACACGCACATTCCCAGCGGGAAAATAAAAAGCGCTCCTAGAAACAGCGCATCTAATGCGCATTTTTGATGCGCTTGAGGATGCGCTTTTCAGAGTTCAGAGTTGTGGAGCTCATATTTTTATATACATTTTGTTCACAAGTAATCAAGCAAGGAAATATCAGAGCGTTAAGACATTAGACTGTAATGCCAGCAGTCCGAGCTCAATCCCCGCATGTGACAAAAAGTAAAATTTTGTCGCTTTGTTTTTAGTCCAAGTGCTCGGTTCTCGCTACGTTTCGTTATTTACTACAATGAGAGCGAAGCGCCTTAATCTGATGACATGCCAATGTTAAAAAAGCTCTATCCACAAGGAGAACAAAGCGCTCTACTGCTTTTTAGGAGCGCTTCAAATGCGCTAATGAAGCGCTCGGTTTCCTGCTGGGTTTTTGCGCTCTCCTCAATGATTATCAGAGTCGCAACTCCACATTTGAAACGACGATATAAAGTAAATTCTAATGTGCTGCAAATATCAAATTACTTAAAAATACGCACAACAACTTTAAATATACAATCACCATTTTATAAATTTTGACTTATTCCAAATCTTAAAATAACATCAGCGGAATTCGCATTTTCTTAAAATAGAAAATAATGCTGTTTTAAAAAATAATAAATATAATTGACTTATATTTTTGGAGGTAGCAAAATGATGGTTCTAAAATAAATTTCAAAGGGAATAAATTTTTATTTTTTTTTCTTTAAGATTTCCAAGAAAAAGTAACTCTGTGCACCAACAAGAGAAATCGACGAGTGGAAATAATCATCAACACGTGCCAATGATCAGCAAACAGCCAAAATGGCGCACAGTTGAAGGGCAGATATCTAGCACAAGCCAAACACACACTCACTCACACATAGTCATGCACACACACAAATGCTAATGCGTTCTATTTGTGTGTATGTAGCAGAGCTTGAAGAAAATGCAACCTATCAGCTGAATTTGTGCAACGTCAATCCATTTATTGACATTCTAAAAAACTATAGAAATTTTTTAAACATCAACCAATTTTAGCGATTAATATATTTAAGTCTATTTAAAGTGTGTTTGTATTTGTAGTTCAGTCACAAAATGCATATATATATAATCTTATGTTGTTAATTTATACCAACTTACATACATTAATAGCCGCATATCTTCACGTCAGGGAATGCCTCGAGAAATACTCAAGAAAACGTTTACACAGACAACGCAATCAATTATAAATCAATTACGGGTAACAAGGATGTTACAACAAGAACTACAATAACAACAACTACAACAAAAACATAAGAGAAAAAATTGTCTTGTGTGCAAAAATATATAAAAAAACAAAATTCAAGTTGAATGAACTTTTAGCTTCTTAGCATTACGGATATGTTGGAATTCATCAAAGCTTTATTCTACTATTCAGCGACGAAGCTAAAGCTTATTCAAAAATGCCCACCGGAAGTTGATAAAAAGCTTTTGCATTAGGTAATGTTTTATGTTTTCCAAGAACTTCAGCATTTTGTTGCTGAAAAGCTACATTTTGAAGCTTATTTGTATACAACAGGTTTGAGAACAAAATAAAAGCCTTAAGTTAGCAAGCATACCCACCAAGCTTTTCTATAACAAAGAGCCTTAAGCTTTTTAAATGTGTTGATTATAATAGGGGTATTCACGGGTTGATGCGAATTGCAAGAATGCGAAAATGCAACATATTTTTCGCACTAACGCGTGAGCATCAATATTGTTACTTTACGATAGCGGAAAGAAATATATTGCCACCTTATTTCAAAATAACAAAAACTTATTTAAATCACAAACTTAGCCTTTTTTAAGTTTTACCCAGATGGCAACTATGCTTGAAAACACCCATAACATGAATCATCTGTTTCGCATCACTGTTTGTGCGCTTTCGCAATAGGTTTGAGCAGTGCGTAATTCAAGAAGAGTCCCAAAATTGCTTCTAATGTGTTTGTTGTTGGAATGAAGCAAAAATTCGCAATCTTGCCTTTTCGCATCGTCGCAACTGTGTTTCGCATCAACCCGTGAATACCCATAATGAGCAATGAGAGCATGGTATTTAAGTAAAGAAATACTAAGATCCCAGTTGAAAAAACTTTTATTTCATGGGGGTTCTACATTGCAATGGATGGAGTAATGAAGCGCAGATTGCAAGTTTGTTTTCTTGTTGCTATTTAAATTAGTGAAATAAATTTCTTTAAAAATGTAATAAACTTCTACAGTGAAATTAACAGTTTTGTTCTAAAATCATTAAGGCGGGGTGCAATAAGGCCAACGGCAATAAAGCTGAATTCGGCTTTTTTTCACTTTAAGTGAAAATAAGGCCGTATTTGCGGTTTCAACCTTATTTCCATTTGAAAAAGAAATAAAACCAATTTGGCCTTATTTCCCTTTAAAATTAACCAATATTAAAACGCCATCAATTAAATTTTTAAGTTTTATTAAATGAAAAATTAAAGATACATATAAAGTGTTTTCCTTCAAGGAATATGGCACTGATGATATATGACTTTTCGGAAAAAAAGTGTGGATATAAATGATGGCTGTGCGAATAATCGCCCAAAGTGCCGAAATTAACTGTTAATGCTGTATTTTTTTGGCTCCCGGGATTTAAGCCCGATGAACTTAAAATTACAAAATGATTTGCCCTTATACGGAATGTTGTTTTTTTACCTTCCGTACAAGGGCATATCTCCGGATAAGCTGAAATAGTGTTTTTTTTTATGATAAAATGATTTGCCCTTATACGGAATGTTATTCTCTTATCTTCCGTACAAGGGCAAACCATTTTATCATAACGAGTTTGAAATTTCTTAACTTTTTGCTATAAACAAAAATTCGGGCGTTTTTTTTTTATATTTCAATTTGGCATTTAATTTGGATCCCTATATCTTCTTTTTTTCGTTTGGGCAATTGTTCATAGTATTTTTGGACAATTTATAGTATTTTTATTCATTATTAATAAATACCCAATATTTTGGGCTATATTTCTATATTTCAATATTTCTTGCAAATTGAGTACCTACGCTGAGTCCAGTTACTTTGGAAACAACAGACTACAGGGTGCGTACTTTTTATTAAAAATAATAAAAAATAGTGTTTAGTTTGCAAAAACTATTTTTCGGCCTAATTATCATTTTGCTGAATTTTTTTTTAGGCTTTATTTCCTTTTCAAATGGATATTAAACCGAGTTCACAATTTCGGCCTTATTTCCCTTTGAAAAAGAAATAAAGCCAATTCGGCCTTATTGCCGTCGGCCTAATTGCACCCCGCCATCATTAAGGATAGACAATTATTTATATTTAAAATCCTCATTTCTGAAAACTGGACAAAATCTCCTCGAAAAGATTCTATATGATGAATTAAGTATATTTGACTCAATCAAAATTCGAGGACATTTCAACTAACGGTAAGTCATAATTTTAAGCCCAACTATTATCTGAATTTAGCAGCGAAATGTTTGAGACATAAATAATATAGGAAGTTTACTTGGTCAAGACTTGAAATCAAGTCTGTGAGTTTGTTGATGAAAGATGCGGACATCAGCGTGAGAGAGGGTAAGTTTAAAAGGGAATAGCAAAGAATTGATTTCAAGTCTTGACCAATGTTAAAGGGGTCATACTGATGATAAATATTCGATGACTCTTAAACTTTAAATTCTGAAATAATTTCGAATTGTGTAGCAAACAGATGTACTTACCTTGGTCTTTAAATATTTCCTTAGCTTGGTTAATTCCATTCTTTTGTTGCAAACATTTTTTTAATACTTATTCGAAGTTGTGACTGAGAAATTCTTTAACAAAACTGGGTTTTTCCAATCAAGCACGGTGCTCAATGATATTGTTCTTCATTAGCACGACGCGTTTTAAAATAAATTAAATTCATTGAAAATCTAACGGCAAAATGAAGTAAACAAAGTCAGCTGCTATGTGACCACTCTGCAGAGTTGCACACCAGAAAGTACTTTTGTACTGTTTCGAGTACGCTTTTATTTTACTATTTTAGAGCCCGAACAGAACCAAAGCGGCTGTCGGTTGGCGGACCTCTCTCGGAGAAATCCGCTGAGAACACGTCCAGAATAGGAGCGGTTGTCGGATCAGCGTTGCTTTTCGTTGTGTAAATGCTACAAATTCAACACGCACACACACAAAACGAAATGTTAGCTCATGGAATGCAACACACACACACAAAACAAAACGTCAGCTCATGGTAAAAACTAACCAAATAGCACTGAACACAGCCTTTTCTTAGCTAAAATATGGCAACACTTACGCCACTCAAAGAGAGATCCGCCAGCCGTCGGAGAAAAAATAGAATTGATTCTATTCTGGCGTATTTCCGTCGCGGATTTCTACGGCCATTTAATTTTTGGCGGCTGCATATATTTTCATGTATTTTGTTGCACAGCGCATCCGACAACCGACAGCCGCTTTGGTTCTCTTCGGGCTCTTATTGTTGTCAATTTAAAAAGAGGACTTGTACTGTTTTGAATATTATGTATGATGACTTTAAAGAACACTTTATTTTTTTATGTTAAATTGTGGGAATTTGAACAGAAGAATTGGAGATCCAATTTCATTATGATCAAAAGTATTGCAATTTTAGAGATAGTAAAGTGTTGAGATAGTCCTTTTTGTATATCCTTTTCTTTTCTTTTTAACAAGAGGAAAACTTTCGCCACAGAGGACCTTTGTTTTGCTCGTCACTTTGAAATCAGTGGGACAAAAGCTTTGAAAATCAAGAATTTTTCAATCAAACTTTTAAAATCAAAAACCAAGAAGACACATTATTTTTTGACACAGATAACCTTTTTTCAAGTAACGCAACTGGTGCGAAAGTAGGCAATCAATTATATAGTAAGTTCAATTTCTGAAAAAATGCATTCTTTCAAAACATATTTATATTTGAATAGAAGTTTTTGAGCGCTCTTTTTTTCCATAATTTTATTTTTCTTTAAACTGCATTTGTTTAAATATTTTGTAAATCACAACATTATTTAAAAAAATTAATGTACAAAATAGGTTCGAAATAAAAGTACATAACTCTTTACTAATCTTAAAGTTAAGCAGATCGAAACCGTTTCAAACGTAGACCGCATTACGCGTCCAGTTCATCCTCTTCTTCATCCCAGTCCCAGTCGTTGAATTGCATGTCCTTTGGAATTGGATTTGTGATTATTTTTATTCGATCTTTGAACATTTTTTTCTAATACTTACATAGTCGTCCTGGTCTATCTTCTCGGTGGGAAGATTTCTTGGCGAACAGGCTATGTAGGCAACGCCAGTGCTATGACCTGAGCACTCGCAAGTCTGATTCTCATTTGGCACCGCACTCTTAGCCACTCGTTTGGCAAATATGGTAGCAATACGCTTGATAGGATACTTACGCTCGGGCATTAGCTTGCGGGCGCTAAACACGGAACCATCGGTTTCCAGCGCCAAAGGCGTGCAGATGCCCAGATTGGATTTTGGAATGTGGAGCTGCTTGCGGGTCTCTGCATCGCCTTCGAGGTAACGTTTAGAGTAAACAAGCTCACGATCAAGTCCAAAGAAATGACGTAGCTTGCGTGTCTTCTCGAATTCAAATTCCGTATCGGCCAGAATGTGCAGATTTACACCCTCTTCCAGCATGTATTGAAGGATGGAGGTGTAGTCGAAACGCATGTTACGCGCGGAGCAATCGCTGCAGGAGATTAAAATAAATGTCTTGGAAACACCAGCACGGAAACTCAATTTGGAGGCTGTTGAGATAGCTTGCAGAATATCGTTGTTGGTTCCGTTATAGGTTTCAATGTGATCGAAGTAGTGGCGCAACTCGGTAAAGTCAGAGGCGAAAACGCGGTTTTCATGAATAATGCTACGTGGACGATCGAAAGGAGCGCGTCCACCAAAAGCAACAACAGCATAGCTGGAAGAAGGAGAGAATGAATTATTTAAGCTTATATATTTTTTGTGACAAGCTCTTACCGATTGTTGGTGATCCGTGCTAACCGCAGCTGTTCTTCGATGGTCGAAACAACAGTCATAATATTTTTCCTCTCCGTTAAATTGGCATTACAAGGCTTGGCTTCGACAATGAATACAATATCGCTGCTACGTGGTACCTGTTTGCCAGTAAGTTCCACAAAGGTACCTTCGGCGACATAAATATCTTCTTCCAATTGACAACTACAAACAATTTGTTATCAACAAATCAGAATATAAATGGAAAAAATTAAGTAAATTCTTACAAAACACATTGGTCCGGCACCCGTAGAGGTATCTTGGCTGCTGTACATGCCTCAATATAGGCCAGGGCGGCAGTACATGCACCCTTATCTACGGGACTATCATCTTGGACTGGATTCAAATTGTCCAAATCCAGACACATGTCGTAGAATGGTTTAGGATCTACTGTGTCACTGCAAGCAGATAACATGCCCGATTTGAAGAAAAGGTTGCAAGCCTCCAAAGACGACTCCTGTGTTGTAGTTTCACGTACTGTTCTTTGCTGCTTACATGATTGTAAACTCCAAGAATCAGTGAACTCTTCGACAGTTTGAGCGATGTTATTCTTAGAAGTAGTGAACTCATCGAAATGTTCGTTGTTCATGGTGCCTAAGAGACCAGCAGTTTGACCAAAGTACCAGCCACTCACTTCGAACCAGCACAGATCGAACTGAACGTTACAGTTAAGACTGAATTCGGTGTTGGAGTTAATGGTGAGAACATCCAGCTCACGGTAGATTGTCACATCACCCAGTTGAAGTGGTAGCATAGATTTTGTATTACCGTTGATAGAGAGAGTCTAGAGTAGCATTGAAGATATGTCAAAACTTAAAGAAGTTATGTGACTCAACAACATTTTACTTACATCCTTGCCGAGATCGATTTCAATCAATACTCCATTGGCCATGAGTGTGAGTTTTCTTGTATTCTCAGATTCACTTGAGAGAGTCTGAAAGAACGAAATTTATGAAAAAATCTTTGGTAATAGAGCTCTACCTTCTTACGGAAGGTTCCAACATAAGAGTAAAGTTTCGCTGGAAGAAGTCATGGGCCAGCAAGTAGGAGCATTGTGGATTTCTGCGTTGAGCTGTCGAAGGCATGGTCTGCAGGTTAAGGCCTACAAAGCGTTGATCGAAAGTCATATAGTGTCGAGAACCAATCAGTAAAGCACGTGCTATAAAATCAAAGAGATTAATAAGGACTTTTAAGGTGCTCACTTCAAAAAAACCTTGATATGGGGGCAGCCAAGTTTTGGGATCTAGATGCGAGCGTAAGTTATAAAGATAACGTATAACTGAAGAGTTTGTTGTGGAAAATAAGCTCTGTACCTGAGCCAAAAATTTATACTCTGGTATCTCCTCAAATTTGGGCGTTTCGTTGAAGGCATGCCAGGACATGGGTAGCTTCTGTTCTAAATCAACAATTCCTGCCTCGGGATCGAAAACGAACTTTGTCTTGGCTTCGCGATACATATCTGCTGTTTCCAAGGCATTCATGGCATAGTTTCGGAATTTGTTACGCAGCAACGCATACAGCTGATGTAATCGTGTCTCTAGCTGTAGCTCCTCTGCGACCCATTCCAGTTTCGCAACTATTTCTTGATACTTCTGGAGAACTATTTGAACTTGCTCGATATTTTCCAACTGCTTTATTTCGTCCCAAATTTCCGTGAGCACTTCATTGAGCTCGGCTCCAAACGGCACCAGTTTGAAGTACTTTTCTTTTAGGAAATTCCAGGCAATCATGGAGTACTTCTTGATGTTTGTGATGGCATCGTTCGATTTAATATCCTTGTACAACCGATCAACATCCTGTGTGAAACTTGAAACCTTGTTAAAGTACGGCGATTCCGCCAGTTCGTTAGTACGCTTATAGATGAAGTCAAAAACTTCTTTACTCAGATCCCAAGCAGCCGATTCGATGTAGCTCATAAACTTGAATATGTATGGTTCGAAACGTTTGAGCACACTCTTCCAATAGTTAGACATCATGATCCAGAATTTGTTCCACAAATTTTCAACATATTTTATGAACGATATGTGCAGATCTTTGACGAACTTGTCATATTTCTCGACACCTTTTTCGATTAGCCCAGAGAGATAATGCAGCGATTCACCATGGAAGAAGCGACTGATGGCATCTAGCACTTTGTTATAAGTAGATTTGATGGCTTCAATAAGCCAGACAATACTGGCACGAAGTGCTTTACCGGAGTCACCCATAGCCTGCCAAATTTCAGTAAAAATCTTGGGCAGCGATTCGATGTGATCACGTATGGCTAATTCATCCAATATGGTTAAGGTGAAGTTAACCACAGTCTTGATGTAGAAATCATTAGCCTCGTAAGATTGATTGACAAAAATTCGCAGATCCTCCAAGTCTTCCTCGAGCACACTCAACTCGCTGATGTCGTTAAAGAATTGCTGATTGTACTCTTTGCTCTTATCCCATACTACTCCCACCGACTCCATGGTTTCGCTATACAATGCCTTAATCCAGAAATCAATGCCGTCTGAGAAGGAGTTGTAGAACGATGTGCCTATCGAGCACACTTTATCGCGTAATTCATCTCGTATTGATGGTCGCCAATGGAATCGGCCCGTTATCAGGCGTGAGTGATTAATTTTCAGATAAGAATTCACATCGATAACCCGAATTTCTTCATAGTTGCGCCAAATATCAAGGAAACCACTGCGTGAGTCAGGTATAAAGCCGACCATCTGAAGGTTTTGGCTTGCATCCTCGGATAAATTCACTTCCATGCGTGTGTATTTCTTATCCATATCGATGTAAAAGTAGCCGGTGTTGTTCGTTTCGGGTGTATCCCAAATAGTGGCATTCAAGCCATATACCGGGTGGTTGAAATTAGGTATCGCCCAGAAGCGTACCGAACGATAAGGAGAGATGCGCTGGAATAAAGTTATCGCAATAACTGATCAACATTTATATCAACACAACTTACCAAGTACTCCACTTCCTTTTTACTAAGATCCAATTTAGCCAAAAACGTACCGTGTTTCTCCGGATAGTAATCTCGTTTGTACAGTGCATGTGATTCGGTCTTGTAATAAGATGGCCTGGCTATAGCAGTGCCATCGAACTGCACATCGAGTTCGGAGGCATTATGTTGAGCAAAGAACTTGAAAATGTAGTTGGTGTAGCCTAGCTCATGATGGAGATCGCTCAACCAAGCACCCACTTCAATTAAGTGCTCGGGATTTTCAGAGTAGTCGATTAAGAGATTGGTACGTAGCAAATCACGCATGCCACGATAGTAGGAGCCTCGGAAGGTAACATCCTTTTCGAGATACGGATGGCCTACGGTGAAAACAACTGTCTGATTGTCACGATCATCTTTGAGCAATGGCTCCATTTGCCAAAGCAGTCCAGTACGTATCATTTTCTCCTCGTCTGTGTTGTATGAAGTACCGGTCCACTTGAACGCAATATCTGAGTTAAAACGTTGTTCGGTCACATAGTACCAGCCTTCAGTGGAAAGAGTACGTTTTGGATAGAACAGCTCAATGTTAAAGTTTTGACTGTCGTTGCCAGGCTGAAAAATTTAGCGGTTACAAATTGAAATCCAAATTATAAGTATAGATTCAAATCTAAATACATACCGTGCTGAAGTTTCCCACTTCAAAATTATAGCCAATCCATGCCGTCTTCGATAGCTCCAACTTAGTCCGCTGCTTTGTAAGACTTTCGTTGGGCTCTTCATAGGTCGTCGTAAGGACAACCGTACGATTGGGGTGAATCGCCAGAATCTTAATCTCCTTACCATTCAATATCGAACGCATATGCAATTCACCGGTGAGATTGAACAATTTTGCGTTGTGCAACTCGAAGACCTCAACATGTTTCACATCCAACGATTGTTGAGGTTTTCTTGTGTCCAAAATATGAACGTAGTGAATACCCAATGGTTTAATATCATTATCCAAAGTAATGTCTGTAATGTCTTTGTACAGCAGATGTTTTATATCCTCGGTACGTTTGTAAAGGCCATCCAAAATTTGCTTGTCATTGTAGACAACCTTTACATGACCCATGTCTGTATTTTCACTCTCGTTAAGGTTGTAAATGATATCGGCGCGATGACGACTAGCTAACGGGACCTCCATTTCTACTGTACCTTGCAGGTCGCGGTTGAATTTGTTCGTAACATAATTGCTGTTCAGCTTAAAGAATGCTGAATCGGTCGGCCAGGTGCCACGACAGTACCGAAAAGTTTCTCCTCTAAATAAAGCCAAACATATAGAAGAGAATTGTGTAGGAAAACTGGTGGCAATACAAATTACCTGCCGGAAGTGAAATTGAAGTCAGCTTTGAGCCATGTTTCATTCAGGAAGGGCGTTGAGCTATTAACAAAGCCATACATATTCGAGAAGCTTTGGTAGGCAACATCCATCTCGGCTATTCTGCGTGTAGCTGGGTAGTCAAAGGAACAACTAGCGAAAGCAGTAGAACATATAAATACGACTGAGAACAGCTAATAAATACTTACATTAAGTTGTGATAATTATCTTCTTTGAGATCATAGTTGCCGCTTAGAAAGAAAGTGTCCTGATCCTTGAATTTCGGCGTTATCAGTTTGGCGTAGAATTCTCGTCTGACCTGCGGTTTACGCAACATCTGGAAGTCACCCTCAACCACTGCTAGGTCGTTAATATTTCCCCATTCGACGTGACCCAAGCCCTGCAGGTCCGTCACATTGCGATATGTCATGCGAGTTAAAAATCGTCGTTTTGCTTCTTCCGATTCGTATTTCCCTTCAAAGAACACATTTGGCTCAACATTCTTGCTTAGTAAGTTTCCACGATAACGCGCACTTATCTGGTGAACATCACCCACAGGTGGTGGTAGTTGTGTTATCAAAGCCATTTGGAAGTCATCCGCCGAGCGAAAGTTCACAGTGCCGTTAACCTCTAGATTCCACTTTGAGTCCAAATTTAGTTTTCCACTTGCCAAAAGATTCTTAAAGCTTCTATTCGGGTTGATATATCTAGCTCCAACATAGACAATGCGTGGTCTTACGTGCGGGCGTTCCATATAACTCTCGAGTATGAGCTGCATATCTCGCGCTATTATCCAAGACCAAGTGCAACTGGCGCGCCCCAGGTTTTCGCCAATTTGATATTCACCCTGCACACGACCACCATCTTTTCGCATGTCAACATCAGACCGTAGTACAACGGATTCAATGCCTAACTCCTTCCATGGTGTCTCTAGCGACAATTCACCCACGAAGCGGCCCTTCTCCTTTGGACTTAACTTGCCATTTATATTAATGCGTGCTATTTCTGGCTCCGAAGACTGCACCAGCACTGAGAAATCAATGCCCGCATCAGGATTGATAGTGCAACCACCTGACACTTGGCACATTTTGCCATCTTCGATGGCACTAAATTGGAAATCCATGCCTTTTTGAGAGCCGCTAGCTTCGGTTATACTCAGTTCGATCACGCCATCGCGACCTCCCGCCTTGGGTTGAACTCGCAGCCGAGTATCCGTAGGATAATTATCAGCCATTTTAATGATGCCATTAAGTGAATATGTTGCCATATTGCGATATAGTTCTCCACTAACAACATATTCTTGGGGGTTTCTAGTGGACCGTACAAGAGTGCCATGCATGGAGATGTTGCGGAATTGTTGCAAAGGAGTCCATATTTCAACATTGAAAATGTCTTTCTTTTTACTCGCACGTGTGCCATACTCAATGCGATAGCCATTTCTATTCATCATGGCCAAGTCAAAGTTTAACTGCGGATTTGCACCCTTAGTTAAATAAATAGAGCTCTCCGCGAGCTTAAGCGGTAACATTGTAGTTTGAACCTTCCCTTTCGCGTTTATAAAAGTTGATTTTTCTACATGCCAGTCAGACTCAATTTGTAGCTGACATATACAAAATGGAGTTAGTTTGAGGAAAGTGGAATTTGACTATAAAAACTACCTTATTAAGAATTCCATTGTCGTTTACTTCAAATTGTATATCGATGGAATGATCTACCAGGGAGAAATCTTTCTTGAAGTAAGCCTTGCAACCGTAGTGTGGAATGACATTTGTGTTCAGTAAAATTCCCACGGATGATTCCAAGAAGTTCTCCTCCGTCTATGAAAATATAAAAATCTATTATTTTCTTAAACTAATATCTATATATGTATATTTTAGTACCTCAACTGATGCAGCAAGCGATAGATAGGTATTTTCAGTTTTTGACGTCACATTTCCTCTATAAATACTTTCATCAAGTACTAGTTTGCCTACTATGTCAATTTCTGGCAGCAGTTCAAATGGGGTTTTCAGCGTTAATGTAACCTCATGTTGCTTGGGTTTCAATGCGTCTACAACTTTTGTATAGTTTAGCTGAAAGCCAACTTCTTTTGGAGCTTCTAGCCCATTATTAACAATAACCTGAACTTTTTGGAAAAAATAGTTGTAGTTCAAATCAATGTGATACTCAACAATTGATTTCACGTCCTTAAAAGCTTGGAAAGGTGTATTTAAATTGAGAACATTCAATACATTTATGTAGTCGGGGAAGTAAAGTCGGTCCTTGATGTCAAGGCGACCTTGAGGTAACTGCAAATTGCCAATGACCAAATAAAAGTCCATTATCTCTTGAGCATCTACTACACCGTCAATGGTGGGCCACACTAAAGTGTCCAACTCAAACTCCACAAAGTAGGAGAAAAACTCATCATAATCAATCATATCCAGATCATAGTCGTCATTGTTCTCAATAACCGAGGGTTGGAAATCATCATCGTACAGCACCTCTAGCTCAATTTTATTTCCACCCAGCTGCTTGAGGAGCTTGGATTTAGGGTGCCCGTTTATCTTAACGCCTAGTTTGTAGTTTGAAAGTGTGCCATGCACGTGCAAAATGAAGACATCTCTGTGTATGAACTTGATTATAAAACCGTTCTCTTCAAAGCCATGAAGTGGCGTGAACACTCTGTAGGAGTACTCAAAGTCGGTTAGGTTTCGCATGTGCCAAACACCTGTAAAACCCAAAGTGACATTATTCCACATGCCTCTCAAGTCGACGGTGTCGGAGTTAACTTTGGCAAAAACGGCCGCCTGCTGAAAGCTCTCAATTGGCGTGGCAATACTCAGCTTAACATTGAAATTTAGTAGTGATTGGACATTACAGAGTGCCTCCACACCTAATGCAGCTGTGGGTGCACGCACTTCCGCAACTGCATGGTGTTCCTTTTCATTCAATCCGAGGCGACCGTTTATAGTGCGAAACTTTTCCAGCGGAGTTGTTATATTTATGGTCAGCATGTTGTTGGTAAACTTCTTTACATAGCCATCCATGGCGAGTGTGAACTCACGTATATCAAAGTTCAACGAAGCTGCTCCGCGTACTTCGCGCTTGTCACTTAGACTGAATTTTGCCGCTAGGCCACCTTTGTGATACCCTTCGAAGGGGCTTAGCATCAATACAGTGCCCGATATATTTTGGAACTCGGGAGTGTTCAAAAGCTCCCAGTTAGATTTAATGCTGTACACATTAAGTGTTATATTTGGTGCACTGTAACGCAAGTCGATTTCGCTATCGAACTTCTTCATATTTTGCCAATGCTTGACCTTGACGCTTATAGAAGGTATATTTTTGACGGTGCTATTTATGCCCAGCCTTACGTCAAAGCTTATCAGGGGCTCTTTCATAAGATAGTCGCTCTTGTAGACTAGATCTAGGCTCTGATTATTTGCCCAGAGAAGTGAGGAATTGGCCAGAATGAGGTTAGCTTCATTGTAGATTCCTGCATTAATCCTGTTTTTCCGCCAACCATCAAAAGGTGTTATTAGTTCGGCGTGTAACCAATTATGTAAAACCTTGTCGGGCATAATACCAGCATCATAGGTGAAGATCATCATTTCGGTAATACTCCAAGAGGCACGGGCTGAGCCATAATATTTGGGTCCACCTGTGTAGGTATCGAAGCCACAGCTAATGGTGCGATCTGGATAGGTAATCATAACATTGCCATCGTATCTCTTTTCGGCAGCATGATTATATTCAGCCAGTAAGCCCAAACGCTGCGAAGGATCTCGATTAGCATCCCACTTTAGCTCCAGTGAAAGTTCTTTGCGTTTCTCTAGCGAGAGTAAGCCTATTTTGAGATGTATATCACGCAATCTATTAAAGATAATTTTAGTTAAGTTGAAAATACTGCCTTGAATTTGCTTACTTGTCCAGATGAAGTTCAACCTGTAGCAATTTAGGCTGCTCCGACAGCAATTTGGCAATGATCCAATAGTCCTTTTTCTTTATCTTAAGCCTGACCTCCGCATTTGTGTTCTTATTTTCGGCATTGCCGGCATATTGTATGGTCAGCCCATATGGATCTTTGTCATACTTAGCTTGGATATCAGCAAAAATTAACAGCTGATTGCGTCTAAAAACAAGATTTAATGTTGTTACTGCAAAGGATGGACTCTCCACAATTAATTTTAGATGATGTAAAGCTTGAACACGTGAGCTTTTATCTTTGTAGTTTCCCTTGATGGATAGAGAGTGACCCGTGAACCAGGTACCATTTAGATTGATCTGAGAAAGGAAATCTAAAAAAATCTCCTTATATACACTCTTTATAAACTACTCACAATATAGTCCTTAAGAAATCGTTCTGTTAATTTTAATCGTGCAGTACAGGAATTGAACTCTGGTATTGTAACATTCATGTAGGCGTCTACGGCAAACAAGCTGCGACGAGGTAGATGTACGGAGAAGAGTCCAGTAGCTTCTTTTTCAGGCGCATAACGTAGTCCAACAATGAAATTATGCTCAGTACCATTTTTACTACGCTCCTCATGTCTATATTGCAGTTTGGGAAAAGGTAGATTTAAAGAAAATACTTCTTGAACTAGTTTCTTCAACTTACTTTAGCAGTATCCTAAAATCCACTTTAGAACGCGGTACTTTTACTTCGAAACTGGCGCGCGTTCTTGATCCTTCCCAGATTAGGTCATCTGAGTATGAGCGGGCAAATACTAAACGAGCACTACTCGTATAGCTAGGATCTATAAAGTTTGGAGCATTGTTGTAAGTTATCATGCCTTCGGTATGACCTTGCAACGTAAGCCATGTAGCATTCGAAGCAAAATTCAGTTTCGGGTAGGCGCTTGTCTTAAGTCTCACATTGCCACGATACTCCGTTTTCGACTTGTCACCGGTGTTGACCAATCGACCAGCAAAATTTATAGTCTCAATTTTATTGGCTTGAAACTGTAAAAGCAGTAAGTGTAGAGTTAACTTTGAAGATGGGTTAGAATTAAAGCTTACCCTATAGTTTACGGTCATGTTGGTGGAGGTGGTTATTTCAGTTTGCACTATGTTGCCACGCACCAACGCTTGTAACTTCTTCGTCTCGAAAGACAGATCAATGTCATTCTGCGTTATGCCATTCTTTTCGTTGATGCGTATTGTACCCACAAGGCCAGTGATATTTACACCATTGACAGCCAGCAGTACTCGCGGCTTGTATATCCAGGCGGTGCGATCCTGCCAGCGTTTTAGCTCCATATTCAAGTCTAAGCTGCGATTACCATTTGCGTCCAAGAATAAATCAAGCTTCCGATTGTCCGGGTCGCCGTTATAATTGCAGCCAGCCAAAGCCTTTTTAGCGCCGTTCTCAAACGATACTGAGGCATTAAAAGCTTCGAGAGAAGTAGTGACATTTGCCACCAACAGACGTTTCACCGCTGAGCCAGGTGTATGAAATATGAAAGACCAATCAGAGTCATTACCTACTTGATCCCATTTATACTCGAATAAAAACCGTTTTGCAGTCAGATCGGACTTTGTGAGTACCAAGCTAAAGTTCAAGGGACCACTTAGCAGCAGTCCTGGGTAGACCGTATCCGACGCGTTGCTTAGATCGGGTACGCTGAAGTATGAGCACATTTTCAAACCTATAGCATCATCGAGTACAGGCCAAGTGCAGGTGGAATTAGAGCGGCGATTTTCAATACCGTCTTGTGGTATTTCACTAGCTTCTTTCATTACCAGCAGCTCAGAACGTGCACTAAATATTTCGTTGCTGTCCTGGGGCAAATTAAACGAGAATGATACCAGATTCTTGCCTCTGACCTTTAGTTTTGCCTCCACCTCGGAGTTGGAGTAAAGATTGCTCTTTACGCGAATACCCGAGAGGGCATAAAACATGTCCGACTGCATTGTTGTGATGACATCCACCGAAATGGAGGGCTTAAATCTGCCCTCTATGTCAAAATACCAGTCAGAAGAGGGCTCCATGCGTTCAAGGTTGCCAGAGATGCGCAAATCTATGGAGGAGGCACCAAAGGCATTGATTGACAGTGGCAATCCTATAGCTAGGGGCACATTGTATGAAGCATCAAGAAAAACACGCGATTTGGTGTAAGTAAACTCCTTGCCGGAAAGTATTTTAGCAGCTTGCTCAAACGGATCAAATTCTTTGACCAAAGCCATTACCTCTAAAATACCTTCTACTGAATAGTAACGCAGATCATTGCCGAAAATACGAAAACCAAGTTGGGCGCGTGGACTGTTGTAGTTGTACTTGAGCTTATAGCCCAAATTATCAATATTTTGCTGCAAAGTTGCCTTTCGTGTCTCAGATGAATCGTCTACAGAACGTTTTGAACGCTTCAAATCTTCTTCGAAGTCGTAATCATCCCCGACAAGATCATCGTCAACTTCTAAGCCCTGAGTACCACGCTTTAAGCGCAAATTATCGATATTCAAAAAGCTTTCCAAAGTATCTAAAAGGAGTCGGTAGAAGAATGGGGTTACATGAAAAAAATGTAAGAACTGTTTTGTAGTTTTAAGAAAACTCACCATCATCTTCGGAACTTTCGTTTCCTAGCCATCTGTTCAAAAAGGATAACTTTTTGCGAAAAGCATCACGGTTCAAAGGTCCCTTCGGACCGAATACGGAGGTAGCCAACTCCTCAAAACCTTCTGCTCTGGCAGAAAAATCAAAGAAATTCACGGATTGGCCAAAGAGATCGGCAGTGAAATTTAAACTGGCAATGCGCGGCAAATAAGAGTCGGTGCCGAATATCAAATTCATGTCGCTTGTGGTACCTGTAAAAGAAATTTCGGTATAAAGAGAGCAGGATGCGTTTGGTAAGATTAAAAAAACATACCGAAGTTGTACTCATCAAAAAACAAGCTGTGTTCGTAGTTTCGCGAGAACTTGCGTATGTCTAGTTTGAACTTATCGGACAAATCGTCATTTAGTAACAGTCCCTGCGCCTCAATTCTCACTGGAGACGAAGACTTGGCAATATTCTTCAAATGTGACCAAACGAACGAGCCGACTTGATTAATCTCCTCACGTTCCAATATAGCCTTGATGACACTTATCGAGCGATAGTCGGGACAGCGCATAGCTTGCAAGTAGCTGTAGATTCGCAACTCCGAATTCATGCTTAGGTTACCGTAAGTATCAATAAAAAATTTTTGATATTTGGCACAGTCCACTCTTCTGAAAGCCATCACCGCCTCCAAACGAATGTCCACAGGTGCAATATCCTCAACAATTAACTCCTGAAGCTGTTCGGCGAATTGATCTGAGAAGACCCCAATATTGCCCAGACCTTTTAGTATGACAATCATGCGTTCACGCGTACGTCGTTCATTGTGATACATATTGAAGAGACTTAGGAACTCAGTCTCTAGTAGATTTGTGATGCGTTTCACACGTATATTCAAGGCACAGTCAGGATTGTGTTTACAATAGCTGTGTATTACGGCCGATGCACCGAGTGTGTACTCAGGATCGATTTTTTTGCGCGAGAACTCAAGTATGGTGTAGAAGGTCTCGAGAGTTTCCTCATCGGGACGCTGTATAAAAGATAACGTGGACATCCAGTTTTGGGCAAGAAGCTTCGGTATAGCATTGGCAATGATTTGATCGCGCATCAGTTGATAGGAGGCGGTGCTGCCGATGTAGGGAAGTGATTCCAAGACATGATTTCTAAAAAGAGAAACAACTTAAGTTTGCAGACGAAGAGAAAGAGAGGCTTATCGGCATTTTCCACGAGCCAGTCACTGTGCTTAAGTAAGTGTTTACAACTGATAACAAGAATTGCTGATAAGACGATATTTATGAATTGAATACTCCAAATGGAGATTAGAAAAAGGTCAGCTTTTGAGATTATTTGTTGCAACGTCGGTATGAATGACGGCAATAATGAAGCTGGATTGAAATTTAATTGCAATTTAAAGAAAGTGCGGCTTATCTTAGATTTTTACTCTTATAGATTGTTCGTTAGAAAAAAATGTTCATTCAAGCCGCTACTTACTTTCCATTTCCACAAATACTAGCCGAACGTGCTAGTAGTTGAGTTAGAGCCTTGTAGTCCAGGCTCTTGGTGGTGCGCAAGAAGTTGGTGAAGACATCAATGAAATCGCGTTGAATATTCGGAAATCCGAGAGCGCACATTTCCTTCAACAGTTCACGCGAAGCTTTAATTTCACCATGAGTGGGCTTAATAGCGGGTGTGTGATCGAAGATGAGGGACGAGCGCTTCTCAATGATGTTATTGTCTGCAAAAAACAAAAATTTCTCAAGATTATAAAAGCTATTTGTAGCATCAACTAACAACTCACTCTCAGCGAGAAATTCGCCATTGCTGTACGACTCTTCATCCTTGAGCACCAATTTGGATCTAGTGGTAGTGACGGCACCAGTACTGCTATTAGAGAAAGGAATCAGTTGATGTCGCTCGTAACAGCTGATATCACGGTACAAACTATTGTCGATAGTCATCTAGAAAGAGAAGTTAAATTATTTTTTACACAAATATTCACGCTCCAACTTACATTGCAATAGCTTTCCGAATTCAAAATGGGCCAAATAGTCTTGTCATCGCGAAAATTGTAGGGCGTGGTTTGCAACACCGAGTGCGTTGAGTAGCGATTGCGACATGATGCTATATCCTTAACTTTACGTATAGTTACAAATACATTATCCATGCTCTCTAAGGCATAGGCCACATTGCACGTGCCCGTTACATCTGTTTCCGTTGTATTGAAATCCACATCGAAACGCATCATTGTGTTTTGAAATGTTGAAAGTATTCCCTTCTTAATGTTCAGAACCCAAGCAGTTTCAGCGCTATTCGGACAAACTTCACTAATCAGACCGTCATGAAAGGCGAAACGCAGCAAATGTTGCTTCAATGCCGTCGCCATGTTCGCACTCTTCGGATGCAAATTACTCAAATCAACTAAATCTTCGCTGGAGGCTTGTGTTGTCTCCACCGAATCAGTATAGTAGTCATAAACATCGCGCTCACCCGCAGTGGACGATGGTGCATTTGCGCTTTCGCTTGTTTGCGGAGTGTCCCAGAGTTTGACGTCTGTGATGCGTAGAAAGCCCTCGCATGGTTTAGGAAAAACTAAATCTAGACTTGCTTTCAAAAATAAATCGGATGTATTTTCGCCTGTACCGGAAAATTCGGTACGTAAATCCACGGTGTAGTCATATTTATAGAGCGTTTCGGTGTAGCCGAATTTTGGGTTGGGGATATCACATTGCGGACGACCGCAAATCTTAGGATCTTTCAGAGGATCTGTGGTGGAAAAAGATAAAAATTGGTTATACTCACCGAAATTGATTAATTTTGAACTAATGTTCTATTTGAATCATACGGTGCAGCTAATTGGTGGTGAAGGTAGTCTCTTATGAACTTGAGGAATTATTTTTTTTTTTCAACAAGCGTCGGATTAATTTTTGAATTTTATAAATGTGAGGTGTGTTTAGAAAGTAACGGAGATTTTAAAATTTCGCGGACCGGGTTGGTCCGATTGGCACGATTTTTTTGTGTTGTTGTTTTAGCAAACGTGTGAAGAAAGTATCTGTACATTTGCAGCCACATTGCTCGTTTACTTTTTAGTCAGCTGTTGAAAGAATAACATGTTTTTTGATGCACGTGGTTGGCTATTTTTAATTTGTTTTCTTCAACTTTTTTCTATTTCAAATTTTGATGGTAAAGTAAACGTGCAATATGGCTGAAAATGTATAAATGGCTGAATATAGATGGGCTGGAAATTTACTGCTTTTTCTTAAATAAAAAAAAATAAATAACTGGCCATTTCAGCCCTTGAAAGGACTTTGACCTAGCTTCTTATGATCAATTGTGTTGTGCGTGTTATTAAGTTTGTACACACAATTGACCGAGAAATGGACCTACAGGCTTAACGCCGACTCCGAACGGCGATGAACGGAATGTTCTTATTCTCAAGAAGCTTTACATGGCATTTTGATTACTCTCTGAGATTTGCCATTGTCTGCAGAGAGGTGGCGGCCGTACAGAAAAAATATTTTAATTCAAATAATTTTCTGTCGCTGCTGGGGTTCGAACCTGTGTCTTCAAATTCGTTGACATAGCGGCCACGCACTTTAACCAACTACGCCACGGACGCCACTGCTTTTTCTTACTTCTTTCTAAACATGCTTGTCGACAGTAAAATCGTGCCAATCGGACCAACACACTCAGTAACTCCGCCTGTTCTCACGAGCAGCCTGTTCAAAGCCAGGATAAAGGACGATGTTCGCAGGCAACGGGTTCGCCCTATCCTGTGTAAATGTAGAGGGACTACCCAGATCCTGGAGTTGGGGAATCTGGGGAATAGGTGGACCGTTGACTAGATCAACGGTAGCGTATGCCTACGAGGGAATAGCAATGATCCTAAAAATTTGTTAGCACGGGGATAGTCGTTACGCTCGACAGACGTACTGTCACAGTCTCCACTGATACATTCGCATTGAGGTATCTGGATAGTCTTATAAAGTTTGTAAGTCTTATAAGGCTGGTAAAACGATGTTAAAAGATGTCAAATTTGGGTACCCCGAGTGTGAAAAGTTTTCTCTTAGTAGCCTCGGAGTGGCAGTTTGAAAAGGTGTATAATCAAGAAGTGTCTTATTGGGTACTCTAACTATGAAAAGTTCATCTTAGTATCCTTGGAGTGCCAGTATTGAAATGGAGCAAATAGTGGTGACCTTGTGTCACACACAGTCAAGTGCGCTGTGGTCTACTCTGTAGCACGTCTAAGTAGTGGTGACTTTTTCCCACAGTCAAGAGTGATTAATGCGGATGTGTTGGTGTTGTGATAAGTGCGTGTCGAGGTAAATCCCTTTTGCCCGGGGAGACTATCGTAGGGCTGGACCTTCGGGGAGTATCGTGCTGGCTGTGGTAGTTCAATGTCGCGAACAGGTCTGTGAGATCGGCGTGAGTTGCGCAATGGGCAATGCCCATTAATTGTCAGAGATGTTAGATGGGTCTCGATTTCCACCAATAAATGTGGATGGTGACCCAACTAATCATCCATAATTGGTTCTGTTGCGTACCAGCATTGGTTGCTGTCCATACAGTATATTTATTAATTTAAATATACACTCAAGTATGGTGTGCGACCGGTGTTGAAACTACTATGACAGGGTGTTGGTTGCGTCTGGAGTCATATAAGTGACGCCTAGGAGAGGTATGACGGACGTCGTAAATATAGTAGCATGGCACTGACGTCCTGAATATTTATCTCCTGGGCATCAATTCCATGAACCTCGACCCCACTGCCATGGGGCAACGTGGAATTAAGCCTATACGGCAGGTGTCCGCGTTTCACAAAATGGAATTTCAACGCACTCAGCGAAATTTCAAAATTCCCGTAACTTTTTGAACACAATTACATCTGATAAAATAAAATATTACTTTTTGAGATCTTAACGTTCATGTACTGGGGATGATGATCAGTTACCAGATAAAAAAATTTTGTCTAAACAACTAAGGGTTCTTTTTGCTGTGGTCTAAAATTAAAAAAATTTTATGGTGCCGAAAAGCTCTCATGGTAAGTGTAGTATCGCACGCCATCTAACGTAGGGTAGTATAAATATGTGTAAATTAGAATGTAAGATAAAGAAACATGCAAGAATGAATTGTAAATGAGAAAACTGAAATAAAAGAGCAGACTGGTTTTGGAGCTCGAACGTTAAAGTACATTGCAGTGGCGACGAGGATTAAGTCAATTAGCAAAATTTTTTGCATTATTGGTAATCGCAACCAGATTATTAAAATTTTTTTTCTTTAAAATGGCAACAAGCAACAATGTGAGCAGTGGAAATGACAGCATGTTTGCAAGCGCATCAGCCTATACGGTAAGGGAATTTCGTCCAGGTGTAGACAATTGGCGCAATTGGTGCGAACTATTGGAATCTCACTTCGTGGAAACTGCATGTGAAGACGAAAAAATCAAAACGTCAGTGCTCCTGAAAGCAGTGGGTATGGAAGCGTATGGATTGCTGCGTGAGCTGTGTGATCCGGTGTTACCGGCCGCAAAGAAGTTCAGTGAGTTGTGCGATCTGTTAGCGAGACATTTTTCACGTCCGGTCATTCTGTTCCGCGAGCGCAGAAAGTTTTTCGAGGCCAAGAAAATGGAAGAGGAAACAGTCTCCATGTGGTTTGCACGTCTAAAAAAGCTTGCAATGGAGTGCAAGTTTGGAGCCCAGCTAGACGTATTTATTTTAAACAAATTTGTGACTGGCATCGATGGAAAAATTTTTGAACGCCTATGCGAAGAAGATGACATAACCTTGGAAGTCGCATTAAAAAGGGCAATGATGACAGAAGCCAAAATCGCAACAAAGCCACAAGAAAGTGAGGTTAATTTCGTTTCGAAGAGATATGCACGTGGTAGTAAAAAGTATGGCGGAGAGCAGAATTACAACAACAGTGCATCCAGTAACAATAGCAAAGCGAAAAAGAAATGCAGCCATTGCGGATGGAAATCGCATAGCAGTGACAAGTGCAAGTACAAGAACAGCACGTGTCACAAATGCAATAAAGTGGGTCATTTGGCAAGCGTTTGCTCAAGCAAGCAAATAAATTTTATTGAATCAGCTAAGTCTAGTTCAAGTAGTACTTTTTATAATGTTTCTGATCTCTCCATATGCAGTGTTGCAGGTGATACGCCGTCCCCTCCATTCACGCTGGCGGTCGAGGTCAACCGGATCATGCTGGATTTTATCTTGGACTCCGGTGCAGCTTGTTCACTGATGCCAAAAGCCACTTTTGAAAAATTTTTTCAGCTGGAAAATTTAAAGCCGTGCGTAGATAAAATATGCGCGTACAACGGTAGCCACATCGAGGTAGAGGGTGAGTTTTATACAACTGTCAAGTTTCGTGGCCAATCGCATATGTTACGAATGGTGGTGAGCAAAACGTGTAGTCCTGCTATTTTAGGACGTGATTTTATGGCTTCATTTGGAATAGGGCTTTCACAGATAAATTCTCTTACCGATAGTGGTGACTTCATCACAAGCTTAAAAAAGCGTTTTAGTAGTGTGTTTCAAGACGGGTTGGGTACATATAACGTAAGTAAGGTTAAACTTGATCTAGAGAACAACGTTAAGCCAATTTTTTGTAAACCAAGACCAGTGCCATTGGCCTGGCGAGCTAGGGTCGAGAAACAGCTACATGATTTAGTAGATAAAGGCGTTCTAGTTCAGATAGATGACTCCGAGTGGGCAACACCGTTGGTGCCCATAGTGAAACCAAATGGTGAACTGCGCATCTGTGGTGATTATAAATCAACTATAAATAAATATCTGGCCGATGTGAAATATCCGTTGCCGCGCATAGACGAGCTGTTTGCTTCCTTACAGGGAGAGTTATTTTCTAAACTAGATTTATCGAATGCGTATAACCAGTTGGTGCTAGAGGAGCCGTCCCAACTACTCTGTGCTTGGAGTACTCACTTGGGCATTTTTAAAATGACTCGTTTGCCTTTTGGGGTTAAGCCCGCAGCGGCTATATTTCAAAAAATAATAGAAAATGTTTTGCGAGGAATTCCGCATGTAGTCAATTATTTGGATGATATCGTTATAGCCGGGGAGAACCTAACCGATCATATTAAAACGCTTGAGTCAGTATTAGCAAAGCTGGAATCAGTGGGACTGCGTCTAAATGAAAATAAATGTGAATTTTTTAAAGAAAAGATTTCTTATTTAGGATTTAACATTGATCGTAACGGGTTGAGCAAAAATAAAGACAGAGTTTCGGTAGTGCTAGAAGCTCCACAGCCACAAAACGTGCACGAGGTTAGGGCTTTTGTTGGTATGATGAATTATTACTCAAAATTTATACAAAATTTTGCACATAAAATGGCCCCGTTGTATCAGTTACTGAGAAAAGACAAAATATTCAAGTGGACCGAGACTTGCCAGGAAGCTTATGAAACACTTAAAAGAGAGGTAACGTCAGATCAGGTTTTATCGCATTTTAATCCCCAAATTCCTATAGTTTTGTCTACAGATGCCTCTAATGTGGCAGTGGCGGGGGTTTTGTCTCATGTGCTAAGTAGTGGTATTCGTAAGCCAATTGCTTTTATTTCACGGGCGCTTTCGCAAGCCGAGAGAAATTATAGCACTATACAAAAGGAAGCATTAGCGATTATTTATAGTGTTACTAAACTTCGACAATATTTATTGGGTAATCACTTCGTTTTAGAATCAGATCACAAACCTCTTTTAGCTCTTTTTGGTGAACACAAAGGATTGCCGGTAATGGCTGCTGCACGCATGCAACGATGGGCATTAATTTTGTCAGGTTTCAATTATACAATGCGTTATATTAAAGGCTCGTCCAATTTTGCTGATCACTTATCACGTTTACCTCAGAACAAATCTGCGATTATTGACGAGGAATGCTGTTACATTAATTTTGTAAACAGTGACAATCAATTGAATTTAAATTTCAAAAATATAGCAAATGAGACTAGACGTGATCCTATTTTATCTAAAGTAAAAGACGCAATTCAAAATGGAACAGTTGAAGCATTAAGTGGTGACATTTATAGCCCTTTTCGTACCAAGAAAACTGAGCTGTCGGTTGAGTATGATTGTGTTTTGTGGGGCTATAGAACAATCATTCCAGCCAAACTGCGACAAAGGGTACTAAAAGAACTGCATCGTTCACATTTAGGCATAGTGAAGACCAAGGCATTGGCTAGATCGTACCTATGGTGGCCTAAATTAGACCAATGCATAGAAAACTTAATTAAAAACTGCGTTCCATGTAAAAAAATGCAGCCGAGTCCGGAAAAGAGCGCATTAATTCCTTGGAAAGTCACCGAGGCAGCCTGGTCGCGAATACATGTGGACTTTGCAGGACCAATTAAAAACTTTTATTTTATGCTAGTGATCGATTCTTTCTCAAAATGGGTAGAAATTTTTAGAACCAAAAGTATCACAACGGGTTTTGCCATTGATAAACTGAATGAAGTGTTTAGTAGGTTCGGATTGATTGATGTATTGGTCAGTGATAATGGGACTCAGTTCACGTCAGCAGAGTTTCAGAAATTTTTAACCGTAAACAACATTAAACATATTTTGACAGCTCCTGGGCATCCTGCAACTAATGGTCAGGCGGAGAATTTGGTAAAAACTTTCAAAAAATCGTTTTTAGCTAATATGATGTCCAATGAGAAGGAAAATGTAGACGTTGTAATAAATACTTTTTTATTTGATTACCGCTGTAGTAAGCATTGTACGACCGGTGAATCACCAGCAAAGTTGTTGTTAGGTAAGGAGTTGAAAACCCGATTCAGTTTACTTAAGCCACCCCTCGTAAAAGATAAAATCTGTGAAAGCCAACTTTCAAATAAAAAAAATCACAAAGGCTCGCGGAATGTAACTTTTGAAAACAAAGAAAATGTCTTTGTTCGAGATTACTCTGATCCAAATAAAGTAAGTTGGCAAGAAGCGACAGTCGACAAGCGTATTGGTCCACGATCTTACCGTTGTATACTTACCAAAAATAATAAAAAAATTAAAAGACATATTAATCAAATGATTCACGGTATTTCAAACAATGAGCAAAGCGTAATTCCGAAGTCAGTGGATGAGAGTAGTCAGCACCTAGCAGGCACACCGTTGATATCGAGAGAGAAAACCAGCATGCCATCCGAGGATCATACGGCCTTGGATGAATGTGGGGAGGTGGCGATTTCAGAAAATATAGAAGAAGATAAAACTCGAAAACTGCGTAAATTAAAACGTATTAACTACAAATTGTAACTTTGGAAAGGGAAAGCTCAAATAAAAAAAAAAAAAAAAAAAAAATATGAATATTAGTAAAATATATTATATATTAGTATATTAGTAAGTCAGTAAGAACAGATAACGAAATAATTACTTTAACTTTGCGAATTGAACTAAAAATATAAAATGTAATTTTTTATTTTCGGAATGGCATTTTAAATTTAATGAAAATATTAATGTATTTCTAAACTTGAGTGTGGGGTTGTAGTATCGCACGCCATCTAACGTAGGGTAGTATAAATATGTGTAAATTAGAATGTAAGATAAAGAAACATGCAAGAATGAATTGTAAATGAGAAAACTGAAATAAAAGAGCAGACTGGTTTTGGAGCTCGAACGTTAAAGTACATTGCAGTAAGCTTTTAATAGAACTTGGTCTTTTCAAACATTGTTTTTATAAGAGACCGACCCACTCCAATATTAAGTCGTTGTTGGTATAGAAGATAAGTAATTTAAGGATTGAGGGAAAATGTGCACCCATTGCTTGTCGATACAAATGTTGATTTCTTCTTATTGTGAATGGGTTATTGAAGTACATTTTTAATGTGATAAATTTTTACTCTAGAAAGTAGTTCAACAGCCAATGTTCAATCAATGAATTTTGGAAACCTCAGGCCAGTGTAGAACAACCTAAAGGGCGTTTTTTAAGTAAGGTTCCTTCTATTTTCAATAAGGACTAAATGTTCATACGGTGGTCAGGTCTGGCAATAGTGCTCAGTCTGGTTTGCCATTTTATAATGTAAAGACTAACACCTGAACAACGCTTTTTTGATGGTCTGAAAATGAACTGAAAGCCAATCCACTGTTTTATCGCAATACTATGCTCAGTAATGAGGCCGCATTTCGAGTGCGGAGAATCCACAAAAGATTTTGGCGGAACCATTATATTCACAAAAAAATCACTGTTTGGTGACCGCTATATAGGCTGGTGGAATAATTTTTCCTTGCTTCTTTCAAAATAAGTCTGGCGAGAGCGTTGCCGTCAACTGCGAGCTCTTTAGAGCCATGATTGCCAATTATTACGTGCTCCAACAACAGGACGATGCCACATGCCAAACAGCTCGTCAAACAATCGACTTACTCAAGGAACATTTGGAGATCCATTTTGGGAAATAAATGGAGCGATCAACTGACCACCAAGATGACCGAAAATTGGACTTCCTGTAACATAAGTGCCACATGCGAGCCAGACCACGCGTAAATATGACCAAAATCATATTTAAACACTTATGAAATAAAATTAGCTTTCGAATAAAACCAATTTTCAGTTTGAAATAATATAATATCAGCATTTTATTTCAATTCAGATTTTTATCAGATTTTATTATTATCAAGATGTGCTACATTGTCCAAGCTTTTCTTGGATACACCTTATAGGCACGAAATTTCAGTACTGTTCCCTTCATTCCGGTACAGCTGGTCACCTTAGTGTACTAATTTTTTTATCTGCTTATAAAGTTTTAATTTTTCAGTAGTTTCTAGTTGAACAGAAGAAATTTAATTTAAGCATCTACTAAAAGGACATATATTTCATGAAAAGAAATTAAATTCAAACCCATTTTAATTCAGTTAAAAAACATCTCTGTGAAGATTTCATATGTTAAAACCGATTTTTAGGAATAATCCTATAAATGATCGATTAAAAGTATTTAAAGATCTCATGTTGTTATTAAAAAGTTAAATCTACCAAAAGATTAATCGGACGATTCATGTCAATTTCATCTACATATTGGAACGTCAAGGGTACCGATAACCTATTCGCTGTATGTCATGTTATCAAAGTCAGAAAATAATGAGACACATTATTCGCTCTATGCAACAGAGTGAGAATTATTTTGTTTTCGCTACTCTTCACATTAAGCTGAATGTATATTTTTAAGATAGACATTCATTCCATTATCATTTCTACTAAGTTTTGTCCAAAAATATTTTGATTTTTTTTTTAACTTACTCTGTTTTGCTCCATTCACCAGCAGTACACAGCTCAAAATGGCGATAAATATCAGAAGAACACCAGGAATGGCGCCAAAATGGCTGCCAACTCGGCTGCTCATAATTTATGCAGTTTTTTTGCTGCACACTTGCAGAAAGTATTTCGTTGAAATGCAATGCAACACTAGCGCGTAATAAGCATTAAATTCCTGCAGGACATTATCACAAATGCAATAAATTCAGGTGTAGCCTCTACGCTGCTGGTTCGGTTCTACCTGTATCTGGTCCTTGCAAGTCTATTTCACTGAAGTACTGCAACAACAATTTAAAAAAACTAACCGAAAAAAAAACAACAAAAATAAAATAAGTGGAAAAAGAAAAAATAAGCACAAACAAAAATTAATTAAAACTGCTTTGCATGATGCTTCAAATAATGAGTCTTGGCGCACTTCCGTTTCCGTTCGTCGTTGCACTTATTTAAATTAATTCGTTGTTTCCAAACAACACGCTTTTCTTGTTTTCGGCCGTAGCCACAAATATTCGAATATAAACTTATTCAAACGTTTATCTTTTGGATGCAAATTTAAATCTCAACAGGACTAAAAAGCGTATCCTTTGAACACGAGACTGAACAATTACCAAATCAATTTATAATCAATGAAAGTTATCTACTGTTTTTCAACTTTGCTTTGATGAAGGATTTTAACACCGTTAAGAGCACACTAACACATGCACGCGAGCAAATATTTTGGGTTCCCACAAAAATTTTGCGCTGTGTTTAATTTTTTTCAAGTTTTAGTTTTTCCACTGAATTTTCATTTGCATACCACTTGTTGTTGTTGCTGTTGTTGTTGTTGTATTGGTGTGTTTCACCAAATATAATGTTTCTTGTGATTTTGTTTTTTTTTTATTTTTTAAATTTAATTTTGGTTAAATTTCAGATCAATTGAATTTCCACTTGATTCAACTGAGCGCAACTCAAAACCATCAAAAGCAAAACAACAAGAATTTAAAAAAAAAATAAATAAAAAACACCACAAAAGCGTCCTGGAATCTTGGTTTTGGGAGCGAGAACAACAGCGCACACGAGTCACTCGATAACGTCTGCCGCTGAGCTCGGAAACGAAATTTGATTTCGAATCACTTCAATGGAGCCAAACGTTAAATTGTCTGTGCATGAGTGTGTTTGTGTGTGTTGAAGTATGTTAATGTGTGTTTGTGTGGATGTGTGTGTCAGTGTGTCTGCTGAAATTTTTGTTTGTTTGTGTATCTTGGCTGCTGCTGCTGCTGATAGTAGACGAGATTATTTTCTGATGATGATTTTTCTGATTTTTACAATATGAAAATCAGTTCATTTTATTGTTATGTTTATATTTTATTTTTTATTGTCTCTTTTTAGGGTTCTCTTTGATTTGATTTTGCACCGATATCAATTTGTCAGATATTTGTACGTGGTGATTGGTGATTGTGTTGCGTTACTTGAGCGATATAAACACTCGTTGCAGTTAATTCAATTTGAAATTTAACGATAAAGATATTTGGTAAGTATTGAATTTTTTGGGGGGGATAGAGGACTTTAGTGCTTTTCATTTAATATTAGGTCTTTATAGGAATGACTTGAATTATTGGTGGTTTGAGTTAAATCTAAGTAACTAAGCCATTAATAAAAATCTTTAATTATAAAAAAAACTAGAGTAAACGGAGTTTGATAGCACTTAAGAAGCTCAATATTTTCCATTCTATCCTGAACAATGTCCTGTTAGATACAAAAAACTGTTAAAATTTTAAATAAGTCTGCCTTGCATTCTCTAAAATGATGCCGAATAGTAAAAATATGTCAGTAGATCAACAGATGGTATTGTTCAAAATTTAATTTATTGGGTTGAAATTGTTGGATATAAATTTGATAATCAATCAAATATATTTTTATTTTTCCTTTTTTTGCTTTTTCATATCTTCAAATACATACAATTCTGACCAAAATCACACACACATTTAGCTAATCACATAACTCATACTGGGATTTGAATATACTACGCCTAGATTCTTCAATTATAATGAAAAATTAAAATTTTGAGAAATCATCTCGTTGCCAAAATTCACAAAGGCCCTAACCAACATTTTTGATATTTTACTGGAGAAGCAAAAAACATTATAAAATGCAACAAAAACAAGTATTTTTATTTTTTTTAATGCAGCTTAGGTTTAAATAGGGAGTTAAATTCATTTCTAAGGAACATTTGTTTTTTTTTTAATTTGTACGGAATTTATGCGAGTTGAGGCTTTTGGCGAACTGAATTTCTTAAAAAAATTGTAGTTAGGGCTTTTTTTCTATTGTATATAAAATAAAGTTTATTTCAATTGTAACTCATTTCAACATATCAAAGTAAGCAAACCTAACTAAATTTAATTTAAAGTATTAAAAAAATAGTAAGAATACAAAAAGAAGAAAAAGTTTGCACAATTCATTGCTTTGCAAATAATAAACTTTCGTAAAAAGGGTGACAATCATTAGGCAATAAATTCTTTAGATCTTGGAGATGGTCATATTTGATCTTTGATATAGGACGTTGTTGCGCATGCAAAGGACTGGGTTCAACTACTTTGAAAATGTTCCTGCATTTTTGAGGAAGAGGTTGATATTCCGAAGTAATATCTGTTTTATAGAACATTTGACCTGATGAATCATATGCTAAGCTGCGAAGCATGTTGACCGTCGGATCTCCAGCACTTCTACCTAGAATAGTTTATATTTTGTAAATATTTATTAACTTATTAAAAAAATATTTATGCATCGCATACCTGGCCGAATTGTTGAGTACCGTTTTGGAATGCTTTCAAAATCTAGGAAGTAATCATATTGCAAATGATGAACTAGGAGAGGGCTTGGAGTTTTCCGTGCCTCACGAATAAGTTGCTCCAATTGAGATGGTAAATTTATTTGTTTGTTTTTTATTTTTCTTTCTATTAGAGAGTGCGTGGAGTCACATTCCATTTGTGTATGTCCTTTTACTAAATATTTATGCTCGATCGATATATTTGCTTCAACACAGAAGGAAAGCAAAGCATTAGATAAAGTAACATTGCGGTTCTGGTGCTTAATAATTATCGTTGCAAAAGTTGATGCTACAAGGTTTCCATGTGTTTCGTCCCAAACGTAGTTATCTGATTCATGAGTAATCAAATTATATATTGTGAAGTTATGAACTTGTAACTTCATTTTATAATAGGCTGCGTTAGCGTTTAGTTGGGGAACTAATTTTACTGCTTGCATATCAATACAAAGTACCACACATAATCCGGAAATAGCATTTTCGGTATCATTGCGTTTCTCATCTCGCATCAGTTGTATTTCTTGTCGATGTTTTTCAAACGATTCGTGAGATATATTTTTCGCTTTATAAGAAACACAAAAATCGCATTCATCTTTTTTTGGGTGAAAAATTGAGTAGTTTAAGTCTTTTACAAGCTTTGCAAAAATTGGATAAGATAATGCAATGTTTGCGTTTTCTTTCTCTGATTTACATTCATCAACATATAACTTATATAGCTCGTTGTATGACGCAAAGTTAGCTTGAAAGTACAATTTTTGTGTTTGCTGTCTGCAATAATGGGATTCCATCTTTGGGAGCTGTTTTAACCAATTTTCTAAATAAGTACGCTTTGCTTGATTCCGTTGACCAGACACAGATGATCGCTTTAATCCCACTCGCAAATTCTTTTTAAGCTCACTACTGAATTCTGTGCCATGTTTTCCAGTATCTTTTATCCAATTTCTAACCATTTTTTCTTTTACACCCAAAGTAGACAGAAACATCTGGCGACAGACTTGCAATCGACTAAAATTATTTTTTAAGAAATATTCGAAAGTGTGTGTGCGTTGAGAGTTTTCAGACGTAACTCGCTTTATTTTGACACAATTTACCAGACCTCTAACGTATAGTTTCTTCTGTTCCCATGACATCTCCCAAAAGAAATCAAAAACTTCTTTGCGGATGCTATCATTGAAGCTTGAACAGTAGCGATTAGCACTTTTTTCACAAAAATTCGACTTACACGAAGGTCCTAAGTATCTCGGCGATTTTTGGCAGAAACTTTCTCCATTTTTTGTTCTTCCAATATACTGTTCGCCACGCATACGATTTTTTATACATATATTACGTTTACATTCAACTTTTTCTATGACCACAATTTCAGAATCATCAAAGCTTTGAATACTACACATTTTAAACAAATATTTTTAAAAATTTTCTAACTGGAAACCGACAAGCAACGAAATTCTAACTTAAACTGATTACTTTCACAACAGAAGTTAAAAGCAATGCTATGTAGATGGCTTTGTTGGCAATCACCGTGTGAATTGGGGAATTCACATTTTCATTACAGGTCAGTGTTGCTTACTGATGAAAAAAGAAATTTTATGTAGTTAGGGCTTTTGTGTTTTCAAGAATTTCACTGTATGTAGATAGGTCGATTTTGTATTGGTTATAAAAGCGGTGTTTTTAACTTGAGCACTGTACATTTTTTTGTGGATGTGTATTGCAGTATTAGCTATCAAAAACTGGAGAAAAACCTATTTGAAAAAAAATGCTGGTTAGGGCCTTTGTGAATTTTGCCAACGATCTGTAAACATCAGGCCCCGGTTGGGTTTGGGCCCCCCCCCCCCATTGAGGGCCTTCGCACTGAAATCTTTAATAAAATTGTGTATTAAGGACTTTTGCACAAAAACGTTTACTAAAAATTGTATATTAAAAACCATAAAGTATTGAAAAAGCACTGCAACAATATAAAAATTATTGAAAATGTTGCAGAGGTGTTAAAATTAGATGCATTCTTTCGAAAATATGTGTGCTTCTTTACTTCACAGCCAGGTGGCGTAAGCCAAAAATTTATGTCAACTAGATGGTGTTGTAAACATAAAGATTGTGGGCGTGACTTGCAACGCCACCTGGTTGTCATGAAATTAAAATCGACTGCATTTTGTCAACCGTCACCAACTTAACTTTTTCTATTCTTTTTGATATTCATTCTCGGCGTTGTTATACATACGATTGTAAGCATTCGATCAGATCAGTTCAGTTCTTATTGTTATTTGTTTAAGTTGAAATAAATAAATATTTTATTGATACGTCGAACACTCTTTTAATTAGTAGCACGAACCCAAACGCTACAAGATGTAAACAAAAAACATACGTTCGGCAAAATTGAAAGTTAGAAAACGTTGCTATTGAACATGAATATTCGACGCTTTCTGAGCAAGAAAGCCACGAATTGGAAACGTAAATTGTAAGTATTAGAACTCTCAAAGTTGATATAATATTAATCACAGGAAGGATTCGCAGGTTTGCGCTACAGTACATGTTATTCATATCGTTTGTTTATTGATAGGACGTTGGTGAATTTTATCAGGAAAAACCTCAAACGGAAACAGGAGCAGAAAAGGTGTGTTTGGATTTGTATAATGGTCATTCAAAGCAGATTACACTTTCTCTAAATTATAACATTAATGACATTATTTTCTATTTAATGTATCTTGTGTTCTATTTTACAGAGTGCTGTAGATATAGAGATTGAGCTAGAAATACCAAAACGGTCATCTTTACCAGTATCCTCTCAATTAAATAAATGCATACGATATTGGATAATTTGCACAGAAATCGTCAGCTGATGCGATAAACTCGATACCTGGATTGCAAAAGAAACTTTGGACTCCCCCTGACTGCTACAGCTTTCCCGCATCAGGCCCTAGAAATTTGAAATTCCAACGCTTTTGGCTTCATAAATACTTATGACTGGCGTACACGGCAAGAGTAGACGGTGCATTTTGCAAATACTGTCTTATTTTGTGCTCGATTGGTAGGGGTCGGTTATCGAGCTCTGGGCCAGTTAGTTACCAACCCATTCAGAAACTGGAAAAAAGCACAAGAGCTGTTAGCGGAGAGTTCCATGGAGCCCTAGCTGTTGTCAGAAAAATGTATCCGCTCGCACTCTACTCGCATTGCGCTGCTCACAGCTTTAATTTGGCGGTCACCTCTGCATGCAATATATCGGAATTTAGAAATTGTTTGGGAAATCTTTAAAACATTCATAAATTTTTAATTTATCCGAAACGCCAAAACGCTCTTCAAGATGCTATCGATGAAAATGATAAGCTGAAAGGAGATCGGTTGAGAAAATTGAAAAAATTTTGTAAAACTAGATGGGTAGAGCAACACGAGTCTGTCGGAACTTATATGCATTTACAACTAGCAGTAATTCGTTCCCTTGAAGTCATTTCTACCACCTGGAAGGATCCAACGACTTCATCCGGAGCTTTTCAGCAGATTTCATCTATAAAGATCCCAAATTTCCAGATAAAATTGAAGACGTATCTACTCTCATGTCGCACGTTACTTTCTTTATCAAATGTTTGTACATTATATTTTCGACATTCCATTTGCAGATGAACTTTTAACTTTTGCAGAAGAAAACTTTTAAAAATGCAATCATTGAGTGAGCGAAGGAAGTCTGCAGATATGGTCTATTTGCACCAACTCATCACCGGTGTATTCGATTCTCCAGAACTTCTTTCTCTTATAAATTTTAACTCTAATCGTAGAAGCAGTAGAAATGCTAACAATTTAACTTACCATTTAGTAGAACAAATTATATGTTAACTGCTCCTTTAAACCGTATGAGTAAATTAGTTACCAATTGTAGCTTTTTTGATGTTAACTTGTCTAAAGGTCAACTCAAAAGTAGAACTATTGTGTAATTGCATGGTTATGTTTTTGCATGGTTAGTCGTGATGTCTTGTGTTGTCCTTGAGCCCAACCATATTTTGGTGGGCAAATTTTTCTCACATAAGCTTATTTTGAGCCACTTGTATTAATATCGTTGAAAATTTCAAAGATATTTGGATTGTGACTTTAAATGTGTTAATGATGAGAATGTGCGAAAAAGCTGTAGTAGCTAAACTCGATTGTTATTGCATGTTAAAAAAAAAAGAGAAGATATGCATGCATATTCTGAGCTCAGTAGATTCCATCACTTTGTCTCTGAGTCGAGTACTTCAAGCTGAAAACCAGGATCTGGGCGAAGCTATCGAACTGGCTGATGGTGTAACACAGATTTTGATGGAAAAACGAGAAAACGCAGAGGAGAATTTTAGAAAAATTTTCAAACCCGTGAGCAGAATTGGCGAAGAATATGGAACTGAATTACGAAAGCCAAGGCTTGCTTCGAGACAAGCTCAACGTTCTAACGTACAAGCTGATTCAGTTGAAGATTATTTCCATATAACAATCTACATACCATACATTGATACGTTTTTGACACATTTATAAGAGAGATTTTTGAATCATCGCAATATTCTGTCGAATTTTGCTTGCCTCTTTCCCAACAAAATGAAAACTTTTGATAAAGGGTCAAGTGATCAACTATTTGGACCATACTCTTCAATTTTACCCGATAATTCCCAAGACATCTTGGTAGACGAAGTTTAACTTTGGCGTCAACGCATTGCTGGGAAGGACGTCAAAAATTCACTAGAAGCATTCGATATTTGCAATAAAGATGCGATTCCAAATGTCAACCAAATGCTTCGTGACAACAGCAACTAATGAAGGCTCCTTTTCAACATTGCGTCGTCTCAAAACCTATCTTAGATCGTCAATGTCTGAGGATCAGCTAAACGGCTTAGCCCCGCTCAATATACATCGCGATGTCGAGATCAATGCGCAAAGCGTTTTGGATGAGTTTTTTTCGGTTCCTCGCAGAATTAATTTATTAAATAATACTAATTGATTATTACACCTTATTGCAAAATAAAATGTTTGCTCAAAAAAAAAAAGCTTTCATATTTTCTGATCAAATTCAAAACCTGACATAATAACTATATATCGATGGCTTAATATAGAAAAGGCGTAACTCGTTTTTTTTCTGAATTACATTTTTAATATATTCTGGTAGACCAATCTCAAATATACCTTCCTTAAAAAAATCAATGAGCTTTTTTGTTATTGTTGTTGCTTATTTTAAATTCAAATTTCATTAAAAAAGTTTTTATATCCAAAGTTTTCCAGATTTACTCAGTTCTTTTCTTCTCCAGCAAAGTAACAAAAAATCGAGTTACACCTTTTTTATATTAAGCCATCGATATAATTATAAATTAGGTGATTCCTGCGCACGGGCCTGGTAAACATATATTATTATATGAATGGTAGATCTAGAATATGTTGTCTTCTCAATCGTCTGATGTCATCGGTTTCATCAAGCAAGGAAATTACCAGAGGATTGCAATGGTTACTTAATCTTTCGATATATGCTTGAGAATACTTTTCGATTTTTGTCTTAATTTCTGGAATACCTGTATTTCTATGTATAACGCGGTTGGAAACAAACCAGGGTGCGTTCACTATTTGTCTTATTGTTTTTGACTGGTATCTTTGAAGTATCTTAATGTTTTATTTACTGGCCGTTCCCCAGAGCTGAATGCCATATATCCAGACAGGTTACAGGTTACAGTATAGCTTTGTAGAGTCTTATTTTGTTTTCTAAATTGAGTTTTGACCTGTGTCCAAGTAGCCAGTAAAGTTTTTTTGTTTTAATATTGAGGTGATCCCTTTTTGCTTTTATATGCTCCTTCCAAGTGAGACGTCGATCAATGTATATGCCGAGGTATTCGCATGATTACTTTGCGGTATTAAGGATCCATTAATAAAGACTGGTGAACAGGTTTGCCGTCATAGTGTTTAAGTTACATGTACTGATTGATCCACTTTGTAAACTATTTTTCAATTTTATTTAAAGCATTTTGTAGACAAGTTGATGCATCGATTGGAGATTCGTTTACGGCAATTAATGAGGTGTTGTCTGCGTTAATAGCCACCATTATTTCATCGGAGAAAAAAAAAATAAAATAGTTGTGACTATTTTAGAAGGTTTCTTGTGGGAGAAAAATACTTCTGAAAATTGTTCAACTTGTATTCACAAGTGTTTAAGAGGTTATATCGACATGAAAATCGCTAAGAATCTCAAAAGTTTAAGCTGTTGCAAGTTCAATTGTTAGTTGGGTAGAGCCTCCAAAAACCCGTGATCAAGATGTTTCAGTGAATTTTCCATTAAGTTCTGTCTTACCAGTTTAGGAGTAACTAGTAATAATCATACTCCATAGTTTGGGGAATGTTTTTCAGTACACCCGTTAAGGGACTAATATCTTAGTAGTAGTAAATAATGAATCTTCTTGACTGCAGAATAAAACTGCTGTTTGAAAATTAATGAAACAATGCTCTATGATAGTAACATTAAAATCGGTTGGATATATATAAATTTTTTACATAAACCAAAGTTGATTATTTTCTTTTTATTTTAAATTTTCTTAAATTTATTATATTTAAGCTTCAATTCATTACTGACATAGAAAGGATAGTTTGCAGTAATAACTTCAATAACTTCTTCAAAAAATTTTGAAAAATCTTTTATAGGATGTATTAACAAGAGGTGCAGTGCTTGTTTTGAATAGAAAGAAAAATTGTTTGAGTGTCTGTCAAATTTTTATTGGATTATAAAGTAGACACATTGAGACTATTTATGAAATACAAAACTATCAAGTGATTATTCTCTTGTTGATACACCCTTTTTATCACTTTTATATCATTCACACTTTAATAAGCCGTGACGTTTTTACTTTTAAAATTTGTCGATTCTACTTGAGAAAAATAAAAATTTCTACAAATTTTTGTTTTGAGGCTATGTGTTGTGTACATATTTCTTATTTTAAGATATAACAGAAATTTTTTTAACATCAAGTGTAAATATTAAAAAAAAAATAAACTCTCACTGAAGTTAAAAATAAACATAACCGACGAACCTATATTTGAATGCATAGATACTCTGTCATATTCCCATCGGCATTCAATTCATAAAACTGTCAATCAGAATAGAACTAGCTTGTTTTCGTTAGCAATCAATATTCAGAAAATAATCCCTCTACTACTGATAGCTGATAAGTCAATCACTTGACTGTGTAAACTAACTGACATATTCTTTTTTCCCGCAGAAAAAACGATCTCTCTTATCACATTGCCTCTTATTTGTGCTATCAATCAAACCGTATAGAAAGTGACGCCGCTAACTGCGTTATCGCTTAACCTTCCGCTCTTTGGGTCAACAAAAATCCTGATAAGCGACATAACATCCGCGCTCTATCGCTAGAAAACTAAAGAAAATATTTGCAAAATCTTTTTCGATGAAATTTCAACACGTTTCATGAATTAAGTTTAACAATTTCTCAAAATGCACGAAATTTCAATAAAAAAGCTTTTTTTTTACAGCTGCCACGCTTATTGGGCTTAGATGCAGCAGGATTTCTTAAGTACTTCACACAAATACTAACACAAACACATGCACACATACACACACTCCCAAGCACATTGTTTTTCTTAGTGCTACAGGAGGAAGGAAGGAAGGAAGGAAGTGCGTTGTTGGCGCACTTGCTCAAAGCAGTAAAAGCTGCTTAGATGTTGTTGCTTGTGTTTTAGCTTTGCTTGTGCTTTTATTGTTTTTATGTTGCTTTTATAATCTTATTACATTTCTTGCCGTTTTAAGCATAAGTCTAAAATACAAACACACTCACGCATACACTCAAACACCCACAGCAACACCAACACCATTTCAATAAACAAAACTAATGCAAAGCGCTGCAAGAAGGCTCGCCAAACTGTGCTTTTCTTGCATGCATTTGCGGCATGCGTTCTATACGAGTCAGTGAGTGTGTCTGCTAAAGGAAGGATTCGCCATTCTGTACATGTATGCGTTATTAGATTTGCATGTCACGTAAACGTGGTAGCTGTATTCATTCGCAGCAAACGTAACGTAATTGCATTCAACAAATTTATGTTGCTTCGTTTGGCAAAAAAAAAACAAAAATTTTTTTGTTGTTTTTACACGTTTACATAAAAAAACTTTACTGTTTTCGACACACAAAATGTTGGGGGAAAAAAATAAAATGGGCAAATATTGTTGAGACAAGAAAAAAATTGCTGCACATGAATGCAAGGTGCTCAAGGTGTTATGTGCCAACACTACAGTGCTATGCACTAGCAGCACCAGCTAAGCGTGGTACTAGGATCCTTGGCCGGATCAGCACTCTAGATTTTTTTTTCTTTTGGTAAAAATTGCAATGTCGGCAAATAATGTCAAATGCTGCAGAAAATAGAGGCTGCTTAAGTCAGTGACAAATATGGAAATGAGACCATGGAACAAATTGGTATGTTTTCATATTTATTAAAAATTTTAAATTTTATTAAAAAAAATATTTTTTATTATTATTATTATTATTATTATTATTATTATTATTATTATTATTATTATTATTATTATTATTATTATTATTATTATTATTAAATTTTATTAATCATCATTAATCCCTGGTTTAAGACTAATATAAAGTATAAGGTGTATTGTAATCTAGATGAGTTACAAATCGATAATAAAACTCAAAACATTATTAAAATTAAAATTTATGCAACGCAAAATCATAAATCAATTTAGGATGATTAATGTTAATATGCTCTGTAGTTCAAAAAGAACTTGTATCGAGCATATATCCTCATACTAATCAACAATTTAAAAAAAACTTCAATTAAAGAAAGTTCATGGGGTCTCTTAGAAATAAAAGGATCAACGTTAATTATTATACTAAAAAATTTAAATTCATTAAATTTATAAAAAGAAAATATAATAGTTAAAATTAATTTTGATCACAATTATAAATAATAAATAAATGATTGAAACTCATAGTAAATAACGAAGTTTAAAATATGTAATAGGAGCAAATTTTTTTTTTTTTAATGGTAAAATATTGAGGACGAAATATGAGAATAGAGGTAACAAATTTTGAACTGGTAATGGATGGTAAAAGTAAAAATTAATAAGTATTACACTTGGGTAACATAAAGCATAACATTAATATCGCAGTAACTTAAATTAAATAGCCAAGATTTTACATCTGTAAGGAAACGAGATTTTATGCGTCTACACCTGATGTTATAAGGTAAATTGTTGAACAACATAGGGGCAATCGAAGAATAGAACCGCAGGAAGTGTGGCAGACTATGTGGTGGGATTGACGAGAGATTGCGATATTTTAAAAAAATGGAAAAAAAAATTTTTCAAAATTATAAATCAATTTATAAACTCACTCAATGCTTCTTACAACGAATTGCCATGTCTTAAAATATTGCCAACAGACGGCTTTTTAGTGTTGTTCTGAAAATAGAGTCGTTTCCACATCAGTGATTGTAAGACTCGAATGTAACATTAAGTCCTAAGGAATTCGGACGAATATATTTCGCTTTTATACCTAATTTATTTTCTTAGTCCCACAAAAAAAAAAAAAATTGTATGTAAACTTCATTAAAAACTTGCAAAGAATAGACTGTGTTCGGAAATGCAAAGAAATTCGCAGCGTGCAATAATGCAACACGCAAAAACACAAGCGTACGCAGTGTAATCAAAAATGATGCAATAAATGCGCAACTGCTGATGTATAATTGACATTACAAAACGCATGACATGTGCAGTGCTGCCAGATTTGCATTTCAGAACGTAATACTTCCACTGTAAAAGCATGTTGCGCATTTTTGCTGTGTTTCCGAACACAGCCATACTTTTATAAATTTTATGAAACGTACAACATCACCAACATCAACATTAAACATTTAGGGTATTCACAAGGTCTCAAAAAGTCAAATGTCTTAAATTGAAAACATTAAAATTTACAACAAGTGTGAACAACCTCCCATAACTTATTGTGCTATTTCAACTCTCAATCAGCTGATGCAAAACAAATTTAAATAAATATTTATCACAATGCCAAAAGAAAGCGAAAAAGACAAAATAATAGCCGGTTTGTGCAAAAAGCATATTTTGCACGTTATTGAATACGACACTCAATAAACATAGCTTTTAGAGTTGTAATATTTTAGTACTTTTTTATATGGAAGGCAACAACCATATTTTTAAACTAGTGTAAAATTGTATTACATTATGATAATATGACATGATAGCACACCTTGTGAATACCCTAATTATTGTCTTGATGGTGGAGCGTGATGAGCGCTTTTGCATCAACTTGGAGATGACTTGGAGCCCTTTTGGAACCAAAAGGCTATATTTTACTTTCCATTAATACATATACATATAACGAAATATTCTAGGCAAGCTTTTATAAAAAAAAAAACTTTTTTTCATCTGCTTTCGAACCCGCGGCAATTTTTTACTAGCGACACCCGGCGCATGTTGCTGCACCCAGCACAACATAATAAATGTATTCAAAACTTTTCTGAGACCCATATTTTAACACCACTGTCATTCTCCACTGCCCGTTACAGTTTCCCAGTAGCAGGACATCACCAAATTGTAATTTTACTTCCAAAGCTATTCGATCTCAAAAATTTGGCTTGCATGGGTGGAGCCACACCCCTTTGTTTAATGCTCGTCCTAGTTTTCTAGTAGAAGGACATCACCAAGGGGTAACTCCATTTCGAGGTTCAATGTTATGCGACTTTTATTTAAATAGCTATTCGATATCATAACTTTGGCATGCATGGGTGGAGCCAGACCCCCTTGACCAATGCCTGTCTCAGATTTCTTGAAGAAAGACATCGCCAAGTGGTATGCGACATTTAGATACAAAACTTTCCATATCAAATATCTGACTTTTATGGGCGGAGCCACACCTCCTTGTTCAGTGCCAGTCCCAGTTTTCTAGTACAAGGACATTATCAAGCTATAACTCCATTCTGAGTTTAAAAGTTCTGTGAATTTTGCTTTCAAAGCTATGCGGGGGCAAAAAATTTAATTTTATAGGAGTAGCCGCACCCCTTATACTATACCCATCGTAGTTTTCGAATAGATGGACATTATCAAGTGGCTACTCCATACTAAGTTTCATTATTATACGGGATTTATAATAATGCTATGACAAAGCTATGCGATATCATAAATTTTATATGCATCGGGCATGGGCGGTGCCACGCCTCCTTGTCCAATGCTCACTTAATTTCGACAGTTAAAGAGCCCAACTAAATAGTACGTTCTTACCGTGTTTCATTGATGTTCGATATTTCGAAAGTTATATAAAAAATTTGGGATACCGAAAAAAGCCACGCCCCGCTTCCAACGCCCATAAAATTTTCTTTCACAGTCACAAAACACATATATATTTCTTGTAAATTTAAAGAAATCGTAAAAATTTTCCACGCACTTCGTTGTGATACATAACAAATGCAGAATGAAATGTCAAATTGACGCGACACTCCATGTCATGACTTACTTCAATAAACGACAGTAAAATTATATGTATATTGTTCACAGAAAAGTATTAAAACCGCGAATTAAAAATTGGGGAAGAGTAAAGAATGGTGAACAATAATTTACAACCTATTCGGTTGACTTGTTTCGGAGAAATGTGACCACAAACACCGTGACACAAGATTTTAATATATTAGAAGATTAAATTAATTTTATTTCTAAAATTTTTATTAAGTCATTTAATATATAAAGGCTGTCATGCATCCAATGAAAAGTGTTGAAAAGCGGTAATGTAAGGTTTCATGAAGTGAAAAAACCTGAAAAGAAAATCTGTATGGAAGTAGAACTCTTCTTATTATATAAAAACGTTGGTGCGTATGTATGTCTGACCATCAAGGCTGAACCATTGAAACTATCCCCCTTATATTAGCACCATATGTTTGTGTGGTGCTCTGAATTTTGTTTGTTTGTGTTAGACCTCTCTACGTGGCGCTGGGATCACTTTTTTTTAAAATTCTTATCTTGAAATGATCAAATACACACCATATAATCTAAAATATATATAAAAAGAAGTATACATTTTGATGTCACCACTAACTGCGGAAACGGGTCGACCGATTTCAACCAAAATTTTAAGAATTTACTTTGGGGATGGTTTGTAGATGGTGTATGTGAAGTTTTTACAAAATTGGCTCAGTGGTTCTGGAGATATGGTTTTTTAAAGTTTTTCCCATATCTATATATATAAAACATAGTCGTGATTTGTGTTTGTCATTCCATAACTCAAGAACGGAGCGTCCGAATTGCTTGGTGTTTTCTTTGTTGTGCTCTTCTTGGCCGTACCATGGTTTGTACGTGCACACCCTTTTTACCGCCCACAAATGAATGAAAATTTTATATATCAGATGGCTTGGGTGTTATTAGACTAAAATTTAGTACTTTACTTCATATAGTATGGTCACTGTTGGCAACTGAAATACAAATGGGCGGCAATCTCTTTAAATATGCTGGGAGTTACCCCCCTTTATATGTATATCTCTCTATAGTCTTAACTATATATATAAAAATGAATCTTGGTTTGTTCGTATGCTTAAAACTTGAAAACGACTGGACCAAATTGGATATTTCCTTTTGTGGGTAAGTTCGTAATCGTACGCGAAGGTTTAGGAAAAAAGAAAAGTATAAAAATTGTCTAGTTATATAGCCGGGAATCGCTAGTTATTAAATAAAAATAAACTCTTTGGCAAACTTTGATCCGATAGGTGGCGCTGGGGTGAAGATATTTTGACAGTAAATACATAATACATATTTCGAGTAAATACATAAAATCAATATGTACAAAAGTTGTTTATTTCTACTTTATTCTGAGAAAATGACTACAATATTGACGAAAATGTAGTTTTTTGTATATGATTTTGTAGAAAAAAAATCTTTAGAAAAAAAATTAGACTTTGTCTTTAAAACAGTGATGTAGATTTTACATATATTACTTTCTTCAATCCCTTGTAAGCAAAGAATTAAATCGTTGTTGTAAATATTTTATCTTTACGGCAAAGATTTTCTCTTTGATTTAGCTTCAAAGAACTTTAGTCTTTTGTCTCGAAGATGCAGTTATTGATTAGGTAAAGAATAAATCCTTAGTGCAATGATCTTTTCCTTGTAGCAAATATATTTTGTTTACAATTTAACAAGAGCTCGAAAAAATTGTTTTCAATATTTAACAAGAACTTTTTTTTTCATTTAAAGGTGTTCAGTTTTCTTAGTATATATATTAAAAATTTTCTCAAGAGCTATAAACAATGGGTAACGAATATTTATGAAAAAGTTTTATAAGACTTTATGTATCATCGGCCTTGACGGCCTTGATAGTAGGTATGTACCTCACTTGACTCCCAGGTTCGAATCGCTACCAGGACATGGTTCTGCTCTGTAACCGTTTTGCATTTCTTCCTCATTTCTAATGAACTGAAATTGAAAATAGTTGATACAAATAGAAATTGTAGCTGGTGGTAGAGAAGTTTGTAGAATGAATTGACAGAGGTAAAGGTATAATACTCGCCTCAGATTCCAATTCATATGTTTCCACAACTTCCCGCCACGTTAAGAACATCCTACACTTGCTTCACTTGATTGCTCCATTTTTCCCACTTATCTATAACTCCTTCACAATCACTCTCTACTGAAAATGGCTCATATGTCAGCGCTTTATAATCGTTTTACGAATTCCAGTAAATTTTCAACATTACTGCAGTGATACATTTTATAGGCTGGCTGTTTGTTCAGAATATTAAACGGTTAATTATAAAAATCTAACTACTCTAAGACAAAGAAAGTATATGGCATGTAGTGTATATGATGTTGCACAAAGATTGCATGAAAAAAAAAAAATTAAAGTGCCGCACAGTCAAATTTTGACAGTCATCGTTTTAAAGATGCCAGATCATAAAAATAACATCGATTTGAGCCTAACTATGCCACATATGTGTCAAACCAAAGACTGATTGAACAACCTAGCATAAAAAATTATTAATTTATTGTTAAGAATCATTCTTTACCCTTCATCCTATCTTAAGTAAAGAAAAGCTTTTCAGATAATTCTATTTTAATTCTAAGCTGAAGTCATCTACCAAAATCTTTTTGTTATTTCAAGATACATGACACATTTCAATATAAAATTCACTAACGGCATATATGTAATACTTCTATATTGGCAGCAACCGACATTTTCAATGAATTTCAACTACGAAATCAAAGAGAGACAGACTATATGAGATTTTATTGTTCGTATTAATATATTTGAATATGTGAAAATTACTACAAACAAGAAAACATCAAATCGTCACAGAGGCGGTTGATATGAAAAACATGTGCCCCAAACATAAAACAAAACAAATTACATTTGTACTGGATAAATCACAGGTACGCACCATTATAAAACAATTATAACAAAAACGCATGAAATATGATTGAATTTAAACAAGAAAATTCAAGCAAGCAAAACTTTAACCATAAAAATTCGAAAAACAAAAATTTAAACAGAAATTTTTGACAATGGATACATTCGTTTATATATTTTCTCGCTCATGTAACAATATATCTGCACTCTAATGTTGGCGAATGAACCTTGAGTGTACTGCCAATATAGAAGTATTACATATATGACTAACGGTAAATTACACAAAATTATAACTATAGTACTGAGTTTTAAGATTTTTAAAAATTCTGTCAACTACTGAATTTCATTAAAATAATAGAGGTATTCACGATGTGATGTATTTGTTGTTTTTGTAGTACACTTTTTAGCAAAATATATAAAGTAGCTCTTTGACATTCACAAAAGCAAAATACATTGCCTTTTAAATACAAAACTTATCAAGAACGTAACTAAGAATTCCTTCTGTATTCAAAGTAATTTTTGTTGTAATCCAGAAACATCAAATGTTTCGTTATGAAATGTTTCATTTTCATTATTTTAATACATTCCTCACTTTCATTCAATAGCATTTTTATGATCCCACTATACGTCATGTGTTTGCATTTTAGTAAAACGAATCAATGCATGTTGCATTGATTATCTGGTCGTGTCCCACTGTGCATCGTTTAGTGTTAAGGTGTGCATGTCATTGCTTTGCATGTCAACACTTTACAAAAACAACACTTAGTCAATATAAAAATTTTGTAAAATGAAGAAAAAAAAAATATATATAAGTTAGTCCAACACTAACGCGACTTGCAGCTGTCACGATGTCATCCTGACAACGAATTTAAATTTTTTATTGTGCCAACTAGAACGTGTGCTTATCACTACGGGCATGTTTGCGTTAGTGTGTGTGCGTTTGTGTGTGTATTACCTTCCGGTGCATCATAAAAATGAAATCACACACTCGTTTGACTCCATGCCATTCCCCAAGGAATGTAACTTCAACAACAAAAACACACTCAAATATTCACAACAACACGCTTTTCGCAGGACAAGCCAAAAGGATGACTGCTGCAAGCAAATGTGACACTTGTGTCGCTTCAAAGGATACGCTTACTTCATCGACACGCCGTGACTGGTACGACTTTTATAACTTTCACACTTAAATGCATTTTTATTCGATTGTTTTAATATCCTTTTTTGTTATTTTATTAATTTTTAGAGTGCTGCAATTTCGAAAATTCACTTGTGCTCCATTGAAAACATTCACGTAAATTCACTTCCGGTATCACGCAACAGCAGTTATTTTGCAGCTTTCATTAAGTTTTAATTTTTACTTCTCTTTTTTTTTTAAACGTAAATCTTACCACGTAACACTTTGGTGAGCGATGCGCGCAAGGATACACTATTCTAAGTATTTGAATTTACGTTTACGTGCACTTAAGTAGCTTTGTTTGTCTTTTATTTTTATGCTTTTCACTTGCTTTTACCGTTAGCTTATTTCCTGTTCCGGAAAACTTTACGTCCGTTTCGTTCGAAGACACACCAACGAATGAATGAATGGGATTCGATGCGAAGCACCAAACCGAACTTTAGCACACGAATCTGCCCAGCAGCAGCAGCAGCCTCAGACTCAGCAGCAGCACCCAATAAAAGAATGCATGAATGAATGAAGGAATGATGGAATGAATGAAAGCGCGCGCACTTTATTGTTCTTGTTCATATTGTTGTTGTTGTTGTTGTTGTTGTTGTGTTGTTGTGATGTTGTATTGTTGGCTAAATCAACTCAAACTCAAACTCTCCGATTTACTATCAGCTTCGAAATCCAAGAGATACACGCGCGGCATAACTAACAACAATTGATGCCGCTTCCGCCGCATCATTTCAAGTTGAGCGCGCTTCTCGACATACTGTTATGAGCTTTTATTCCGTGTTGCGTTACTTGTTATCATATTGCGTTGCTTGCTCTATGTTCCATTACGTCGTCCGCCTAACGTTACGACTTCGTTAGTTTGCAATTTCAAGTTGAAATAGAATATCCTCGCAACTAAAAATATGAGATTCTGGCGAAAATATTTAATGAACCGATTTAACACGAAAGCTGCCATAGATTAATTCAAATGGCGTAAAGAACGTAATGATCGACAGTTTGATGAATTGTTAAGAAGCTTGAAAAGAATATGAATTTTCTTTGGTTGCATTTTTTTAGGGGATTTTCTATGTACTGCTCGGCTTAAAGAAAAATAGTTTTTGAAGGATTTAATATATTGATGACGTCACTCTTTATATTAATATCAAAGGAGTGGCTTGGAACCAATTTTGCCGAAATTAAATCCGAAATGCAAAATATCAAGTCAATGGATTCACTTTTGTGGTATTTATGAAGGTCACTTTCCTTTTTTTAATATTCTAACAGGTCATTCAATAAGTCCGTAGGATAAGTAAGAAAAAAACAAAATTTTGATAAAACTCGATTATATTATTCAACATAGTTGCCTTCGATAGCGATACAACGAGTATAACGATTTTCCAACTTTTCAATACCACTTTTATAGTACGATTTCTCTTTCTCGTCAAAATAGGCTTCAGTTTCAGCGATCACTTCATCACTGGACTTGAATTTCTTTCGATCAAGCATTCTCTTGAGATCTGTAAACAGGAGAAAGTCGCTGGGGGCTAAATCTAGAGAATACGGTGGGTGGGTAAGCAATTCGAAGCCCAATTTATTCAATTTTGCCCCCGTTTTCATTGATTTGTGACACGGTGCTATGTCTTGGTGAAACAACACTTTTTTCTTTTGCAAATCTTTGCGATTTCAGCCTTTAATCAATCCAAAAGTGAACAGTAATAGTCGCTGTTGATGGTGGTTCCTTTTTGGAGGTTTGGAGTCAAGGAATATTATTCCTTTCCCATTATAATTCCATCCTAAAATGCAGACGCCATCACTTTACAGGCCGACTGTTGGGTCTTTACTCGCTTTAGATTCGGTTCGTCGACTCAGCTGACTGTCTTTTGGATTCTGGTGTGTAATAGTGGAGCCATGTTTCATCCATTGTCACATATAGACGATAGAATTCGATTTTAACAGCGCCAAACACTCCTCTGAAGCATCAATTCGTTGTTGTCCTTGGTTGACTGTGAGCTCACGCGGCACCCACTTTGAACAGAGCTTTCGCATACCCAAATGTTCGTGTAAAATGGTAAAAACACAAAAAATCTGATATCTTTACAATGTCAGCTAGCTCGTGCACCTTCAGTTTGCGATCGTTCATTACTAATTTGTGGGTTTTTTTATGTTTTCTGGAATAACAGCCTCATTTGGGCTTCCACCGCGCTCTGCATCATTTGTGCTGGTACGATCACTTTTAAATTGATCAATCCACTTTTCTACCATTTGCCTCGATGGAGCAGAGTCCGAATAATGTTTATCAAGCATTGTTTGGTTTCCACTGTATTTTTTTTTTTTCAACAAAAAGCAATGCTTGATCAAAACTTGAAATTCTCTTTTTTCCATTTTTTTTTTTTTCAATAACAAAAGTTACACACAAAATGCTATAATTCACGAATCAATAGTCAGATTGTTGTCAAATTTATATACGTATTGTTTGAAGGTTAGTACTAAATAAAAATCGAATGGAAAAAAATCGAGTAACGCCATCTATGTGTCATCCTATGGACTTTTTGAACGGACTGTTATTTTTAAATAGTATAGAAGTCTAGTTTAAAAGTACATAGTTTTCCCGAATTTCTTCGGAAAAGAATTCAATTTTCAATTTCAATATTATTTTTCTCATAGTTTACAATAACGATGAAAATTCATTGCTTTTTAGAACCGAAAAGTTTAAAATTTTTTTGTATGGGACAACTGACGTTGCGACGGCCGCGCCGAACAATTATTTTCAATTGAACAATTTTCTGCTTTAGTTGAAGTTCGAACTCGGGATCTCCCAGTTCGTGGGCATTGAGTTTAAATGTTAAGAGTTTTCTTATTCATCCCAACTTTAAATGCTTAGAGTTAATACCCAATAGCTTAAAATAATACATAACAAAAGTTTCTCTTTTTATCTTTTAAGACTATTGACTCAATAGTATTGAGTTTAATTTTAGAACTCGTACTACTTCTTATTAAAGCTGATAGATCTTGTGTTTTTTAGAACCAAGGAATTTATTTAATAAACCCGGAACTTAGATTTGGAAATAATGGTTCGGCTTTAAAACTCAATGTTTTTCAATAAATCTGTTACGGAAATAAAGGAGCCGGCGAAAAAGGTCAAGTTCTTTCTATAATCGAATTATTGCGCACAAAGTTCCCTAGTCGCGTAATTTTGCTTGTTTTTGTGAAACATTTAAAATTCTTCTTTTGAGATTATGTAAGGAGTAAGATCTACGCTAACCATCTGTAAACAGTTCCAACTTTCAAAGCGAACTTTAACGCCGCGATCGCCGAAATATAGTGTCAGTTATAAAGAGTGAACAAAAATTATAAAAAAAAAAAACAAAAAAAAACAAGGTCTGCAAATCAAGCCGAGGCGGTAATTTGAAAGATATTGTCTTTATACATAATCTCTATGTGTCTGCTTTATAATCCAATAAAATTTGAATAGACATACAAATAATTTTTTAATTTCTTCAAAAAACAAATTTAACACCTCTTGTAGACACAACCTTTAGAAGCACGAAACGAAAAAATAAAATTGCGGGCATACTTTTAAGGTGCGTAAATAAACAAAACTAAAGTTCACGCTTTCAAACAACAGAACAACCCTTTCAACAATTTATTTGCAATAAAACTAAAAAATTTTGCGTTTTTTTTTTTTTCAGATCCAAGCTGAAAGCTTTTCTTTCTGCCAAGTTTTTAATGTTTTAACTGGTACCTAGAAAACCTTGTTTAATTAACTGAATGAATATAACTTGATAATAAAAAAAAAAAATTTTTTAAGACTCTGAATTTGTAAACTTTATTTTCAATTAAGTTTTTGCATTTTACACTCAAGAAAATTAGCTAGCGCCATAACTTTGCACTTACTACAAACTGCCGATGACCCTTCCAAAACTCTCCTCTGGACCAACTCATTAAGAAATGTGCAACATGAAAGCAATCCTTGTAACATCCTTACAATGAGAAGTACGCAACGTGCGAAAATCACACCGAGGCAAACAATCGTTCTAAATGCATAAATTTCATTATTTTTCCAATGGATGGGGGAAACTTTTATGCTTCCGCCAACAAAAATTTAGAAAATGCAAAACTATTCAGAGCTTGGCAGATACAAAAATTTTGTTCAAATTAATGGGCGAATAGGGCGAAATGGGCGAGTTGCGTAGAGATTGCGAGGGAGTCATTGTGATAAGATTTATAATTATCATGTTCTGATGAAAAACGCTCAAAATAGAAATTATTTTTGGAACAGATATAAGTAACGTAGTAATAAACAGCATACCTAAAGTTGTCAAGAACAAGCAGAGTAAAAGAAAAAAAAAAAAACAAAAAGACGCCAATTTAAACTTTTAAGTAGAACACAAGTCCTGCACGAAGTCCTGTGTGAAGCGCACAAGTGTTGCCGCTCATTGTTGCAGCGTGACGCTGCCGATGAATAAACAAAACAAAACAAGCGATGTCAATAGCCAAAGATTACTGAGCCAACACGGAGTGTGGATGGGTGGCACAGTGGTTTAAAAGTGGATTTAAATACGAAAATTTATGGCTTCCTATGGCCGATATTAAATTTTTTAATTTTTAAGAATTGTCCAATTAGCATGTTTCTAAAAGGTCTTGGTGAAATCTTTACAGGATCATTGTATAGAAACCATCAAAGTTGATATGTAATAAAGAGTTCAATAAATTCTCTGTAACAAGAGGTATATTTTAAATTAAATAACATATGAACCACTGAAAAAAATATGGTTTGGTTTTTTTAGTCTTAAAGAAATAATATGAAATAACAAACTTGCATAGTTAGACTTAGAATTCATTATATTTTTTTTAAGCCCAATATCTTTTTATATTTCAAACTCTACAAACAGTTTAAAGTAATTTTTGGCAGAGAATAACTATCTTCCGGCGTTGACCGGTGGGCGCTCGTTTAGATTAACATCATTATTAGAGTTATACTAAGACTTACAAAAAAAAAAAATTAGCTGCCAAGACCTGCCAAAACAGTTTTTATGAATGAAAAACTAAATGCGTTTTGTGTAAAAAAATCGAGTTTTATTGATTTAAATTGCAATTTTTTGCAGCATGCTTTTAGGCTTACTTTGAAAGGGCGAGCTAAGCAGAGCAAATGCAACTGCTTTTGTGTATTTTTTGGTAACAACAACAAACACAACAAGTTTTTTGTTTTGCTAACACCCTACCCTAAAAAAAAAAAATAAATAACTGGCCATTTCAGCCCTTGAAAGAACTTTGACCTAGCTTCTTATGATCAATTGTATTGTGCGTGTTATTAAGTTTGTACACAAGTGACCGAGAACCGGACCTACATGCTTAACGCCGACTCCGAACGGCGATGAACGGAATGTTCTCGTTCTCAAGAAGCTTTACATGGCATTTTGATTACTCTCTGAGGTTTGCCATTGTCTGCAGAGAGGTGGCGGCCGCACAGAAAAATTATTTTAATTCAAATAATTTTCTGTCGCTGCTGGGGTTCGAACCTGGGTCTCCAAAGTTCGTTGACATAGCGGCCACGCACTTTAACCAACTACGCCACGGACGCCACTACCCTACAAGAATTTATTTATTTCAAACAAAATATTAAATAATTTAACAAACTTTCAACAAGAAACAATTAATTCCGCATCATTAAAACCACCCGCATAAAAGCAATACAAAGTATGCAACATAAAAAATATGAGATTTGAAAAGTAAAATCTATGCCCAAAAATATGCACCAAAAAATTGCAAAAAGTATATGCAAATTGATTCGGAACAGTTTAGGTTCGCTTAGTTGTTATTTAATTAAAAGAAAACGATTAGATATTTTGACATAATTTTTTTTTTTATTTTTTTATAAGAGTCGAATAAATATTTCTCTATAACAACGACAACCTTTATTTCATATCGCTAAGATGCAATGTCACAATAAAGCTGCAATTTATAAAAAGTACGCGTGAGAAAAATTTTATGTGGGAGGTGGGCGTGATCGAAAATATTTTTTTTCAATTCTGCGCAAAAATATATAACTCCGTACCGAGTTATTTTGAAATCGGGCCAATATGAAAGAAAATATGACGTTTTAAATTTGCTTATAGTATGGAAGGTGGGCGTGGTTGTGGACGGTCTTAATTTTCTTTTTGCTTTATGCTTTTATATTTTAAAATCTAACTTCCATGCTAAATTTTATGACTCTACGACTATTATTTCTATTTATTGACATCTTTTGTATGGGGCTAAACCACTGTGGGTGGCACAGACAATGACCGGAAAGATAGCTGCCGCTAGAGAATCTTTACCAAGAACTCAAAATATTTTAATATTAAAAAAAAAAACAAAACAAGCAAAACCAAATAAAAATGAAGACAGCAACAACAACAAAAAAGTAAGTTCAAAAGCAAAACTATTATAGGTAGTTAGGTTTATTCGAAGGATTGCTTCTCAGGATGTTGCCACAGCAAAACACATTTTACTGGTTACTGCCATTGTCTCCTTCTCTTATGCTTACTTCAAATATCAAAGTCATTCATAAACTTTTACAAAAAACAACAATCCATGAAGTGGAAAAAGGGATGAAGGAAGTTATTTTATGTATAGGGTTGTTTGGACAAGGAATTGATTGAGTTATTCAAAAATGTCGGTAAAATATTACAAGCTTATGAATGCGTAGATTTATAACCCACATTTTATTTATTTGCTTTTTATTAGTCTAATAAAATTTGTGATGCCTACATAGTTAAATAATATTTTTAAAAATAATTGGAAGGTTTCCTCTTTCACGTTAAGCGGTAGGTATTTCAATTGAAGAACAACAAAAGGCGGTGGGAAGTTAAATTTCAAAGTTCACAAGAGAAAAGAGCTTAACATATCAAATAAAAAAAGCTTTCTGAAGCGAATGTAATGCGAATATTTATGTTTTATTTATGTTTATTAGCTTTTTACTAGATATGTTTCCTTTGACATGTATACAAAGTAAGAAGTAGTGGATATGGTGGTAGCGACAAAATCGTTAAGTCCCATTTGATATTTTTTTCTCTAGATTTGTCCCATTTGAAGGATTTCAGGTTTGACACCAATCAGTCATGTCTGCCTTGGTTCGATAGATTAGTGGGAAAGAAGGCGCAATGAAGTGAAACATGTGTAGGATGTTCTAAGCGTGGCGTTAAGCAGTAAGACATGTGAATTTGAATCTGCCAAATCCTGAATAACGCCAGTCAATTTAGCTCAGGGTTGTAGCTAGGATTTTCCTTTTGTGGGGGATTTTGATATCGAAAATGTGTAGCCAAAGAGAGCACTTTCTAAATTTTTTGTTAACTGCAATTTTGTTTGTTTTGCGATCAGAATTTAATAGTTATGTAGCCTACCAGTGAAGATATCCCATTATCATCCAGAATATTTTTGTTAATAAAGCAGGGAACATTTTACAAGCACTACGACCACTTTTTACATGATAAAAAGTTCAAGGTTACGATTGAAAAACTACGCTTATTCTAAGTATGTAAAATATGTCATATCTTGAAATCTATTGAATGAAAAAAGAAAAATTTGTCCAGGAATCTTTCTGAATGTTTTGTAAATTGAAATCTATGAGCCGGTTCAAAAGACCTTTTTATAAAGACTGTAGCTTACTGACTCAAAATTGGAAACGGTGGTTATTATATAAGTAGAATTAATTACCTAAAAATATGTGGTTGGGATTGGACCCATTATTTTCTAGGCATTGATGGTTGTACCAAGTTCCATACATTATAAGAGTACACACCGGACAGCGCCGGGTATACTCTAGCTATTCATAAATAAAATAAATCCATGCACCCGACCTGTTCATGCAAAAATTTGATTGGCACATTGAGATGAGAAAAAATGTTCCATTTCAACACATACTTTAAGCTTTCGGTGAATGGTTAATCCAGTTGTTTGACCAACCATCAAGCTATGAAGCTTTTCACAGAAATTCATTTTGGCAACGAACTTTTATAACTAACAATATTATTGCCGTATATCTCCTGTATGCACGACAATGTTTGGTCCTTCGAGCCAAATACAAAACACAAATAAAACTGGCCATCATACTTACAACAAAAACAACAACAACAACAATGAGCAACAATAAAGAGACAAATTGAAAAAACCAAAAAAGATTTCACAATTCAGTGAAATTGAATATCATTTGGGTGCCACAATATAAGATAATAATGTAAGTTAGTAGCGCAAATAGACAGCTGAGGGAGGGCATTGCTTATGTTTATGTATGAATGCGTAAATATGTATTTATGTGTGTTACGTGAAAATGCCAACATCTACGCCAGAGTAGAATAAGCAACGCTAAGGTTTTGTGTTGGGACTAAGTAAATAAAATAAAATTTGGGGAAACATGCTCTGCAAAGGTACTTATTGAATGTATTTTAATTATTTTTTATTGCAAGAGTTTGAATGAATACAAAAGACTACGAATTCAAGTGAAAACTTACAGGATAACGCTTAAGTTCTTGCGTATTGGGAAAAACCAATGTTATGACCGGTCAAGCGGTCGTGAGTTTCCGATATTTTTTAATTGAAGCGATGAGAGAAAAAGTTGTAGTATTAAAAAACCTTACTTTTAAGGTGTTTGAGCCTTAAAACCATCGAAATAGACTTTCATGATAAAACGGATTCCTGAAATAAAAAGCAAAATGCCCGAATTTCTAAAGTAATGCTTTTCCACTCATCAATTCAATTATTGATGAAAATTCGACTCAATTCAACGTCACTTATATTTATGTGAACCATTAGGATTTCTTTAATTTCTTATTGTTTAATATTATAAAAAAATAAACCGAAATAAAAACAAATAAGAATTATTCCGTGTTTCTTGGCAATGGAAGTTGGTGTGCTTTTGATGCTCTTCTTACATGCTTGCGGCTCATTACTTAAGTTGACTTCATCGCCCAGCTGCTCCTGTCTACTGCTCTTGCTTGTCTCAACATACAAACACACCCACACTCAACTATCGACAAAATTATATATGTTTAGTTGTGGAGTTGCAGAGCTAATGGACCATAGAAAAAATATTGAACACTATTTCCGAACGGCTCTAAGTTCTAAAGTGCACCATCAGGAATGCGTTCAACATTAAATTCACCCCCTTGTTCATCATACACACTATGCTCTAGCACCACAGACACACTCACATACACACTAACACTCTAATATATAAAATAATAATCAACAGCCGGTACATATATTTTCAATAAGGATAACAATGCAATAATGCTTGAAAATTTTGCGAAAGGATGGAAAGGATGCTCAAAAGAAATACAAAATTTAATGAATTTCAAAAAATATAAAAACCAAAAGTAAAAAAAAAAAATAAAAATATTTTGTTTGGATATCTACTATGGGGAGTTATGTGCAACTGCAGAGTCAGTATTTATGATACGAAGATATGTGAAATATAAGCGGTGGGACGTGTCTAGCTTTGGTCGGAGCATCTTGACCACATGTGTGAAATGTGGAAAATATGAAAATTTTTAATATTAATAAAAACAATTCACCGGAGCAAATATATGGCAAAAAAAAAAAAAAAAAAAAAAAACAAAAAAAAAGATACAGTAGTTTCGACTATGTCGTAACACAAGACGTAGAATTATTTGAATTTTTCTCCCAGTGAGGATTAAGCAGACCAACAAGTGCTAACATCAACATTGTACGATCAGTACTTTAGGCACACCAAAGGCTCAAATTGTGATATAAATACCGACACCTGATCACAATCAACCACCCTACTTACCTCCGAGAATGACGTATTCTACGTCAAAAATACATAACTTACAAAACTAACATTTGATCAGAATATAAAGAAATTATTATTTATTCTTTTAAGTTCATAAGGAAAAATCAGAAAATGGAATTTTTGACTAGATCCAATAATAGTTAAATTAATTTTTACCGCAATTTCAATTGAAAATTATGTTTCGCTGATAGAAATATAAATGCCGCGGCTTTTAAGGTGTAAGAAATAATTTTATTAGACATGCGGTCTTTCATCCCCAATAAAATGAGAAGTATTAAACCAAAATACCACTCCTGGTTTAATGAGACTTGCAGGATTGCAGTCAATTCCAAAGAGGACGCCTTTCAGAATTGGCGTTCCAACAAGAACGCTGATACTAGAAGACTTCGCAATGAGGCTAGGAATCGCTGTAATGCAGTTTTAAAACGCGAAAAGTTTCTTCACGAAACTTGTATTAGAGAGGATAGCAGGTTCTTCTGTGCCCCAAAGCGAGCAAAAACTTTTGGTCATTTGTTAAAAGAGTTAAAAATCAGACATCTTCGTCGATTCCTAATCTTTTAAAATATGGCCAATTCTTCACTGACTCGGCTGATAAAGCGAATCTATTGGCTGGATTGTTTGCACAAAATTCTACAATACCGGGTAGCAATCAGCCAACGCCCTATGTAGAAGAAAAATCATCTACAATGCAGGAGATATTTTTTCGATAGAAAGCAGTCAGAAGAGTCCTTGCAAACTACAACATAAACAAATCTTCTGGCCCGGTTGGTATACCACCAATTGTGCTAAAAATGTGTGTTTCTACACTGGCACGACCTTTGCGTAACCTTTTCAACATCTCCTACAGGATAGGAGTATTTCCATCTTGTTGGAAGGTCGCGAACGTTCAGCCAGTACCTAAGAAGGGCGATGCCTCGAACCCTGAGCACTACCGACCCATTGCGATATGCTCTACGCTCTCCAAAGTCATGGAGAGCGTAAAAAACTTACACCTAATGAATTATCTGGAGCGCAACGAATTGCTTAGTGACAGTCAATATGGCTTTCGTTGGGCTCGCTCTAGTGGCGACCTCAAGGCGTTCCTCACGGAGAAATGGAACCATTGTGTTCACTTCTCCGGTGAAAGCAGGGTTGTTGCTCTGGATATTTCTAAGCTGTTTGACCGAGTGTGACATAAAGCTCTCGGTGGTAACTTTGCTCGATGGATCACGTGTTTTCTAAAGGACAGGTCGATTCGTGTCGTGGTTGACGGCATTTCATCTAGTGAACACTCCATCGGTGCTGGAGTATCTCAGGGTTCAGTCCTATCGCCAACTTTGTTTCTGGTTTTCATCAACGACCTTCTGTCGTTGACTTACAACCCAATTCATTTGTTTGCTGACGACAGTAACATTTGTCATTCATATTCCACTATGGGCAGAGAGCGCTCTTGGAGCGCTGAGAGCAAGAATTGAAAGCAAAGGCTTATGTAGCAACACAAAACGCAACAACAACACAAGCTTTAAATGTAGTGGTGCCCATACCCGTTCATATTCCTTAAAAAAAAACGCCCGAACTCTTTGGAGATTGAGAGAAAGAGGCAACATATGAATGACACACTGCTTAATGACTTGCAAAAAATCTCCGAGTGGGGGCTTACTAATAGAGTTGAGTTTAATGCTAGCAAGACTCAATGTTGCCTGTTGACTCGCAAACAAATTAATTGCCCCTTAGCTCCCCTCAATATGAACGGTGTGGATCTAGCGGAGTCAGATGTTTTTATATAGATCGAAGCAGAGATTAAATAAAACCGAAAAATGAAAATATAATTAAATTAAATTTTTTTTTAGCATCGAACCAAGGATTTCAGTTGTAAGACCTATTCAGTCAAGTCTGCCTTGGTTCGAAATGAGGTGATAGATTAGTGGGAAAGAAGAAGCAATCAAGTGAAACATTTTTAAGATGTTTTAAGCGTGGCGGAAAGCGTAGAAAAATGTGAATTTGAATCTGGGGTAAGTGTTATGCCTTTACCTCAGTCAACTCAAATTATAAGACAATCTCATCCACCAACTACAACTTGATGAGTTAAAAAAGCTACGAATGAATTTCAACACCAAAATTAAAATTAAAGAAAAAAACACAAAATCAAAATATATTTATTTATGTCAAATAACCTTCCAAAACCCAGTATTTTATCCACCATTTTAAAAAACCTAGGTGATTGTCCGATTATTTTGACACATCGTAAAAAGAGGATCGTTACAACATAAAACTCGGATTTATCGAAATGCCCAGAATAAAAGCACCTGACCCTCCAAGATCTTTACCGTTCATATTCATTCATAGTGCTCAAGAGCAGTTCTTTGTTAAGAGACAATAATTGGTCTCGATTTGTACTTAATAAAAAGCAGGACCCCACTGAGAAATTTCTTTCAGGTCTTGAATTTGATTTTGAAACCTTGAATTTTTCAAAAATTAACAATAATGATGCTAATTTTATTTTACATCTGACAACCCTCAACTGTTGTTGACTGACAGTTCACGGTGATAACGTAACATAGCTAAACCAGCATTGTAGTGATTAATAAAATGCAAATTTTAAATCCAAGTGATTCACTGCGTTGGAGGACGATCCTCACAAGGCAACGCGTGAGGGTCAAGGGGGCGATCTTCACATGGCAACGTGTCTGACTGCCTTAACCTGGTGAGTCCAGCAATATCCATGTCGAACTCAAACAAGTTGACTCAAACCTCTAGTTTGAGGTCGGTTTCGATTCAAACCGTTAGTTTGACGGCTTATCTGAGCGGCGGGCTCCCTGCCTTTAAAGGGTTGTGCGTTGGGCACTCCTCCATTCGATACCAAACGAGGTTTCAGACAAGGTGATTCCTTATCGTGCGACTTTTTCAACCTGATGATGGAGAAGATCATACGAGCTGCTGATTTGAATCGCAGTGGCACTATATTCTACAAAAGTATCATGCTGCTGGCGTATGCTGATGATATCGATATTATTGGCCATAATACGCGCGAAGTCAGTGCAGCATTCTCCAGATTAGCGAAAGAGTCGAGTCGAATGGGTCTTGCAGAGTCGAGTGAACGCAGATAAGACGAAATACCTAGTGTCAACAAATAAACAGTCCCAGTGTCTTGGAAACCACGTCACTGTTGACAACATCTCCTTCGAGGTTGTTAAGAACTTCGTCTACCTGTGATCCAGCATTAACTCTTTCAACGATGTCAGTATTGAGATAAAACGAAGGATAACTCTTGCCAACAGGTGTTACTTTGGGCTGAGTAGGCAATTGAGAAGCAGAGCCCTTTCTCGACGAACAAAACTCACGCTCTAGAAGTCACTAATCATGCCCGTCCTATTATATGCAGCACAAACCTGAACGTTGAGTAGTTCTGATGAAAAGAATTTGGGAGCCTTCGAGAGAAAGATCCTTCGTAAAATCTTTGGTCCAATCTGCGTCAATGACAAGTACGGAATTCGATGGAACCACGAGCTGTATGAGCTGTACGCTGACATCGACATAGTTAAGCGCATTAAAATCGAGCGGCTCCGCTGGCTAGGTCATGTTGAGCAACTCATTAGCAGAGGTCATGCAGACGAGAAGCTATAGAAGGAGAAGGAATTCGTTAGAAGTCATAACAAATTGACAAGTTGGAGAAAGAGACGGGATTTTTCTCTTCTGTGACTTGATTCGTTTCCAGGAATTTCCAAATATAATTTTCTTTATTCTACACCATTAAAATTATTTTTATTATATTTATTTATTTTCAAACAGGGCATATTATTATTGTTCTTATAATTGTTTGTATAATTTAAGTATATTTGAGTGCTAGAATTCTAATTTTTCAACAAACTCTGAAACAGACTTAACTCCGCAACTTATTTTTTTCAAATTATGTAAAAATTGAATTTATTGTTGAAATCTCATGCGAGCTTGCTTCAAAAACACACACACCCATACACACACACACACACAAACTCACACATACACACTCAAAATCAAAATCAAAATCAAACAAAGCATTCTCGTTAAGCTTCCATAGAATACAATTTCGAGCGAACGCGTTGATCGGCTTGCGAACAAATTATGTTGGCCATTTTGTCTGATGTGGAAGCGCGCAATAGAACCACATACAACGCTTACATGCTGTCCATAGAGCAAAATGAAAGCACACAAACACATATAGATCCACTAAACACAAGTTGTGGACCGTTAATGCAGTTTATGCTCAGCTGATAATGAATACTGCCAGCGCATTACAATAGCAACGCACATGCCTGGTAAAAAGTAGTGCGCTTGTTGCTTTTTTTATGCATTTTAATAGTGTTGCATTTGAATTTCTGTCTATTAACAGTGGCGGATGCTTTTCTATCAACTGCGATAGTGAAAGCATCCAATACTGTTACTGAAACATTAATCTTCAAAATAGGCCCTCCTCTGATGCCGCTACATTACTTAAGACGGCCCTGTCTACTACCAATTGTACAATACAGCAAAAAGCACAATAACAGCACCAACACACTTGCATTCAAAGTAATCTGTTGTAATTTCCGCTACCGCCGGAACTAAGCAGCATGTAAGCAAGGAAACAAGTTAGGAAAAATGGGCAAGCAGCAGACAGTAGGACGCCAGTGCTGGTCAGTGCTACACTAGGCGCAGCAACAATATCCCCATAAGTTGTGGTCAACAAAAACAATTAAAGTGTCTGTAAAGAGGTTAAATTTTAGCGAAAAGTGTTGGCCCGCTAATTGCAGCCATTATGAGCGAGGATGTCAAGAGACGGACGATGACCAACAACTGGCTCGAGCATATAATTTTATATTAACCATCAACTATGATTTTATATTAATTTTAAGTGGCATTAGATCAACTACCGGGGGTGTTGATAGCACTTAATACTTGAAGGAGCCAACCTACCTGTCTTTCTATACAATAAACGTTATTTAATCAACTCCAAAGCTGCTACAGCACAAAAAATAGTTTAGTTTCTTGAAAATTTTATCCTTTTATTAACTAGCCATAGTTGTTGAAAATTAAGCGCTTCTTCATCAACTGTATGAATAAAGTTTTCCCTCAACAAGTTCATCCATTTATGCACCTGCCGCTCTGCCTGCGTTAAAACAACCAAACAGCCCACTTATCCGAGCGCACCGTAACCAAGCTTAGAGTACTTAACAAGCTTTTGTCTTACTTCTGACGTCACTCTTGCCGCTTTTTTGCAACACTGTCAGCTTCGTCAGTTGAAACCACCGTCATGTTGCAATCCTTTGTCGAGTTTGAGCTTCGAAAAACATTTCACTTTGCATTATCCTGCGGGGAGCAATACATTTAATGTCGAACTAAGCTCCACGGCAACATGGGGGGAAAGAAATTGAAAAAAAAAGCTCAGCTAACATGAAATGAAAAATAAATCCCTTACCCTCACAAACACACACACACACACAAACACACACACACACAAACACATGCACATATACAGAAACACACGTGCTAACCATAGACTAGGCAAAGCCTTGAATGACGTTTATGCGCTGCTTAAGCATCCTGCAGCAGTTTTCTGTCTGAACTCGATGCTACTTACTGCTGCTAGCTGTTCATCCCGTAAATTTGATCGATTCCTGAGTTTTGGAATATTTTGTTAAGATATAAAAAAATGGCAACCCTAATTTTTGGAAAAGTTGGAGGTGTAAACAATGAGGAAGTGGAAAAAGCAGCTGTACCTCTCGTGTCTCTCAGATTATTAGTTCGGTCAGATCATACAAAAGAAAAATCACAAATCAATTGCTTTTACATTGGCCGTTGTTGTTGTTGTTATAGTACCTGTTGTTGAATTTTCGCCTTTATTATTTTAAGTTGTTGGTGTTTGAGTTTTAATTAGAAAAACGAACCTTGCGCTACTTAATCGCCATTTAATCAACTTTATGTGAGCTTAAATGAAACACACACACCCATACACATATGAAAACGCTCACATGGTCGTACCAGAGTAATGGCATGTGCGGACATCTTACTTCAGTCGTGGTCGCAATGCTATGCCACCCAATTCAATTACTTTGAGGTCATTCCTCATTGCAGCTTATATTATAGCTGCACTGACACACATTAACACCCACATACATACATACCCACACACATACATACATAAATTCAAACACACACACCTTCATTTGTAGATGTGTTAAAAGTGCTTCATTTCAATTGCTTTCATTTCATGCCATGCTCGGAGCTCAACTTATTTTTAAATTTAATTTTTGTTTTTTAACTTTTTTCTTTGAATAAAATGAAGAGCAAAATGAAAAACCGGTCAAAGTTTGGCTGTCTTTGGAGATCATGCAGCAGCAGCAGCAGCAGCATGTTTGGTGGGATGTTATTCTGGTGTGTGGGTCAAAGAGCAAAGCATCGTTTTTTTGCTTTTAGAGGTCAAGTCAGTGGCATACAGTGCAATCAAGAAATTTATTACCAAGCTAGTGAAAATGTTGCAAGCTTACTATTTGACAGTGGTGGCCATGCGTACTCGTATTTAACTTTTTGGTTTTTCAAATTTTTGATAAATTTAGAGTCATTATTAATTTTTATAGTTATGAATGTCGACTCAGATTGAACATTACTTTAAATTCGAATTTGAACTTTACTTGATTAGTACCGTAGGTGAACCGTTCTATGCCAAGGAATCTGGAAATGTCAGGTTCATTTCCCACTTGTAACAGGAACATTTTTCGATAGAAAAGAAGGTGAGACACATACACAATTTCAAGGGCTGAAAATAAATTGACTTTGAGTTTGAGTTTAATTTTGGTTTTGGTTTTGATTTTGACTTTGCCTTCGATTTTTATTTTGATTTTGACTTTGATTTTGACTTTGACTTTGACTTTGACTTTGGCTTTGACTTTGACTTTAACTTTAACTTTGATTTTGATTTTAAATTTTAACTTTGATTTTGATTTTGATTTTTATTTACAATGAATTGATTTGATTTGACAATGAATTTGAATTTGACTTTAACTTTGACTGTAATTTTAATTTTAACTTTGATTTTTACTTTGACTTTGACTGAAATTAAATTGACTGCGCTTGAGTTTCATTTTAATTTTGATTTTGGTTTTGATTTTGATTTTGATTTTAAATTTGATTTTGATTTTTATTTGCAATAAATTTATTTGATTTGACAATGAATTTGAATTTTACTTTACTTTGTCTTTGACTTTGGCTTTTACTTTGACTGTGATTTTAATTTGAATTTTGATTCTTACTTTGACTTTGACTGAAATTAAATTGACTGAGTTTGATTTTGTTTTTGATTTTGATTTTTATTCCTTTCTATGATTTGAACTTTGATATTGGTTTCGATTTGGATTTTGATTTGATTTTGCTTTTGATTTTGATTTTGATTTTGATTTTTAATTTTATTTTTATTTTTATTTTGATTTTGATTTTGATTTTGATTTTGATTTTGATTTTGATTTTGATTGTGATTTTGATTTTGATTTTGATTTTGATTTTGATTTTGATTTTGATTTTGATTTTGATTTTGATTTTGATTTTGATTTTGATTTTGATTTTGATTTTGATTTTGATTTTGATTTTGATTTTGATTTTGATTTTGATTTTGATTTTGATTTTGATTTTGATTTTGGTTTTGATTTTGATTTTTATTTCTTTCTATGATTTGAACTTTGATTCTGATTTCGATTTCGATTTTAATTTTGATTTTGATTTTGTTTTTGTTATTTTTTTATTTTTGTTTTTGATTTTATTCTTGATTTTATGTTATTTTTTTTTGCAATTATGTAGTTAATTTTAATATGTTTCTATTTTTTTTTTTTAATGTTTCTCATAATTTAGCTTGAAGCTTTCGATTCCGTTGACTGAATTGGCCACGATTGTACTTGTAAGTTCGTTCCTTGGCCTCATCGAAGATATATGGACACATGAAAAACATTTGTCAAACATGTGCATAAAATTTCAGAAGTTTATTTTGCTTCTTGTTTTTGGAAAGATCCAAAAGTATCTTCAACGTTGCCTACAACAATAACAAGAACAGCACAGAATTGATACTGTTATTTTAGTTGTTGTTGCTTCTGCTTCTGCTTGTGCCACTTCTTGTTTTATGCAAAATATTTGAAGAACTTAACTCGGTGCAACTGACTCGTCCTCAAACCACACACACACACACACATATATATACATCTTTATAAACTACAGAGACAGTGAAGAAGATGCATGCATGTGTCCAACTTTCACCAAAAAATAACTAAAAATCTCTTAATAAAAAACACAGCAAATATTTCTCTTGTTTTTGTTATGCTGCACATTTTCCTTGATCCTGAGACGTATTGCAGCTTCAAGTAAAATTTTTTTTCTTCAAAGTTTCTACAAACTAAAAAACAAAAACAAATCTAGACAGACATAAAAACAGCTCAGTTTGATACCCCAAAGAAATCATAACTTATGTCTTACTACCTTAAATCAGCAAAAACCAAAAGGAACTGTGCACAAAGAAAAAAATGCTAGTCGTTGGAAAACATCTTGGTGCATTAAAGATGAATTTTTAAACATTATCGAAATAAGAACAACAGGAGCAGATAACGGAGTCCTTCTTGCACAACACGACAATTTTAAAAGTAATAACTTTAAATAAATTTGGGGGAGACATAGAAAATGTTGCAAAATTATTAAATTTACAGAATTTAGACTGGAACAAATTTCTTAAATTTACCTTGGTTATTTCAAATTATATGAAAAAACAAAGGTCTTTGAAGATAAAACTCAGAAACTTATGTTTTGAGGAAAATTACAACTATTTTGAATACTAGAGAAAATAAGTAAAAAAGTCATGATGCGTTTTTTAAAAATTATTTAATTTTATCATTCTTAAAAAACATATTTTTTAAGAATTACATTTTGACCTTTATGCCAAATAATTCATGAAGCAACAGGTTGCTACAACAACAAATGTTCTTTGCAGAACAAACCGAGCAGACTAGACCATGGTTTCGTCGGACGCTACTCCGACTCATCAGTAGTCTCTCCAAACTTATCGTGCTACTTTTTCAATGCAATAATAAATTATAAGAAGATATTCTATATATCTTCGAAGTCGTCAAAATAAAAAAAAGAACAATCACAAAACACTTAGATTTTTCACAATTATCACTCAGCATGCACAGCATCGAAAGCAAAATTCAATTCGACTGAAAATTCGTCGAACAGCGCAAATTTCGAGTGGGTTGCACTGCTCATAATGAGAATTTGATATTCGATGTTCGATAACCAGCGAAGATCGAACGTCGACAGCAACTCATAAGGGCCTAAGATAACCTAACGATGCTTGGAATTTTCAACAGGCATCTTTAAGCTCACGATAAGAGGTTGCAGAAAATTCTTAGATGAGGCCAAAACCGACCTAAAGTTGTTAGGGCAAAATAAATGTGTTAGTAATTCTAAAAAAAAATAAATAAATAACTGGCCATTTCAGCCCTTGAAAGGACTTTGACCTAGATTCTTATGATCAATTGTGTTGTGCGTGTTATTTAGTTTATACACAATTGACCGAGAACCGGACCTACATGCTTAACGCCGACTCCGAACGGCGATGAACGGAATGTTCTCGTTCTCAAGAAGCTTTACATGGCATTTTGATTACTCTCTGAGGTTTGCCATTGTCTGCAGAGAGGTGGCGACCGTACAGAAAAATTATTTTAATTCAAATAATTTTCTGTCGCTGCTGGGGTTCGAACCTGGGTTTCCAGGTTCGTTGGCATATCGGCCACGCACTTTAACCAACTACGTCACAGACGCCACTTTAGTAATTCTAACCCAGTGAAATTAAAATAAACCATTATTTATGACTACAAAGATGTTTTTGGTGAAAAATGAAGGCAAACTGCTAGTTAAACGGTTGATATCAATAATTGATCAAACAATAAAGTATCTTTTAAGATATAAAAGTAAATAAAAAGTTCAAATACATTTTGAAGTTGCAGATGACTTCTCTATACTCCCAGTTTGGCACAATCAAGATAAATTTATTTTTAGTTGAACTTGAATTCGTTGACCGGGTGCATTGTCATGGTGAAATAAGAAAATTGGTTTTGCCTTCTCCGAACCTTTTGCCTCATCAACCTTTTTAACATATTAAGAATGAAATTTGAATCTAAAAACTATTTATAAGAGTATAAAGTGAGAAAGTTCAAGTTTGAGTTTTAAACACAATTAGGACTGTGTCGAAGCCATGTTTTTTTGGGCTGGTCGCAATGATTTAAAGAATCGAAATACTCATGATTACATGATTGCTCTAATTTTTTAAAATTTTTTACTACTCCTATTGCCTCCACATAAACTGGGATAGAAAATGAATCGTCAATATTACTTTTATATATTCTAAAATGAGTTAAATAAAGGAAGAATTTAAACCTTTATTAATATTTTTATAATTGTAAATTAAAATGTTAAGGTTCAAACAACATTTCCGAGTAACGAAAAATTACTTTTCTATGGTTCTTTTTTTAATTCATTTCCGAACAAAAGAGTATAATTTATGGTTCTTTTTTAACTCATTTCCGAACAAAATAAGGTTCTTCAGTTTTGAGAGGCACTTTAGTCCGACGAATGATATAAAGTGTTCATTCATGAGTGCCTAAAATTAACCCGACAAGGTTCATAAATTAATTCGAAAACTGTAGTTTTGGTTCACTGGGTTGTAAATTAGAATATAAGGGAAATGAGCAGAAAAAAGTTAGAGTTCCGAATATAATTTAAGTTTAGAAAAACCAGGGACCGTAACTGTTATGACTTTTTTTCAAAAAAGTCAATAAATAATAGTTATTTTTTGACCGATCTTTTTTGGTCAAAAATAAAAGTTAAAATATGACTTATTTTTCCGGTCAAACATAAAAGTTAAAATTTGACTTTAATTTTTTGCGATAAAAAAAAAACAGTTAAAATTTGACTTTTATTTTTTCGGTCAAAAATAAAAGTTAAAATATGACTTATTTTTCCGGTCAAATATATAAGTCAAAATTTGACTTTTATTTTTTCGGTCAAAAATAAAAGTAAAAATTTGACTTTTATTTTTGAGTCAAGTTGAGTTGCGTTTTATTTTTTCCAATACAAAAAAAGGTTAAAAATTTGACAGTGATATCCTATATTAATTACTAGCTTACCCGGTACACGTTGACTTGCACCCGAAAATATGCTAATGAGCCGAATGAGTTCAAGTATTTAACATATTTCATTGAGTATGGATATGGTAGAAAACAACAAGTAACTTGGGTATGATTTGAGTATCCGATTTCTGTCGGATACTCATTGCAGTTCTCTAATGTGTAGTGAATCGACAAACAACAGTGACAGGCAACGCAATGTGTTATGAAAGCAAAACAAAGGTAGAGAAGAGAGAACGAATAGAATTTATACTTTATACTTTTAACCAAAAAAATAAAAGTCAAATTTTAACCGTTATTTTCGACCGAAAAAGTAAGTCATATTTAACCTTTTATTTTTGACCGAAAAAATAAAAGTCAAATTTTAACTTTTATTTTTGACCGAAAAAATAAAAGTCAAATTTAAACTGTTATTTTTGACCATAAAAATAAAAGTCAAATTTTAACTTATATTTTTGACCAAAAAAAAAATCGGTCAAAAAATAACCATTATTTTTTTTACTTATTTTAAAAAAGTCAAATAAATAAAAAGCTTTGAAGATTATTATTCCTTAGCTAACAAGCATCGCAATGCTTTATTCAAATCTCAAAAAGACGAAATTTTCCGTCTGACTTATTGAATTGAAATTTCGAAAATAACAGTTATTTTCGGTCCCTGAGAAAAACTTCTCAATTATTAAAAATACTGCAATTTAATACTTTTGCGTTCTAATTAACTTTATAAAAAGTATCAATTGTGCATCGTCAGGTTAAACAAGTAATAAATAAATATGAGAACAAAAATATTTCTAAATTGTCGAAAAACATATTCTTTGCTTACCAATAAATTCCTTTCAAAACTTTTTTCATTTGTGTTGCTTATTTCCGGGAAACGGCTTAAATAATCTTGCATAATTGATCAACGGACTGAATTCGAAAGTAAATGAAAGCTTGAAACGATGACGACATTGAAAGACAATCGTCCAAATTAGACACAAATAGTTTTTGGCGGGCAATTTCATTGATTTAACTTCTGTTTTGGAACACGCTTCACTTGATGTCCTCGATTGTATATTTTTTTTCAAAATTTTACTTTCATTAGAAGTAGATTTTCATTCCTACAAATCATGCACAATGTGTTTTTGGCTGGGCTTTGAAACTTACAGCGGTTATGTGATGCAAGACCAAAATGATTTCTTTTTGCTGTCTTAAGAAATTTTAGCTTATATAACATTTATTTGTATTTCTTTTTCTAAATATTAAACAACAAAAAGAAAATTAAAAACAATATAAATAAATTTATCAACAAAATATGCTAAAGCGATCGGTATAGTGCTCCATAAAAAGTGGTGTATACAATTAAATTTATTTATAACTATATCTTTCTATGATGTGTCAATGATAGGCTTAAAGATATACATATTTTCATGAAGACGGGGCCGCAACCAAAAATCTCTTAATATTAGTATCTTAGAATTTTGTTCGATTTGAGAAAAATACAATAAAAAAAATAAATCAATCTATCAGTAATTCTGAGTTAGCTTTATAAGTCGTACTTTTTGTTAATATCATAATGTTTTCATTAAACTAAGCTATAAACTACAAAAAATTAGTAACAAATATTTAATTTATGCAAATTTTGAACTTATGGATATAAAAATAAATTAATAATTACTACGCTATATAATCATGAAATTGCTTTCGTTACGAGACAAACTGATTGCTTGGAACCACCTTTACAAACATTTAATTTTTAAAACAAAATTAACTGTTAATGATAGCATGGCATAACTACAATTTATCTTAGTTATATATGCCTAAACGAAGAGCACAATATGATGCTTTGAGCGCCAAGTAAAACCTAAGACGACTTTTATTAGCTTGACTTTTGAGTTACATGTCTTTTTTTTGCAAAGCCTTGACACATTCGGCTTCCTACTTTTTTTTTCTACAATAATTTCTATGCTTTTAAGATTTAAATTTATAATCGAAAAGGGAGAACTGCTCCAATTCAAATCTAGCAAAATAGGCGCCCATTACTTAAGTTTAATGAGACTAACACACTACTTAGGTGTAAGAGTTTTAATATTCATACCGAATTCCTTACTTTTAGCTTATTTATTAATAATAAATTTACAATAGTTCTTATTGCGTTTTGTAAAAACGTATATGTATCATCTGTGTATTGTGAGCAAGTGTTATCTAATGCCTAATTAAAATTCGAGCTACTCAAAACGTCTTAATTTTGCTTAGTTTAACTTTTAACTGCGTTGAAGCGTAAATCTATAACCAGCGTTATTTTGTTTTTTGTTTTTTGTTTTTTTTTTTTTTCTACTATTCCTTAGTCTTTGCCGCATGAGTATTTTAAAGCGCCAAATATGTATTTTGGTTGATTGATTCTATGTTAGTGTGTCTGTTTGCAGCATTAAAACTAGTTGAGATCAATTTCCTAGGATTTTATGGGAATTGTTTCTCACCGCAGGAAGTAGTCCAGTGGTTTTGGTTTGCCATTCTTGCTTATAGTAGCTCTTACACCTGTGAAGGGGGTTTTTAAATGACATGTTAGTCCTTTTTTCATAATTATTATAAAAACTTGAATTCTAACCTTCACAATCTGAGGCCTGCACAATGCCCATCGTTTCTAGCTCTTTGATGAGAGCACCCAAGTTAGAACGATCATCCAAATATTTTGGATTTATACGTATTTTTGGCATTTTACGCTTTTGTGTCCGCGTATGCCACACCAAAATCTCAGTGCAATTATTGCCACGCGGTTCTATAAAATCCAACTTCAGGCCGATGCTTTTTAGAAAATGATCCTCCTCATAACCAGCAGCAAATGGCATTTTTGCTTTCGGATGCTCCGCCAAATAGGATAAATTTATCGCAAAACCAGCCATGTCGACGGGCCAGCGTCGATTTGCTGTCCAGGAGTCAAAGAAACCAATCACTTTGCCCTGCAATAGTTAAAAAAAACATTTGTATAGCTTTGATGCTCAGAAAGGTACCATATTTTCTCACCTCCTTTACGACTGGACCGCTCACCGCATATTCACCAATTAAGCCCACTGGAAACATAGACACGCGACGCGTATCGCGAATCTCTGAGAATAGTTTCAGGTCGAATGTATTGTCATCGTCACCAAAGTATAGCACTCCGTTGGTAATGTTGCGCTGCCGCAGCCAGTTAATAGCAGCACGTCGATTGGCTACACCGCGTGGGACTTCATTTACATGTCGATATGTTTCTGGCATAGGACTCGATAGATGAGTGAATGGAATACCTGGTATAAGAAATGCTATTAGAAACAAATTAAGCAGAATATCAATCCATTGACTGCTTACCAAACTTATTCAGCACATAGTCCAAGAAAATATTGCAAGACGCATAATCATTGGCTACGATCCAGTGTAGCTGCGGCACATGCATTAAAGTGTGCGCCAAGCGTGTGAGTTCCGGAATTTGTTCGCGTCTGGGATATGTTGGTGTCACAAAATATATTGTCGACAAATTGGCATAGTCTTGAATAGGTCTATTTTGCACATATTTCCGTGTATCCGAAAAGTTTTCACTGCATATAAGCATCGTGTCATTGGCAGGCACTGTACTATGATCTACAAAAGAAAATTAATATTTAATTCCCGCTGATTGCACTATATGTAAAATGAAAATTTTTTAGTTAATGTCAATAACGAGAGATGCCATAATTAAGACCACCTCGACAATTTCGAAGTATGGTTACAAAAAAAAAAAGACATTAAATAAAAATTTATTAAAATAAATAAATTTTCTGGTTTAGTTATTTCATTACTAAAATATTAAAAAAACTATATTTTTTATATAACACAATGTTAAATCATCAAATTGTCCTAACTACGACTGCCAAAAAGATATAGATAACAGACATTACTTATCCTCCTGATACCCTGGGTATCATATTTGATACTTGCAATAAAATTTTCGTGACAACGTCATCTATTGAGTAATAGTGAAGCTTTCTTATTGAAGGTATAGAATAGACCTCTAGTGATAAATAACACTGTTCAACACGAAAAAAATAACAAGGTTGTGACAACGGATTCTGGTAGAGGGGACAAAAAACAATACACGTGTACCGGTGTTTTGAAAGTTTACGAATGAGTCTTATTTTAGGGGGGATTTAATTTTCCCCCTTTTTGAACATTTTTATAGTAAATCGGCATAGGAAATTAAGTTATCCTTAAATTTTGGGAATAGGATGTGTTCTGAGGATTTATGTAAAATACTACGAGGAATATTTTTGTGGAACATTTTAACCTCCTAACTTCTCAATTTAATACAAAAAGGTCAAAAAAGACCGATAAAACAAGGATATAATGGATTAAAATATTCTACAAAAAAATTTACCATAAAATTCAATTATAAGTCTCTGAATACACCAAAGCTGAAAATTTAACGATACAATATAAAAACTTGTATTTTTTGATTATAATAGGTGCTTTTGTTGGCCCTGACATAAAAAAGCTTATGTACGATGGTGAATTTGACCAAATCCTCACACCAATTGAGCTTGCCGCATGAAAAAGCATTAAATAATTCATTAGCAATTTCCTAGGCAAAAATCATTCCCCTACTGCTCGAGTTTTTCAATAATTTTAAAATATTGGATTCTTTTTAAAAACGCCAAAAGTTGTGAACACAACAAGTGTATGGCATATATGGTAACAAGTTTTGGTACAATAAAATAATGGGAACCGGAGGAGGGGATTAAAATTAACTTTTGTTTGAACTTTTGCTTTTCATGGTTTTTTGTTTGCACCTAATGGATCTTATCAGCCAAAGTGCATCCGATAAGGTTATTGCTTTTGCTAAGTATGATGTGCCAAATGAGTAAAACACTTTGTTCATAGAAAGTAACCCCCTAAAACCAAATTTTGTCTGACATTTTATCATCAATTCTGAATAAGTACGATATTAACCCTTTAACACATTTTCAGTTTTGACTGATTTCTGGCATTTAAGTTGAATTTTCAGCTTTGATGTATTCAGAGACTTATAGTAGAATTTTATGATGAATTTTTTTGTGGAACATTTTAACCCATTATTGGGTCCCATTGGGTCTTTTTGGCCTTTTTGTAATAAAAGGCAAAACAGACCCATAAATTGAGAAGTTAGGAGGTAAAATGTTCTAGAAAAATATTTCTCGTAGTATTTTACATAAATCCTCAGAACTCATCCTATACCCCAAATGTAAGGATAACTTGATTTCCTATGCCGATTCACTATACGAATATTCAAAAAAGGGGAAAATTAAATCCCCCCTAAAATAAGACTGATATGTAAACTTTCAAAACGCCGATACACGTATATTGTTTTTTTGTCCCCTCTACCTTGTTATTTTGGAAAAAATTGATTTTGTTGTTCAGTATTATTACAGCTTTCGTCATTTAAATTTGTACTAATATGTAAATAAATTGATAACATTGAAATAGCCTGTTATTTTCCCTTTTGTGACCCAAAGTATCATATATGATACCACCTGAAAATCCTGAAGCTGAAACTTATTTCACATTTAATCGATAAATTTGCATTATTGTAACATCAAATCACTAAGTCATTTAAAAAAACTGCTTGAATTTAAAAATTTATTGCTGGGGTCCCAGGAGGTTATAAAAATAACGGATTTAGCGATGGATTCGATAATTCACCACATTGTGGTAGCTTGTAACTTTACGTTCATGTTTTTTATTTGTAAAAATAATTAATTTTAAAACTGCTGTAGCCGATATCTGAAAGATCCTCTGAAAAAATGACGTCTTGCAGTGAGTAAAATATCTCTGGTTTGGATCATCTGAAATGAAAAAACCAAACAATTTTCGTAAGCATAAGGTAATATCCAGTATTTAATCAAAGAAATAAGCAAACTATTGATTTTTATATTAATTATTAAGTATTTATTATATATCAAAGCTAATGCGTAAAATTTAATTGTTAAAGTGAAATTTTAAATTTTTTGAGATTTAACTATTTTGGATGCAGTCTCTTCATATGGGAGGTAGCCGTGGTTTTATTAGATTTTGAAAAATTACAAACAAAGAGTGTGTATTTGGAATTTTTTTCCACTTTTCGTTAAATATTAAATTACATTAGGATAGTTTTAATATTACGGCCAGGAAGCAGTTCCAATTGGTCTCATTTATTGGACCGCCATATCTTGTATGGATTGGAATTTTCTTAAATTTTTTTTTTTTGAGTTAAGGGCACCCTTTATCTTGGCGAAACAAAAATTGTTATAGATTTCGACAAATGGTTTTTTTATTGATTACATAAAATATCAAACTTAATTAAAAAATAATTTTTGTTGTTGTCATTGAATATCATGTCAAAGTAGACAAACAAAAAAAAAGCAACCAAAAAAACAAAAGAAAGGTAGTTGTTATTAAAAAATTTTTGTGCATAACCTAAAAATAAAAAGCAAAACGGAAATATGTTAATGCCGTTGTCGTTGGTTTAAGAAAGTCGTTAAAAAAAGAACGGAACTGTAACATCCAAATGTCTAAATTTAAAAAAAAATGTGTTTTAGGACTTCAAATAGGTCCAGATCGGTTGTTTTTGCAGATACCCTCATGTTTCTAGTACTGACGAGAATGACTGATGTTCAAAGTATGTGGCGATTATTCAAATCGAACAATTTTATCGATAAGTTTTTATCACAAAAAATCGCGAAAAAGTGGTTTTTCGAGATAAATGCATTTAAAGTTATGGTCAATGTTTTCGAAATAATAAAATTTTTTACGATTGATTTGAGAGGTTTTTCCGATGCATTTGGGAAATTAGGGGGAAATTAGGGGGAAAGTCCCAAAGACGTGGTTTTTCAAAAAGTCATAAAAAATTCATAAGTATGATTTTCTAAAATAAGAGTATTTCAGGAGAAATAACAAATATTTAATTATTTCTTTTTTGTTTGCAAATATAATTTTTTTTTTATTTTTTTATAAATGAAAAGAGTGGTTTTTGAAAGTGAAGAAAAAAACTTTTTGAAATACGGGGGTGAACAAAAGCTATATCTATTTAAAAAAAAAAAAACAAATTTTGAAAAAAACACAACATCAACATTTCATTACTACATACTTGGCTTGGAAGAATACATAATCAATATAAGAAAAAAGGTAGATCGCCAAATATGTGTACATGACGTAATTTTGCGCCTGACTTACCGCATCTTTATGTATTCCGAAAAGAGCACTCTCGTTCGTTTAAACAACAAGCAACAATATTTTTTGATATGAAAATATCTATGGCTTATTGTGTCCCACACGAACGATATTGTTCTTTTCGGAATACATAAAGATATTTAAACAGTACTTTAAATTTAAACAGTATGTTAGGGGTCGTTTATAAATTACGTGACTTATTTTTAACTTTTTGAAAACCCTCCGTTACTCTTCGTAGTGCATTTCAAAACTCCTCCCCCCCACCTCCAAAGAAACGTAGTATATGAAATAAAAAAATGAATTGATTAAGAAATATTTGAGAATATATTTAAAAAATATTATTATCTTAACTAGCTCTTAGTATGTGTGCTATCATGACAAGATAAATTTAAGAAAAAATTTTAAAAATCAATTATTTTCATCGATGGAAACTATTCCATCTTCAATCCAAGAGGAAACTTCAAAGGAAACTGAAAAAGCTGGAAACTTTGGGGACTCAACAACTGCCGAAAAGCAAGCAAAGAAAAATGATGCCCTTACTACACTTGTAAGGATGAAAATGTTTTGAAAATTGTATTAATTACAATTTTTCGAGTTTTTTTTCATTTTTGGTCACGTTACTATAGGAGCATTCCACTGAAAATGGTAATTTTTGACACAAACATATCTCATTGTTTTTTTATAAATTGATTGACGGAGTTGGTGGTAACGTAAAGCGACTTGTAAGCCAAAAAGCTCGAGGTCAAGGAGATGATACCGTAATCCAAAACGCAAAAGATTTCGTTACATTGGCAGCCACTTTAGTACCTTCTACGAAGGTTTTCTATATTGCTGAATCAGAAATAGCTGATAAAATCCAAAATGTTCATCCATGGGAAACTGCGGCCTGTTCCAGGAATATCAAAATTTCATCATATATTAGTTGACGGTCATAAAGTAACATGCAAGAAACACGCTTTAGATAATCATGGTGTTAAGTTTTCATTTAAAAAATTATTCAAAACGAAGACTTAATTTCTGAATTTCGTACGAGTCCCGTACAAACGATTTCATTTTTATTTTTTTACTCTCATTTTAATAGATATTTTTACGAACTTGTAATATTTCGTCATACCATCATCGACGAAGTCTACATAAGTATATTTTTAATTTTACAGAGATAAATAATTTTGCTGAAATTCTCCAATAATGTCAAAAAATAAAAAGTATGGTGGACTGCGGTTGTCCCGTACAAACAAACATCTTAATAATTGATTTTGAAAAGCCTCCGTTACACTAAATTAATGTATGCTTTGAGATTTAAGATCTTAACTTATCAAATGCGTACGATTTATCCCGTACCAACAGTGGAATGCTCCTATATGCTCCCCCCCCCCCCCCCGTCAATTGGTAACGTAATATATGACCGACCTCTTACCAATACTGTCAATTCATAAAAGCAAAAAAAAATTTCGTAAAAATTTTCCAAGGTGGCCTAAGGGGCTCACATAACTCTGATATTTAAAAAAAATCTATTTTTTGAACGGTTTTTTTTTTCTTAATACTTTCAAATAACGAATAAAATTTGTACAAAATAGATTTTTGAAAATTTAACGGACATGTGATTCCTTAACTATATTAAATTTAAAAAAAGTTATAGCGATTATTTATTTCAATTTTTGTTTTAATTTTACTACGCTAAAGAGCTCATATTTTGAAAAAAATGTATGACTAATTAACAACTACAGCAAACTCAGACAATAATAATAATAAATCGAGCGCTTGGGTCGAAAAAGCATTTCTAAAAATATCGAATTGGCACAGTTTTTTTTTTATATTTAAATGGCTGACGGTTTTTTTTTTTTTTTTTTTTTGTTCTTTGTAAGAAGTATTTTTTTTTGTAGTTTTAGGAATATCACACTCGCATAATAATAAACATTTTCTGTCTATTAGGGGTAAATAGTGTTAATATTTGATGACAGGCAAGAGACTTCATTTAAATGGTATGCAAGGCACACCAGCCGAAAAGCACTAAAATAAATTAAGATTTTTGTGTTAAGAATAGTCTAGTAGCCAGCCAAATTACTAGCTAACCAGTGGCAAAAGATACTAACAACTACAAAACATGAAATAAAAAAAAACAACCTTGACTTACGTAATACCCGTCGTAATGAATGAAAGTTAAACGAATGACTGTAACAAATAAATAGTTGGGAAAAGTAAATTGGTTAGGACATCAGTGCTGCAATTAAACCACATTGATTTAAAAACAGAACAATCAAACAAACCAAACAATCGAAATGGAACGGTAAAGAACGCTTAAATAACGTGGCCTTTGACACAATAAGGCTTGTTACACATGCATTTGGTATGTCAATTGCTTTACGCTTGATACGGTAACTACATCTATTAAAAGCGATGGTATACAATATAAGCAAGACTTCTCAAATAATTAAAGCAAAAAAGAACTGTCCATTCAATAATTACTTTTTTTTACTTAAAATGAACTTCCAAATAGTTTAGCATAGAAAGTCGCATTTGATTATTTGTTATAATTATTTGTACTTCAGAATGAAGTGGACATAATCAAATATTAATTGTAACACTGTGTGTAATTTTTTAAGTCATGGCAAAATAACCATATACGGACACCACTACGTGATAAAAGACTAAAAAAAAAAAGACCCGTGTCTCCCAATTTTTCCCAAAGTCATGCACTTTTTTGTTTATGGGCCGCCAAAGATTTGGGGCCTCGGTATCATTTTCGCAAAAAACTGATCATTTTCTCGGGATCATATCTTGCAAACCGTTCAGAATTTCGATTTACTCTCTGAGGCAAAGTTGTAGCTCTTGTCATAAAGAACAAAAATTGCGAACATATAAAATCAAAAAAACTTCACCTTCCAGATCAAAATCGCAAAAAACTTAAAAAAATTCGATTTTTTTTTACCTTTTTTCCCGTGTTCAGGTCCATAGGTAGCAAACCGTTCAAAATTCAAGGAAACAATCAACTACAAAAATTTACCTAAGATCTCAATAAACAAATTTCTAGAACATATAAACTTCTTGGGAATTATTCTTAACACCGTTTTTTAATTTCATTTGTTTTTTATTTACTTCAACATTGAGATACTATGAGAAAAAACGGTGTAAGAATAATTCCCAGGAATTCTGAATAAATAAGAGCTCAACTTATTATAAAATTATTGGTGTTTTACTTCGTATTTTCTAACTTTTATTGGCATTTGCCAGATGGTTCACGACCCAGCTACTTTTTGGAAGAGCCAAAAATCGCGTCTTTAGAAAATTGGCAGTAGAGAGTGAAATTTTAATCCAAATGCCAATCCGTCTGCATAAAATAGTTCCATTGTATATTCACCTTTGCAACGGTATCTTGGATTATTAGATATCTTTATTCAGTGAAAAGTAAGAACCCAAAAACAAAACCCGATTCACAACCCAGCCCTCTCCTCTATATGGCTTTATGTAAGTATTTTAAGAAATTATTCAAATATGTATATGATTAATATGAATTAATTACAATAATAAACATAAATTTGCATAAATATAATCATTTTTAGAGGTTATGGGATGGGGTCAGTCCGAAAATATTAAGATAAGGAATTTTTTAAATCCAAATTGTGAAGCGCAATACGTGAGTTACTATTGCCCAGCAGTTTTTTAGTTACCCAATGAAACAATCATTGTTTCATTGGGTAACGGTTGGGTAACGGTGGCGACCGTGGCGTAGCTGGTTAAAGTGCGTGGCCGCTATGTCAAAGAACTTTGGAGACCCAGGTTCGAACCCCAGCACCGACAGAAAATTATTTGAATAAAATAATTTTTGTGTACGGCCGTCACGTCTCTGCAGACAATGGCAAACCTCAGAGAGTAATAAAAATGCCATGTAAAGCTTCTTGAGAATAAGAACATTCCGTTCATCGCCGTTCGGAGTCGGCGTTAAGCATGTAGGTCCATTTCTCGGTCAATTGTGTACAAACTTAATAACACGCACAACACAATTGATCATAAGAAGCTAGGTCAAAGTCCTTTCAAGGGCTGAAATGGCCAGTTATTTATTTATTTTTAATGAAACAATCATGTAGAGGAGCTTAATATGTTACATATCCAATACACTTATCTTATGGGACGTTTACAATCATAGAGAATATCCTAATTAGTGAATACCACAACGATAGTCGATAACAGAAATAAAAAAAGCAAACATTAACTTGAAGCTTACGTATCATATTTTACTTTTAGGCCGTGTGCGAATTGATCTAAATTGACTGACTTTTCTAAATTATTGGAAGTTTGCCGGTAATGCAGTGCTTGTCTAAAATTTAGTAAATTTTCGAGTAGACTTTTCATGACTAAATTGAAAGTTACAATATTTTTGTGTCTGATCTTCTTGGGAAACTAAGTGGGAATTTTGAATTGAACAAAAGGGAAAAAAGCATCCAAATTGACAAATTAATTCTTACAGGTTAATTTTTTTTAATTAAAATTTTATATATTGCTTGTTTAAGAATATTTTCTTTGTAGATTTCATCCGAATTTAGAAAAAATAAGCTCTTAATTGCCACAAAAAAACCTACGTTATGCAGTCGATCATCTGGCAGCGTTGAGCTTTTATGTATTATTGTATGCTTCCCAATGTGAAGAAAAGAGATAGCAATAGGTGCTACAATAGGTTCTTAAATTTAGTTGTCAAATGTTATTTCGCACAGTTAGGTCAGCTGTTTTGCTAAATGTTTGCAGGGCTGAAAATTTCCATTGAATAGAAAAGTCATTTCCTAAATTTTAGTCTAATTCGCACACAGCCTTAATTTCAATTTCCGCAAAATCAAAAAAAGTCTTTTTGATTGAAAATTTGACGTTTTCTTTACTTTTGGTGCGCGCATAGTAAAAAACACAAAAGTTTTCTTATTTCCAAGTGGTTTTTCTTGAAAAACTAATAAAGTATAATATTTTGAGAAATGGGGCCTCAGGTATTTTTGGAACGTCAAATGAAATATTTTAGTACAAAAAGTGTCTGTTCGTATTTTTAATGTTTTTTTCCGTGCAGGCTTATAAAATGTGGTTTTTAGGTATATATGTAAGCATATAGTTGTGAATACCACTCAATTCAGTGGAAGTCTATTTTTTTTTTTTTGTTTTTTTTAACAAATTTTAACAATGTTAACAAAAAAAAAAGTTTGCAGATTTTCTGCGGTTCTTAAGAAAAATGCGGTTCTTTTCTGCGGTTCTTAAGAAAAATTTTTTGTATGTCCATGCAATTGAAATACATACATATCGGTGATTCCATGTCAAAACGCCCACGTTTCTGACATCACTATTTTTGAAAATTCTAAACTCTTTGGGTTGATAGTTCTCCTGAAACGTATTATATCTGCATACTTTGTTTTTTAATTTGTATTTCTTTTTAAAAGATACACACTGTAAAAAATTTCAAAATATCTTAAAAAATACAATTAGTGCATGTATTCAAACAGCTGCAACTTCGAAACCGTAAGTCGTACAGAAATAAATCTGGAATATATCTTAAAGATCTTGAATGAGTCTTTCTTGTGGTATACTCTTTTTTGGCTCTTTTTATGAAATTTTTTTTAATTTTTTTAGTCTGAAGTTTTGTGTCACATTTTTCATGGTGATCGCAGTAAATTTTTCACCTTTTGAACATAGTATCGTTATAATACATCAATTCTTAAGGTTTATACAAAAATTTAGCTTAGGATTCCAACAATTGCTATTTTTGACGAATTTTTAAAAAAATGCCTGCAAAAAATTTCTTACCGAAAATTTCATATATCTATATACATATATAAAAAAGGAGCTTATGTTTGTAAGGCCGCAATAGACTCCTAAACTACTCATCCGATTAGCATGAAAATTTGTGTATAGAAGTTTTTTGGTACGGTGCGTGTTTGCGGGCTATCAATTTTGATCCACCTTGAACACCAGAGGGCGCTGTGGTACAAATTTTTTACAAAACTGCCTAAAACTCATAAACTGCTTATGCTATTCGAATGAAAATCGGTAAACAGTGGTTTTCATGTACGTAAATATGTAAAAGTAAAAAAATATAAATATGTAAAAAAAACGGGATTTTGAAAAATTTTACGGGACAGTAAATAAACAGAAAGTTATTTTTGAAAACATGTATTTCAGAAAAAAAAAACCATTTAATTTATGTATGCAGTTAATAAAATTCAAGTTTGCTAGGTACATAACAATAAATGGCGTTTAAATAGCGTTTTTGAAATCATAGACATTTTACAAAAATACGAGACGAATTTTGTCCCGGCGGGACACTTAAAAAATCATGCAAAATACGGGACGTCCCGTGAAATGGCAACACTACTTTAAATGCAACACTGTCAGCTACCGTCTTTTAATATACTTCTGGTAAATTTCGAGAAAGCTGGAAAAAAGTGAATTTCAAGCATTATTTTTTATGTAAAAAAAAAATTACCGAAATCAAGGAAAGGCTTGATGATAAATACTATGAGGACTCTGCATCATCAATTTTAATTGTTAACTGAATTTCGTCTTGGTCGTACCAGCTCGAGTGACACTGAACGTTCAGGTCGCCCAAAAGAAGTTCACGCTAGGAATCGTCGATAAAATCCATAGAATGATATCAGCTAACCAGAGAATGAAAGTGTTCGAGATGGCTGAGGCTGTAGGCATCTCAACTGAGCGGGTATATCACATTTTACATGAATATTTGAACATGAAAATGCAATTCATGCGATGGGTGCTACGATTGCCCACACTCTCCCATTAGAGCAGCTGCACAGTGTTTCGTCTAGAACAAGCTAGCTGGACAAAATTATTTTTTTGATTTTTTGTATTCCTTAGGTCAAAACAAAAAAAAAATTGTGTGGGGGGCCAGGTCGTAAATGACCCCCTCTGCCGATACGGGTTAATTTCTGCAAAAAATAAGTTGCACCATGTTTGCTGCTATAACTTCGAAAGTATTGAAAGTAAAAGGCTATTTTTATATAATTTGGAAAGAAAATTTCAGAAATTTTGACAGTTTCTTAACTTAGATACAATAATTTTGACCACAATGATTCAATATAATATTTTATAAATTTATTTTGTATGAAATTAAATAAGTTAACTTGAATTATATGAACTTGAATCAGAAGAATCTGAAGAATCCATGGCGATGTCATAGTTATTGACAAGAGCTGCACTTTCAAGTCCTGCTTCTGAAGGAATAAGTAGATTCAAAACTTCGCGAGGATATTTATTCAAATTTTTCTGAGGAATATTTCTTAAAGTACTTATTAAGGGATCAGAAGTAATAAGTAACATCATAAGTAAGTCTTCCATTGTTGATTCACGTGAGTTTTTTCTTGTATGATTCTCACGAAACCTACGACAATCTTTGTGTCGTGCTTCCTGAGCTTCTTCTGAAAGCTGCCCGATTGGAAGGATTGAGCTTGCAATGACTTCTGTACCATGCATCAAGATTTTATGAAGCGTAACGGGCATGTAATACCAAGAATACTGCTGTAGATATATATTTCTCTTCACCTCTACAAATTTTTTGAATTCAGTCAGATTTATTTCAAAACCCGACGATAAAGCTATTAAAATTATATTCAAATTGCTTATAAGTCTGGTTTAGGCCAGTTATCCGAGAACTTAATTCGTGGTCATGAAAATATCTGCGGGCAGTATTTCCGTCATTTGTAGATCCACAACCTGGCTTAGGCTTATCTACAATTAGTCCCATTTCCGTTTTGAATTTAGACTTAATTTCATTTGATCTGTGTTTAACAAGTGCTTTGTCATTTTCGACCCTTATTTGCCATTTTTTAACATCAAGCTTATAACTTATGTGCAACAAACATTCAAAACATCTTATCCATGCATGTAGCGTAGACAACCCAAATCCATAATTTTCTTCGTTACCAAAGAAATTTTTTGTCAAATTCATTTCTTTAGGTGTAGCTCCACAAATATAACATTTTTGTGATGAAAGTGTCTCAGTTAACGCATTGCACACCTTACCATCTACCATTGTTAATAGCATCTTATGATGTACCACTAACTCTAGTCCATTTGAAACGAATATTGTTGGGACAAGATTATTTATTTCGTCAAGAAGTTTGTTGGTTTCTCTGGTTGTGAATTCAGTTGTTTCTTTTGCAAAAATAACCTTAATAGGACGACAATACATTGTTGATGATGGTCGAGGATTCTGCCATACTATTTTATTACCGTATGTTAACCTGATGGGCACAAATGAAAACACAAATAAAAATTCATCACTGCTTTCACTATTTGAAAACTTCTGTTTATATGTACTATGGCCTGAGCTTCCATCACATCCCCACTTACTAATTAAAGTTAATGAGTACAGTGGCATTACCTGGTTAAGAACATCGCTTTGCACTTCCAAAATGCGTTTTACCGTAAGATTCATTATCGATTGCAATTTTATTTCAGCTCGAGTTTCTGTTATAATAATGTCTGCATTTGATGGACAACAAGCTTTTTTCGATTTTGCCAGAGAATAGTATGACGGATATAAATCATGACCAGCTTTCAGAGACCATTTCCTCGTGAGCTTATAAGAGTTACATGCTAATTTTGCATCTATGTAGTACGCAAATGCTTCGTCGTTTGTTAAGCATCGCATACACTAAGGGAAATAATGCATATTAACATTATCCACGCCTGAGTATCAATTTTATTTAAATATTTACGTGGATAAATCAAATATTTTCCTTACAACTCGTTTTTTTCCCGTATTTGAATTTTATTTATACCACAAACGTACACACATATTTTATACAAGCAAGCAGCAATAGCATCGCACACTTACACACATACTCCGACAAGCAGCAACAGCATCGCACTTTGTTCTTGAGTTTATTTCTTGCATTTGCAGTTCTTACAGTTCTCATTTAGTTATTGTTGCAAGAGCAATATATTATGCATGTTTGGCAAAGAAATTAAATTATGTAGGGTGGAGTGGCAACTCGGTATTTTCAAGAATATCTTGGACCGGTTGTCATTTACCTGCATAATTTGCTTCTGCCTAAACATATGTTGTACATTACTTTTTCGTTCTGTAATTTATACTATGTTTGACAGTTGGTGCAATATTAGTGCACCAACTGTCAAAAATAAATTATAAATTATTAATAAATTATAATAAATTATAAATTATACAGGCAATGGCATTTAATGAACGCAATAAGAAGAAAATAATACCATAAAACCATTAATAACATATTCAATTTAAATATGTTTTTTTTTTAAATTCAATATTTTTATTCAAATTTTCTTTAAATGCGATAGTTTATTTTCAAATAGTAAATATTTGAAAGATATTTTAAAAAAATTCGTGCATAATTTTAATATATTTTTTATTAATTCTGTTTAAATATTTAAATATTTAATTAAATTAAAAAAGTATTCAAATAAATTTTAAATATTTACGTAGTCGATTTATTCAAATGCGTTATTGGTGCAAAAATGACTCGCTTTTTGGATAAATGAAAAAAGTTTTTGGATAAATTTAATATTTTTTTCCCTTAGTGTACGAGTAGTATTTGGATTTGCACATACTTCAGCTGCACTTACATCCTTTCCTCTGTTCTCTGTACTGTTCTTAATAATAGTGGCCGCATTTCTATTTCCACATGATCGCAATGCGATTTCAGCGGCAGTTTTCAATTCAAAAGCAGTCCTACCTTGAACCAAATCTTCCACTCGCCTCTTTTTCGTCTTAAAGGATGCTTCTTCAAATTGCAGTTTTGGTCTGCCAATGACTTTCGAGCACTGTGAAGATGTGGATGGCAAGGGAATATGCTTGCAAACTTGAATTCGCATATCAGTATTGAGGAATTCAGTATTTTTGCTCAAAAACCGGTCCATAGACTTTCCACAAGCATACCACTTTTCTTTAAATTTTTTTGAAAATGCTGCTAATTTCATTTTAATTTCTCTTACAGATTTATCTGAGATATCAGATAAATCGTATTTATTTTTTAAAAATTGAAAAAGATTTTCTACATCTCCATGCTTAAGCCATTCTTCAAAAAACTCAATTTTTGGGAGGAGGTACGTGCACTCTAAAAAAAAATAGTTGAACAGTGTTGAACAGCGTAATATTTCTAGCGTAATATTTCTACACAAAACAAAAATTCAGCCCATATACAAGAGTTACACGAAAGTTACGCTCCACCAAACACAAAAAGCACTGTTTTTTATAATGTAAAATTAACTCATTTTAAAAACAGCCAAACACAAAAACAACAAATATTTGCTTCAAACTTTTACCAAAATTAAAAAGTTCTGTGTATTCCATTTTCACTTTTTTTATAAAATATGCGCTTTGATAAAAAATTATTACTTCACTTAACGCGTGTTAACATCGACTGTCAAATGCAATCAGCAGCCACAAACAAGTTTCTACTTCTGTGCTTAATTGCTCAAAAGTAACGGGTCTTTTTAAACTAATTCTTTTTGTTTTGTTTTCTTGGGGCATTTTTTGACAAAATTGCATACCTCTTTTTAGTATTTAGAAAAATGACTTTTGTCCAGCTAGCTTGTTCTAGACGAAACACTGTGAGCTGTGTGACCACTTCAAAAGAGTGGTTGGCGATGTTCAACTGCAAAACAAAGGAGTTTTGCGCCGTTTCCTAACCGAAGACGAAGCATGGATACATCACAACACACTAGAGACCAAGGAACAGTTAAAAGCAGTGAATTTCTCTGGGTGAACGTGCACCAAAGAAGTCCAAGATAGATCTGTCGGCCAACAAGTTCATTCACAAGATCATTCATATCGATTACCTTGAAAGGGTAAAACGGTCACCGGCGAATATTAGTCACAGCTGTTGGACAGATTTTACATTGATATAAAGCAAAAAGGCCGCATTTAGCGAAGAGAAAAGTATTCATATCGATTACCTTAAAAAGGGTAAAACGGTCACCGGCGAATATTAGTCACAGCTGTTGGACAGATTTTACATTGATATGAAGCAAAAAGGCCGCATTTAGCGAAGAGAAAAGTGTTATATGGTGCCTCGATCATTCCCCCAAATATATTTGAAATAACTTCAATGTGACTGGAGTAACTTTACGAAAATCCAAAAAAAAAAAAAAATCCTAAAATTCTAAGAGGAAATTGAAAGCATTAATTTCAAGTAGATATGATTTTTTTTTTAGGTTTTTAAAAATAGTTCAATATTCGTATCACGTTGTTATTAATAAGCAAAGTTTTTATGAAGTGATTTACACTGTTTGAGGTTTTAAATAACCTATCATATAAAACGTTATCGCATTAAATTTCAAGTTTCTTTTGAGTAGTGCTTATAAATAATCTTCAAAATTTACTCCAAGTGAATCAGAAAACTTTTAAATACGATAGAAACGTCTTTTATAATCCTTGTTAGATTTCAATCTACGTTAATGTGGTTTATTAAACTATCATTAAACATTTATCACTAAAATTTATTTTTTATTAAACAATTTAGAACTAATTATGCTAAAAATGAGCCAATAACAAGCGCTTTGTCTTTATATAATGGTTTATCATTAAATTATTTTTTTGATTTTGTTATGTCTAAAGAAGTTTTTAAAAATTATCTGAATAGCTTATTCTTACTTTAACCTTAACTTTATTGTAAATAGTTTCTAGTCTGTAAGGAATTTGTCCAAATACTGAATAAAGAATAATAATAATAATAATAATAATAATAATGAAATATTCGTAAAATTACACTTCAATTGAATTTTTAAGATTGTAATACTTAAAAATAAAATTTCACTTTCTTTTTTTTTCAATAGAGAACTAACTATAAGAAATGCATATTTGCAATCATTCGGTAAGAAACTGAAACATTCAAAATCAACAGTAGACGACTCAAAATAGTAGCAAAAGTTCAGCCAAATATCTTCAGTGCATGACTCAGTCAACTAACCATAGATGCAGCAATTCCAGTTGCGTTTTATCAAGAAGTACACTAAGGGAAATAACGCATATTAGCATTATCCACGCCTGAGTATAAATTTTATTTAAATATTTACGTGGATAAATCAAATGTTTTCCTTACAACTCGTTATTTTCCCGTATTTGAATTTTATTTATACCACACACGTACACACATATTCCATACAAGCAAGCAGCAACAGCATTGCACATGTACACACATATTCCGACAAGCAGCAACAGCATCGCACTCTGTTCCTGCAGTATATTTCTTGCAGTTCCAGGTTTTTTATAGTTCTCATTTAGTTATTGTTGCAAGGGTAATATAGTGTGAATGTTTGGCCAAGATTGTTGTATCGCATGATCAACTTATGCAAGCTGTGAGTGACAATCGGACATTTTCTGACGAAAGTCTTACACCGATTGTCATTTGCCTGCATATTTTGATTTATATTTTGCTTTCTACTTTTTCCTTTTCTAATTTAAACTATTTTTGACGTTTGGTGAAAGAACTGTCAAAAATAGTATAAACTTGAGAACAAAAGAAATAAAAAAGAAAATAAAATATACAAGCAAATGGCATTTGATGGACGCAGCTCGTGAGAAATATTTAAATATATTGCTTTTTAATTTCAATATTTTTATATAAATTTTCTTTAAATGCGATAGTTTTATTTTCAAATAATAAATATTTGAAAGTTATTTAAAAAATTCGTGCATAATTTTAATATATTTTTTATTAATTCTGTTTAAATATTTTAATATTTTATTTAAATAAAGAAGTATTTAAATAAATTTTAAATATTTGCATAGTTGGTTTAAGCAAATGCGTTATTGGTGCAAAAATGACTCGCTTTTTGGATAAATTAAAAAAGTTTTTGGATAAATTTAATATTTTTTCCCTTAGTGTAGTAATAAATCATAATTTATTGGTTCTTTACAAGAAAGAAAAATTAAAAAATTTTGTTCGCAGTACTTTATCTAACGTTAGATAAAATACATTTCGACAAAAAAATGTTTGTATGTATTAGGCTTTTATTTCGACTCTAATAAATATTATCTCTTAAGAGTGTAAGTATCGTTTATTGCCTTTGTATCGGGTGATCACAAGTGCAACCTGCACCTAAGGTAAACATTTTCATAACCCTACGCTTACTGCGTAATGGGTCTAACCGTTTGTGACGGTCATAAGAAGGCGTGGTAGGCATAGAAAAGAATAAATATTCTTGCATAGCATCACCATCTGAGTAGAATTATCAATGTCCGTCTGTTCGTCGTCATAGAAAAAAGAAAGATCAGGTTTGAAAATTAGCCAAATCGGCTGAAAACCACGCCTACCTCCATACAAAGTGACGTCATCAAAATAGAATTCTGTTTTGAAATTCTGCACATAAACTTTTGTTCCGCATATAAACGATCTTTACATGTGAAATTTTTCAAAATTAGATGAAAACCAAGTGACACTATCAAAATGGTAAAATCTTTAAAAATTCCACAAAAATGAATAGTTTCCAAGTAAACGTTTTATGTGCAAAGAGGGAGGTATCATCAGTGCTGCCAATGCATATTGTAAGGAACTTAAAAAATGGCGCTATAAAAAAAAATGGTAATGATAGAGTATTTCTTTTTTAGACGTGTAGAACTTTGAATTCAAATTAAATGCTAGATATATGATTTTAAACTGAAAACTGGGTTTGTTGGAAAGATCATTTTATGCCATTTGTGTTTAACCTTCGTATACTCGCGTCAAATAGTGTAACTCATATAACCGCGTACGGTCTGTGAGACCGAGATTCCTAGGTCCAATTTTGCATGTTTTTAGTAACATATCAATATTAGTTAATTACATTATATTGGCTAATAAAAGTCTTTTAACGTCATTTGTTATGAAAATAATAAGTCAAACGTAAATCGTCGGTCTGAGAGACCAATGCGCGAGTATACGAAGGTTAAATATTATTTCGGGTACGTGGCCGTCGCGACTGGTTTGGATACCACTTTTCGATCACTTCAATTACAGCACACAATGACATATCGACTCATTTGGATCCTCCTAAATACTACGTTTTACAGCAGCGCACAATCCTGAAGAAACAATTGTTCAGTGCTCACTGTATGACGTCTTTGCGGATCCATGGTTAATTCAATTATCGCTCGGATGAATTAGAATGAATTACGCACTGAACAAATGATAATGAGTTTTAACATGACAAGACCACCGCATGACAGTTTTATCTTTATCGAAAAGGAACCTCTGAAAAACAACCTTTATTAGTCTTGATTAAAAAAATGCATGTTTCCATTCTCGTATATTCAAAAATAATTGTTTTGACTTCAACAAAATTCGGGACAAGATGAATTCGGGACAATATCGGTCAAAGTGCAGCTATATGTCCGCTATGTCAAAGAACCTGGAGACCCAGGTTCGAACCCCAGAAGCGACAGAAAATTATTTGAATTAAAATAATTTTTCTGTACGGCCGCCACCTCTCTGCAGACAATGGCAAACCTCAGAGAGTATTCAAAATGCCATGTAAAGCTTCTTGAGAACAAGAACATTCCGTTCATCGCCGTTCGGAGTCGGTGTTAAACATGTAGGTCCGGTTTTCGGTCAATTGTGTAAAAACTTAATAACACGCACAACACAATTGATCATAGGAAGCTAGGTCAAAGTCCTTTCAAGGGCTGAAATGGCCAGTTATTTATTTTATTTTTTTCATATGTTCTCCACAGATGAAACATGAACACAACATTCATTAAACATGCAACTCACAGTACATTTGAGCATAGAGGGTGTAAAGTATAGTAACATAGGTATATCTGCTCAACCTCGACAAAGTTAAAAAATGAATAGAGCGTTACAAACGTACAGAGGTTTTGATTTAAGTTATTTTAAATACCACTTTGGGGGGGGGGTTTTTAAATGATAAGTTTAAATGACTTAAAAAAGTTAATTTTTTTGTTTTTATTCCATAAATTGTTAGATTTCAATTCGTTCCAATGAACGATTAAGTGAGCGTCCTTCGTTAAGTGCCGGCATGTAAGTGTGTGGCATGTAAAACGGTGCGCCCACTCAAGTGTCATTTATGTACTTGGAAGGCAGTCATTAATTAAAGGCAAAACGAAGATTGTAAAGAAGAAGGATAATTATATGGTGCTGTAATCGCTTATTAACCAGTGAGTAGTTTAAATGAATTAATTGTTTTTTCTTTTTGATTCATTATTTCTTCAAACGCTTTTGTTTCGAAAATAATTTTTTTTTAATTATTTTCGAATTATGCATTAAGGCAATGAAGGTAACAACCAACAACAACAACAACGGCTCTGTATAGAGCAAATCATACAGCTTGACTAGACAGACTGTTTAGTTGGCCGCTACACCAACTCATCAGTAGTCTTGCATGAATTTTCACTGTGATCTACTCAAGCTACGTAGGTCCTACTTATACTGCCAATATGCGGACAAAATTACTCGAAAGTTTATTTTCACAGAGAGAACGCTTTTACATTAGTAATTAAGGGGGACTATATACCCAGAGGCCGAAAAAAGGTTATTTTTGTGAATTTTTTAAGGAAACCTAAGGAATATTTTTAAATAAGGGATACAGCATTTTTTATAGAGTGCTGTGAAAAAAAGGTGACCAAGATTGCTCCTCCTTAATTCATCTGAAACAAAAAAATTAAATATATTATTAAACTAAATACTTAAAACTCGTCCTTGTCATAGCCGATTTTGAAAATATTGATTTTTTACAAAATAGCGGACTTCCGAACGTAAATTAACGATTTTCGACCAAAAATTCGTCATTATTTTGCCCATAACTAATGAGAAAAAAGTCCTATGACAAGTACGAGATTATTATGAATAAAATAAGCCTGCAAAAAAATCAAAACGATCGGTTTACTGAGTTTCGAGAAATCTTGGTCACCGACTTTGAAAACATGGTTTCGAGAAAAACGCGTTTGAAAATAGGGACCAGCACTGCGCCCTCTAGAAGGCGGTTCACTTACTAGGCTATAACTTTGTTATTTTTTGAGATATCGACTTGAAATTTTTACCACATATTTTTGAGACTTAAAGCTTTAAGAAAATTTTTGAAAAAAAAAGTTCTGGGTATATAACTTCCCTTAAGTTCTTATCTACTTATGATGCACTTTTGGGCATGGCCTTAACTCATGTGCATCTTCGAAAATTCGATCACAGTGGTGAAAAGTCATGCAAGACTACTGATGAGTTGATGTAGCGGCCAACGAAATCCCCAGAATGTATACAAACAGCTAAGTCTGATGGTGATCTACGATGCGTGGTAGCTCCCATATTTTTCGAGGAAATACTTCAAAAAATTACAATAATTACTTAAATATATGTACATAATGTTCTCATAGTTTAAATAAGCGCTATATATTCGTAATTGAAAAAAAAAATTCATGAAAATCACTGAAAAAACGAAAAAATATTTCAAAATTTATCTTCTATGTCAAATAATATTGAGATGACATATTTATTGGATTCAAGTGGCAAAAGTTTGGCAAATATACTTTAAAGCAGGTAAAGATTAAAGACATCCAATTCACCAAGCGAGGAGATAGATTAAAATGTAATAAAATAATGAACTCTAACCATGCCGCTCCTTATCATCATAAATATTTGTCAACAAATCAACGTACTGTCAAAGATGACCTGACCTATCTGTCAGAACATTAGAAAATCGTTAAGTAAAGTAAATTTTTTCATAGCTATCACAAGCTCGTTATCGGTTACATAACATTAAAGCATTGGTTGTTTTTCATAAGAAATTATCAAGGAGGAAATTGCAAACGAAATAGCTGTTAAATGAATTCTAAGAGTTTTGAACTAAATGCAATTTATATTCAAGTAGCAAGTAAGCAACGCAGCTGCAATAATTATAAATGTATTTTTTTTTTTATTTTGTTTTTCTTTAAACAACTGACAACAGATCGGTGTGAACTGTTTGTATGTTGTTTTTGATGTCTGATATCAACAGACAGTGACGGATTTGTAGACAACAAATTTATTTCCAACGGAAGACTGCGTTGCTACGGCTTCAAAATGTTTCTCATTTGATTTTTAAAACTAACTGCTGTTTTAATTGCTCAATTACTGTAAAAATATATGGTTATATTGTTGCATATTGGAAACAGATACCCATCTATTCCCATTGCCTACGCCACAGACATGCCCGAAAATTATGCCCAATAAAATATAAAACGAATACTACACTGAAAAAAACATATTTTAAAATTGAACGCAATGTGTTAATTATTTCGCTTTTTTTCATGCTAGATTTTTTTAAGTTTTAACACGTTCACTGTCTATGAGTCCCATGTGACTCTTGTCATAAACCTTTTCCGGTTGCATAGTTCGGTTTCATTGTGTTATTTTGTTGTTTTTTTTAACAGTGTTAGCTGCCATAAAAAACTTTTAAATCATTAGTTTCCTTAACACCTTCAAAACATAGTTTTTGACCACATCAACTGCTTCTTCCGGCGTCGAAAATCGTTGTCCATGCAGTTTTTCCTTGATGTGCAAAGAAGTCATTGGGTGCCAAATCAGGCCTGTACGGCGGATGACTCATTAATTGGACGTTTTGAGTGCTCAAAGAGCCTTTCTTTGAGCGGATGTGTGAGAACTCGCATTGTCTCGATGAAGAATAATTTTTCTTCATTTTTTTACTTCGCTTGTTTGTTTTTATTATTTGATTTCAACACTTCTGACAAAGAAATGTTTGTGTATCATTCCGAATTGACCGTTCTAGGTGTCTCAGAAAGTACCGTGACCATATGACCAATTTTTGGAAGAAACAGACGCCCATTTGCTTCGCAGTCCTTCGAGTTCGAACAACTTTTATTGGGTTTGGTTCAACTTATAAGATTCATACAGTTGATTACTGTTTACTTTAAAAGCTCATACACATAGATCCATGATTTGTCCCCAGTCACGATTCTATATATGATTTTTGATTTCCTGAGCGTTTCTTTGCACCATTCAACACGAGCCATTTTTTGAGTGTTTGCCAAATATGTGGAATCCAATGTAAAAAAAATCTTTTTTAGAACTATGTGTTCATGTTAAATGGTAAGTAAGAGGATTCCTCAATCTCATGGTATGTCATATAACGATCTAGTTCGCGCACAGCAACAATGTTTTGTGGCACAACAACAAATTTTGAACGGCCTTCACGTCTGAGCGATATACAGAGGTTTTTGATGATCTTTCATCGCCAAAAGTCGAATTGAGTTCATCGATGCACTCATTTTGAGATAATTCACGTCGAAAGTTGTAAAAATATTATTGCATGAAAACTTTTCCATGGAAACGTCAGTTGACTGGAATGACATTAGCGTTGTGATATCCCAAAATATAAATAGCAGTCTTCGTATTAATCCTTAACGATCCGAAAGTATTTGAAGTTTACTTCCCATTAGGTCCAAGGTATTTTTCATACGAAAATCAAGTATAGAGGAGAAAATATTTATATTTTAATGAAAATTTATTGTTATATATTCAGGATAAAAGGATAACAATATGATTTAAATTTTATATTCTTAATTTAAAATTAATTAATTATTCTATAACAAAAACAAAAAGAAAATTGCAATGTCATTTCACTGGAATGACATTAGCGTTGTCATATCTCGAAATATAAATAGCAGCCTAGTTATTACAACAATGACAAAAACATCGCAAAGCTTTCTGTTACATTCAATTCGAATTCCGATTCAATTGATTTAAATCCTGATGTAAGATGCCAAAAATTCTGGTTTAAATTCATAAAACTTTAAAGAATAAACATTAAAATGTCGTAATTTTAATTCTCTTTTATACAATTTCTTTCTGACTTCTCGTCACTTTAAATGATATCATAAATTTTTGCTTCACATACCAAAAATTTAAATAAACTCTCAAATTATTCACCTCACAGCACACATTAAACTGTCTGTTAATGCTATGTTAAGTAATAAAGCTAATTAACATTTAATTAGTGTCATGAAGCGGCTGAATATTGTTATTGCTTTCTTTATATAGATATAGGTATCTATGTCTATATAAATATTTGTATCTTTCTGTAAGTAGATACTTAAATACAAGTTGGTGTTTAATGTAAGGCACAAATAAATAAATTTTGATCAGAGGTCATCAACTCCTCGTCTACCTCGATTCTTGCACTCAATAGGTACTTAGTATTTAGTTTAAGATTTTTGCACTACTTTGAGTTTGTTTAAACAGAGTGCATTTGAAACCGCATGACGAGCGGTTTTTTTAATTGTATAAAAAAAAAATCAATATAAAACATGCGAATTAATTGGAACCTCACATATCGCCGCTCGTATGACTAAATAACGTATCTGAAATTTCTTAATTGTTCAGGAGAGCACTTTTCACTATTCGCTTATGTGTTTTTATGCGCAATATGTTAGATACGACTCAAAGTCATTTACGTTTTTTTTTTGCCTGTGTGATTTTAGTTTTAATTTTACTGACATGATGCAGGATGTCTAAAGAAAGATATTGGCATCTTTAACTAAATTTCACAAAAAATGTTAGTTACGTCAGTTAGTCATACGAGTGACGATATTTGCTATACATGTGTGTACGATAGCCAGTCATAAACGGAAACCATGGAATTTTTTGCAACGATTTAATTATAGTTATTAGAGAGCTACACTAATTGAAATAAAGCCATTTGAGTAAAAGTTCTTTTTAAATTATAAAAAAATTAACTAAATTTTAATATAATCAATATTTTTCCCTATATAAAGTGGTTTTTTAGATTTCAACCGCTGTGTGGGTCCATCAAATGAATTTCGATCGGCTAAAAATTTGTATATTTTATGTAATTACTTCAATTGGAACATTTTTTTTACAATCCATCTTGAGAAAAGGCATTTTAAAAAATCTTCTTACAGCTAAGGTCACCTCTAGTACGCAATAAAGCAGTCTTTGATATGATTCTAAAATGATTGCTCAAAAATAAGACTCCAAAAATAGTATTTTTTATGCGTGTTTTATGAGTACGCAATAATAAGACTCATAAAAGAGTCTTTGAAATGATTCTAAAATGATTGCTCAAAAATAAGACTCAAAAATTGTATTTTTTATGCGTATTTTATGAGTACGCAATAAAAAGACTCATAAAGAAGTCTTTTATATGATTGTAAAATGATTGCTCAGAAATAAGACTCTAAAAAGGGTATTTTTTATGCGTGCTTTATGAGTACGCAATAAAAAGACTCATAAAGAAGTCTTTTATATGATTGTAAAATTACTTTAAATATTTCTATTACTTTTTATTTGAAATGTTTAAAAAAAGATATTGTTGTCATATTTTTTTATTTTTCAACTATCAAATATTTTAAATAAATTTGAATCTAAAAATATACTTTTAGCCTAAACGGATCATAATTACTTCTATGAGTTCTGAAAGAGTCCTCAGTATGAGTCTTTAAAGATTCCATTCCATGATTCTTAAATATGACTATCAAAAGTGTCTTAATTTTGAGTCCAAAAGACATTTATATGAGTTCTTAAAAGTATTTATTGAAAGTCTTTATAATGAATCTTAAAAAAGTCTTAAAACAGTCTTAATTTTGAGTCCAAAAAGACTCATTTATATGAGTTATAAAATAGTATTTATTATGAGTCTTAAATGAGTCTTAATTTTGAGTCCAAAAACACTAATTTATATGAGTTCTATAAGAGTTTTTATTATGAGTCTTAAAAGAGTCTATATTTGGAGTCTTAAATGAGGCATAAAGCATTCATTATTATGAATCATATTTTGAGGCCCGAAACATACGAAAATGTACTCAAAAAAAGAGTCTTTATAAAATTTAACAAGATTATTTCACTATTTCAAAGTCAAATAAGCCAATAAATGCCGTATAACATACGTTTGAGCTGATCTACTATGATTATTTACTCTATTGAAGTCTGATAACACTGTCATGTATGTATATTTGTGTATAAAGAGTAATTAGAGCACAATCGACTCATTGAACAATTACGAAATGCCCATTTCAGCCCTTGAAAGGACTTTGACCGAGCTTCTTGTGATCAAATTGTGTTGTGCGGGTTATTAAATGTTTTTGTACACAAACGACCGAGAACTGGACCTACTAGTTTTATGCCGACTCCGAACGGAAAATGTGCAGGTACTCAAGAAGCTTTACATGGCATTTACATGCTCTCTGAGATTTGCCTGCAGATTTGTCTGCAGAGAGATGTCGGCCGATCAGAAATATTAACTTCAATTGAAAAATTTTCTGTGTCAGCCGGGGTTTCAACTTGGTCTCGAATTGGCATCGACTAGTTCACGCACTGCTCAACGCACTCGGCCACGGTTAAAAGACCATACAAGAAGAGTTTTTTTTATTTGTGTCATAAAAAAACAAATCGCTTAAGTACATATAATTATATCAAATAATCAAATATGTGCTGATACACAACAAGTACTCAATAAATATGTCTGGGCTTATCAGTGCGTATCAAAATTAAATGTCGGCATATAACATCGTCAGACAAAATTCTAATTTTATTGAGCATAATAAATAATCACTCGTTGTTAGTTTTCTAGATCACATGGAAATGTTTTTTTGCTAAATAGGGTAATAATTAGGAAGCGGATTTTCATGCGATATGTTCAAAATATGCAGAATATATGCAAAACATGTTAAAAGCATGCATAAAATATGCAAAATATTCTATAAATATGAAGTTAGTTAAAAAACAAACTTGACGAACGATGGAAAAATATTAAGACCACGTGCATTCAGTGGGTGGACTAAAAAATTATTAATATGTTAAAGTACACAGCAGAGATTTGCACAAGCCCAATCGTCATTTTTTGCAACTCCAATAACAATCGTCGTCAGCCACAATCGTACACAAAAAATAATGCACGCATACAGCTTGAGTTCGTAAACAACGATTGGTGCTAAGCACAGTTTGTAACGATTGCGAATACATACAAAGGCACCATCCAGACAATGCAGACATTCGGATGCTTCGCTAAACACTCGAGTGTTGCTGCATAAATTTTTTTTTTTTTTTGCTTTCGTTCTTTCCAACAAATACGCATTCTCCCGTTACTTTGAGAGTGAGTTTTAGAAGATATGGGCATTTTTTGTTCGCTGTTGTACTGCTTAATCTATAAACATAACAAAAGGCTTGCGGCAACTCCTAAATATGTTTTATTCTATTGTTTATAGCATAGAAATCCCATAGCCATCCCATCCCATAGCCCTATGTTGCCAGAAAAGCAAGATAAATAGTACTTATGGTATTTTTCAACGATTGTGGGATGTGGGAATTCCCATGGTATTTTGTGGTAAAAATCTCTCGCGTGGAAAAAAAATACCACATGTGAGATATTTACCACGCGTGGGAAAAAAAATACCTCAAATTACCACAAAATACCTCAAAATACCATAGAATACTTCAAATTACCACAAAATACCAAAATACCTTAAAATACCTCAAAAGAAAATTTGAGGGATTTTGTGGTAATTTGTTGTATTGTGGTATTTTATGGTAATTTGAGGTATTTTGCGAGTTTGGTAATTTGTGGGAATTAAGTGTGCGAAAAAGAGAATTTTGGTGGTAATATCATCTGGCGACACTGCCATAGCCATGCGTGTACGGCACAAATTAGGGCTATGACTTTTATTCAAAGAACTAAAATATAAGGAAGTGGTGTTGTCTACACATACAGTGTACGTGTACGTGTGTACGTGTACGTGTACGTGTACGTGTACGTGTACGTGTACGTCTACACATACAGTGTATCTTAGTTCTTTGCTTTTATTCGAAGTTTTTGAAATTTGAAGTATTCGAAGCTTCGAAGTTCGAAGCTTCGTTTCAAAACTTCGAAGAGGAAAAAAAATTCGGATTTACGAAGCTTCGAAGCTTGACTATTCGTTCAACATAATAGGCAGTAAAAAAATTCGAAGCTTCGAAGTTTTTATTCAAAAATATTTCATAAATTTTTTGTGCGTGTGATACACTTCGATATAAGAAAAAAAAACATGAGATTCTGGGTGTGGAGCTATTTTACTAAAAGTTCTGATGCTCAATCAGCGATTTGCAATGTATGCGAGCGAGTATTGCAGTCGCATGGATCTACGAGTTCACTTCGTAAGCATCTAAAGATGCATTCAATTTTTCCAGAAGAACTACAAAGAAAACGCCAGCATGAAGAAAGGTAAGTTCACGGTGGGACTCTGTAAGGCCAAAGGTTCTAAGGCCATATTGCCTTTATAACATTATTGTAATGATGAAAAATCAAAAACATTGTTTCATTTGCAGAAAGTAATTTTTGGCTTTATAACCGTACCGCTGATTATTTTTTTAGTTTTTCAAGTGAAATCCAAAATTTGGCATTATTACTTTTGGCCTTATAGTATCTCTCCTAAGTTAACATGTAGAACAGTGAAGAAATAATGATTATTGGACAATGGGCGTAGCACGGAACATACATTTCAAATTTTTGATGTCAAATAGCTTTGGAACTAAATGTCGAATAACAAAGAAATTAAGTATGGAATTACTATTGAGTGATGTCCTTCTACTAGAAAACTGGGACGGCATTTTAAGAGGATCCGCTCATACAAGCTAAATTTTTAAGATGGAATAGCTTTAGAAGTAGAAGGAAATTGAATCTCAGAATGGAGCTTTTATTTGGTGATATCTTGCGTGTAGTAAAGCGTTTTATAGAAACCGTATCTTAGTACAGGGTTAAGTACATTTCAGAGAGCTTACGTTTATAAAACGCGTTCAATGTCGCATTAAAAACTGACTGAAACAAGTAGTAGCATTTTTTTTCTGCATCTATGAATTACCCATTCAGAAAGCAATCAAAAATTGTTTGTCAAATTAAAATAAATAAATATGTAGTAACACAATATGTATTTTAAACTGGGTATCATTCGAATACTCGAAGAATTGAATTCTTCGAAGTTTTTCCAATTCGAATAATAAGTTCCGAAGTTCGTCTTAAAAACCGAACATGAACAGCCCTAGCACAAATCGTTTTTTTTTCACATGAGATTTTTTTCGTATACAAAAAAATCAACACTGCAGACTGCGGTTAATATTTTTTCCTTAGTGCGAATGGACACAAAAGCATGAATTTTCCTTGCTTTTGGCGAATGTTGCTCATGTCTCGCTTCGTTGGGTATTCTTGATTCGCAAGCATTCGTAATCGCGACCACTCTTTCTCTATGGTATTCGTATCCTTAACAATTGGTGCATGTATTCGCGCATTCATTTTAATGCAGAATAAACATCTGCATGAATGCTAAAAAAGCTACCCATGAGACATTCACCAAAATTAACAACATAAACTCATTCAATTCTTTCGCGGTGAGAATTAAAGAATAAATGAAAAAGAGACATGAATTCCGTAGAGCATGAGAGCAGCAATTTCGTTGATCTCGCATAATTCGCACAATCCACGAACAACATTAAGCACAACATGGTAAACATTGTGCGGGCCTTTGTGGTTTGAATCATTATTGTACTGAGAAACGATGGAACGAATGAGACATGTTTGTGTTCGAGTTTCAGCAAGGTTTAGTTTTGTTGACAGTTTACAATGAGTTATAAAGACACATTCGAATGACTCGAGTTGTTTGATGGAAATTTGTAAAGCAGAGACCATATAACTTGTTGAACTGTTTTAAATAGTTTTAATGATTTTTTCGAACGAAAATGATAGGTATACACATTTATAATAATGGTAAACTAGGAGAATTATAAAATAAATTTTATATTAAGTTTATAACGCTAGTGAAAAATTAAAAATAAATTAAGACATGCTCCTACTTGGCGCACAGGAAAACGTATTTTTTGGGGTAAATAAATACATACATTAAAAAATTATTTACAGAAAACTTTTTTATTAATTTTTAACATTTTTTATGTATAAAAGTTGACGTCGATTTTTTATATTTTTATACTTGTTTACCATCGTTACTCAAAATTACCTTGAACGAGTCCAAATTCTAACCGAATATTTTCTACATGTGTAGTTTCCATGTGCACTAAAACATTGCAAAAATTTTCATTTTTATACCCTCACGTTTAAAAAACGTAAATGGAGGTATATTTATTTTGTCTCACTCCGCTTGTAACGCCCATAAGGAGGCGTGGTAGGTATAGAAAAGTATATATCGTCACCTAAAATGCAAAATAACGTAACATCACTTTTGATAAGTTTACAGGAGAAGCAAAAAACGCGATAAAATTCAAACAACTTGAGATATTGAAACGAAATTTTCAAATCAAATAACTTGGTTATTTTGGATGGCAGAAATTTAAAATTCATAACACACATGTAATATAATGTAGTGAATCGTAATCAATAAAAAACACAATTTCGAATTTTTTGATCATACGTTTTTTGCATTTTATGTGACGATATATTCTTGATCAGCATCACCAACCGAGTTGATTTAGCCATGTCCGTCTGTCTGTGATCATGATTACAGCCGTACTTTTAAAGCTATCATCACGAAATTCGATATTAAGCTGATATCTAAAAAATAAAGATGAAGTTCGAAAATAAGCCAAGTCTAATCAAAATCACGCCTACTTCCCATATAAAGTGACTGTATCAAAACGGTAAAATCTCTTAGAACTCCACAAAAATTAATATATTGACTTGAAATTTTGCATATGAACTTTGATATATGTATAACATGTACTCTGTGTATATAAAATTCAGCCAAATCGAGTGAAAACCACACCCACCTCCTATACAAAGTGACTTTATCAAAAAACAAAAGCGAATATTTTCTATTAAGACTATGAAGAAAATGTTTTAACAAATAAGCATTTTATTGACTGCAAAAGACTTTGAAATATACTTTGGTTCAGCCGTGGGGGTATTTTAACTTCGGCCGATTCGAAGAACATTTCTTACTAGTTTTTTTTTTTTCTAAGTGCTGCCAAGCTTTAGTCATTATTAAGAGTTTTGGTCAAACTCTTTCCGATATCGTCAACCTCAAATAATGTTTTTTGCCAAAAATAACTTCAAATTAAAGTTTCATACCTAAAAACTGTTAAAAATTTATAAATTTTTTTTTGTATATAATTCAACCCAAAAAAAAAATTGACCATTACCGTCTTTTACCGTTTTCCCGTAAAAACATTGTAAATTTTCAATCGAATATCGAACGCGCTAAGTAGGAACATATCTTTAACTGAGTTCCCATTTGTGTCAGACACAAAGGATTTTATCTCTAAATATTATAAGAAATTTCAAAATCCGAACAAATGCCTATGTGTTCTTTTTTAAATTTATATATATTGTTTTTGTAATATTTTATATTTTTTATTAAAATTAAAATAATATCATTAAATGATAACAAAAGAAGTCCTAAAGTATCGTGCTTAACATACAAACTGTCAACACATTGCAATATATAAATAAATCTGTTTTCCCTATGTAAATTGTTTCGATCAACTCGAGTTACTCGAACTATTTGAAAAATTCGAATGCATTATGAACATTCTTGTTTACAGAATTTCTGCTTGAATAAGAAAAAAAACAATTGAATGCTCATCGTAATTCACTCAGAGTTGTGATTATTGACGATTTATCGTCACTTTGACGTTTTTTGGCTTCAATTATGACTTGACGTTTTTCATTCATTTTTATGCCAAAAATTACGTTTTTTAATTGATGCGTTTTATATTTTACTGTTAAAAATTTAAGTAAGCACTCTTTGATTAATGTTTGCTGGGTTGTGCTTATGAGGGGAAACGCACCCTTGCGTTTTCTTAGAGCCTTAATCTTAAATATGTGGTGAAAATTTCAAGTCGATATCACAAAAAATAACAAAGTTATAGCCTAGTTAGTGAACCGCCTTTTAGAGCGCGCAGTGCTGGCGCTTATTTTCAAATGCGTTTTTCTCGAAACCATGTTTTCAAAGTCGGTGACCAATATTACTCGAAGGTCAGTGAACCGATCGTTTTGATTTTTTTGCAGGCTTATTTTATTCATAATAATCTCGTACTTGTCATAGGATTTTTTTTTTTAGCTTCGTTCATTTTTATAGGCAAAATAATGACGAATTTTTGGTCGAAAATCGTTAATTTACGTTCGGAGGTCCGCCATTTTGTGAAAAATCAATATTTTCCAAATCGGCTATGACAAGTATGAGTTTTAAGTACCTAGTGTAATAATATTTATCGTTTTTTTTTTGTTTCAGATGAATTTAGGAGGAGCAATCTTGGTCACCGCATTTCACCTTTTTTCAGAGCGCTCTACAAAAAATGTTGTATCTTCCTTATATCTTATATCTTATATCTTATCTTCTTTAAACATACTCTTGAATGTGTATATTTTAAGGTACAAAAACCCTCATTTAAAAATATCCCTAAGGTTTCCTTAAAAATTCACAAACATGACCTTTTTTCGGTCTCTGGATACATAGTCCCCCTTAAGTAAGTTTTTTAATCCTTTTACATATATTTGGTTTTCTATTATTTTAAAGTGTTTAAAAAAGTCCATTCAAGCATGTTTTTAAAAAAGGGAGAAAATTTATAAATGAAACAAAAAGCTGTTGACCTATTTAGAAATTAAGAATTCTTCCGTGAAGCTTTAAATGTTATTTCAAAAGATCATGGAATTCTCAGAAGATTTTCTTTCGAATTCTATTACCCTGACAGCTTAAATATACACTTTTTATGGGGGGAGAGACAGATTTAGGACTACATTTTTTTAGTGATTTCTTTTAAATTTTTTTTTACAAACAAATACAGCCGTGCTCAAAAGAACTAGGCACCCTTTAAAACCACCTGAAACAAAGCGATTTGTTAGTTTTCAACCAAACTAAAAACGCAGAAGATGATTGTTTTAAATTATTTATTAAAGAAGGTTAATACTTTGTTGGTCCCCCCTTCATTTTTATGACCTCCCTTACTCTACGCACCATACTATAAACTAAGTTTTTGCAGGTTTCTTCAGCTATGTTGTCCCATTCTATTTTCAAAGCATTTTTAAGGCCTTCTTCTGATGTAATGTTATGTTTCCTTATTGCCTGCTTTAATTGTGACCACAAATGCTCGATGGGATTTAAGTCCGGCGACTGGGCAGGCCAATCAATGAGCGGCACGTGGTTTTGTTGAAACCAGCGCATAACTGTATCGGACTTGTGACAAGGTGCCTTATCTTGTTGGTAGACAACGTTTTCCATGTTGGTATGGCCAAAAATCCGTGTAAAAGATGGTATAAGTGCATTGTTGAGCGTATGTATGTACCGTTCGCTATTCATACGACCCTCGCAAACAACCATTTCACCTTCTCCACTCGCAGCCATGCAACCCCAGACCATTATACTGCCTCCTCCGTGCTTAACAGTAGGTACCAAGCAGTCGGTGTTATATTCTTCACCTACTCGACGCCTTACGTAGGTAACACCAGGTGATCCAAAAATCTAAAAAATCAAAAAAATAAACGTGATTTTAGCTCGTATAATTTTAATGGGAACTGTGTCCTTAGGTGATGAAAGTCATTTTTTCATTAGTTAACAATCTAAGTAAACACACCTGGAAATTTGACTCATCAGACCACACTACATTTTCCCAATCTTGTTCAGTCCAATATTGATGCTCCAAGGCCCAATTTAGTGGCGCTTCCACGTTCTTAGGTGAAAGCCATGGTTTCTTCCTAGCTCGGCGACCATTCAATCCTGCTGCTGCAAGACGTCTTCTCACCGTCTGAGAGCTGATTTTGCATTCTGAACGGACTTCCAACTCAGAAGCTAATTGAGAAGATGTTTTTTTCCTATTTCTTAAGGACGATCGCATCAATTGCCGGTCCATACGACTAGTTGTCACCAGTTTTCGGCCTGTTTTTGGTTTTTTTTCATGAGATGCATAGTGTTTTAGAGCATTCTGGACACCACATCTGGAACACTTCATTACTTTTGCAATTGATTTCTGCGAATATCCTGATTCATGCAATATTTGTATTTTTACGCTGTCATCATGCAAAATTGGTTTGCATTTTCTTCGGTTTTCACTAGAATTCATGTCAAAAAATTTCACTTCTATGATATAATTCAATTTCCGTTTTTATATTGACTAAACGACAAGTAAACTTATGATAACTAAATTTGGAAAAATTGTATACTTTAGCACTTTCGACAAGAACATCTCATAAATTAGACTGTATGTCTTTATAACCGGTTTTAAAACTTTTTGTTTTTCTCTTTTGTTAAGTGTAAATAGAAAATAATAATTAAAGATTAATAATTGCTTTGTTTCATGTGAATTTATAGGGTGCCCAGTTCTTTTGAGCACGGCTGTATATATAATTTCTTGAAACTATTCGAACATTTTATATTTTATTTCATATAAATTTCATATTTCATATAAGTTATAAATATTGTAATTTTTTATTAAGTATTTCCTCGAAAAATACGAAAGATATCAACTATCAGGAATTGGGGTCATCCCCAGCCTAAGCTGTTTGTGTACATTTTGGAGGTGAGTTTTCATTTGAAATCAATCAGGTTGTAAATTTACTTTTAGACCATATTTTTTTTATACGAACCTAACTTCACCCAAAAGAATTAAAAACTGAATTTTTAGATATATTTAAAAAAAAAAAGTATACATTTTTTGCAATTTTGCCGTACAGTTTTTAAGAATGATTTAATTCGAAACTTTTTTACAATAAAAAAATACTTTAAGGAATATTATTTCGAATTTAGATTCATATAATAATAAAATAAATAAATAACTGGCCATTTCAGCCCTTGAAAGGACTTTGAAATAGCTTCTTATGATCAATTGTGTTGTGCGTGTTATTAAGTTTGTACACAATTGACCGAGAACCGGACCTACATGCTTAACGCCGACTCCGAACGGCGATGAACGGAATGTTCTCGTTCTCAAGAAGCTTTACATGGCATTTTGATTACTCTCTGAGGTTTGCCATTGTCTGCAGAGAGGTGGCGGCCGTACAGACAAATTATTTTAAAAATAAAATAAAATAAATAAATAAATAACTGGCCATTTCAGCCCTTGAAAGGATTTTGACCTAGCTTCTTATGATCAATTGTGTTGTGCGTGTTATTAAGTTTGTACACAATTGACCGAGAAAGGGACCTACATGTTTAACGCCGACTCCGAACAGCGATGAACGTAATGTTCTTATTCTCAAGAAGCTTTACATGGCATTTGATTACTCTCTGAGGTTTGCCATTGTCTGCAGAGAGGTGGCGGCCGTACAGAAAAATTATATTAATTCAAATAATTTTCTGTCGCTGCTGGGGTTCTTTTTTAAGTCGACTTTTAAAGATTTTTTTAAGTCGACTAAACATATTTTCTCTCTTCAGACCATTCGTTTTCAAATTAGTCTTTATTATATATTTTAGCACTTAGGTGAGAATTACAAAAGCCATTTTAATGGAATAGTCTTCATTTTATCACAGCTAGTTTAAAGTACAATAAAAAAGATCTTCTAACCGAGAACTTAATATTTATGTTAGAAGATTAATTGCCCAAGGAGAGATAGATAAAAATCATCAAAAGACATTGGAAATACTTACAAAAACTTGCGATAAGAAATTATTGGTATCAATAATAATAGAATTTCATATTTTGATTACATATTTTAAAACTGATTTTACCTATGCTGCGAGCTTTTTTATCTGTTACTGAAATGTTCTTGCTATTAAAAGCATATTTTAAACAAATATTTTAAACAGTTAATAAAAATCAGCAGAATAACAGATATTTATATTTTTTTTTTTTAATAATCTCTTGGCAGAGTTAATAGTGCAGACACAGTTCCAGTTTTTCAACATGTTACGCAAACTTTAATGAAGTCCGCGAAAGTGAAAGTGCGTCTACGAGAAGCATGCTGATAAGTGATTCAGTATCGACATCAGCATAAATAAAAAAGTTCCGGCAACAAAAACTATGAAATAAGTCAATTAACGAAGATTTCTCGACAAGCTCTGAGTAATCTGATAGTAGTTGATGTGTTGACAAGCACAAGCATGATAAACACCTTGCCCGAAATCAGAAAAGATAACATTGACATGTATGCTTTTTAAACGTTATGATAACGACTGGCCTCCATGACATTGTAGACTTTGATAGAGTTTGTTGATCATTCAAGGCTCATCTAGGAATTGAGCCCTAAAAATAGCATTACCTGAACTATGCGTCGTTGAATTGTGGTCTGTTCCTTCGGTTGATGTAGTAACACTCCAGACCACATAGACAATTACCAGCAAAACTATGGTTGCAAATGCTATGCAGTTACGTGTAGCCGCCGAACTAGACCAGTAGTGACGTATTGCCGATGTAGAGGAGCGTAGCGAAGCACCATTAGCCGGCCTCAAGCCTGTAGCTAGCGGGCGATACATTATTTTTGGCATATTTTTTATAACTTTTCAGCGCTCTGATTTATTCCAATTGGCACAATTTTATATACTGAGAATTTTTACTTTTTATAATCTCGAACACGCTGCCTCTGCACATGATGCACCATTTAGCAGCTTTGCTGCTATGTAACTTTACTTATTGCTTAAAATTATTTTTGTGAACTCATCCCACACTTAGCCAATCAAAAATAATAAAAACCACTTATTATGCATTCAGCAGATTATTGATAATTTATTTATATCTTCAACAAAACACACCACAACACAACCGAAACAAACTAAATGACAGTTCGCGAAATACTGAAGAAAAGCAGAAAATGTCAGTGCAAATGAGAGGCACTGCAATAAATTAAAACGTTGGGTTTTGTCAGGGCTGCAGCTGCTTGAATAAAGTAGCAATGAAAAGTCTCATTTTTATGTCATAACAAATAGCATGATCAGATTAACCGCTTAGAGCCGCCGCACATTACAGACTTTTAGTTGGCCGATAGTTTGATACTTGATTGGCCGCACCTGGCAAGCCAACTATTTAGTTGGTTGTAAGTGCGCACACTGTGCCCGGATAGTTTGCCAATTGCGGGGTTGCATTTGAGAAATATTCTCATGGGGAGTTTTAAAATTATTTGGCTGTTTTAAGTTTTATAAAATTTTTCGTTACTGAGATATTTTTTGTTGATTTTGGTGCGGGTATGAATATTAAAAATTTTTATTATTAGATTATTATGTAATAAGCAGCATTTAACATTTTGCTGGCATTTACGCTATCTTTTATAACAACAATTAAAACTTGTTTATATCTATTTGCAATCTGCAAAAGGCAACACTTATCCCCATTCATACTGCAAAAAGCAGCACTTTTCAATGAAAAATAAAATTACATACATCAAAAAAAAAAAACGAAATGTTTAATTCGCACCTTACACGGTCAATCATTTGACGTCAATCATTTGTATGTGTTAGTAAATATTTGTTTGTATGCATCACACAGACTCGTTGATGGCTCGATTGACGAAAATCTAAAATTTTTGATATTTTGCAATGCTGGTCAAGCGGATTGATGTGTGTAAGGGCTTGATTGACGGCTTTTCGTCAGTTCGTTTGTTTTTGTCGTGTGGCGGCCATGTCTGCGGAGAAAAAAGAAGCTGAAAAAAAAAGAATTGAGGAGGACAAACAATTTTTTATGTTTTTATTTTTATGTTTTTTAATAGCATTTGCTATTGCAATATATGCGATGCAATCGTCTGTGTCACTCATGGCACGTCTTTATTTCACGAACAATTATGAAGAATGAAAATTTGACGCTATGCTTGATGTGTGTAAGGGATAGCATCAATCCACACGTACACATGCTTGACGTCAAATGATTGACCGTGTAAGGTGCGCATAACTATTTTTTTTTGAGTTAACTGTGTAATTTCGAGGTAATGCAAACATAGTATAACGAGTAAACAAAGTTTAACCAAAAAATGAAAATTACATTAATTAATAATTAAAGCTTTCTCAAAATGAAAATTACACGAGTTAAATCATTGAACTTGTTTCGAAACACGTTAAATCGCTGGTTTGTGTTCTTGCTAATTTCAGAAAAGATATTATTTTATTGATCACTTGAACACTTCCATTTCTAAGTGAAGCTTTAAAATTTAAAAAAATTGTACTGCCAATTTAACCTTCCTATACTCGCGCATACGGTCTGTGAGACCGACGATTTACGTTTGACTTATTATTTTCATAACAAATGACGTTAAAAGACTGTTATTAGCCAATATTATGTAATTAACTAATAATGATATGTTATTAAAAACATTGGACCTAGGAATCTCGGTCTCACAGATCGTACGCGGATATACGAATTACACTATTTGACGCGAGTATAGGAAGGTTAAAGAACTGTCAGTTGAAAGAAGAATGTATGAAGAATTAAAAAGATAAGAAGAGTAAGTCCCCTTTTCCATACGGCAATTTTTCTTGCCAGCAAGTTTACAGTTCTCTTTTGAACTTGCCATTTGTGTTTCCACTCAACAAGATTTCTTGAGCAATTCTGAATAACAATAAAAAGAAGCAACAAAGAAAGAACAGTACAAAAGAAAAATTGCCGGTACGAGCAAGTCTGTACTCGTCCCCTCTCGTCTCGTTTCGATGTCAACAAACTCGACTTGCTCGGCACGAGTTAAATCATTGAACTTGTTTCGAAACACGTTAAATCGCTGGTTTGTGTTCTTGCTAATTTCAGAAAAGATATTATTTTATTGATCACTTGAACACTTCCATTTCTAAGTGAAGCTTTAAAATTTAAAAAAATTGTACTGCCAATTTAAAGAACTGTCAGTTGAAAGAAGAATGTATGAAGAATTTAAAAGATAAGAAGAGTAAGACCCCTTTTCCATACGGCAGTTTTTCTTGCCAGCAAGTTTACAGTTCTCTTTTGAACTTGCCATTTGTGTTTCCACTCAACAAGATTTCTTGAGCAATTCTGAATAACAATAAAAAGAAGCAACAAAGAAAGAACAGTACAAAAGAAAACTTGCCGGTTCGAGCAAGTCTGTACTCGTCCCCTCTCGTCTCGTTTCGATGTCAAAAAAACTCGACTTGCTGGCAAGAAAAATTGCCGAGTGGAAAAGGGGTCTAACTTAGATGAGTTTGGAAATATGGAGATGGGATAATGCAAATTTATAAACATGCTTGACCACAAACAGCCCAGCAGCTTCAGTGATTCATTTGTAAAACATATTTCAAACAAGTTTTTCGTTTTTAATTTTTTTCAATATTTTGCGGAAAAACTTTCACTAATTTATAAAAAAAAAATTCATTTCAAAATAATAAACATACTTAAGGTCTTTGAAAAGGCCTGAAAATACGATTTCCAGAAAAGTGAAACCGAATTAAATAATTTAAATGATGATATGGTGCAGTGTCGCCAGATGAAATTACCACCCAAAATTCTCTTTTTCTCACACTTTAATCTAACAAATTACACTAAAAAATTTCTCAAAATACCACAAATTACCATAAAAAACCTCAAATTATCACAAAATGATAATACCTCAATATACCACAAAATCCCTCAAATCTTCTTATGAAGTATTGTGGTAATTTGGCGTATTTTGTAGTATTTTGAGATATTTTGTGGTATTTTGAGGTATTTTTCCCACGTGAGTGATTTTTATCACAAAATACCATAGGAATTACCATGGTTGAATAAATAAGGTTGTCGCATGGGTGAGAGCGAGTTCCCATAAATGTCAAATCGAAGTTGACATCTCATACAAAATCTGAAAACGAAAATTAATAACATGAAAAGCCGTTGAAGTTGTTGTTGTTGCTTTTCATTGATTTTGACAATTATGGTTACTGAAAAGAGAGTACGATCAGCCACGAGACAACCTTATTTATTCAACTATGGGAATTACCACATCCCACAATCGTTGAAAAATACCATAAGTACTATTTATCGTGATTTTCTGGCAACATAGATGTGGTGTTTAATGCACCATACATATCCATTAAAGTTATTTGTTTTTTAATTCATAATATTTTCTAGCTTGATGTTTATATTATGCACTAAAACTTATGTTTTTGTTTTAAATTACGCAATTGTTTAATAATTGTGAGAAATTCAGAAGCTCTAATGTAATTCCGCATGTAAAGAAAGAAAAATCATGCACCAAAAGTGAATAAGAAAAAGTTGGTATTTGTGACAAGAATATATCTTTATAGGAATAATGATTCTTCATCAATCATGGACTCATTATAATCGCACTTTAGCTCTTTGTTGAAGATTTTTTTTATATTATGTCTTAGACCAGCTTTTTGCATTTGTGGGCTTAGCGTTTAAGATATATAAATTTGAAATAATTTATAAGATAGTTGGTTCTTTAATTTATATTTTTTTTAAAGTCGCGTTTTTTAAACAGAAAAACAACAATGATGATTTTTAAAAACAAAGCTGCCAGACTATAAAACAAATTATGGAGAGTTTTGAAAGACGTTAAAGTTGTCATACTTGTAAAATATTAATTTTTAAAACTTAAATAAATGAAAATATAAAAAAATAAATAACTGGCCATTTCAGCCTTTGAAAGGACTTTGACCTAGCTTCTTATGATCAATTGTGTTGTGCGTGTTATTAAGTTTGTACACAATTGACCGAGAACCGGACCTACATGTTTAACGCCGACTCCGAACGGCGATGAACGGAATGGAATGTTCTTGTTCTCAAGAAGCTTAACATGGCATTTTGATTGCTCTCTGAGCTTTGCCATTGTCTGCAGAGAGGTGGCGGCCGTACAGAAAAATTATTTTAATTCAAATAATTTTCTTTCGCTGCTGGGGTTCGAACCCGGGTCTCCGGATCTCTATTTTAACTTCTTTAAAAAAACGCTGACCTCTGATTTTGCATCGAATTCTTTTTTCGAGAATTTTGATGTTAAAAATAAAAAATGCAGATTTTTTGTATTCTCAACTTCAACTTATATATCAACTACTATAACAATGTTTTTTCAAACTTGGAAGCAATGTATGATGTGTCAAAAAAGTAAACCTATTTTTGTTATCGATTGTTTGAAGCTTTGGATTGCATTGAGAGCTATTATTGTATAATTTTTCATCTCTCAAATAATTAAAACTCGGTTCTCGAAAATAGCCGATACCGAAAAATTTTCGAAACTTACCGAGCGTTTCCACCGCCCGAACGAACGAAGAAATCATTGCGAACAAATCGTAGCGATGAATTCTTCATTCTGGCCAACCGTTTCCACCGCACGAACACAAGTTGCGAACATTGGTAAGTCGCCATCTTGTTCGTTCGTGCAGTGGAAACACTTAAATTCAATGCTTGCGAGCATCAGCGTTGATAAATTTTTGTTTATGCAAACGTACTAAATCGGATTAATTTTGACTACTTTTATGCCTTTTAATTAAAGATTTAAATAAGTATTTATATAAGAATTTATTACATAAAGAATATTATATAAATAATTTGATTATATAAAGTGCTAATAAAATAACAAAGTAAAACAAATTCTTTTACCGAGCGTTTCCACCGCCCGAACGAACGAAGAAATCATCGCGAACAAATCGTCGCGATGAATTCTTCGTTCGGTCCAACCGTTTCCACCGCACGAACACAAGTTGCGAACATTGGTAAGTCGCCATCTTGTTCGTTCGTGCAGTGGAAACACTTAAATTCAATGCTTGCGAGCATCAGCGTTGATCAATATTTGTTTATGCAAACGTACTAAATTTGATTAATTTTTACTACTTTTATGCCTTTAAATTTAGGTTTAATGTAAGTATTTATGTAAAGAATTTATTATATAAAGAATATTATACAAATAATTTGCTTATATAAAGTGCTAATAAAATAACAAAGCAAAAGAAAATTCTTTTGCGTTAAATTTTCAATATATTTTCTTTCTTTTTTCTTTTCCTACGTTATTAACTACAATTTCAATAAATCTACTACCTATGCGCAAATAAGCACTGGATTCGCCCAAAAAGATCGAGCGTCGGCCGATCAGAGCGAACGAAGAAATCTTCGTTCGTTCGTGCTGGAAAAGTGTTTACACTGCGCGAATAGCGCTCGCGAGCATTTTGTAAAAACCAATGTTCCGAACCTTGGTTCGGACCAAACTGTTTACACCGCCTGAACGAACGAAGAAATCTTCGTTCGTTCGGGCGGTGGAAACGCTCGGTTACGTTAAGTTTTCAAAATATGTTCTTCCTTTTTTATTTTTCCTACGTTATTAACTACCATTTCAACAAATCTACTACTCTACACAAATAAACACTGTCGGCCGATCAGAGCGAACGAAGAAATCTTCGTTCGTTCGTGCTAGAAAAGTGTTTACACTGCGCGAACAGCGCTCGCGAGCATTTTGTAAAAAACCAATGTTCCGAACCTTGGTTTGGATCAAAGTGTTAACACTGCCTGAAAACGCTCGGTTATAATACCTTTACATATCCAGATTAAATCAAGATTAAGCGCTTTGAGGAGATTAACTCGCTAATATTGTTGAATTTAAAGAGATTAGCCATACAAAAGCTATTCTCCTCAGAACGAAGATTTCTTCGTTCGCTCTGATCAAAGGAATTTTGTTTTACTTTGTTATTAGCACTTTATATAATGAAATTAGTTATGTAATATTCTTAATATAATAAATTCTTTATATAAATACTTGTATAAATCTTTAATTAAAAGGCATAAAAGTAGTAAAAATTAATCCGATTTAGTACGTTTGCATAAACAAAAATTGATCAACGCTGATGCTCGCAAGCAGAACGAACAAGATGGCGACTTACCAATGTTCGCAACTTGTGTTCGTGCGGTGGAAATGGTAGCGGTATACAGGTAGGTTTGACAACAGGCTATTTTCTCACAAGATCATTCATGGATTGTCAAACTCGTGTTTTTTTTTTGCTTTGTCTTGTATGATTTTTGACAATTCATGTTCGCTGGAAAACTGTCACACCTACCTGATTAATTATACCATGGTGAAAACAGTTGAGATTACAGTAGGAGATTAGGCTAATCTTCTTTCTCTTAATCCTCATATGTAAACGTACTATTAAAGCTTGAAAAACCTATTTTATTTTCTCAGCAATGAGTTTATTTGATATAGCTTGCTTTTCCTGTTTGTTAATAGTATCTTTTATAGAAATGTTGGTGAAATAGACATTTTGAAAATTTCTTTCAAAGTATTGGGTACAAAAAAGTTTCGTCTTCTTGTATCACTATTAAGTGACAATTCGTCACAGTTGCCACCATCATAGAAAAAGTACACAACAATTGAAACATGACTTGGAAATACTTTTTTCTTTTGCTCGTAAACTTTTAAGCCACTAACAGTTTCCTGTGCTATTTAAGCAAGTATTCATATGATAAACGGGCGTTTTACACAACTCGCTTGGTAAAAAACACAGCTAATAACCTGAAATGATAAAATTCTCTGTGAATACTTGACTCAAATCTCCATAAATTATTTATACCAAATCCACCGGACATGCTGAGCGATTTAATTAGAAGCCTTCAACCCTGCAATCTTGCAACACTGAAATGTGAAGATGATTTATTTTTATATACGTTTTCGATATTTATCGATCTTGAAAGAAGAGGAATACCACTATTTGTCACTATTTTTAAAAATTTAAAAAGTGCGCTGCTTTCCTAGTTAAAGTATTTGTTAAAAAACGGGTATCCTTGTGAAAGACTACTAAAAATTTGTTCCCATTGGAACACCGGACCTGTATTGTTGTAAACTACGACCTTCATTATGAATTGCAAAGGATTTGTCGTACCGAATCAGCAAAAAGTGTATCAGATCCAAGTATGGAATTCGTTCATTTGACATTTTCAATTGGTTACCTGGAATTTATTTGCGAAAGTTTACGAGGTACTCGTTAAAATAATTTTATGATAAACACAATGGGTGAAATAATATCCCAGACAGGCTTTAGCAAACATAAATAAAATACGATTTCGGTGTTATTATTTAAAATATTCTCCTCCCGATTCAATATACCTGTTACAGCGATTCAATAGTGATCCAAATGCCAACTGTAGCTCATTTTGCAATATTGCCTCCAGTGCCCGTGTTTTAGCTTTCATTAAATTAAATACGAAACTTGCATCAGAAACATGCATCAGAAACATTTCGATTGATGCAAAAAGTTTACGATGATGATTGTTTAAGTAGGGCAGTTATTTTTGAGTGGCATAACCGGTAGAGAGACTCTGGAGTAAGACAAACACACAGAAAGGCCAAATGATGAAATCATCCAAAAAGTACATGATTTTGTTTAAACATCAACAAACAAAGAGACTTTTCGAATAATTCTTCACAAGGATTTGGGCAAAACAAAAGTCTACAAAATTTGGTCCACACACATTGAATAATTCGTCAATTTTTGGCTCGAAATCAAGTGCATGTACTAAATCATCCGCCATATTCATCTGATTTGGGACTGTGCGACTTCTTTGTTCCCAAAATTGAGAGAATGCTTTTTTAAACGACATTCCTATCATTCAAGCACCTACGACCTGGGCACTGGAGGTATACCCGGAAAATAAGCAGGCGTTTGAATCACTTTTGAATCGCTGTACCAAGTGTATTAAATCGGGAGGATATTTTGAATAGAAACACCGAAAAATAAACAGAAATCGTATTTTGTTTTTGAGAGCCTGTCTGGTATATTATTTTACATACCGTGCACAACTAAATATATTGCATTAGCGTTATTTATAATTCGGTCATGGTAGGTTTTTTGAAATTATCAATTTTGATGGTTCTTTTACGCAGTACTAAAAACTAAGTCTCATACCTGATCTTATGGAATGAGCTCTAAGAAAAAAAAAAAACAAAAATAAAAAAAAGCTGATAGCCACTTAGTTCCATTCAGTTAATAGTATTGAGTACTGGGTATTGGGGCCTTATTTGATTTTTAGGAGTAGTTTTATTTTATTAAGAAACAAGTCCCTAAAATTAAAAATGTCTTAAAAATAAAGTATTATTCACGCTTTCCGAAAGAACATTGTCAATGTTTAAAAAATTTTGCACATTTATTTTAAATCAGCGAATCATATATAACATTAATCTTTTGATATTTAAACAAGAGCGATTTTTACTGTGCTCAGCGCTCTACAAAAGTGTAACTTAAAATAACCGATAACATCTTTTATAACTTTTTGCTCTCTAATTTCAATATTTGCTAAAAGTAAGAATGAAGTTCATTACTTGGTGTACAATCATTAGACTTTTTGTAATAATGCAAAATAATACAGACAAATATTTTAAACTTTTTTCCTATGGAATTTATTATATAGGCAATTACTTTAGACGTATGTTAAATGTTTAATAAAATTAGTTGTTTGTTTTGTTGTTATTGGAACTGCAATCTAGTCGCTGAACACTTATGTGAACTTATTAATGGTTGCTGTCAACTTCTCGGCATTGGCCCCAGCGAATTCGTCAATCTTTTGCTTGTTCTTGATGAAGACGAAGGTGGGCATGCTTGAGATGTGGTATTCCATGGCGACATCTTCACATTCATCAACATCAACCTGTAATGATGAATTAGTTATTAAATGAGTAAAAAATTAAAAATGTACAAATCACTCACCTTCAGCACGACAATTTTGTCAGCGTATTCATTGGCCAATTCAGCCAATTTGGGTGCAATCATCTTGCAGGGTCCACACCAGGTGGCAAAAAAGTCGACAACAACCAGCTTGTCGCCAGCATCATCGAGTTGTTGATCGAAATCGGCCTAGAAAAATAGACATTTTTATTATTCTGAGACATTGTTTTACATGAAATATCTATAGTTTTTATATAATATCGATCGATGCTGTTACTAAACACGTACCTCGATGCTGACCTAAATTTATATGGGAAATAATAGCGGTAATATAGTAAAATTTAGCTCAAGCATGTTCTGCAATTAGCGCGAAGCTAAGTGTAGATTAATTAGTGTGTGATACACGGTCAAACTGGTCGTTAAGTTGCTGCTTTGCATGTTCCTAAAGCCAATAGATTACTTGTGTTAAATGTCAAGAGTTTTTAGAAGTTGGAATTACTGAACTGCCCAGCATGACAAGGATACAAAGCACAAATTATAAAATATAACCTATGGAATGGTTGGCAACGAAAATCTTTTGATTTGTCCTTAAAACTATATAGTTAGAAATTATTTAATACAGAATATTCAATTCAGTGGGGCAATTTTCTTTTTTTTGCGAAAAAAAGATAAACCCCAGAAATGTTCCCCACTCTCCCAATATGTTAAATTTTGTGTAAAAAAAAGGCTAGAGTATTTGAAATTTTTCGGACATGTTAGTGCGAAATGGGCGTGTTTGCCTTTTGTTTCTTTATATTTTTCTGTATTTCTACCTTCAATGCCGCAAATCGTAATTCCAACTTGTTAAGGATTTCACCATTGCACCATATGCAAATGTGTTCGACGTTATCATTTAACGTATAGCCACATTTAATCCAATATTCAGTTCGCGGTTATAATATCAGTTATCAGTCATAGTTGTTCTTATCTCAACAACAAAAACTCCTGCTTACTAAGACATTGTGTGGTGTGCGTTTGTGACAACAACATTGCGACATTGTTTGACTAACTTATATTGGGTCTAGGCTATTCCTTTTCTAATAATTGCTTTTTAACAAGTAGCCAGCGGGTTGGCGAATATGTTGTGTGCCATGATGAACCACGCTTGTTCCTGCTGCTTATCATCAGACATTTATCAAAAAAGTCGATTTGATTTTATCATTTTTAATTCAATAGCATTGACAATAATTGCATTCAACTGTTTAATTAAATTCATATTTAGAGAGCGAATAAATATTAGCACACAAGTTGTTTGTGTCTGACCAACCTACCATACTTGTTTAATGGGTGAAGTATTCGGGGTGGAGGAAGCTTGTTAAAACTTGTAAGATTCTTAATTCCAATATTTATTAGAATTAGAGATTTTAATTCTTGATTGTTTCACAACTCAGACTGAAAAAATGAAGCGCAGCTTTTTGATAGCATGAAAATAGTAAAGTCACGCTTGATGGATTAATGATGTTTATTTGAATATTTGTTTTTGGTTGAGAATTCGTCAGTGTGCAGTCAACTGAGAGGTGAGATGATGAGAGTGAAGTATTTCTTTGAAATATCCAACGATCATGAGCCAACATTAACTCTGACGCAAATTTTCTCGATCCATAGATGATGATGATGTCTCATAGCTAACTTACTACTAATTTGATCATTGTTTTATGTATAAAGATGATTCATGCGTATTTTGTGTTGGTCAAATTTAAATTTGTTGTTTTCTTAGTTTTAGCTTGAATAATGATGTTGAAAAAGTTAAAAAAATCGAAAAGTGGAATGGCAGGTGCCCAAACAAAATATGGGAAATACCCCAAATGAAGACAATTGTTTCATTTAAAGAATATATATCGCACCTGTTCAACAAAAGGGTAGTAACTCAAAATTTTGGAATTTTCACTTTCTATTAAAAAACGATACATAATGATCAACTCTACCCACTGTAAAAATCTCCCATAATTTTGTCTACTCTTTCGTCAAAAAAATACCGTTATGTCACTCTTCATGTCTTCAGAGTAACTACTTATGTATCAACAAAAGAGATTTATTTTTAGTTGCGCCCACGTGTTTCAGGCATTTAGATCGCGGTTTTTCCACTAAAGAGTAGTATTTTGAATTGTTCCTTTACTAACAAGTCGAAATAATATCTCTACTTAAACAAAGAATTTTCAACAAAATGGTAGTAACTCGAAAATTGGTTATTTCTCTACAAATACTTAACGAAATAAAAACAAATCGAGTGTTGTACTGTAGTTAACAAGATATCTTTACGATGGCATAGTTTTTTTTTATATAATATACCTTTAATATTAACATAAACAGTTTTTTGCCTCTACTGAAAAATAGAAAATTTTGAGTTACTACCCTTTTGTTGAACAGGTGCGATATATGAATTTTAAAACACTTGTGCAATTTTTTCTTCAATTCTTTGTTAAAAAGCGTTGTGAAATGTGCTTTGAATATTTTCGAATTTTTTATTCGATTATTAGGAACAAAACGATTAGACGCTATCTATATTTATGAAAATATAAAAAATTATAGAAAGATTTTTAAAAACTTAGGTTTGAAAATAACATTAACATTAAAAAAAGATCACATGGATATAAAAATTGAGATAAAATGTTAAAAGGTTTTTTATATTTTCCAATTAAAATAGCTTTTATTTGTGCATTTAGGGGTAATTAGTATTCAAAATGTTAAAAACGCTACGAAGTGGGCCAGCATGATGTCCTGCGTTAAAAATAGCATTTTCAATGTGAGTTTTGAATGATTCAAACGCAATACTATTGTAATGTTGAAAAAAGGAGAAAAGTTCTTTAAAAACACACTTTATATTTTAAGGTTTCAAGGAAGTTGGTTTATTTAAAAGGGATTCGTTTTTTTATTTTCTTCAATCATAGATCACCTAGGCTCAGTTTGTGTGAAGAATTTTCATAGACGGTGTCGCAAGTCTAATGGAACAATTTGATTGTTAGTTCTGATCCCGCTAATAATTTCAATAGCAGTTGATAATTTTAAATTTTTTTTAACCACCGAGGCAGAGAGAGGAGGAAAAATTACCCTAATAATAATGTTTCGCTTTTCAAGAGTTTCGTATCGAAATTTTCCAGTTCTGAATATTAAAAGGGATCTATTTGGTTAAATTTTGTATTAAACATAGCTGTTAAATTGCGATTACGATTAGTAATCAATGAGATTATTTTTTAAAAAGAATTGTAATGATTATATAATCCTTAAGCAAGAATTTTATGATTAGTAATTGATTACGATTACAAATAATCAAAAAATAATAACGATTACTTGAGATTACGCAAAATAATCAAAAGTAATCAAAAGTAATCAAAAAAGTAATTCGATTACTTTTAAAGATTGTCTTTGATTCTTTTTTGATTATTTTAAGAATTTCAGTCTAAAGTACGGAATATTTTGTGAAAGTGATGATGAAATTGACACAACTGATTCTTCACAGGACACCGTTAAACCCGATTAGTGATCCCAACAGACCAACTCTTCTGCTACTTGCATGACAATTCAAGTGCTGAAATGATTTGGCAAAAGTATGGCTTGGTGAAGGAACCATTTCTTTCATTCAATACTCCTTTAATGCCCTCAGCGCCAGTAGAGAGACTATTTTTTTTGCCGGCATAGTAAACACTCCAAGACGGCAATCATTGTCTGATTTTTCTTTTGAAAAATTAGTTTTTATGAATGCAAATAGTAATTTAAAGTAAAATTGTTTTATTTTTGTTTCATTTATTTACTATAATTCATTATTGTTCTCGTTCTTGTTTTTTGTCAATCTTTTTTTTATGTAAAGTTATGAAATACATAACTTTGTTTTTTTTTTAAATAAAATTTAACAAAATTTTTTGTACCTAAGACTGAAATTCTTAAAATAATCAAAAAAGAATCAAAAATAATCTCGAAAAGTAATCGGATTATTTTTTTGATTACTTTTGATTCTTTTTGATTATTTTGCGTAATCTTAAGTAATCGTTATTATTTTTTGATTATTTGTAATCGTAATCATGTGCTTACGATTACAAACAGAAAAGAATCGTACTTAATCAATTATTTTACCTTTTTGAAAAAAAGAATCGAATAAGTAATGATTACGACGAGTAATCATTACTTAACAGCTATGGTATTAAATTAATTAAATATTCCTTTATATTAAAAATACCTTTATTTAATTGAATTGAATAAAATTAATTTATCTTCAGAAAAATATATATGAGGCATATTTTGTTCTAACATTGAGTCAAGAACGTCGCTATAATGTATCATACATACAAACAATTTTAATCGATTCTATTGAAGATGGAGGAGATAAGTTGCTATTTCATTGGGAATTTTTAGTTGTTATTAAGAGTGTGGTTGTAGTCAACATTGTTTACACCACTTGAATAAGTTGTTTCACATTAACGCTGATTATTGTCTTGATCTAGACACACATACTTAAATTATTGTTTGAAGCGGCTAGCTCAAATTTTTTGAAATTTCTTACATTCAACTCTACATTTTTTGCTTTTCGTTCTGATAAAACATAAGGCTCAGGGTATTTCATAGTATATTTGGGAACTGGACTAGGCGCTCCTTTTTTGGGAGCTACTTAATAAAAATCAAATTTGTAAAATCAAAATTTTGTCTAACAAAAATTGTACGCTATGAAAAAGTGTTTTTTTTTTTTAAATAGCGTTTGTTTTATGACTTTTTATACTTAACTCGAGGCCCCTAATAATGTGCATAGGTGCTAGGCTAAATGGTGCTTAACTGATAGTATCTGCTGAGACTTGTGGTCTATTGGTCTCTTAGCTGCTATAATATTTTTACGTCGTTCTTTGAGGCCTAACTCAATTTCAACAATTAATTTTATACGAGTAAAAATTTTTACAAATTCTCAAAAGTGTTTTGCAGCGTATTTCAGAGATAAGCTAAATCTTTACAGATAACTCGAAATTAAAAGGGCAATGAAAAAATTCTCACCTTCCCTTACTTTCAAATAATTAATTGTCTATATTAGAAATTAAACTGGCACTAAAAATAAGATTTCATTCAAAATTTATTTATAAATTATTGCAACGTGAAAAATGACTTTTAGGCCAAAACTGGTACATATTCAGAAACTTCCAAGTAGCAGTTCCCCCGCCCCTCCATTTTTTACCCACAAGAAAGAAACCTTAAAGAAAGTAGCTTAACCTTTGAGCCCTTTTGGAAAATACCGCCGCGCCAAACTCTTGTGTTCACGGTGACCAATACACATAAAATTACGTCATGGAATTTAAAAGCACGAAAGTGACAAACAAACAACAACAATGGAGCCGTTGTCATCGGAATATTACTTGTTTTTAGTAACCACAATAAAACGTGGTACCACCACTACAAAACTAATACAACGGCTCTTATACAACAAGTAAAGCTCTGGCTAGTTTCAAGTATAAAGCCAATAAATTAATAATTTATAATTAATTAGTTGAATCCCATTGAGAACGGGCTGCTGTAGTTCATATCTTTCGATGAAAAACGTACAGCAACCTCGAGGGATTTTTTTCGCAAATCATGCTATGGAGATTAGCGTGGTGTGGAGTGGAGTGGTACTAATGCTGACAGCAACCAATTGGGAAAATATTAAACTTGACAAATTACATATAAATTCTTCTGGAAGTTTGTAGAGTTGCACATTATTTCATCACTTGATTGACCTGACCAAGTTAAAAAAATAATAACGCCGCGGCCTGCGTCGCCCACCAAGCGATGTATGATATCATTTTCCCCTATTGTTCTGATTAAGAAATTACATCTGAATATATAGCCAGCCACTTGATTATCCAACACAAGATTATTTTAAATCAAAAGAAATTTTCACTTAAATGGTGCCAAATTGAATTCAGGCGTTGCGGCTTTTTTTTTACTCACCTTGCTCTTGACGACATACACCATTTTTAATTGAATTGGTAGAAGAGTTGAAACAACAAATATTAATACTTAAATATATTAAAGTGATTGTGTCGATGGACTAAATTCACAAGGCAACCAAACACGGAGAAGTTAACTTTCGGAATGTCGAATGCGGCAGAAAAGAATTGTAGAAAACGGATGAAATGATGACGAAAGCATAGGCAACAAAAGCGCGCTTGCGACAACTTTGACAGCTGCTGTCAAACGCGCTGGCATGGTCGAGTAGGTAAGAAAGAGATAGTACGCTATTGCTATGGTGTAAAAGAGCGCGACTAGAGGCATATCGTTTTAAGCGCCATCTGTAATTGCAGTTAGTCATTTAGGTGGTGGTTCTTGTACAAAATATCTTTTAGTTCAATAAAATTAATTACAATAATAAAGAGGAATAAGTTAAACATCGTTTTAATCCGACATTACCAATAAAGAAACGGTTATTTAATTCAAGTAATTTACAACTTGTTTGAATTAATTTTCTATAGTTAGTTGGAATTAGCTATTTAATGTTTATAACTATCACTTGTTGGTTTTGTGGTCATAAGGGCTCTGTCGTCCGATGAAATTTGACAAACGCATCGAGAGTATTTGGTGCTTTCGAGGTAAGTGCACTGCTAAATACTGTTGTAGCTTCCAACATTTTGATTTTAAGTCAATATTCAGTCAATTTTTAATCATTGAAGAATTCTTAATGATGCTGATGTCGATAAGATTAGCACCAAAGGCTGTTTTTTTAAGAGCTTGAAAACTTTAAATAAGAATACAAGACAGAAATATTGTTGGAGTGAATTTTTTATTATTATAATCTGATAGATAATTTCATGGCATTTATTTTTTATATATGATTTCCGTCATATGTCCACCTCGGCTACGAGTTACATAGTCCATTCGAGCAGTCCAATTTTTCATTACTTTTTCCAATAAATCTAGCCGTAGGGCGCCAATGTTGGCTTGAATATTGGCTTCCAATGCTTCAAGAGTTGCTGGTTTGTCGGCATAAACCAATGAATTAACATAACCCCATAAAAAGTAGTCGAGAGGCGTTAAGTCGCACGAACGAGGCCAGGTAACAAGACCACTTCTGGAAATAAAGTTGTCACCAAATTGATTTTGCAATAAATTGATTTCTAAACGCGCTGTCGAAACAAAAAATCAGTCAGCATGGCTCGATAGCGCTCTTCATTCACTGTAACTGCAGCTCCTTCCTCATTTCGAAAGAAATTAGGACCGATGATGCCGCCAGCGTCATGTTGATTCGTTGATGGCTTCTTTTGAATCGAGAAGAGTAAAATTAGTGCGAAAATGATCAATAACTCCACGAATTGCTTGCTACTAGGCCGACTTTGTTGACCGTAAAATGGACGAAGTGCTCTATGAACTTCGCGAACAGATTTATTTTCTCAAAGTAAATTTCTATAATTTGGAAGCGTTGTTTTGGTGTTCAACGATTTATGAGGAACTGCCAAACCTTACTGAACAGGAACGTCAAAACAGTTTGACATTCTCACATGTCAAACCATAGACAACAATCATTGAACCTTCTAATGCTGCTAAAAAAACACCCGTTACTTCTACTCTTTCTAAGAACCGATACCTTGTGAGTTTACTCTCTGGACACAACTTGCATTAAATCTAGGATTAGCAGATATATATTCCAGCAAAACGGAACAAGAGAAAAAATTGTATAAAAACAGGAGATTTTAAAATAAAAAAAAAAAGTTATTTCGTAAACAATCGTCTTTTATGGATGAAAGTATTGAAGGCGTTGCAGCCAGTAAACAATTTTTATATTATTTTCGTAATGTACATGTGTGTATGGTTATATATAGAAAATGTTATGCAAATCCGACGAATATTGTCGAAGTTACACGAACATGTGTATATCTTTATAAAGATTTCTCGGAATGTTTTTCTTAGGAGTACGAAAATTTAAACACGATTTTTTCAAAACCATGCCGGTTTCCAAGATTTTTCGAAAACGGCTCTAATCTAGTCTCTAATTAATACTTGTAAAAGTTTTTTAAGTATATTTTTTAAGAAATTAATGAATGGCTTCTTCCTTCTGATAAATATTTTGCATTTTATAAACAATTTAAGACATAAATTCATGTTCAAAATCCACTTCTGTTTTTTTTTTTTTAATTTTTGAGAAGCCATCATTTTGCCAAAAATTAATATTTTGCTTATTTAACCCATTAAAGATAACGTATGATATATCATACGCGATGAACATTTTTTTTACGCATTTTTCGAAAATTCCTCAAAAATCTACCGACAATGTAAAACTTTTGATTTCGACAGTGTGAGAAAGCTAAATGTTAGCTTTTTCAAAAAGCAGTGAAGTTGAAGCCAAAAGCTCTTTTGTTTACATTTATTGCGCCAGTTTAGTTCAGAATGATGAGCCCATCGAGTTCTGGTGGTGAGCATTAATGGGCTAAGAAAACTCTTTATTTTTTTTCATTTCCATTTTCATGATCCAGTCCAGAGATATTATGCTCACAGTAAGACACTTTTTTAGAGGAGGAGCTCCCAGAGGTCGGCACAGCAGCTTTAAAGTATTTATTTTACTAATAACGAATTTTAAAAGTATGCTAAAAAATTACCTCAATATGTGTTAAAATTTTTACGGAATTGTCCACCCAAGGAAAAATACGTGTACAAATTTTTACGTAAGGTACTCCCAAAAATTTTAAAATCAATTTTTTGATTTTTGGCATATCCTTAAAAAAAGAGAATAAATATTCGAGATATAAAAATCATATATGTAAATGGTCAGTTAATCCACAAAATTAATCTTAATTTATCCACTCTTCCGTTGATAATACACTCCTCTTCCATAATCCTATTTATTCCCCACATTTTGCATATTATCATTTATTCGACATATATTCAGTTTTAACTTTATTACTTTGTACAACAAATTTTTTAATTTATTTTTCTCACAGATCAATACGTGTTCTTTTTTAAATATTCTTAAATTAATTAAACTAATTAAGTATCCACTACCTAGCTCATCCATGATGGGTGTTGTAAGTAGAGGGCGTAAGTATCGTTGCCTGGTTAATATCGCTGTTGCCAGTTACCACACCAACGCCAACACCACAAGTAACCGCAGCACCAGCACCTAATGTCCCACCGCTGTTCCTGTGAGCATTTTCATAACCTCCATAGTGCCCATAAAACTCGGCACTCTCTCCAATTAGATGGGAAGCTGTGCTATTCTCATAGCCATGTTGGGAGTGCTTAGCAGCTATGTGCGGTGGCCCAGTATCGAAGTATCCAACACCGCCATAGCTGCTGCTTCCCTCATAGAAGCCACCATTCATAAATGTGCCATATTCGTAGTCGTAAACTTGGCCTGTGGCTTCACGTTTCTGAAGTTTTGATTCTCGTGCATAGTACAAATCGTAAGACTCGCCACTTTGATCGTAGACATGTCCTTGGGCAGTATGTGGATGACGCTTGTTCAAACTCTCACTCAACTTGCACTCTGCATCTACGTCGCTCATTGTTGTTTTTATTTGCGAATAATTGATAAATTCTGGTTCTGGCGCGGGCCCTATGGGCAAGGCGTTCTCATAACCACCAGTGTAAGCTGGTGTGGATGAGACGTTGTTGTAGTTAAGACTTGTGCAATTGTTGTTGTAGCAACTATTTGTCTGTTGACTCTGGGGATCGGCATAGTAAATCGCAGAGACTTCACGATGTGGATGGGTGCAAGTATACTGCATGGACGCAGCGGGAAAGTCAACTGGGGATTTTTGCATTGAACTCGGTGTGGATGGTGTTGTTGCATGATAGACGGGGTAATTGTACGTTATGTGCTGATGATTGACTGTAAAAATGTTTGCCGGTTCGCAATTCGGGCTAGAGTTTTCCAGCGAAGAGAAGTTATTGGAGCTGTGATTCTGGTGGCCGACCGCAGATGGTATCCCGAAACTGGCAGTTTGAGTTGTGGAACGTGTCTCCTCTATGAAGCAGGTGCAATGGCTGTAGGTGGTGCACTTGCCACAAGCTGCAAATTTAAAGAAGTTTTAAGTTAATCTCGAGAGATACATCTAAGGTATTCATGCTTACCATTAAACTGATAGATTTCCAGAGCAGAATGAGTGATTGGATTTGCATTGCGCTTAAGTATTTGACCTAAAAAGTTGCTTTGAGGCTGCAAAAAAAAAATTAGCAAGGATCAGTTTTTTCAAATTTAAAAACCTACCTTGACACTCTTCAGCGCACCACCTACTGCCGCATTGATGTTCTGTGCCGACTTTCTTGTTGCTGCTCGCCCAGACGTATTTCCTCTCCCAACGCCCAACGATACCCGACCAAAAGCGCGCTTCGACACGCTCGAGTTTTTTGGATCGGGTCGTTGATGATCGTGAACGCCTTTCGATTGAAAAAATATCGCATTTCCAGAATGACGCCAGAAGTGCGTCACCGGATAGCCACAATGACCACGACAAGGTTTTATTTCCAGACGTCCACCACGGCAGGTTTTGTTCGGACAAGGTTTCCCTTCCTGTTTTCGTCTGGCCTTATCACATATAGCTGGACGTAAATTGATTTTCGTACCATTGGGCAACGTACAGTTCTGAGTACAAACGAAGACACCGAGGCAACTCTTCTTGAGAATATTCACATTGTGATTGTTGGTGTTACGCATAGCCCAACCGGAAATGTGCTTCTTAGCTTCCTCATTATTGGCGGGGTAGATGAGCCGAACATGCCCATCAGACCATTCGGAAAAATCATCAAAATCTGCTTCGGTTACTTGCGGCACAATGGCATCGTTAATATCCCAGTCATGCTTGCCTTTCTGGTCCATGTTCTGGTGTTTTCTCGTATTGCAACAGTAGGCATTTCTGAAAAAGTAATAAGGAGAAGAGCGTGATTGTAGAGGATTGAATTTCGTTTAGCAAAGAATTTAAATTTAAATTTGTTTATTACATTACAAGCCGCCCCAAACCCATTAATTCGTCCTTAACTTGAAGCGGGTGGACTTAAGTACGTAACTCCTTTTTTATCATATAATACTTCATATTAATCTTTGGTAAGATTTTGTCCCAAACTAATTTTTAAGAAATTTTTTAATACATAACTTTTTAAATCGATAAAATTATCTTTTAATATATTTGAGTTGTTTTTTAATATTTCAGCTTTATCAAGTTTTAATGGGATAAACAATTCTTCACTTTGAGGAAAGACCAATAAACAACGGGAAGACCTCATTTAAATCTTTTTAGTATAGACAGGCAACGCCAAAGCCTGTACATTTTCCCTGTATATAGAATGAAAACAGGGCTTTATTTCGGTGAGTGATCCTTTTTGTAATTGTTTTTTAAAATAAACAACTCTAAAAGATAGTTCTGCATCACTCAATAGTTCTGACATATTGTGTCCTCTTTTATTTGAAATTCACTTACCCTAGTTTCTTTTAGTATTATGATGACTGGATGGCTTAAATGAACTGATTGCACCAGAACCCAAATTCAGTTATGTATAACCAGTGTTGGCTTCGATGCTCAAAAATTTTGGAGCTCAACATTTTTTTTCAACTGCTAATGTTGAATGGATCAAGTTTATTTATTATGTACAAGGTGGGGCAAAAGTAATCACACTATTGGATTGGCGCCAAATATCAATTCGGTTTTGACATTTGTGAAGTACACAAACGCAGAATACAAATCGACAAGCCATGAATCGGTTTAATCCGCAAGAACGCGGAATATTTGTTTCCATTTTTTTGCGCAACAATTTGTCGGTTGTGTTGGCGCAGCGTGAATTACGTCGCAGATTTCCTGGCAGTCCGACAACAACTGGACAAACACTGCGGCGTTTGAATAGACTGGGACAACACGAAATCTTCCCAAGGCTGGCCGGAGCAGCCGTTCTGCTGAGAAGATCGCTGCTGTTACCCGAGTTGTCGAAGAAGAGTCCGGAACATCGACCAGACGACGTGCCACGCAATTTGGCACTAGCCGGCGGTCCCTTCGCAGAACTTTGGTGAAAGATTTGAAGATTTTCCCTTACAAAGTGCATACAGTGCATCAGCTGTTAGCTGTTGACCGCCAACCACGTGTAACCTACGCTCAAGCCATCCGGAATCAACGAAGAGGTGGACGATTTTTCATCGAAAATTATCATGAGTGATGAGGCTCATTTCCATCTTTGCGGCTACGTGAATAAAAAAAATAATCGTTTCTGGGGCACCGAAAATTCCTGTATCACCCACGAAGAACCATTACACCCGCTCAAAGTTACTGCGTGTGCTGTTTACGCTGGAGAAGTCATCGGGCTATTTTTTATTTTTTTTTTAGAACTCTTTTTTTTGAACGCTTTTTCATCCTCAATTGGATGAATTGGGACTGGAGAACATGTGGTTTCAACAGGAAGGTGCAACGGCGGACACTGTTTGAGCCACAATCGATATTCTGAAAGAAGCATTTCCGGGTCGCTTAATCTCTCGTTTTGGTGATTTGCACTGGCCGGCCAGATGATCCGATTTAACCGCTCCAGACTTCTTTTTATGGGGTTTTTTGAAGTTGCGGGTGTACGTCAACAAGTCTCAGACTCTTCAAGCTCTTAAGGAAAATATTCGCCAAGAATGCGAGAGCCTTTCGTTCGAAGTTCTGGCAAGAGTGATGGAAAATGCTATAAAACGAGCCCGTATTATCATCAGCTCTTGCGGCGGCCACTTGGCCGATATCATTTTTCCAACTTTATGGAATAAATTCTAATGGATTGAATAAACAAATTTCACAAGCAAAACCAAAGTTTTTCATTAACAAAAAAATTACAGCAAAAGAACATTGGGTGATTACTTTTGACCCACCTTGTATCAACAAATATTTCAAACAGTTAAATTTTATTTTATAAAATATTCATAGGTCATTTTAAGCAGAAAAGTTTTCACTTTTAATGTTAATGCAGCCATTTTTAAAATGCAATAAAAAGTGTTTACGTTAAAGTTTTCACTTTTAAATTACTTGGATTATCTTGGATAACTTTTACTATGATTCAAGATTATCTCATATACAGATACCTTTAAGTATCTAAGAGTACAGTCCGACGCACTGTCGGAAGAAGACATCCAGTACAAGCCCTACTTGATACTTAGATATCAGTTAATGACGGAAACAACTCGAGGACAGCAACCAACTCCGGCACAAGGACTTTTAAGCAAGTTGAAAATCTGAAAATTTTAGATAAACCGACGAAATGTTCGGTTCTGTGAGTTATGAACAAAGTTTCCAACAACTGTCATGGTTTTGAGAGTTTTCCCTCATAAACTTGGGGGCTAAGTCTGTTGCGTACATTGAGGTTTTGGAAATAGTTGGAGAAACCCTGGAGAGTTAACGTGTGTGTTAAAGATCATACGTTTGCTAACCGCACTGCGCTTTTTCACACAAAGTCACAACAACGCAAGATCGGATGTACGAGTCTTCATGATCGCATAATCCCAAACATAGGTGACAACTAGCTCCTCGGATCTTAATCATTTGGATTGCTACGTATAGGATGTTTTTGGACGGAAACTACTAAACATTCCCATTAATGCACTTGATTCCCTTAGAGCATCTATTACCAGAGTAATGACGGATATGCAAGAGGATCATTTGATTCAGGCTTGTAAATGTTTCCAGCAGAGAACTGAAGTGATTGCCGCTAAATGTGATTTATCTAATAATTGTAAAACCAAAGAGTTCCCATAAGTTCCCTTAAAAATTAATCTATGAAAGGAAATATATGAGTTTTCGGTTTGAAGTCAACATATCCTCAAATACCTGACGCATCCTGTACCTAACCGTGCTCTGTGAAACCATACTCACGATTTTAATTGGTTAATACTATAAAAAAAGATTGAAGTTATAGCAAAAGAGGGGCATACAGGCTATCAACTGGGAGTAAGTGACCAAAGATCACGGAGAAAATCAAAATCTAATCAAATAAGACCAAAAATCTACTGATAAATAACCTAAATCTACGTTTTCATCTTTGCAATAGCAAATTGTAATGGAATGAACTCTTTCAGATATTTGCTATTCATTTTCTGTTGAAATTGCACTGAACAATTGTGAATTTTTTTCTGTACAAAAAATTGTTCTGGGAGAGATGAGATATATTAATATTTGATCGGCTTTATGTGGGAGATGTGAACACACAAAGTGCTACATATAAATCCAATAAAAAAGCTTTGTCGTTTTGTTGTAAAACACAGTAAAAACGTTGTTGAGTAATTTTTACGATATCAAATTCTTACTCTTCTTAAATTCTATAAAGTAAAATGTTCGCTCAGGTGTCATTGCATAAATAACCACATGGCCAGTCTTTGGGACCATACCTTAAGAAAATAACACTGCTCTCAATGAAGACATTTTACAAATTCTTTAAATAGACAAACTTTGTTCAGTGATATCTGATACGAAGTGGCTCTTCCGGCCACTCTTCCGTATTGATATTCAAATCCGCTGTTGATCAAATTCTATGCTGATCGCATCGCATCGGAGGCATACTTTGAAATCGAAGCCAGATTGCTTCTAAGCCACGCTAGACCGCATCAGACCCAAAAATGATCATAGCAACAGAGACAAAAAGTGTGGGAGATTAATCGCTTCAAATTCCCAGAGATTTATAGAACTATTACAGTTAGAGGCACGAGTCTGTCTATCTGTCCGTCTGTTTGTGCCCATGAGCGCGTGTATAATTAGCAATAAATTGTTGTGTTAAGTATTTTGTACTGATCGCTATGGTTTTGGCTTATTAAGCAGTTCAAGCATTGAAGTACTTAAGTACGGAGAAGTCAGCAGGTTGTTGTTTTCTATTCAGGTTTATTGATTTAAGCTCTTGAGTGTGGTCCATGCACTGAGCGCCGCATGAGATCGCATTTAAGACGTCTAAAAGGCTAAATCAGCAATTTGTTTATACCTGCTGTGGTCTGTCTGTCTGTCTGTCTGTTTGCTCGACCACTAGACAGTCTTGATGGCTGGCGTTGCGTTTGCTTTAGAAATCCTCTTTTGCTTTTTGTTTTTGGAAACCATCGTTGTTGTTCTTCAAAACATGCGTTCTTTCTTTCGTGCGGTAATTTCGACTTTATATGTCTTTTTGACACTTTTTGTTTGTTCTTATCAGATGCTGATAGTGACTCCGACTCTACTCTTTGAGGTGAGTCTTTTTCTTTTTGTGTAGGAACACAACAACTTTGTCACCTACAACATGTTTCCCCAAAAACATTTACACGAGCACTCACAGAGTGAGTTCTAGTTATTATCTGGACAATAAATGACTTTATTTCCGAGTCGACATTGTTTGGTTTGGACAACAAGGGCCGATCAAAGCGTTAAATACTGATGAGCGAGAGTTAATCGTTGATGCTTTTTGTGGTCAACAGCCGTGTTGTGTGGTCTAGTTTGGGCCGCTGTTGGAGCTCTTTCTCTAATCCGTTGGGTGATGTATGGCGCGTGAAATGCCATTAACTAAGTTGTTTCCAAATTGCTTCGACATTCGTGGTTTTGACTTAGAGAATGTTATTCACAGCTGGAGTATTTTTGGATTTTTTTCTTTTTATGGTTGTTTTTCTCTAATGGAGAGGAGAAGAAGTGGTTGAATTATTATTCCAAAGAAAGTATGAATAATTGTATTAACGTTAACAGTTATGCGTGGAAATTTCGAGTACTTAAGGAATATATATTTTTTTTTTTTTAACTAATATATGAACTGAGGCATGGAGAGTAAAGAATCGCTCGGGCTTAAAATATGGTTCGGGTTATAAGATTGTTATTTAGAGTTTATTTTTGGATAAGACTATGTTCGTAAGTGTTAGCGAAACTGTTTGAATGTTAACTTTTTATCTATTGCTCCCCATTATTTAAATATTTTTTTTTAGATAAAAATGATTTTTTGTCCTTAAAAATGATTTTGGGTTACGGTAAAATAAACCTATTTGTGGCTAACTCTGCTCAAATTTACTAAAATTTCTTATTGAATATAACTTAAGCCATAGTCGGAGGGGTCGATATGTATTCCGGTTATGGTTGTCCTATGATCAGGGGCATTACGAGGCATTTCGAAAATACAGGTTAACTATGATTTTGGCGTCCCTATCTTCATATACTTAATTTTCAAAAAAATTATTGTTTAGATCAAGATATATTTTTAAATAACATCAAACATATTTTGTATTAAATCACTTTAAATAAATGAAGTTAAATATTTTACTATTTTTAAAAAGTAGTTTACTAGTAAAAAAGTAGTCGCCGATTTTTTTTTTTTTAAATAAAATATTCATTGGTTTTAAAAAACCTTAAAAATAAGATCATATTTTTAAATATTTGATGGAACAAAGAAAAAGCCATCTTCTTGTTTTCTTGTTTTGCACCCAGACAATTTAATTTTCCTTTTTCACTCATCACCGCACTAAATTCAAAAGAATTGCGAACTGTTAAGGACGGGCATGGGTCTGCTACGCCTGCCCCAAGGGACGCCTCTGCCTATGATTTACGAAAATCCCAAGTAACCCACTAAGACTGAATAGTCTCCAATCTGCTCTTATTGTTGTCTTTGATCATAACAACATTTGGTCAGAACTGTCTTTTAAAAAATTCAGGATCAGGATTAAATTTATTTTCAGGATCAAAATCGCTTTTTAAAAATTTTAGTTTTAAACTTCTGTAGATTTTAATCATACTATTCCAAGTTATGGTCTTTAAAAAATGTTCCCTTCTAAATTTTTTAGCTTAAACCAGTTGGATAAATTCATATCAAAACAAACGCTATAGTTTTTTTATTTTCAAAAAATTTTATGGGATAATTTAAAAAAAGAACTATAGGAAAAAAATATACGATATTTTTAAAATAAAAAATATTTATTAATATTTTGAATACGATTTAGAATTTTGGATCCAATGCATGGGTAGTTAGGGAAATTCAAATGTTGCGTTGGATACACATTGTTTTTACGTCTATTCCTTTTACAGTCAAATACAACTTTTCGAATCAAATACAACCTTCTACATTTAAAATTAAAAAAAAAAATGTGAAGAATAAAAAATGAGGTAACTCTGTATGAAGTATAGATATATAAAATAAGAGGGGAATAATATCAATAAAGTGGTTACTTTTTTTAGGGAATATTTAAAACAGGAAAAGAACATTATGTGACCTGTTCTAGGATCGCAAAATACGTTTTAAATTTGAAAAGACCAACTTATTGGTTTTGTAATTTTATACCACTTTCAGGAGGTATAATATAATATATATAATATTCCTTCTACTTCAAGGAATTTTGAAGACATAATTTGTTGTTAACCTAAAAAAGTTTGATAAACGCCAGAACAAAATCACAAGTAGGCCAAAAATAGTTTAACTTTTTTTACTTGTTTTTTTTTCAGAATAAATATTTTGAAAACAGACGGAAAATTGTTAAATTTGTCAAACTTATAGGTGGTTTTGGGACCAGACATTCAAAATAAGTTTTTACTTTTCAGTACTACATATAATAGCTAGGGGAAGAGAGTGCTTTAGTACAAAAAACGTACAATATATATTTTTACACACCTGCTACTTTTATATAAATCCGCAGAATATGGCCTATTGCGTGCAAAAATGCCGAATAATCCATAATGGGCCTAAAGGTTGAGAATCCGACATTTTTTGTTTTTTTTTTGGGATAAAGCTGAAACTTTTTTTAATTAAATTTTCTCAATTATTTTCTCTTAAAATGTTACTTTGAGAAAATATTTAAGTTATTTTTGCTCATAATAATAATAATAAAAAGGGCCATTTCAGCCCTTGAAAGGACTTTGACCGAACTTCTTATGACCAAATTGTGTTGTGGGTGTTATTAAATGTTTGAACACAACTGATCGAGAACTGGACCTACAAGTTTTATGCTGACTCCTAACGGCTAAATGTGCATGTTCTCAAGAAGCTTTACATGGCATTATTTACTCTCTTAGGTTTGCCATTGTCTGCAGAGAGGTGACGGCCAAACAGAAAAATTAATTCAATTGAAGAAAAAACTTTCTGTGTCAGATGGAATTGAACCAAGGTTCTCTGGCGTATGGGTCACACACTCTACCCACTGCGCCACGGGTGCCATTTTGTTTGGCAGTCAAAATATTATTGACTTAAGGCTTAGAAATATTGTTGACCAAAGCACTAACTTTTATCTTTTCGATAATATTCGAAGGGAGCATATTGAATGGTCAAATTTAAAATTTGAAATTCTGACATCGTAATACCATTCCATTCCATTCCAAGAACGAGTTTGTAAAATATATATTCAGGAACGGAAGGGTCTAATAAAACTTATTTCAAAAATATTTTTTAGGCAATTCTCAAAATTAATGATGGAAACTTCTATAATACAGCCATAACCATAAAGTTTTTTAAAATTTATCATTTTTACAACTCTACACGCAAAGAAATTTTTCGTTTACCGCAACTGAAAAATTCACCAACTACATTTCGTTTACGAATTGTATTTGCCGCAAACGAATATTCAGTTGTTATCAACTTCAGTTGTTATAATTTGCTTATATAGTAACAATTTGTCCAAAAAGTAACTCTGAACTATAAGCGTTGTGTTTATACAGCGAAGGGAAAAATAAACCAAGTTTTCAGTTGGGAAAAACAAATTTTTGAATTGCTGCAATTTAAAAATCACTCGCGTTTATGGCAAACGAAATTAATTTCCTGCAACTAAATGACGGGTTTCTCGCAAGTGACTATTATTATGACAACTGTTGAAACGTTTGCAAATAACGATATCAAGCACGACAAACGAAGTTCGTTTGCGGCAAAGCGTCTTTTTTTCTTTGCGTGTAGAGACAACCTTGAAAGGGCTTGGAATTCCAGATATCGGATATTCAGTTAAAAACATTCGTCCATAGAGCTTTTTAGCGACTTTATCAGTAAAATACTTTTTCTTTTCCATCATTAACATTTTCTTTTAGATTTTAATCAAGATGTTGCACCTATTCAGTCAAGTCTGTCTCGGTTTGAAAATCGGCTGATAGCGGGAAAGAAGGAGCAATTGAGTAAAACATTTGTAGAATGTTGTAAGCGTTGCGGAAAGGTCTATAAATGAACATGTGAATTTTAATCTAATACAAGTGTTATGTCTTTATCTCAATCAGGTCAAGTTGTTAGACAATCCACAACCATCCACAAACTTTTTTACCACCAACTACAACCACGAAGGGCCAATATAACAGTGTTGGCTTTAGGTCCCCTTAGCGCTTAAGGAGACCTTAAGCTTAATAATCATTTTAACAGTGCAGAAAACACAGTCGCACTTAAGGGTTCCTTAAGCTGCCAATATTGGACGCTTAAGATCTCCTCAAGAATCAGCTGTTTCACATTTTTTCAATAAGAAAAATGGAATCGCGTTTGTTGAAACGAAAAAATTTACAAGTTAATTCTGGCATTCAAGCATTCAAGATAAGTGATCATGGTCTGGCCGGGACAGGGAAAACTCAAAAATCACTATACAGATTCCTTTAATGATATCTCTGTCCGTCATATTCTTCTTTTTGGACGAAAACAGGCTATGTTATAAAACAGTATTTTTTTAAAATGGTCAGATAATGGGAAAATGCTTACAAACAACGTGTTCATCAGCACAATATTATTCCGAAATGATTATGAAAGTCAATGTGATCATGTTAGATAAGGTCCATATTAATTTAAACCTAAACTATTGTATTATTATGGGAATAAATTTGTTAGTAAGACCTATGGAAAGTAGAATTAATAAAGTAATTCTTAATAGCTAATAGGCCGGGTACACCATTTAGTTGTGAACAAGTTAACAATGGAAAGTAGAATCAATAGATTAAGTCTTAATAGGAATTAAACCGGTAAGTTGTACACTGTATATCATCACGGAACATTATGAAGAACTGACTGAAGAATTGATTGTGAAGATTGTACACTTTATATCATCACGGAACATTATGAAGAATTGAACAAAATTATTCTTCATGACATTTCTTGAAATTTGAGTTTGTGTCAAAATCTGAATCATAATTTTTAAACTATTGCTTACTTGGACCCAAGAAATTCCTCTGCAAAAGGTAGGCTTTTATGTTTTTTGGGGCACAAAATAAAAATATTAAGTCGGAATTTGAAAATTGTAACAGCGGCTCCGACGGATTTTTAAATTTTTGCATTCGCAATTGCGAGTGAATTACTAAAATTTCGGAAATTCAAAATTCTGAATATTCAGATTCGTGAGAAGCGACCCCAAAAACCCTCGAGTAATACTTTTTTCATTTGAGTTCATTCATTTTATTACTTCTATATATCGCACACCCTTTTTAAAAGCGACACAACTCAAAATTTTGAAATTTTCAGGAGTGTCAAAAAACTATTTCGTTTTCAAGCAACTTCATACAAAAGAAGGATATAAAATGATTTTTTAATAATTAACTACGGATGGGATTAAAACAAAAGTTTGACAGTCGATGGAGATGTGGATTACGAATTGATTTATATTAAAAAGTCTAAATTGAAAAATTTTGAGTTGTGTCACTTTTGAAGAGTGTGTGCGATATGTCGTTAAAGTTCTAATTAAAATTTTTTTTTTTTGGATTTTCGTCCATTTTCACTTGGAACTTTAAAGAAAATTTAAATTATTAAAAATTAATTTCATTGTAATAAATAATTCTGAAATAATTAAAATTTTAGTCTAATTTATGTGAGAGCTACATCGATAAACTTTCATTTTCCCCACCTGGGTGTCAAAAATTATAGTTCTATAGTTATATAAGAAAATGTTTTGACGAGCTACCTCATCATTGCTTATCTTGTCACTTCTTTCTTTGGATAAGATCACTCTGGGTGATGCACCCAAAGGGATTAAATGTAAAGAATGTGTTTTTTCTTAGATGGGTCAGGCCCTCGGTTTGAGTTTTTATTTGCAAAGAAGTCAAATGAAGACAATGTTCCTAGTCGGAGTCTTTTTCAACGGTTATAACCAAGGATTCAATGGATGTACGTCTGAAATTCCCGCTGAAAAATGAAAAGTATTCCATTTATTTGAAGTTTCTAAGTTTTTCAAGTCCATGAATCTGTTGCATTGGAACCCCATTTTCGATCAATTTTGATTTTAATTTTTTATATTGTCATTTTGGTTTTCTGCCATTCTATTCGACTCTGAAAACGTTTTTGCGTTTAAATATTGTTTTTATTTTATATTTAAACTTTTGTTTAACTTACAAAACAACCATATTCCACTTGAAGTAACAGACGCCAGATATAATCCACCAATTTTAAAAAATCTTGATGATTTTCCTTAAGTTTTTATCTAATCCTTATTTTTTGTTTACAACTTTTTTTCTCAAATTTTTTCCCATTGTTTAAAATATTATCGCAAATTTAACAATTTTCCTATGCTAGGAAATTACAGCACACAGGCAACCACCACCACCACCACTACCACAAATACTCATGGGCACACACGTACACGCACACACAATATCAATTTAATTTTCTACGCCAATTTTGCGTGCAACCGTTACGCGAGTATGTCAACGATAACGTCTTCCGTAATCAGTGGACGATTTTCGCGTTATTGTTTTCGTGGCTTTTCCGTGTCGCCTAGAAATTAACACCAACTCGCACGGAGCTCAAAGACAACAAAAGCGAAAATTAAGTGAATAAAATACCCCGAATGAGATATTTTTTGTCTGCCGATTTAGGTCTTTGTCAACCTTTAGGCTCCACCTACTGACACCCCACCCGCATAAATCGCAACTCCACACACAAGATGCCAACTCCAGCAACAACAACAACAATACAAAAACATAAACAACAACAACAATTCGCTTAGCTTAACTCGCTTGGTTGTATTGTAATCCCATGCCTGGTATCACGTTTTTATCCGCTCACAGTTGAGTTCTGGTTTTGTTATTTTTTTTTTGCTCTTGTGGCTTTCCAGTTCCCAGCTGTCCGTAGCTGCTAAAGCATCATTGGTCGGATAATACTGTCATGCACGAATACATACAGAGATGAGACATGGTTGTTTTAGTGTAAGTGCGTTAATGTTTGTTTTTTTTTATCTTAAGTTTGGTCGTTGGTGTGCGTACCATCCAATTTCCAGTGGATATGAGGTAGAAAACTGTTTAGCATTTCCATTGATTGGAAAAAAGAATTTTATTTTATGCACATAGACTGCTACATAAAAACAAAGATTTCAATCAAGAGTTAACAATCGTTAATGATTTAATTAAGGCTCGCAAGGAGCATGAATGAAAGTTTCGATCAATATATTTTTAAGCTATTGAAAGATGCTATGTAAGAAGGGTGTAAAATGTTGACTGTTTTAAGATGTGAATTAGTTTTTGTGTTTTTAATAAATTGTTTTTCTAATGTTAAGTCGAGCGAATTGTGTTGGATAAAAAAGTGTTCAAAGCTCTCTCTGGCTTGAAAATTGGGTTAGTTATTTGTTAAGTAAAAATTTGCAGGGTAGGGACAGAAGTAAAATGAACTTATAATAATTTAGGAGTAGGTTAGCCCTCGGTATTAATTAAATGCTTAGCCCATAAAATCCTTTTTAAGAGAGAGTATTAAAAACGTTCGTATTGAAAAAAAAATAAAAAATAGGTGGCAATCGATTCTACTTGTATATTAGAGTAGGTTGCAAAAAAAAAAAAGCTCAAGCCTGTGTTAGATAACACGGGCGCATAGTTCAGACGTAGAATACGTTAGTCATTAACAGCCTTATTCAATAGATTTCCTTAAACAACCTTTAAACGCTTGTTTAGTTACGCACTGTTTAAGGCTTTACGCAGCTTCTATGCAACCTTGCTAACATTGTTATTCATAAACATTTTTTCATTTTCTGCTTATGACAAAAACATAAAAAGAGAAGACCTCCAAAATGTTATTTTAACATTATTTCGTGAGCGAACCTGACGGGCCATCGAGAAGTGAAACATGTTGTGTTTTTGATAAAATCGTGAAACATGTTGCGCTACTCAGAAAAACAGGTTTTCTTCTTGTTGCGAAGATCACAAATCATTTAAATTTTGTGATTGTGTTTGTAATTGCCATTTCTATCAACAATGCACTTTTTCGCAATTTTGTTTAATTTCCATGAAGCTGGTATTTTTTCGCAAAATGCAATTTCATTGGATATGATTGCGGAGGCGCGGGTTCAATTCCGGCGGCTGGCATGATTTTTTTTTTCTTAAAATATACATTTTTTTATTATTTTTTTTTAATCAATTTTTAGTAAATAATTTGTAATTTTTATAAATTTCAAGCGAAGAACTTATTTGTTTTCAGTCATTTTGTTTTTGTTTTTTTTTTTATTATTTAAGCTTAGGTAATATCGCGAAGGCGCGGGTTCAATTCCGGCGGCTGGCATGATTTTTTTTTTCAATTTCGCATTATTTACTATTTTTTTTAAACAATTTTTTAAATAAATAATTCTATAAATAAAATTTTGAGCAAAAAATTTACTTCTTTGCAGTTGTTTTATTATTTAAGCTTAGGAAGTTAATATGTATTGTCTGTGCATATGTTTAGAGTACATTGTATTTTAATTTTTTACCATTTCTTGCAAATAATTTAATTAATTTTATACATTTTGTCAGTTTTTTTTAATAATACTTACTTTTAAATGAAATAATTTTTTTTAAATAATGCAACCATTTGAGGAAAAAAAATTATAATTCAATTAAACATCCATGCGAAATCATCATAAAAATTAAAAATAAAATTTACTCTAAGCATATGCACATATATATTAACCACCTAAGCTTAAATAATAAAACAAAATAAAATGACTGCAAAGAAGTAAATTATTTGCTCAAAATTTTATTTATAGAATTATTTATTAAAAAATTGTTTAAAAAAAATAATAATTGGAATTGAACCCGCGCCTTTGCGATATTACCTAAGCTTAAATAATAAAAAAAAACAAAAACAAAATGACTGAAAACAAATAAGTTCTTCGCTTGAAATTTATAAAAATTACAAATTATTTACTAAAAATTGATTAAAAAAAATAATAAAAAAATGTATATTTTAAGAAAAAAAAAAAATCATGCCAGCCGCCGGAATTGAACCCACGCCTCCGCAATCATATCCAATGAAATTGAATTTTGCGAAAAAATGCCAGCTTCATAGAAATTAAACAAAATTGCGAAAAAGTGCATTGTTGCAAATTTTCGCTATTTTTGTTGATAGAAATGGCAATTACAAACACAATCACAAAATTTAAATGATTTGTGATCTTCGCAACAAGAAGAAAACCTCCCAGCTAGAACAGTAACTGTTAGATAACGCGTTATTTAACACGAGCCCTAACAAAATTCGTGTTATTTCAATATAAAATTCTCCATACAAAAGTTGTTATATTTGTTCTAGCGTTGTGAAAAATATAACAAGATTTTTCCTATCTGTGTGATCTGGCATCTCTGTCTGTCACCCATGTTTAGCTCAACCAAAAAAGTTTAGTTAAACTGCTCACTCTTATAACAACCACAGCTAGTTATTTATCAAAAAAGTTAACGCGCCGGGCTGCTCCCCTACCGTAGCGTAGTGGTTAGAGCAAATACCTATAAACCATACTTACTCTGAAAAGTGGGTTCAATCCCGGACGCAAACAAAAACACTAACTTTTTTTATTACTATTTTTTATTATTTTTTTTCGGTATTTTCCTTATAAATATTAGAAAATACATATTTAAATATAATTTTACAATTTTTTCAATATTAAAGTAAAAATAATGCATGGACAAATTAAAACATATTTGACACATAACATATTAATTTTAACTAAAAAAGGAAACTAATTAAACTCAAAACAACAAAACAAAAACAGCACAGCTTTTCCACACCACTTCTTTGCTATATTATTTCACTTATATTTTGATACTTTATATAATTTTATTTAATTTTTTCGGAAACTTATTTGCACCGCTCACTTTATTTTGACTGTTTTAAAATTTCTTCGATTATATTTTGATGGTAAAAAAGTAAGATATACAAGCACATATAATTTTCCTTGTTTCACATAATATGACACCGTATGAATGTGTTAGTGTACACAAAATATTGTTTCATTGTGTTCGTAAACTTGTTAGCGCTGTCTAGCAGGGCTGTTTTTCTGAGGTAAGCGCGGGTTCAATTCCGGCGGCTGGCATGATTTTTTTTTTCAATTTCGCATTATTTATTATTTTTTTTAAACAACTTTTTAATAAATCATTCTATAAAAAAAATTTTGAGCAAAAAATTTACTTCTTTGCAGTCATTTTATTTTGTTTTATTATTTAAGCTTAGGAAGTTAATATGTATTGTCTGTGCATATGTTTAGAGTACATTTTATTTAAATTTTTTACCATTTCTTGCAAATAATTTAATTAATTTTATACATTTTGTCAGTTTTTTTTAATAATACTTACTTTTAAATGAAATAATTTTTTTTCAATAATGCCAACCATTTGAGGAAAAAAATTATTATTCAATTAAACATCCATGCGAAATCATCATAAAAATTAAAAATAAAATTTACTCTAAGCATATGCACATATATATTAACCACCTAAGCTTAAATAATAAAACAAAATAAAATGATTGCAAAGAAGTAAATTATTTACTCAAAATTTTATTTATAGAATTATTTATTAAGAAATTGTTAAAAAAAAATAATAAAAAATGCGAAATTGAAAAAAAAATCATGCCAGCCGCCGGAATTGAACCCGCGCCTTCGCGATATTACCTAAGCTTAAATGATAAAAAAAACAAAAACAAAATGACTGAAAACATATAAGTTCTTCGCTTGAAATTTATAAAAATTACAACTTATTTACTAAAAAATGATTAAAAAAACATAAAAAATGTATATTTTATGTACTGAACACATTGACGACGACAACGACGACATGCTGTCAATTTAGGAATTAGGAATAGTTCTATATTGACGACACGACATTAGACCAAATTCTCTATAAGAATTACATGTACAAAAATTTGACAGATGTCGTAATGTCGTTGCCGTCGTCAATGTGTCAATGCATAAAGAAAAAACATAAAAAAAATAAAAAATTTATATTTTAAGAAAAACTAAACCAAAATTATAAGCAAAATATGCAGGCGAATGACAATCGGTACAACATTTTGGTGGGAAAATGTCGAGTTGTCACTCTAACCCACAACATTGCATTATTTGAGCAGGCTAATACGTACGTCCAAATATTCCTGTTATACAACTCTTGCAACAAAAACGAAATGAGAATTATAAGAACTATGGTTGCAACTGCAAGAGAACAGAATGCGATGCTGTTGCTGCTTGTCGGAATATGTGTGTACGTGTGCGATGCTGTTGCTGCTTGCTTGTATGGAATATGTGTGTACGTTTCTCACACTGGTTCTGTGATGAACACACAGATAATCGTACTGCTCTTACACATGATGTTATAATACATAAAATACAAAGCATATGAAAATTAATACAAAATTTGAAGGAGTTAAATTTTGATTTACTTATAGAATCAAAAAAATTATATGTAGCAATATGATTATTTAAATACAAATCAAAAGAAGAAATATTAAATATGTTACGAGCATACTTGAATTTTCTTCAATGCATGCATTAAGTATTAAAAACTTATAATGAAAGTGACAAACATTTTCTCAAAATTTTGTGCTCACGATTAACACTCCCGTATAACGTATTCTACGTTAAAAAAAATCGGAAAAGTCCTCGCCTATTTGAAAGCTGACTTCGAGAGAAAGCTATTTTAAAATTAGAAATTTAAGATTTTAAAAAATAAGAAAATTTTTATGTAGAAAGTATATTTTTTATTCGTTATCAAAAGTGTAAGAGACTATAAATTTTTTTATTAAGGAAACATAATAACCCGGGCACTGGAGTTTTTCCCGAATTAAAATATACTTTCTTCACAGCAGTTTGCCTTTTTTTCGTACTTTAACCAAACTACCCGTAAAAACTAGCCGTAACCAAACTAAGAAGTAATGCAAAAAATATCATTTCGGCTACTTTTGGTGTGGTCCATAATAAAATTTAAGGGGGCATATAGGTTACAAATTTTTAAAAAAAAATTTTTTCGGGATTTTTATTTCATAGAGAAAAAGGATATCGTTTTCAACTTTTGCATATATATTAGTTAACATTAAAAAAATACAAACAAATTTTTTTCAGAATTTTTGAAGCGGTTTATTAAAGTTATTTGATTTTTTTTTTAAATGCCAAAAAATTGACGATGTGCAGGATATCACCAGTCTGGAACATCTGAGAAAAAAATAAAAAAACCAAATTAATCCTTGATTAAGTGGCTATCGCCTGAACTAGGATAATTTTTTCTGCCGAAAAGAAACAAAATGGCGGCCATTTGAAAAAAAAAATTTAAAAAGTTGTTTGTATTCTTTAAATGTTAGTTAATGTATGTACAAAATTTGAAAACGATATTTTTTCCTTCTATGAAAAAAATTCCCGAAATATTTTTTTTTAAAATTTGTAACGTATATGCCCCCTTAATGGTGCCGAAAAGTGGAAGTTAAAAAAAAAAATAAATAAAAATTAGGAACTTTCGGGAAAACTCTTTAAATAAGTCAAAGATTCCTTATTATTTTTGCAGATTGGGTGAATTTTGGTGACAAGCAGGCGCCATTGTTTTCATCAGTAGTCCATTTATATGGGTCCACGAAAAAAACCAAAAAAAAAAAGAAAAAATTTCCAATTGACCAATTTCAGGGGACTATTTCACAAATTTTGGTCGATATTTAATTTTTTTCTTGGGTTTTATTTCATTATGAAATCAAGCCCAATGAAATAAGTCCCAATCAAATTTTATTTGGGAATTATTTAATTTTGATTTTTTGTTGGGGCTTATTTCATTTGGTTTGAGGATTATTTCATTCCATAAATTTGGGGTCTGCGCCTTTACAAATTATTCATCCTGTAAAAGGAGCATATTTTAAGCTTAAACCTTTCTTTTTTTGGGGCTTATTTTTATTTTTTTGGGGATTTATTTCATTTCAGTAATTTGGAGTTTATTTAATTTTCGTTGGGTCTTTTTTCATTGGGTGTTATTTCATTTAAGGTTATTTCATTTGGGGGTTATTTTGTGGAGCCCATTTATATATACATATATTCAAATAATGTTAATGTTAAAAATGTTTAGTTTTTCTTACACTCAATGGGTAGGAACATTTTTGACATTTCTCAAAAATATCAAACATTATTATTGATTAGGGTTAAATATAAAAATCAAAAATTTGTTCAACCAAAAATATCACTTCTATATATAAATTTATCTATGAATGTAAACTTTTAAATAACATTTAATCTCTCTTTATATTAAGCAAACTTTTAAAACTATATTAAACTTCACATATTCTAAGACACTTTATATCTTTATTATAAATTTTATTATAAACTATATTATAAACTTTGTTATAAACTTTATTATAAACTTTATTATAAACTTTATTATAAACTCTGTTAGAAATTTGACTGACCGATAGCCTACGTTGCTCGTGTCATGAATTTAAAGTAATGTAATAATTTATAATTATATTTCTAAGAAATAAATAAATAAATAAAAAATAAAAAAAAATCAAAAAAAAATTTTGGTTGCTTGAATTTAACCCGGAAATTATATTTTTGGTACATTTTGAACAAAAAAAAAAAAACTATTATAAATGATTAAGATCCATCGGTTGAATGTCGGTCAATAAAATGGTTTTAAAATAATTCCGTTTAATATATCAGTATTAAACAGTTACATTTCAAGTTCTTAAATAAAATTTCGTAAAATTGGCGGCCTTGGTAGTCGAGTAAGTAGCGTGCTTGACTGCCATCCCAGGGGTCCCGGATTCGAATCCCGCTCAGGTCATGGTCCTACTCTTTAACTTTTCTTAATTATTTATCCTCTATTCTAATCAATTGAAGTTGAAAAATCATCAATATTTACGACTCGGAGTTGTTGCGTAAGCTTGCGAGAAGCTTGTGGATAAGATTGCCTTATAACTTGAATTGATTCAGGCTTGTTTCTATGGCTTTCTACCACTTTTAGAATTAATAAACTTTACATCCCACACATGATTCACCTCTTCCTTCAGACTCTATCATCCCATTTCGATCTTTAGAAAAAAAGTTTAGTATGCAACAAAGGTATACAACTCCCGAAAAATAAAATTCAGTTCTTATTCAACAGATTTTAATGCCGTACATTTTTTGCACGTTAAATAATTTATGCTGTCGGGTGGAAAAAAAATCGATCTGTGACGATTTGGAAGCTGGTGTAGCCGATCTCTGGGAGCATCTGAAAAAATGCGGCTTCATTTAAGCACGATATCTCTGGACTGGATCATCTGAACTGATAAAACCTAAAACCTTTAGTTAACTAGCGGTATTATCTAGTATTTAATGGAAAGAGTAAGCAAATTATTAATTTTTAATAAAATAGCGGCATCTACATACACAAATGTAGTCCTTCAATTGTTTATAAAATGGAGAATATTTATTGATGAGAAAAGAAAAAAAAAATCAAGTCAATTAAAAAAAAAGAAGTCTAACATTACATACCCAATCAGCCAACCAAGCTTGAAATAAGCTTAGAAACGTAAGCATGAAGCTTGAAGAAAGCTTGAATTTCTATTGCAAAATGCTTATAAACAATTGCAATAAACGAAAACGATCCGTGCACTAAAGCTTTATAATCTTGCTTATGATAAGCTTAATGCAAGTGTTTCTTTACAATTGCAAATAAGTATTTAAAAAAGCTTTATGCAAGTATTCTTCTACAATTAGAAATAAGAATTTAAAAAAGTTTTTTCAAGTATTCTTTTACAATTGGAAGTAAGTATGTAATTTTAAGCAACTATTTTTTCAGTCATATTGTTTTTTATATGTTTCTATGTCCTTCCGTCTTCTTATGGATTGCACTCATCACACCTCTGTTTTCATCTCCATCCGCGCATTAAGTGAATTACGAATTTGCTTATATGTAACAATTTGTCCAAAAAGTAACTCTGAACTATAAGCGTTGTGTTTTCTCTTAAATAACATCAACAATTGCAAAACTATTTGCTACGTTTTGCAAATATGATTGAGAAACACTTACTTTTTGTGTTTATACGCAAGCGTGCTTAAAAAAGTCTTGATTTTTGTAGTTTATATAAGCTTCTTGTAAGTACTATGTATATATAAATGGCTGATTGGGAAGCTACACTCTTTGACTGCAAACAACCTCATGATAATCACCCACTTAGTATGGAATATTTTATTTATTTTACCAAGTACCTTAATTGAACTCTCCATATAATTTAATTATTACTTAGTTGAATATTTAATGAAGTGGTGTGTAATAGCCAAGAGCTCTATATCTGCCATTTTCTTGTTTTGCGTTTTTTTTTTTACAACTTAATCATTTTGAAAAACAAATATTGAGGCAACAAGAGCGCCAATGTGGTCGCCAACAACGTCTTCTGTTTTCACCTGATCAGCCCGCATCGCAATTCAAACCGTCAAATAATAATAAAGTCAAAGCAATTGTGCGTCACTGTAACTGCCTTGCATACATAGATGCGCATACGTGTTGGTCAGATATACACATAATTAAATTAAGTCTTCACTGACTTCAAACAATGAAAAAATGGAGTAGATTAACATGGATGTTAACTATTTAATAAATTAAAACTTCTTTAAAATTAACCGAGTGTGTAACAGGAAGCGCCAAAGTCAGGGCGCTTCCCTCGACTGTAGATCTGCACCTGAAGATGAGCGTCTTTGTTAGAGCTAGACAAATGTGCCCGGTAAATTTTAAATAAAAATACGTTAATTCGTAGTTTTTATTTTATTTTTTTTTGCCTACATTTAGAAAAACAGTGCATTAACAGCTTTAGTGAGCATTTCGCATTTTATACGGGTGACAAAAACATTTTCAAATGTTATTGCTTTATTCCATTCTGGCACTGTTGTTGCTGTTGTTGCCGATAATGAATGTGTAGTTATTTTATTTTAAGGGTTACTCAAAAGTGGCCTGACTTAACTATTCATATGATGCTATTTCCTCGAGCTAGACTAAGGTTCCATTTAAGAATATTGCTCGAAACAGCTGCTGTTCGAGTTTGGTAATGAACTTAATTAAAATATTTTTAGAAAATATTGAAATTTTTGAATTTATAAAATTTCAAAACTAAACCATTGTTAAAATTAAAAAAGTCAAACAATGTGTTACTTTCAGGCAAACCATTAATAGTTGACCCAGTGTGAGGTCTCCAAGATTAACAGCTTTTAAATAAACGTATTTTATCTTGGATTAATTCACAAATACAAGCAGATGTACACACACGAATAGACAGTTTGAACGGTTCAGAAAAAAAAAAACACAAAAATGACAAATGTATTAAACAGATGTGACATGGTGTGATGCGTTAATGGATTTGTACAATGAAGAAAAGTTTTCGAAAGTTTGTCGACATGAAAAATTGAAATGTTATCCAAAATATTTTTCAAATTTTATATGAATCATTGTTTAAACCGTAGTTAAGCACACTTTGAAACTCATGGTTTAAATTAAAAAAAAAAAAATACGAAAGGGCCTTTATGACAATTACAAACTGAGTGAAGCTTGGTAAGTGTTCCGTTAAGCTTTTCTCACATCATGTTTTAATACTAACATCATCATTTATGTATGAAAACATCTATAGTTGAAAAATTCCGATTCGTCACTACGACTGACAGTGTGTATATAAAAGGTACTATAAAAGACCATTGGATCTTTTTTCAGTGGTTTTAATCGAATTAAAGAATTTGAAAAACATGTGTAAAAATTAATTCAGGGTGGTTCCTATCTTCGGGAACCTATGTCAAAATTTTCCGAGAAATATTTTTTTACACCCGAGTGGGGTTTTTTAGAAAAAGTGCCTAAAAGTCCACTTTGGATTCCAATTTTACAAAATCTTCACTATTTCACTCAAATAACTTAAAAATTTTCACTTTTACTTTTGCTCTTTCACTTTAACTATTCTTTTAAAATTACTCAAAATCCATCAAATTTTAAGTACTTAGCAAATCGATCTTGAAATAAATAAATAATAAAAAATTGTTGCAAGTTCGTTGTGACTTTATAACTCACGAACGGTCGAACCGAATTCGATAAAATTTTGAGGGTTCTTTCGTATGATCGTGAAGATGGTTTATGTGAAGTTCGAAATCGGCCCAGTGCTTTCTGTGGATACGGTATTTTAAAGATTTTCCCATATACTCCCATACAAATATCAACAAAATGGCCACCATATTTCATAATGGGATTTCTTATTGTCAGTTAACCATGCATCGTTTGCTACGCGAAGGTTTTGGAAAAAATTCACGGAACATTGGACAAGAGGGCGTGGCACCTCCCATACAACCCAAATCTACGATAGCGAATAGCTTTGAAATTATAGGTCGCATAGCATCGAAATGCGGTGTTCTACCTCAATTTACAAGTGCCGTTACACAGGTAAAATTTTATGGGCGTTGGACGTGGGGCGTGGCACTTTTTCAGCAGACCAAATTTTAGGTATAACTTCCAAGCTATAAGTCACACATTAATGAAACTCGGTAAGAACGTACTATTTAGTCGTGTCTTTCGACTGGCAAAATTGAGCAAGTATAGGCAAAAGGGGTGTGGCACCGCCCATACAATTAAAATTTATGATATCGAATAGCTTTGGAACTAAATGCCGTATAATAATGAAATTCAGTATGGAGTTGCCACTTGGTGATATATTTCTACTATAAAACTGGGATGGGCTTTGAAAAGGGGGGTGTGGCTCCGCCCATACTCTTTCAATTTTTGATATGAGATAGCTTTGGAACTAAATGTCGTATAACAATGAAATTCAGTATGGAATTACTATTGGGTGATATCCTTCTACTAGAAAACTGAGACGTCATTGAACAAGGGGGTGTGGCTCCGCCCATACAAGCCAAATTTGCGATATCGAATAACTTTGGAATTATAGGTAGCATAGCCTCGAAATTTGGTTACAATTTACACGAGTCGTTCCACTTAGAGATAGAGATTGAGATAGTAATAGAGATAAAGGTAGAGATAGAGATAGAGATAGAGATAGAGATAGAGATAGAGATAGAGATAGAGATAGAGATAGAGATAGAGATAGAGATAGAGATAGAGATAGAGATAGAGATAGAGATAGAGATAGAGATAGAGATAGAGATAGAGATAGAGATAGAGATAGAGATAGAGATAGAGATAGAGATATAGATATAGATATAGATAGAGATAGAGATAGAGATAGAGATAGAGATAGAGATAGAGATAGAGATAGAGATAGAGATAGAGATAGAGATAGAGATAGAGATAGAGATAGAGATAGAGATAGAGATAGAGATAGAGATAGAGATAGAGATAGAGATAGAGATAGAGATAGAGATAGAGATAGAGATAGAGATAGAGATAGAGATAGAGATAGAGATAGAGATAGAGATAGAGATAGAGATAGAGATAGAGATAGAGATAGAGATAGAGATAGAGATAGAGATAGAGATAGAGATAGAGATAGAGATAGAGATAGAGATAGAGATAGAGATAGAGATAGAGATAGAGATAGAGATAGAGATAGAGATAGAGATAGAGATAGAGATAGAGATAGAGATAGAGATAGAGATAGAGATAGAGATAGAGATAGAGATAGAGATAGAGATAGAGATAGAGATAGAGATAGAGATAGAGATAGAGATAGAGATAGAGATAGAGATAGAGATAGAGATAGAGATAGAGATAGAGATAGAGATAGAGATAGAGATAGAGATAGAGATAGAGATGGAGATAGAGATAGAGATAGAGATAGAGATAGAGATAGAGATAGAGATAGAGATAGAGATAGAGATAGAGATAGAGATAGAGATAGAGATAGAGATAGAGATAGAGATAGAGATAGAGATAGAGATAGAGATAGAGATAGAGATAGAGATAGAGATAGAGATAGAGATAGAGATAGAGATAGAGATAGAGATAGAGATAGAGATAAAGATAGAGATAGAGATAGAGATAGAGATAGAGATAGAGATAGAGATAGAGATATAAATAGAGATGGAGATAAAGATAGAGATAGAGATAGAGATAGAGATAGAGATAGAGATAGAGATAGAGATAGAGATAGAGATAGAGATAGAGATAGAGATAGAGATAGAGATAGAGATAGAGATAGAGATAGAGATAGAGATAGAGATAGAGATAGAGATAGAGATAGAGATAGAAACAGAAACAGAAACAGAAATAGAAATTGAGATTGAGATTGAGACTGAGTTTGAGATTCAGATAGAGATAGAAATTATTTCCGCTACGACAGCACCGCGTCGGGTACCAGCTAGTAAATAAATAAAAATTTTAAATCAAGTTCTTATTATTTATTTTCGTTTTTTACGAGTAACCTTTAACTCCTAGAGATTACTTGTCTTTGGTAGCCCTTAATAAAATTTTCCGGAAAATATTTTTGTGTAAAGTTTTAACCCTTGATCTCTTTTCAAAGTTAACTTTAACAAAGTTTTTGTAAAAAGGCCCAAAATTACCTATTTAGGTGAGAGCTAGATTGTTAGAATATTGCGAGAAAATATTTCTCGGTAAATTTTAACATAGGTTCCCGAAGACAAGAATCACCCTGAATTAAGTTTTACACATGTTTTTTTCAAATTGTTTAATTCGATTTTTTACCAAAAAATTCAAATTTCAAACCAGTTTAAAAAAAATTGTTTGACGTAGTAGAGCGAAAAGGGCGTTTGTTACTGATGTAAAATACTATCGTTTGAGAAGCGTTTGGTTTACCCGGAGACAATGACCCTCAATTTGTGTCACAGTGTTTATTAAAAAAAAAAATCGTTTTGTCTTCCTGTTTTGTATGGATTCCTTTGAAAAAACAAACTGATTTTTTTGCTTCTCCTGAAAATTTTGAAATTTTGAAATTTTGAGTTGTGTCTGTTTTGAAGATGGAGTGTGATATGTGGGTCATCCTGTTCCTTTCTGCCTTATATTTTATTTTTTGACGTCTAACTTTTGCAATGACTTCTTCAAAAGGCTGAAAAAACTGGTCATTTTTAAAATAAATTTGATTAAATAAAATATGGCTTGTAAATTTGTTATTGTTTCCATTATACACGCAAAGCAATTTTTCGTTTACCACAACTGAAAAATTCACCAACTACATTTCATTTGCGAGTTGTATTTGCCGCAAACGAATATTCAGTTGTCATCAACTTAAAAATATATCTTATGTATACACCGCAAGCTATATGTCCGTCTTCTTGTGGATTGCACTCATCGCACCTCTGTTGCTATCTCCGTCCGCGTATTAAGCAAACTACCAATTTGCTAATTTAAAGTATCAATTTGTCCAAAAAGTTACTCTGAACTATAAGCGTTGTGTTTGTCAGCGAAGGGAAAAACAAACGAAGTTTTCAGTTGGGAAAAACGTATTTTTCAATTGTTGCAATTTAAAAATCACTCGCATTTATGACAAACGAAATTAATTTCCTGCAACTAAATAACGCATTTCTCGTGTTGACTATTATTATGAGAACTGTTGAAACGTTGGCAAATAACGATTTCAAGATCGACAAACGAAGTTCGTTTGCGACAAACTGGCGATAAACGTTTTTTTTTCTTTGCGTGTAGAGCTATGTATAGCACGACAGTCTAATGCTTTGTGGAAGTAGTTGAAAAACTAGCACTTCGGTGTTTAATGGATGCAAAAAATAAATTTCATTGGGTCACATCTTTTCTCGAAAGTAAACCACAAAAACCAATAAAAAATAACTGCCAAAAACTTCTCAAAAACGCCTAAACGGAATTTGGAAAATATCTAAAAAAGACTTTTGATTAAAATAGTCTTAAATTAAAGAAAAATGAAGTCACAGCAGTAAAACATGCACAAGAATTATAACCTCAAAAGTATTGGCCGGATAACCAACATTCGCAAGCATTCGAATTAACAGGTTAATTATGAATTTGATGATTTTTAATTATGATTTGAGATGATTTAAAAGTCTTCATACAGCAAATCCCCCTCATAAGCCTAAATATAGACAAAAACAGAAAAATATTTAAGGAGCACATTGATGCCAGCAGCTAATAACTGTCAAAGGAAAAGAAAAAAGTTCATTGGTGTCTAGAGTTGGGTAGGTAAGTTACACTACCTATGCTTAGATGAACGCATCAAAAACATTTTTTTTATTCAGCTTCACAGCTCACTTTATTGAAGGATCGTATTCCCAAAAACTTAACTCATTTACTCTCGTCTTGATTTTTATTTAAATAAAATTAGCTTCAAGAAAATGTTTGTTCAAGCGCCTTGCTTCATATTCTTTACACGATTCTGACAAACACCTCTCATATGCTAAAAACATTCTTGAGTGTCTCACAAAATGTGTTTCTACTAACGCAATCTGCAAATTTTTCGCTGAAAGACACATCATAAAGTGTCTCATTTGACTGAACAACACATCGTGCGATCAATAAACCATGTTGAAAAACTCTGGTCATTTGCAAATAATTAGGTACGTTGCATCTTTTACATAAGCCTGCTTTAACGCTTTACTGGACACTTCTCGATCGACCTCCTCAACATAAGCTACAACCTGCTGTTACCAAGCAATTCAACGTGCATACATGCGTGCGTATATCGCGTTTGATGATAATGAACAGTTCTTGTCGCTATTGGTGACAATAATGATAGGATCGGCACTGAGCCTTGTTTAAACAACACTTCGATGCCCTGGAGCCAATTATGGCAATCAGTTTGTATAAAATTACATAACACTTTTGCTGCGAAATCAAGGGTTTGGGCACCAAAATTGTTCCGAATTTCGTGTCAAACCATTACCGCGGTCCTCTCATTAGATGCCACTACGTTTGCTACAGGCCAATGACGTGCGAGTACTTCCTGTTGACTGGCCAGTTTTGATTACAGAAGGTTCAAAATTATTGAATTTGGCGTGCGGACGCATGTTGCCAATTTAAGTATAAGCAGTAAAACCCTCGGGAAATTGTTCGCGCGCACGCCGTCTAAGACAGACTCAGGCTAATGAACGCAGCACGCGTAAGTATGCAAGATCGTTAAGAAAAAAAAAAAAAATAAATACTACTTAAATTGCAATCTCATTAAAAATTATCAACTGATATCAAAAAGTCGATTATTTATGATGGTGATGAACATAAATGAAACGACAGCAAAGATGATGTGCCAAATGGACCGCTCGCATCGTTTAAGCCAACAAAAATGAAAGCAATACAGATAAACACAAATGCCTCAAAACTGCCTCTGTTCACCTTGATATGAACATAAGAGTTTCCAAGATCACAACACAACCAGTATGTCAATCATAACTGACCTTGATCTTGAAAAAAATATTAATTAAAATGTATGGCTTAACTAAAGCATAAGAGATAATATGGAATTATCTTACGGGTGGCTTGACGATCCTCGACAAGATCATCCCGCATTATCGCCTTGCACATCGTTCCACAACAACTACAACTAAGAAGACTTTGTCTGACCTACGTCAGGCGCCCCTTTAATGGCGCTAATGGCTCCTTAATACCATTGAAAATGAGCTTAACTAAATAACAGTTATTGCCGATCGTGTTCGAGCAGACGATCAGCAGTGAACTTGAGTTAATTGAAATTGGCAGCACAGAAGTAGCGAAAAGTTATCAACTCGCATTAATTTAATAGCTGGGCTTGACTAGCGCTGACGTTTTTAATAACTGAGCGCGCGCTTGATCAATAAAAAAAAAATAAAAAAATAAATTTCCTCTCCCCATAGCGCTCGACGATGTCATGAATATTGAAATTCATTCATATTTCATATTTCAATGGCCATATTGTAGTTGCTGCTGTTGTTCTTGTCAACAGGTGGTTCCGCACAAGAACGCCATCTGTCTTGTATTCAGAGGAGGCTGCATTTAACATGCATCAGATGTGGCAAGATTTTTTCTGTAGTGGTTTTCTACGTAATTGGCACGTGCTCAGAATTGAGTTCTATTCTTAGATCGCGGTTTTTAAGCGCAGTCGTAAACCAAATAACAACTTATTTAAAATAAGACGTTAATGAATAGTACTTAAGTTACTAAGCTATCATTTAATGCATTTTAAATTATAGCTTTATTGAAAGTGTCATGAGTGTCTTCAGTGAAATTATTGGCATCAAATAAACTACAAATGGGCTAAGTCTTAGCAACTCAAACCAAAGACATAATGAATGTTAATAGTAGAAACAAACCATAACTCTCAATTAAAGACTTGGCTGCACCATTAGTACATGTCCTGAATAGCTCTAACTTCTCTAGCATATCAATGAGCTGTGAGAAGGTGCCATAATTTCCATTAAGGTGTCAATAAAAAGTTTTTAAATTTAAGCTCATCCGCAATACTTGAAAATACCTATCAAAGCTGACATCGTAACCATTTTTCATCAATATTTATTGGCAATAACAAGTAATTTCACACAGAGTGGCAAAAGGTTTAAAAAACAAGTAAATATTTATGTATTTGATGAATTTTTCAAAATGTAATGTTTCCGGTTGTTATTCGAGTTTAATTTGTCGGGTTGTATATTTTTATCTTTCTCCCACTTTCTTTGGGAATTCTTTTAATTTTTTCGAAGTTCTTTCATCAAGTTCCTAACCCAAACGTTTCCATAGTTTTTTGTCACTTTAAGAACTCCTCAAAACTTTTCTCTCTTATTTCCTCTCTTATTTAAGATAATACAAATTAGGTAAGAAGACGTTTTAGTTTTATGTTCCTTGTAAGGATTAAGAGCCGTTTTTAAATTTTTAGTTGAAAAACTCTGAATTCTGGCAAGAATGCTCTGAATTCTTGGAAAGAAGAATCCAAATGAGTATTTGGAGAAATGCCGAACTATACTCAAGAGACGACTTAATAAATAAATTGTAATAATTTCCTGGAAAAAAGGAAGTAAAAGAAAAAAGGGGAATAATTTCCGGAAAGTAAAAAGAAAACAAAAAAAAAAAAGAAAAAAAAAACCAATAAAAAAAAGTGCAAAGAAAAAAAAAAGGAACGAAGAAGAAATAATTAGGAAAAAAAATAAGAAAAACGGAAAAACAAAGAATAGAAGAAACAGAAGGGGAAAAAATGAAAGAAAAAAGAAAAGGGAAAGTAGAAAAAATGGGAAAAAGAAAAACGGACAAAAAGTAAGGCAAGAAAAGCAAAAATTAAAAATAATATTTCCTATTACAATGCGAAATAGTAATAGGAGAAAAGTATAAAAAAAGGAATAAGAATAACTAGTATCGCCTGTGGCCGAAATTCGGCCATCCGTTTCTGTAAGGTTACGAAACTCAAGTTGTTTTTCACATAATGAATTGCTCTTAATTTGCATGGAAATTCTTAATGCTTACCTTGACGCTATGAGGAAAATAGTGGTAAAGGACAAAAAAGGAAGCATATATGCGTCAATAACAAAAATTTATTCAACATATAATATTCATTTAAAGTAAATAAAAAAATTAAAAGTAAAGTAAATAAGTAAGTAAAAGTAAATAAACGGTAGAAAAGTTTAACAAATAAATCAAGCTAAATGATAACTCCATATTAAATAAATAAATTAATGACTTAAAATTTCAGTATAAACTATATTTTTTGTAAACACCCTTTCATCAGCCAAATGTCCTTGTCCATCAATAACAGAAACTCGAACGATCTAACTCGACTCGCGGCAACATACAGTTCACCATGCGAAAAAACAGGTCGTCATAACAAAAGTTTGGCGTTCCAGATAAATCTGTGCGTGCTGAACGCACCAACCCATAGCCTGAACAGAATGAACGGCATCAGCGGCGCTCTCTGTCGCAGCGTCATCTCAAAATAAACCACCAAGTATTGAACAAAACAAACAATTATCAATGGCTTGGCGTCAAGTTTTATATGAAGCAAGCATGGTATAATAATACGAGGCAACTTGACAACTACTTATTTTCTCTTCTACAAGAAAACATCTCCTGTCAAAAACAGCTGTTTGTGAAAATGCATCTGCAGCTGCTGAGATTGTTGTTTTTTCACTTCAACGTTTTCAACATTGGTTGTGTTTTCAATGGCGGATTGAGAACGCTCTCTTTTTGAGTATATTTTTTGACAGGAGATGTTTTCCCAAGCAACCGTCAATGCTACCTTGTATTATTGGCTGCGTTCTGCAGACAAAACTGTTGCACAACTGTTGACTTTAAGTCTGCAGAACGAGCTGCTACATGCAACATGTTTAGGAAGCGCTCGCCATTTTTGGTAGCGAAAAATTTTAATGCTACTTGTTCTCACTTATCCTAAATACAGCTGATTTTTCTTGTCAACTATTTGAAAAAAAAAATATAAATGGAAAAAAAATGAAATTAAATACTTTTTAATGCAATATTTTGTGGAAGATGGAGTTCAAACTCATATTCTTGAATATGCCTCAGAACTCTAATCAACTGAATGTGTTTTTAATAGCTCAGCGTTCAGCAGAATTGATCGCTTAGTGAAGAGCGCTCACTAATCGCTCAGTAAGCGATTACTTCTGCAGAACGCGCCCATTATACCATGTGAAGTAAGCATCAGTTTAACTATTTTTTTAACGCTGAGAGAAATGAAGAGAAAGCAACAACAACCACAACAATAATGCTTCTCAGCTTTTTTGAAGTGTTTGCGTCACTCCCGCATTCTACCCTTGCTTTTGAAAGCTACAGCAGCAATGTTCAACAGAGCTTTGTCGCTTTGTAGTTTCTCATTGTCCCATTGGTAAAAAAAGCGTTTTACATTTGCTCAGTTTCACCTACCTTAATGACAACATATTCGAATAAAAATTATGTTGTGCAAATCTACTCGAAAATACCTATCCATCGATATAAGTATTATGTGAACATGTTGAAGGTAACACAGAAAAAAAGGGAACACAAATTTTTTGTTTGCCTATTAATATATAGATACCAAGAACAAAGGCTCACATACCCCTGCATTTTTATAAAATCTTTTTTATTGCAGATTTTTATTCTTTACACTTTTTTAAAAGTTATAACGTTAAGAGTTAAAAAGAATAATTAAAAAGCATTCATAATTTTAAGAAAATTCCCCTAAAAATTCGCTCACTCCGTTACAAAGTATAGTAAAAATTGTGACCGAACTTCGGGTTAGAATGCCAACCTGGCTCTTGCCCATTTCGACAGTTGTGATTTATATTTATTTTTTTCGGAAAACCTGGGTTTCTTAGTTTCTTAGAAAACAAAAAAAAAAAGAAAAAAATGATATTCAATATTTTTGTAATTTTTTTAAAATCTTGATAGTCATTTCTCTATAGTTTGATTACTACATATTTAAGTTTGAAATACTGTAATTACCCTCTGGTAAATGGAAACATTCCCGGAAATAAGCTGGACACATTCCATAGAATGTAGGAAGCATTCCCATAGAATGCGTTAGACACTACATTTCTTTTTATTTATTTATTTATTTAGCCAAACAAGGCACTTTTCTTACATACTAACTTAACCTTATACTAACAGTTTTATTTTATTATGACTTATGCTAACAGGTTTTTTTTTATTTTTTTTTTTTTTTTTTTTTTTTTTTTTTTTTTTTTTTTTTTTTTTTTTTTTTCTCCTTTCCTTGTTTTTGGTGATTGAAGGTAATTCGTAGTGTGGGCGTGAGCCGCCCACACCACTGACATATTTTCTAAACATGTCAAAAGAAGAGGTGGAGACAAGAGAGGGAGAGCACAGGACTATTGAGTGTTAAGTGGGAAACAGATATTTGGAGAGGGTACACTTAAATGTGGATTTTGACATGGACGGTGAATAGCAGGCGCATATATTATTGAATGTTCTACAACATCTGTTTATGGGTTCATTGTATGCATAAACAGTGCAGTGTTGGTGTTCGTTTAACAGTCTTGTATGTCTAGTTAGCCTTTCAGGAATATTAAATGTAATCTTACTCGAGATATATTCAATGTCGATTAATCCAGTTATGACATCAAATGTGAAGCACGAGCTTAATAAGATTCTTCTTGATGATAAAGGCATCATATTCAAAAGGCCTAGTCTGTGTTCGTATGGTGTCAGGTTACTGAAGTCGCGAGGGTCATAAGAGTCTCTTAGTGCAAATAGCAAAAATTGTTTTTGTATAGATTCGAATCTAGAGCTATGTGACTCAAAGGCAGGATCCCAGATTATGCAGGCATATTCAAGTAATGGTCGCACTAATGTACAATAAAGGGTCTTTGTTACCCACACATTCCTGAATTCTTTTGCACGCCTTTTTATGAATCCGAGTTGCTTACTAGCTCTAGATAAAGTTTTATCGTAATGAAGATTAAAGCGTAGCTTGTTGTCCAGGATAACGCCAAGATCTACGATATGATTTACCCTGCAAATTTCAATGCTATTCAGAAAGTAGCGGTTATTCTCTACCAGAACCTTCCGGGAAAAACTTATAACGTTACATTTACTTACATTGAGATAGAGCCTGTTTAGATTGCACCATTGTTCCAAAGCATTTAGTTTCGACTGTAAGAAATTGGCATCAGCTTCGGACTTAATGATGTGGTACATTTTAAGATCATCTGCGTACATGAGATGCGGGATGTCAATTAGTACTTCAGACAAGTCAGAGATAAATATATTGAAGAGGAGTGGACCGAGATGACTGCCCTGAGGAACACCAGAAGAGACAGATATTTTCTTAGACAATATACCTTGGAACTTCACATATTGAGACCTTCCGCATAGGTAAGATTTGAGCCAATTAAGTACCAAACCGGATATACCAAACTTCTGTAATTTGAGAACTAAGATGTGATGATCAACACGATCAAAGGCTTTACTGAAGTCTGTATAGACCGCGTCGACCTGATGTCCTTTTTCCATTTCGGTAAGCACATGCGAGACTAAGATTGCAAGATTTGACGTGGTTGATCTGCCCTTACGAAAACCATGCTGAGGTTCGTTAAGTAATGGATTGACTAGACCTGTAAGCTTTTCACAAATGAGTTTTTCAAAAAGTTTTGGTATAGCAGACAATATGGCAATACCCCTATAATTTTCAATACATCTTTTATCACCTTTTTTATATATAGGTGTGAGATGGGAAGATTTCCAGTACGATGGAAAGGTACCTAGAACCAAGGATTTGTTAAAGATGATATGAAGCGGCCTGATAAATTGATCTACGCATTGAACTAATAGGCAGGGAGGTATTTGGTCGGGGCCAGGAGACTTGTTTGAATCAAGATTAATGATGGCTTTATGTATTTCCTCCAGAGAAAGACTGAGGTTGTAAATTAAGGGTGATGTGTTTGGAGAGGGAGACTGCGATAGAGTCCAATTTGAAGGAACACAAAATACTTCTTTAAAATGATCAGCAAAGAGGTTACAGATCATTTGAGGGTTGGAAGAAACCACGTTACCTTTGAACATAGACGTGGGGTAACCATAGGATTTTCGCTTAATATTAACGAAATCGAAAAATTTTTTTGGATCTTTAATAATATTCTCACCAATTATATTTGTGTAAGATTTATACGCTACATTTGACTTGATGGAGAACTCTTTGGATAGTTCTTCATATCTGATCTTTTCTTCATCACTTACATTGTGGGAGCTTCTAATGATTTTGTGAAGCTTATTTCTTTGATTTCTTAGATGCCTAAGATTTCTATCCAGCCAGGGTTCTGAAAATTTGTCCCTTTTCTTAATTTTGGGGACGTGCCTATCAATTATATGAAAAACACGCTGGTAAAAAAGCAATACAGCACTGTCCAAGCCCATAGTCTCAAGTTCCATCCAGTTCCAAGTGCTCATATCAATTGCTATATTTGTGTAATCTGCGTTATGAAAATCGTACACAATTGAGTTGTTGAACGAAAGGGAATAAGTTATATTATTCGTTGACAACTCAACTGTTAAGGCTGTGTGGTGAATTGTATTGGAGAAAATATGTTCAGCCTCACAAGTCTGACCCACTTTGACTTCATCATAGGAGTTTGTGAAGACTAAGTCTAACCACTTGCCATTCTGATTTGGGCGGGGTGCAACTTGCTGCAAATCATTATTATAAAACGTACTAAATAAGGTAAAATCAATCGGGCTTGAAAGGTTAACTGGAAGAAGACAGTTGTCATTTTCATCAATTTCAAAGGAAACATTTGGACGATTAAAGTCACCAAATATTATAACCTTATCTTCTTCATTCAAGGTCATCATTAACGATGAAATAGATTCACTTAATACGTTGTATGCATTTTCTGTTGCACCTGGAGGAATATAAAAGACACAAATATATATGAAGAGATTGCTTTGTAAACACATTCTGATTATTTGGTGTTCGAAAAATTGGCAGGGGGTGGTTTCGACAATTTCAGAAGGAATGGAGTTGCTTGTTGCGATTAGAACGCCCCCTCCACGAGAAAGGCCAGTTTTTAAGTAATCCCGATCATTTCGGAAAACTGTCCAACTACTATCCAATATTTCCTCATTCTTAAAAGTGTTGTTCAACCAAGTTTCAGTGAAAACAAACACATTGAAGTTAGTGGATTTTCCTTCTATGAACAGTTTATTTAATTTCCCTCTCATACCACCACAGTTGTGATAGAATATATTTATTTTTAGGGAGCTCATTGGTGGGTTGGGCTGGTTTTGAGATACAGGGGTTGCGCTAGGGTAATAAAGAGGAGCACTAGCAGAGTTTGGTGTTATTTCATGCGAAGAGATATGTATTGGGCTGGAAAAAGGAGTTTGATTTTGTGCAATTTGTAAGCTATTGTTTTTAGACATAGAGATTTGATTATGAGTAAGCTGGTTAGGAATAATATTGCTGCTGCTCTTTACGGGACTTTTGAAGGTAAGAGACATGTTTTGACCTTACATGAGCACCATATGTGTCAAGATCTTCTTTGACTTGGTGGATCGTCAATCCGAGTTGCTCATGGAAACTAGTGAATAAATTGCGCAATTCATCGACATCGGTAGGTAAACCTTCTTGCTGTATCAAGACTTTGAGGTTTGTCTTGGTTTTGCCCTCTATACAGGTGGAGACCGGTGCCTTATACATGTAAGCAAGATACAGGCGCACATTGTTGTAGACGCTGTTCTCTCTAAGGCGAGAAAGGGCATATCTGCTCTCATTGTCAGCACAAGAGTTCAAAGTAAGTCTCACTCTAGGTGGTTGAAGAGGGTCGATGAAAGAAGTGGGGCTGCCAGGTTGGTTAGGGGCTATATTAGTGACTGGAGCAGAATGAGAAGGAACAGAAGGAGATGGAACAAAAGGAGATGGAACAGAAGGAGATGGAACAGAAGGAGATGAAACAGAAGGAGATGGAACAGAAGGAGATGGGTTAATAGTGTGGGAATGAACGAAGTTAGGATACAGTGTGTGGAGTATGTTACTCTCATTTTTATCTGACGGAGTGTCAAAGTTAGGATTAAGATTGAACGAGACTCGTTTTGGGTTAGAAGGCTGAAGTGATTGATTCGCTCGATTCGAGTTAGAAGATTTTTCCTTTTTTGTATGATTGACCTGCCGAGTGATATTAGGTAATTTATTGTTTGAAGGTGTGTTGTTTGGATGAGGTAAAGTAGGAGTTTCTTTATATAAAGATTTCTTAGCATGAGAATAAGACTTAGAATTATAAATGTTGGAATCATAATTAGTATATAAATTTAACTTAGAGTTAGAGTTTAAGTGTGAATTGGAATTAGACTTAAAAGAAGATTGATGGTTAGAATTATACCTAACATTGGGGTTAGAAGGCATTTTGGTATTTGGCATTGTTTTATGTTGGGTAATCTTGTTATTCTGAATGGTTTCTGATTGTGGGTTGGTTTGGTATTTTTTTACAAATTTTGGCTTTGTGTTAACAGGCGGATAGTTAATTGGGTTGGTTTGGTGTTTGTTTACAATTTTTGGCGTTGTGTTATGTGTGTGTTGGGATATTTGACTATTCTGGTTCGGTTGTGAGTTATATGGAGTGTAGTTTAGTTGCGGACTGAAAAATGGAAACGTTTTTGTTTTAAAGCTCCAATTAAGATCTGAGGTGTGTTGTTTTGGTTTTTTATTGTCCTTCCAGACTGACAAGTACATCGATTCGAGCTTAACACCTTTGTTATTATACGACTGAAACAGCCATACGTATTTTGCAGGCATTTCGATTTTGAAGCAGCACGGTTTTATCTTCTTACAGTCTTTCAAATAGATGCTGTATTTTCTTCGGAAAAAATCATGTATCCATGTAGTATCTGCCAACTGTGGAGTTCCTTTTATATAAAATACTGTATATTGCAACTGATTCCCCGTATTCAGCTTTGCCAGTCTGCTTTGCCACTCAGAAACAGTCCAACTTGTACCGAATTTTGAAATCATTTCCAGTGCAGCACTGGCCGACGGAGGCGTTGGTTGTTGTACATATAGAGGATTCTGAGTTTGCGCACGGGAAGCGGAGACCGGTGGTGAACCAATTGTGGGCGAACGCAAGGAGACTTCCCTAATTTCATCAAAGATGGATGATGAGTTTTGGTAGGAACTAGTTTGGATTGATTCCGGGAATGTTCCGAGATCTTTGGGTAAGGACCTGACGGCATCCGATATATCTGCAAGCGTCGAACGGAATGTACACATATGCTCACTTATGACATTTATCTGGTTGCTCAGAAATTCTAAAAGTGGATCGGACATCTGGGACGAGGGCAAAGGTTTAGGAGAAGCTGATTGCTGAATAATGTCTAGATCATTTCGAAGATATGCAATATCTTCCTGTATTTTTGTTATGGAGTCTGTTTTTTTCATTACTTGCGTAATGTCTTTTTTTAAATCACACAACGCGGAATTGTTATTGTTTGCTCGCACTGATTCAATGAGCAAATTTATGCTTTTTGACATGCTTAACAAATTTGTTTGAGTATATTTCATGTAGGGCTCCAAAGCATTATTAGCCTCTACAGTGGAATGTACTGCATTGTCAATTTTACAACAAGTTTTATTGAAAAACTGCTTGTTTTCCTGTTGTAAAGAACCGAGAGAGTCACTTAAACACTTAATCGCGAGCATTATGTGTGACAGAGATATCTGTCTACATTCATCACAAAAGAACATAAAGTTTGCTGCGTAGTCTTCTAAGTAGTTAAGGCTCCTCTTAGATAAGCCCACACATACACCATGAAAAAAGTTGTTACAAAGCCCATTGCAGGTAACAATGGGTGCATTTTTGTCTACAATTGTGCAATTTTTATTTCCGCACGACATTTCAATATAGCACAATTTTTTTTTTTTTTTTTTTTTTTTTTTTTTTTTTTTTTTTTTTTTTTTTTTTTTTTTGACACAACGAACTTGCAACTGCTTAATCCGCACTTTTTATTTTTTTTTTTATTTTGCTTGTTTATTTGCTTGACGACACCGCTCTAGAGTTGTTGATTAAGTAGCGCAGTGAACTTATGGCAGTGCAATGGGTTTGATTTGTTTTTGTTCTGACCGCTTTTAATTTTATTTTGTTGTTATTTTATTTTATTAGTAACAATATTTTATTGTTTTGGCAGTTCTTAAGGGTTCACTGAACGGCACACTTATATTCGCGATTGTGAAACCAAGTGGTTGAGATAGGTCAGGGTAAAGAAGTTAATTTTGCGGAGCTTATTGAAAAACACGTCCGATCGGTTTGACTGTCGACAGCGAAAAAAGAAAAAATTTATACACACTATGTCATTGGAGGGACAATGTCTCTCCGCTGTCTTAAAAATGAATGTGGTAACATTCCTCTTCATTGTATTAAAAATTAATGTGGAAAAAACAACAAATAAATAACAAAAATGGTTAGTCTGGCCAGGATTCGCACCCGAGACTACTGGGGTGAAGAACGCTACCTACTCGACTACCAAGGCTGTCTTATTATTCGAGAATTTATAATTCGTAATAAATTGAAAATGAAAGTGCCCCAAAACAAGCAAAAGTTTCCACATGCATTCCTTTAGAAGCGGTTTGGAGACAAGATCAGTTTAAAACTACCCAAAAGTTTCCAAAAAATACCATTAGGAATGTTGCAAAAACTCGCAAGTGAAGAGTAAAATTGCACTCTTCCTCATCAATATCACTCAATTGAAGAACTATTCATTTCGCTTTCCTCATTCGTGAAGAAAAAAAAAATGAGCGCTCTTTTGTTAAATGTTCAGGGTGATAAAAACTTTTTCATTTTTCTTTAATAGTTACCGCTCGTTATTTGCGCTCCTGAAAAACTCTGTTTTGAAGAGCGCTCTTTGCTGTTTACTCCTGTTATACTTCTCGCTCGGGAGTTTTTGCAATGATAAACTCATTTTATTAGAATTTTTGCACTCGCTCATTAATTTTTGATTGTTTTTCTTCTTATTGGCTTTATTTGCATTGTATTGTAACTATTTTTGAACTTATATTTAGGTAGGAGTTAAAAAGTTGTGCTTGCTTATTGTTGTACATACGTTATTAAACAAAGTCTGAAGTGATTTTGCTAATAAAAAATGGGCAGAATTGCAAATACGGACAAAAATAAATACGTTGCTTTTAATTATATAATTTGCTTTTTATAAGATGAAATGAAAGCATTTTTAAAAATATTACCATATTTTTATTGTATATATTTGTGGTGAGCACAAAAATGAACTTTTATTTTATTTAAATATGTTTTATTTATATTTTATTTTTTTGAATATATTTTTAAGTCTTTATTCGACGAACACAATTTTATAACTAAAATGATATACAAAATTTTTGATAAATAAAAATTGACAATTTTGAAATCTTAAATAATAATTTTTTAAATAAATGTGTAAGTGAATATTTGTAAAGTTTGTATGTTGTTTTCTATGTTGTGGTGTCGGTGTTTATATGTGGTGGTATTGAGTCACCACATTATTCCCCCTCCCTTCTGAAAAATTTTGGTCGTGTTGGCTAATAGGTTAAAGTGTACTTTTTTAGTATTTTTATGTTTGGTTGAATGTGTGTGTGCTGTTTCGGTGTCTAAGGTGGCGGGCTTAATCCTATCAATGTTGACTGTTATGTTAGTGTTATTTTTACGAATTGTGAAGTATTTCGGTGTTCTCTCAATAACTTCGAAGGGACCATCGTACGGTTCTTGTAGTGTTTTACGAATTGTGTCATTGCGGACGAAGACAAAGTTACAAGTACTAAGGGCTCGAGGTATATATTGTTGGAAGTTAGTGCTGTGATGCGCAATGTTTGACTTTTGATTTTCTACGACCTCTTTAAGTTTGGACAAGGTGTCCGACGAATTAAAGTTCTGACTGCTGTGGATTACTAGTTGTTGTGGTAGCCTGAGTGTTTGACCAAAAACCATTTCAGCTGGTGAAGCCTTAATATCTTCTTTGACCGTGGACCTAAGTCCTAGAAGAACTAGTGGCAACTCTGTGTACCAATTTGTGTGGTTGTTACTCGCTATTAGAGAAGTCTTAAGTTGGCGGTGAAATCGTTCTACAATCCCGTTAGCTTGTGGATGATAAGCAGAAGTGGTTATGTGTTTGCTTCCTAGTGTCTTAACGAAGTTTCGAAATGTTGTGGACGTGAATTGAGGACCTCGATCGGAAGTAATTTCCAGAGGAACTCCAAAACGTGAGATGTATTCCTTTTGAAGTGTATCTACGATAGTACTGGCTTTGGTATCTTTAATTGGATACGCTTCGGGCCAACGTGTGTTTCTGTCAACTAAGGTAAGTAGATATCTATAACCTTTAGATATTGGTAAAGGGCCAACTAAATCAACGTGAACATGCTCAAAACGACCGTGTGGTATGTCTATCTTGTGTGGGATTGTCTTCGTGTGTCGATGTATTTTAGCTCGTTGGCATCTAACGCATTCTTGTGACCATTTGTTGATTTGTGTGTTCATTTTGGGCCAAAAATATCTTTGTGTTATGAGACGTCGAGAAGCTCGTGTACCTGGGTGTGAAATATTATGTAATTGTTCAAAAATTTGTTTGCGTAATGTTTGTGGAATGTATGGACGTGTTCCTGAACTTGTTTGTTCGCACCAAATTTTAATGTTAAGTATTGGAATGTGTATTTGTTCGAATTTGTAAGTGTGTTTATTTAGTATATCTTGTAGTTCTGGATCTGTATTCTGTTCTTTGTGTAGAGTTCTGAGGTTAATCTCAGAGGTTGTGAAAGCCTCTATCTCAGCTCTTGAAAGTGCGTCCGCTACGGTGTTTTCGGTACCTTTAATGTGTCTGATGTCGTTGGAAAATTGTGCAATGAATTCTAGGTGTCGTGTTTGTCTTGGGCTTCTCTCTGTTTTTGAATGTAATGCTGAAGTAAGTGGTTTGTGGTCTGTGTATATAGTAAATGTTCGTCCCTCTAAATAGTGTCTAAAGTGTTTAATTGTAAGGTAAATTGCTAAAAGTTCGCGATCGAACGTACTGTACTTTGTCTCTGATGGAGATAATTTCTTTGAAAAGAAAGCTAGTGGTTCTGTTTCCTGATTGTGTTCTTGTTGCAAAACTGCACCGATAGCAGTGTTAGATGCATCCACAGCGATAGAAAGTTTTGCTTTGCTATTAAAATGATTAAGTAGCACTTCCTTAGTAAAACTTTCTTTTATCGTTGCGAATGCTTCTGTTGTGTTTTCTGTCCATATTAAGTGTTTGTCCTTTGTTTTTGATGCTGAAGTTATCATATCGTAAATTTGTGTAAGTGTGTGTGCTAATTTTGGAATGCATCTGTGATAGTAATTAATCATCCCGATGAATTTCTGCATTTGTTTAACTGTTTCTGGTTTTGGATAGTTAACAATGCATTGAATTCTATCGGGAGATGGTTGTATGCCTTTGTTTGAAATGTCATAACTTAAAAAATTTATTCTGTCTACGCCGAAAATACATTTGTTTGGTTTGATGTTTAGTCCGTAATTGTCTAGTCGTTCAAAAACTAAATTTAGATGTTTAACGTGTTCTTCTTCTGTCTCGCTGGCCACAAGAATGTCGTCGAGGTATACAAATACGAAGTCTAGTTCTCGTAATACTTCGTTGATAAATCGTTGGAATGTTTGAGCTGCATTTCTTAAACCGAATGGCATTCTCAGAAACTCAAACATTCCGAACGGTGTTGTAATCGCGGTTTTATGTATGTCTTGTGTGGCCATGGGGATTTGGTGGTATGCTCTAACTAGGTCTAATTTTGAAAATATGTGTTTATTGTGTAAGTCTATAGATAGGTCGTGTATGTGTGGTAGAGGGTAGCGGTCTGGAACTGTAATGGCATTTAGTCTTCTATAGTCACCACAGGGTCTCCAGTCGTTCACATCTTTTTTGGGTACTAGATGTAGTGGAGAAGCTGACATGGAATCTGAAGGACGGCAGATACCTGCTTTGATTAAGAAATCAAATTCCTGTTTGGCGATTTTGTATTTGTTGGAGTCAAGGCGTCTTGGTCTAGAAAAAGGTAACTGTCCTTCTGTAGTTATGTGGTGTTCTGTTTTGTGTTTTACTGGTTTGTTGTAGTCGGGTTCTGCTGTTAGTGATGGGTAATCTTTTAGTATATTTGTATATTTGTTGTCTAGTGTAATTAGTTTGGGTAGTGATGTTTCTGTAAATGCTGTGATTGCGTTAACTGATAGTTGTGTAAGTGGATCAATGAGTTTCTTGTGTTTTAAGTCTATCAAGAGTCCATATTTCGTAAGGAAATCTGCTCCTATGATGGGTCTTGTAATGTCTGCTAGTATAAATGTAAAAGAGAAATCGCGTCTTAGTTTTAAATTTACGTTAAGTAATTTCTTGCCGAAAGTTGAGATTGTGCTACCGTTAGCTGCTGTTAGAATTAAGTCTGAATTTTTCTTGTGGGCTTTGAATTTATTTACTGGAAGTACGGAAACTTCTGCTCCACTGTCTATCAAAAAGTTTATATGATTGTCGTTATCGTAAATAAAAAGGCGGCGTGTGAGTATTGTTTGACTTCCATCATTAGCCGTCGCAATGATGGAGTCACTTAGTTTGTTGAGTTATGTTGTGTTGTGTTGTGTTGGGTGTCGTTTTGACCGAATGAGCATGGTTGTTCGCATTGTCTAGCTGCCCTTCCGAACCTAAAATGGTATCTACATACCCAGTTGGCAGGTCGTTGTCGTGACACACTTCTTGACGGGGATCTACGTCTTGAAAATCTTCGAAAATTAGTTTCTCTCGAGTTCGAACGTGAATTATTCCGGTATCGTTCGTTTTTTAATTCTTGGACCTCAATTGCTAGTTTGTTGAAACTTTCTAGAATTTTTGACGTTGTTTCAGCAAACGATTGCGTTATCATCGCAAGCTCGGAGTTTTGGGTGTTTTTTGTCATGCGCTGGGCATTATTGCCAAATGAAGCGACTTCGGATTCTGACATAACTTCCCACAAATTGTCAGCTAGTTTCAATAGTTCCTCTAGCTCTCTATGACTAGATCCGGTCAAAGCAATATTAAGGCTTTTGGGGAGCTTGCGAAGCCAAATTTTATAAACTAAGTCGCTATCGACTGTAGTACCGGCTAACATAATTAGTGACCTATAAAATTGAGATGGCTTTTGGTCACCCATCTCGGTGCCAGACAAGATTTTGTCGAACCTCTTGGCTTCACTTAAAGAGTGTCGGTCAATCAAAGTTCTCTTTAAGCCTTCATACAAATTTGAGGATGGAGGTTTCTGTATGAAGTCTAGCACTGTTATAATTACCTCTTGAGATAGAGCGGTTACGAGGTACTCATACTTTGTCTTGTCAGTAGTAATTCCTTTTGCCTGAAATTGTATTTCTGCATGGGCAAACCATGCGTCGGGACAAGTGGTCCAAAATTGTGGCAATTTAACTGACGTTGCTTGTACTTCAGGATGCATTGGTGCATCAAATGGATTGACAAGATCTGTTTGCAGTTGTATGAGAGGGCGATGGTCACCTTCGCCGAAATGAGAGAGATGTGAGAGAGGGTTAGAAGTATGTAAGGGAGTGGGGGGTTGTCTGGGGTGGGGTGGTGGTGTGTGTGAAAGACTCATCGTGTACCTCAAAAAGTGTCTCCTAAAGTATGTTTCCTAAAATGTGTTTCCCAAAATGTGTTTCCTAAAATGTGTTTCCTAGTGCAGTGGAGTGCCTACGTATGTGAGAATCTAGGTTTCTTCCGACCCTATATTCTTACGTACGTTTCAGAAGCTACGTTGTGTGCCTCGTGATAAACTAAATTGAAAAGCAACCTGTAAAAAATTTTATAACATGTCAAAAAAAAATTACAAAATTTGATACAATTTTTTGAAATAATAAAATAATGAATATGCCAGTCTTTTGTTGTTGTAGCTGTTGTTGTTGTTGTTGTTGTTGTTGTTGTTGTTGTTGTTCTTAATTTTGCTGCTGCTGTTGTTATTGTTGTTTTTGTTGTTGTTGTTGTAAATTATTTTGCTGCTGTTGTTATTTTTGTTGCTGCTGCTGCTATATATTATTGCTTTCTGTTGTTGTTTATTCTGCAGTTATTGTTAATGTTGCTGTTGTTGCCTGTTCCACCTTACCGGCAGGTGTAGGGTCTTGCTTGTTGTCGTTGTTATGACGTTGTTGTTCCGTTATCTTACCGGCAGATATAGGGTCTTGTTTGTTGTTGGACGATGATGTTGTTGATGCTGACGATGGTAGTGGCGAGCGTTTCAGTTGCTGTAATTGCTGTTGTTCTAGATGCTGTTGCTGCTGTGCCTGAACTACCAAATCACTGGGTGGCGTCTTTATTATTACATACTTGTTGCCACGTGTATCTATTCTCATTTGCTTATTGGATTGAGTGCAAGTTTGCTTCTGCTCTTGCAATAAACGCTGCTGTTCTTGCAATTGTTTTTGATGTGGCGTTAGTTTTTTGTAGCTGCTGCTGCTGTTGTTGTTCGGTGTTTTGCTGATCTTGTTGTGTTTGTTGCAGAGATTGTTGGCGGCCCTGTGAACGTTTTGTGCGTGAAGGCAGCTACATAATTGCACAATCTCATTAATTCTTTTTATATTTAAGCTTATATTTGAGTTCGTGATGGTAGGATCGCCAGTTGTAGATCCCGTTGTGGATGTTCACAAAATTATATTTTTTTTAGATTTTTATTTAAATTTTATTTATTCAACAAAAAATTCTAAGGGAGTGTGAATACAATTGAGTTTGAATACAATTTTTATAACTAAAATGATATACAAAATTTTTGATAAATAAAAATTGACAATTTTGAAATCTTAAATAATAATTTTTTAAATAAATGTGTAAGTGAATATTTGTAAAGTTTGTATGTTGTTTTCTATGTTGTGGTGTCGGTGTTTATATGTGGTGGTATTGAGTCACCACATATTTATGTATATTATGTACATACATATATAAATATTATATAACTTTTTTATGAAATATTCGTCTTTTCATGTTCCTTTAACTTTATTATTATTATTATTATTTTTTTTCTATGTTTTCATCATGTATATTTTATTTATTTTTAATGAAATATATTCTTAAAAAATGTTTAAAATCGTTGTTTTAAAATTCTTCCATTTATTATGTGCGGAATAATCAATTAAAATTTCGCATCAAATGAAAGCGAGCGAGCGAAATGAGTGCATCATTTAAAAACTCACGAGCGATGAAAACTCACCCTATCGCATCATCACGACAAACCCTCATTTAAAATTGCTCAGCATACATACAAACCAGTGATGTGATTTGGTGGGATTTCGGGCTCAATTCGGGATATTTGGCCTATTTGAGAACGTGTGGGATTTCAGATGCTTAGGTGGGATTTTCTACTGAATCATAATTTTTTAAAGTCTAAATTAGCAAAACTGGTTGGTATCACTTTTTTGTAATCTTTAAAATTTTTTTCGTTTATTGCTGTTTCATTGATTCTAAATATGTAAGAAAGAGATATGTATATTCAAGAGGCTTAAAATTAATGAAAATAACATCCTCATTTAAAAACAAAAATATAAGCTCAGTTTCATTTTGATGCAACGAAAGAAATTTACGATTACTTCATACACTTAAGAGAGTTTTTATAAAAAACGTATTTTGTTTTTTTTTTTTATAAAATTTGTTATATTTATTGGAAAGACTTTTTTATCTACATTATTAAACTATAAAATTATTATAATGTTAAAAAAATGTAGGGGAGGATGCCCGCCTACTAAACACCTTTTGTTTGGCGGCTATACCTTTGGTTTAAAACATAATTTTTCAGAGCTCTTGGTTTCATTTGGAAGCTAAGTTCAATAACTAACAAGAATTTTAGTCAGAATTTAAAATTTCCAAAAATTATAATTTTGGCAGTCGATCTAGCAAAAGACTCGAAATCGGTCGCTTAAAAAATCGGCCCAGCTACTGAACACCTAAAACAAATCGTTGACAAAAATTAGAAAATGAAGTAAAAACACTAGTTTTTGAGAGTTTATAAAAAGTTTATTCTATCAATAGTTCACAATGACTCCCTGAACTTTTAGCAAAAGAGATTTGAATTTCTTTGATGGCTGCAGCCATCGCATCAGAATTTATATTCGTCCTTCTTTTCACTTGTTTTTAGGCGACGCCATTCTAAAATTTTATCTGAACGTGGACGAGAATCACGAAAACTATTTTAACGAATTTCAAACACTATTTTCAATCATATAAATAACAATTTTTTACTTGCACGATTTCTGAAAATTTGTTCGGAAGGTGGACCAACGTTTTGTTCAGTAGGTGGACAGGCACGCCATCATGATATGACGTGAAATATTTTTTCCCATTTCTCAATATTGTTCGATTGCTCGTCGAATTGTGAAAAATAAACATTAAATATAGAATTCTACTCATATTCACATTTTTTATCGATAAGAAACACTCTGAAATTCACTAAATAGAGATGAACTATATTTGCTCAGCTTCGTTTTATTCGAATATTTTATTTCTCAACGGCCGTGGGGCTAAAGCAGCACGCGCATTCATCTCAATGATTTATCAAAAGTGAATATTCAATGAGATGTAACTACGACACTTTACACATTGGAGCATCATACAGACGTCAGAACTTACAGTGTTCAGTAGTAGGTTGGCCTGTTCAGCAGGTGGGCATCCTTATTTCTTTTCAAAAATTGCATAAAAAATCGTTATTGGTATAAAGATTTGTGTGGGATTTTTTGTGGGTTTTTCGTGCCATTTTGGTGGGATAAACAGGTCTAAATCGGGATGTGATCGGGATTTTTTACTAAATCAGAATCACATCACTGATACAAACAAACGAGCGAGAAAAAAAATTGAAGATTTCAAAAGGGAGCGAATATTTTATTTGCATACGCTCTTGATTTTTTGGAAGTGATAATTTCATACCAAAGATAACTCAGAAGAGCGGGAGCGAATTTTGATTGCTCTACGCACTCTGCTTCCAATGCTACTGTTTCCACATAAATTTTAAAGAAAGCTGTTTGAAAACAATATTAATTTAAAACTTCCTATACGTTTCCAAAAGATACGACGAGGAATGTTTTCAAATCACTTTCATATGAAAGCCTTTAAATTTTTCTCAGAGGGTACATTTTTTCTGAAAAAAAATTTATTATTTTACAACATTCTTTATATTCTTGTAGTTTTGATGTTTTTTGGCGAAGTTATGATACCGACAAGGAGGCGTCATGGATTTAATTAGTAGTTCATTTTTTTACGCAAAAAATAACGTTTATATAAAAAAAAACGTTTTAATTTATTTTCTTTTAGTTCAAAAGTAACCCTAGAATGTAAAATCAACAATATCATTTATTATCACCATATAACCATAACGCCATGCAGCCATTACATGACGTTGGCGTACTCGGGAGTCGAATAGGTAACGTATGAAGGGATTTCGAAGAAATTTCTTCTGAAGTTTTCCCATATTCTTGAACCAAGGATTTCAGGTGTAATACCTATTCAGTCAAGTCTGCCTTGGTTCGAAATGGGGTGATAGATTAGTGGGAGGAAAGGTACAACCAAATGAAACATGTTTACGATGTTCTAATGTTCATCGATCTCATCTCATACATCATACTGTGCATTAAGTCGCATTCAAGCGCCTTTTATAATTTAAGCATTTTTATCAATTTTTTTTTTCAATTTTCAAGAATTTTTGATCCTTTTTTTTATACACTGTAATACTCGTACACTGAAAAAAACATGTTTTAAAATTCAACACAAAGTATCCATTAAATGTGTTCATCATTTTGCTTTCGAAATTTGTTGTAAGCTATATTTTAAACACAAAATTCGTCAAATGAATAACATGTTTCGTCAATTTTAAAATCCTTTTCTTTCAGTGTATAATCTGAATTTTTGTTTTGAAATTGGGGTGTTCCAAGGTTTTTTAAAATTAGAGTAGGTATTATGAAATATTCTTAATTTTAGTCGAAATTACGTTAGACTCATTTCCAATTCCTTCAACAGAAAATTTTATTTTTAAAATCAAACGTTTTCGTACCAATGAGCCGGTAATACTCTAGAATTTTAATGAGCAGTAAATACTTCAAAATTCTTTTAATATATAATGTTCGATAAGATAAATCATTTGGGTTAACATTGTCCGATGAGATTATGTTTTTGTTTTTCCTAAATCGTCTTGTTTGTATCTTAATATGCACATATATGTGGGTCATTCGCAGCCGCTGTTTGCGTGCAGCTGGCTCTAGATAATGTCTCATTTCAGCAATTAAGTTAAAAAATTTTTGGAATTCCGATTAAAATCAAAATCTCAAGATTGATATAAAAACCACTTTGTTTGCGATCATCTTAAAATTCCCCATAATATCTTATCTTGCCACACACAGACTAATAAGTGTAAAACAATATGTCAACAGAGTCGAACTAGTCTTTTGATAGCAACAACCCGGCACACTCTCACAACGACTACAAAATCTCCACAGGTGATCTACAACATCAAAAATTCAATTTCAAATGACACAAAAAATTTACAATTCAACAAACAGAACAGTGAACAACTTCTTATGAGGCTCAGTCGTAAACCAATTCAAGAGCCTCTGTGCTTACAACAACAAAAACCACTACGATCACCACAATTGCAATAGCTATAAACTACCTAAGTACCAAAGTACATATTTGCAGCAATTGCCACAATATTTAGTGGCGGCCAATAAACAGAGTAAAACGAAAAAAAAATCCACCAAAGAAGTAAAAACACTTTCGCACTTCTGCAGTCCAGACACATCCTGTGGCGAACGGATTGCAGTCGTCATAGTCGTTAATATCACGACCAACGACAACACCTGCCGTTACATTGTGTGCCAACCAAGCAAGCAGCCAACCAGTCATCCAGCCATCCACTCAAGCAAATATCGTTTGAACACCGAACTCGTGCCACAACATACTAGAATCGATTGCGAGTTGGAGTAGCAAAGCATACCGAATGGCAACCGCAGCGTTGCACCAGTACCATCATCCTTCTGATGAAAATGTCATCAATTATGGCGCGGGACTAACATTGGAACTACGTTTATATTTGGCGATGCTCACACCGATAATACTAGAATTTTGTATGTCGCGCACGATGGACTACAGTAGAAAAACACCTTTTGCAAGAAGAACATGTAGAGTTAAATTCTAGCCAAGATTTCTCTGGAACCCGAGTGCAGCAGAGAAAATAGAGATATTTTATGAGTTTTATGCGCCGTGCTGTTGTGAGCAAAGTTTGATTATGAGCGGCGCGTGCCCTGTTGCAAGAGTGCAGGACACGTAGTGTTCAGCTTCATAGAGATGCATATTTCATTTGTATGCGTAGCGGATATCTTGTGCCGTAACCAGGTGCATACGTCAAAACAAAGTGACAAATGCGCAAATGACAGTCAAGGATCGACGGCTGTGAATTGGAATCTGCATATGTGCTGCCTTGGTGGTGTCTGCCGAAATGCAAAAATGTACTTATAATTAGATTATTGTAATTACCATGCTAGGCAAAAGCGAAGACTGCTCTATGGAGTGTTTGGCGTGAGAGGGGCTGAAGTGATGCACACCGTATAGCAAATGTTTGTGAAAAGTGATCGATCACTTTGGGCATCAATGCTTTTGATGACTTTTGTTCTTTCCAGTCAAGTACTCGTATTCAGTGTTAAATGGCAATCGATCAAGATGAGTTCTGGTACTTCAGATTTAGCAAAAGCAAAAAAAAAGCAAATCCCACCGTGGGAGTTTTTATACGTTCGTTACAAAAGACCGTTGGATTCGATGGAGAAAGAGAAATATATTTTTAAAACTGAATGTAGAGTTAAGTAAATGTGTGCCACGAAATTTGATCGAAAATATCAACTAAGTAGGAATCAACGAAGCATCAAGTTCAGATTTGGTTAAATAGGCTCATAGATGAGTTTCGTTTTAATCGACTTTGATTAAATGAAGCTTTACTAGAGAAATATAATAACGTCAGTCTGTTTAATTAGCTTATTTTAACTTGATTTTGGGCAAAAAACTGTTCTCAAGATTGAAAAATGCCTCGACTAAAAATATCTTCTCATATACTTATATATAAAAAAAGGACATTAAAAGAATCATCTCAGGTTTGACTTGACTATGAAAGTTTTCCTAAAAAATTCCAATGTTCCATTTTCAGTTTTCTTGCTCTCCTTAGTATAATCTATTTAACTTTCGAAACATACCCAAGGCTCTGGAGAAAATTTGGACCTAAGAGAAAATTTAATAGGAGGAATCTAACGAGCTTTTGTTCTTAGGCTGAAATAAGCTTTTAGCAATACATTCTTCCATTGTTTCTTCCCTTTAACTAAATATTTCCCGTGAAAAAGTTGTCATTAGTCGTCAGTTTAAGTTAAGCTTAAATATAACTTAAAAAGCTTCAATCAACAACTCTTCGTACTTAATCGAATATGTAGAGTTTTGTGCGGTATGATTGTTTTTACGGGGAGTTTTCATTGCTTCATTACTTTAACATGTATATACTTATATACTTATATATAAAAAAAGGACATTAAAAGAATCATCTCAGGTTTGACTTGACTATGAAAGTTTTCCTAAAAAATTCCAATGTTCCATTTTCAGTTTTCTTGCTCTCCTTAGTATAATCTATTTAACTTTCGAAACATACCCAAGGCTCTGGAGAAAATTTGGACCTAAGAGAAAATTTAATAGGAGGAATCTAACGAGCTTTTGTTCTTAGACTGAAATAAGCTTTTAGCAATACATTCTTCCATTGTTTCTTCCCTTTAACTAAATATTTCCCGTGAAAAAGTTGTCATTAGTCGTCAGTTTAAGTTAAGCTTAAATATAACTTAAAAAGCTTCAATCAACAACTCTTCGTATTTAATCGAATATGTAGAGTTTTGTGCGGTATAATTATTTTTACGGGGAGTTTTCATTGCTTCATTCCTTTAACATGTGCTGCTCCTACTTTTACGTGCAGCAAGTACTCTAGTATTTTACTGGAAGTTTTTGGTGAGCATGCTCTAGCTGAGCAAAGGTGTCGGCGGTGTTTGGTAAGTTTTAAAATTTTTGATTTCGATTTCTTTGGGCTGCCGAAAAAGTTCAACGATGAAGAATTGAAGGCATTGTTCAATAAAGACCCATGACAAAGACTTCAGGAATAATCTGAATTCTTGGAATTGAATTGAGTTTACTTTGAATTGAATTGTATCCAAGGGACTTTGAAACGGGTTTTTTCACCTGTAAACTGATGCCATTCCAAGCACAGAAAACCATGGTATAAGCGTGGTCAACCATAAACACCAGTGGCGATGCCAAATATACCTGGATCCAAGGTCAATCTCTGTATTTGCTGCGACCAGAAGGGTGTGCTCTACTTTGATCTGCTTAAACCAAAAGAAACCATCACTTTATTTGAATACTTTAAAGAACAAGATAAAATTTATTTTGCAGCATTACTAAATTATGCTTGGAGACACTCAAATTCGGAAGCCCTAACCGACCCGCCGTATTCTCCTGATATTGCTTTTTCTGATTATCACTTGTTTCGATCGAATACTTCTCCATATACCTTAGATCAATACAGAAGAGTTACTGAGTGCTCACTGTGTCGAAGAGGCCATTAAATCTGGTCACAGTGTATAAAGAGATGATAAGTGAACGCAATAATATTATGTAAGGTTGATTTTGGACATCACAATAATTAAGTGAAATGAGCTTAAGTGGGCTAGAATGGCAATTGTTGCCGTTTGTGAAGTAATTTTTCATGTAAACCACATACGAATTCTTAGCACTCAAATTTTTAACTTTGTAGGATCCTTGCTAGGTGTTAAATCTATTCAGTCAATATTGTTTTGGTTTGATATGAGGTGATAGATAGCGGGGAAGAAACCAAAGTCAAGTAAAACAAATACATTCTATTGTAGGATATTCTATGTATGGCTTAAACATATACATATATTCTATGTTATATTTCTACCTTAGTGAATTGAGTTATTAAATTCACTTATTCACAAACTAGAGCTTTTAACCCTTTAAGTACTGTTGTTGGTCTGTTGGACCACATCTAAATATTTAAAGTCTATATTTGTCTATTTTATCGATTGAAAAATTAAATAAAATTAATTCATCTCGGCTTGAAAAAATTATGTTTCTTCTTTTTATTGTAAAGCTAAATTTGTAGTTTAAACTCTTTAAAACATTTAAGGATGAGAAATAATTTTACCAAGTTTTATTAAACAACAAAATGGTGGTGGTCCCTCAGACTAACTGCAATATTTACGTATTCTTTTTTCACAACAGTACTTGAGGATTAAATCGTAAATATTGATGAACTTAAAACTTCAGTTGATAAGAAATGAGGAAATACTTATAGAAAAATAAAAGTGTAAGTTCAAGGCCGATTGAACGTTAAACAATTTACTCGTACCTTTTATTGTCTCTACAGATTGAGCTGATCTATATATAAATAAGCGTATGCAAAACAGTTCAGAGCCATTTTATCCCATGTTTCCCAACCGATTTTGATAATATTTTTTTTTAAATGAATTAGAGTAGAAGAAGGAGTGCACCGAATATGTTTTATAGAAATATACCTGCTTTGAACAGGTGGAATGATGTATAATGTATTTCACCCATTGTAGGTTCATATGCACGTAGAAGATCCGCGTAAAAAAGGAGAGAAACAAAAAAAAAAAAGGTTGGACATTGTTTCGTTAGATTTTTTATTTTTTACACTGCGGTTCGAGTTCGGTTACGTTCGCACATGAGCAGCTATGGGCACAAAACAAGCTTCAGAGCCAGCTGAGAGCAATTGAGAGCAAATACTTATGTAGCAAAACGCAACAACAAAGCAAAGACAAAAGACAAACACAGAAGTTTTAAATGTAGTGGTGCCTAATCCCGCACATGAGCGACGAAAGAGAAAAAAAAAAAACAAAGAATATGAACAGAGACTGAGCGAGAGAGCTGGTGGCGAATTCATTACGAAAGTAAAAACTATGCCAACATTTTTATGGAATAAATACGTTTTTCACATTGATTTTGTTTTTTAGAGGACTATGAAACCTTAAGATAAACAACAGTTTACTATGCATGCCAATTTTTTCAATATAATTTCTACGAAATAAATCAAACTAATCCTTGATTCACTTCAATAGCAATTCATCTAAATTTCATTGACTATATTTATTACCCTAAAATACTTTTTTCTCAATTTAATGTTTCTAATTCTGTCAAACGTTTTTCAATAAAAATAAAAAAAAAACAAACCAGAAATCCGTTTTTATATAATCGAATTTCGACTACAGGCGATACTAGTTTACATAATTTAGCAGTTTCAAGGATATTTTTTAAAACTGAAATGTTTTTATTCTTATTGGGAAATAAGATACAGATCTTTCAAAAGACACACACTTTTGCTCCCCAAACAAATTGTAATTGTTGTCTAACTCCATCTCTTCTAGGCTCACAGGTCTAACTTAGCTAAATCTAGCCGCCCACTTTTCAGTGATTATTACTTAAATGAAATCGACAAATCAGATAACTGTCAAAACTTTATATTGATGGCATCGATCATTAGTTTCGACTATAATAACGGTTGCAGTGGCAAAAATTAGCATTCTATTATGTTGATACTCACCTCATAGAAATACACAGCACGATCGATCAGATCGGGTAAGCGAAAAAAAGCCAACAAACGAAAGAGAAATAACGCAAAATCAATTAAGTCCGCCACCAAAACCTTAGGAGCATATCAAGGGTGAAGTGATTGTATAACAGGATATCAATGCACACTGAAAAAAGGAACGCATGAACAAGCAAGCATAATGAATGAGCAAACCAGAAATTAGCAAAAAAGATAACTGCCACGAAAAATAGTAAATTAACAAAAACAAAACCAAACAAAAACAAAAAAAAAAAACGAAAAGATTCGAAAACAAGGTCGTTTTGGGCCAAATCACTTGAGTTATTTATGTATGTTTTGTACAAATAAACGTTAATCAAGGGAAGCATTTGTGGCTGACCATGACACTGAAACGGATGAGCTGTATACTCGTGCTAGTAAAATGCATGCAAATCGTTGAAAATGCACCCGCGTTCAAATCAACAAATTAGATACTCATGGAATACTCGCCAAGAGCGCAATTGCGCCATGCGCGAATGTCTTCCAATTAAGCTAAGAGTAGTTCTATGAATCTCTTTTGATAAGATCGACTTTTCTAAGCTTTTTTTAAATTATCTTTTTTCCCACTTCCCACTTTCCCACTGTAAGTTTCTCGTTTATCACTATAACTAAATTTTTAATGCTTCCAAACTGTGACCAACCGCATGATTCTTATCCCTTGAGATTACTTCGTGATCTAAGTGAGTGTTGTTTTTATTTTCTCTGTTGCTGTTCAGGTAACAATACTGGGTGTGATCGAAATTTTTTGTTTGTGAACAATACACATTTCATGCAAGCACACGTTCTTTGTTGCCGCAACCGCTAAGAAACGCTTAAACTACTTCGTCAAGGAAGCACCACTTTGAGGCTCTCAAGGGTGAGTATTGTGCCCTTTTTTGTTGTATTTTTTAAAGGCGAAAGATACAAAAACTTCACAGTTAATACAGTCTGTATGACTTTCCTTTCTTCCTTCCTTCTTTATCCTTATTGAGAGCTATTAACACTCTTTAGGGTGTTTTAACGCACTTTAGCCTTATTAACGCTAATCACGCGATCATCGCATGAGAACACGTGGGAAAATTAGAACACAACCAATTCAATTAGTTGACTACGTCAAGAAGAGCGCAACATCAGTCCAACGATCGATCGCGAAGCTTGCACAGGTAGGCTAACACGCCTAATTTGGAGCGAGGTGTGTGTGGGAAGTTGTGCCTTCGCGATGGCAGTTTTATGCCTGGCCATAATTTATGACGTACATCTAGATGCTCGTCTGTCCATTCGGCATGGGAAGCAAAGGCAGAACCAACTCTAAACTGCTTATCTCGCGACTTTGTCGCAGCTCATTTTTCACAACACTTAAGATCCTGCAAGCTGTTGGCCATAACCATCAATTTAGATGCTGTCAGCCTCGCCAGCTAGACTAGGATCTGGCGTATAAAAGTCGTGCATTTGCAGAGATTGGCATTAGTTGTGCGAATTATTTTGCGTGAAATGGCAACGCGTTTGGCTATCATCTTGGTGTTGCTTGCCGATGGCTTGTTGCTAGTTAATACAGCAGAGCTGAGTGATCTTCCAGGCAGCGACAAGGAGCTTTCCGACTTGGTGCTGACCACCGCTTTGGGAAAAATACGTGGCACTTTGTTGCCTTCATTGTTGGGTCGCAATTTCTACGCTTTTCGCGGTATTCCGTATGCTAAACCACCAACGGGGGGCTTGCGTTTTATGCCACCCCAACCGGTAGAGCAGTGGTTTGATATCTTCGATGCCACCTTCGATGGACCCAAGTGTCCTCAGCCTGGACTCTATAGCGAAGATGTTGCAGAGGATTGCCTACGTCTAAACATTTACACACGAGAGCTGCCCACGGAGACTAATCCAAATGTGAAAAAACCCGTTATTGTGTACATACATCCGGGTGGATTTTATTCGCTTTCGGGACAGAGCAAGAACTTTGCTGGACCCCAGTACTTGATGGATCGCAATATTGTGTTGGTGACATTTAACTATCGACTTAGTTCCTTGGGTTTCTTAAGCACGGGTACGGCAGAGGCACCAGGTAATCTAGGTTTAAAGGATCAGGTAATGCTCCTTCGTTGGGTGCGGTTGCATATCTCGCGATTTGGTGGCGATCCCAATTCAGTGACGGTGTTGGGCTATGGAGCTGGTGCCATGAGCATTACACTCCACATGGTGTCGCCCATGTCAAAGCATTTGTTCCACAAGGCAATAGTTATGAGTGGGGCGGCTACGGGCCAGTGGGCTCTGCCCGAGGAGCAGTTAGAGTTGGCTAAGCGACAAGCCAGGCTTTTGTCATGTCCCGACACAAATGTTACCGCTATGTTGAACTGCATGAGAACGGTAAGTAACGCAATTGAATTGGTGAAATCAATCTTCAGCGCGTTTTTATTGACTTGTAGAAGCACTTCCTGGAGTTTGCCAACACCATGCCGCGCATGTTCGATATTGGACGCAATAATCCGCTCATACTGTGGAAGCCAGTCATAGAGCGTGATTTCGGGCAGGAACGTTTTCTCATTGAGGATCCCGTAAAAACCTATCAAAATGGCAACTTCTCAAAAATACCCATTATCACAGGCATGACGCGCGATGAATTTGTTGGGCCAGCTCTATGTGAGTCATTTACTAAGAGTGACAATGTGATTTGAACTTTTTTTCTGCAGCTTTGCTTAAGAATCAGCATTTGCGTCAAGCCATGGATCAGAATTTTGAAATACTGGCACCGATTTGCTTTATGTTCAACAGCAGCAGTCCACGTGCCGCCAACATAAGCCAGGAGCTAAAGAAATTCTACTTTGAGGGCAAGTCATTGCATCCAAACAAGTCACTCGAAGCCATGTCGCAGGTATTTTCCTTCTTCAGCTTACTTAGAGAGTCAACGCGTTGACGTTGTTGCGTTTATTTTAAGCTTTTCTCTGATGCTTTGACTGGTTTTGCTGTGCATCGTTTTGTACACTTGGCCGCACGCGCCAACAAGGTCTATTACTACCAATTCGCCTATGAAGGACAACGTAGTCACATCTTCTTTCCCGAGGGTGTTCCTTATGGTGAGTGCTTTTTACGCAGTCTTGTGACTTCTTTTGTATTTTATCCATAATCTTAGGTGTTGTACACCACGATGACTTAATGTATCTATTTGTGGAGCCTTCAGTGAATCGCATGTTTAGCGAAGATGATGCAGAGATGAAAATGGTGGAGATTCTTACAAGAATGTTTGCTGCTTTTGCATATAAAGGGTGAGTAACCGATGGATGTGTAGCTAATTGAGTATCTTTATGTGTATCTCTTTCAAGTGATCCCAACAAGGCTAGCGACGAAGTCTTAAGAGCCATGCGTTGGCGTCCATTTAGTTTTAAGAAAGAAAACTATTTGGACATCGGCAAGGCTTTGGTTATGAAGGAAGGATTAAATACAAAACGCTATGATCTATGGAAGCATTTGTTTCCCTTGAACTGGCGACGCACAAGCAAGAAAGAGTTTGAATTCGCTGATTATAATATTATGGAACTATGAGATGATATCCACCAACATATACTCCAGTTTAGCCAGTAAGAAAAATTAAGCAGATTTTATATAAAAGAACAAAATATTCATAAAGCAATAAAATTTACGCTTTGACCATAAACTCAATCCGTCGTTTAATTTTTCTGGGGTTTTCCCCTTTTCAGCCTATCAACAAATTACAGTGTCATCAATTAACTCCGAATGACATCGTGAAACTCCGCGTCAAACTTAATGAAAACCAAACTTTGCGCTGTTTTGGAATTTTTCTAATTTTTTTATTGCCTGCGATGAATAAATTTGAATAAAATTGGTTGGTAGACTTCGAATCGAATTGGTTTTTCTAGGTGCATTTATACAAGCGTCATGTTGCATGTCTCGTGCCATAGCACTCAACAACATTGCAATTGATGTCGTTGAAGTTTGTTGGTAGTTGTTGATAGTAAACAGATGGTTGTAGTTTGTGCCTTCATTTTTATTGCTATTATTATTATTCTTATCGGAGTTTGGTTACGCTCGGTGACTTGCAACTTATGCGCACGCGTAGAGCAGGGACTAGATGACAACCAGAAGTTCTTCTCTCATTACTATGCATTGTGATGCATTCATTCCAATTGGTTTTGCGTGCCACTGCTGACGAAATATGACTCATTGATATCCTGTTGTGGTCTGCTATCTGCTTGGGATGTTCGCCGGGGTGGCAATTTGACTAATTTATGCAAATGTATTCGTTCACCAGAAATAAGTGGTTTCCGCATATCAGACAGTTTTTGATCGTTTTCACTTAACTTTAATTGTTGTGTGTTGCACTCGGTGTGTCCTGCCGCGGCGGCGATCCTGTTCGAATTTATTGCAGCAATTATGACCATATGGCGCTTGGACCAAAAACGGGCTCACACTCCATGTGGTGTCTGTCAATCTTGTTGTGTCAATTTCACTCTCATCTTCTTCTGTCGGTCTATGGCAACGGAATGTTTGTATGGCTGAAATTTTCATCACAGATTTCCTCGAAACTGGCAAAGACTTAAGTCGTTACTCGTATTAATGCAACGCTTTCAAACCTCGTAACAGCACTTGCAATGGGTTAGCGTCATTGGATGAAGTTGTTTTGGGCTTAAGCCACACTATCTCAGATAGCCAAGTTAGCGCATGGCCAACGTTTGCATTTATTACGAAATTTATTTGTTTTCTGTGTGCTGTTCGTTGTCTTGACTTCATTGACTGATTCATATCGCAGAAGTGCGGCAGTCTTAGACAAAGATTGAGTCGTGGTCGGATGTTAATGCACCCTACAGTGAAAGTTTACTAAGTTTAGGAAAATTTTGTTTTATTTTAACCTACCTTCTACTAGTCAGCCATTTAGAAAAAGTGATTGGATTAAGCTTATATACATTGCAAAAACCAAGCCTTTTCCAATCTTTATTTACTTAAGAGTAAAAACAACGCTTATAGATCACAGATACTTTGTGGACAACTTGTTACAATATAAAAATTAACACAAAATGAATACTTACGGACATAGGAAGAGAGATTATTAATATGATAAAAATTATATTCACTTGGAAAAAGTTTTTTTAAAATACTTGTGTCCAATTGTAAAGAAACACTTGGAAAAATCTAATTTAAATACTTTTTTTAATATTATTCTAAGGAATCGTTTTCGTTTACTCTACAATTAGTTACAAGGGCTATCTTTAAGTCTTGCGCCTCGGCAACACTAAGCATTGCGAGATGAATTTTGACAGTTCCATTCGAAAATTTTGCATTTTCTAGTATAAACGTACTCACAATATTTTGTTGTATGTGCGCCTTTTGTTGTACGATTCCCACTTATGAACTATGTGAACTAGTTCAGTGTTTCCCGTTCTTTCAGTTCATTTTAGTTCAATTGATTTTGCAGCGAGTACGAACAAAACAAATGAGAGCAAAAATAATTAAATTTACCAAGCTATGGTTTGAGTCTTTGGTTTGTCCAAACGAACTGAAAGACCTAACGAGCTAAAAGAACGAACGAACTAAAAGAACTAAATGAACGAACAAGTTCAATACATACTAGTTCAATACATTGAACTAAAAAGAGTGATATTTGTGATGAACTAAAATGCCCAAGCCTATTTACAGTGGTTTGAAAATGATATTTCCTCAAAAAATTGAACTAACACGTGAACATTTTCGAGCGATGATTTTAGACGATTTTCGACTTGGATTGACAAGAAAAGAATGGCATCTATTAACTTAGTTCGAGTCTTGGTGATGAAGCACCACATTCAGCGACTAAAACACTGGTTCAATGAGTTTGAGCGTGGTCGTGGCTCTCTCCAAGACGAATTTCGTGGAATCATAATTGGGCATTGATGGTACTAAATAGTATACATTGAAGTTTATATGAGCATTTAGGCTTCAATATAGGGATACATCCGTCCTGTATTTGGTAGGACAGTCCTGTTTTTTTCAAGTAAAGTTCTGTGTCCTGTGAAGCTAGCTCAAAACCCTGCTTTTTCTTTCTTTTGTCTTGTTTTTTCTCATGTTCTCCAATTTTTGCACTTCAGTCCACTTTATGTAAATTATTTATGCTATTATAAGTAAAAAATTTCTCTTAATACACGTTTCCTCTTTTTGCGACTCTGTTAAAAGTGTAACATTGCAACCCTATCTGTGCCTCTCATTTTTTTCAACTTGTCAAAATGTCGAAGAGAAAGTGTGTGTTAAGTAATCAACTTCAAAGAAGATATATATTCCTGGAAAAAACAAAAAGTGACAGTAAGGTGTTCTGCTCAAAGTGTAAAGAAATCTTTGCGATAGCATCAGGAGGGAATGCAGACATAGAATGGCGTTTGATTGTAAAGTGCAAGACTAAAAGGGCAACCAACGTAAAGGCATTTACCAATAGTAATATAAGCTTTCCACAAGCTTAATGCTTTCGTTTCTAAACTTGTTTAAAGTTTATTATTCCGAGCTTGTTTGGTAAATTGTGTAGTTTGATATGTGAGGCCAAACTATATGTTAAGCTATGGTTTAAGATATGTTAGGCCAGCAATACAGAAACCGTTGCCGTTGTTATAACCAAAACCATTCCCATAACTACGACCATAACCATTTTTATAACTATAATTATAACAATAACCATAAACACTTTTATAACTATTTTATTGCATAACTAATGAAATAATCATAACTATAACCATAATCATAACCATAACCATAACCATAACCATAACCATAACCATAACCATAATCATAACCATAACCATTACCATAACCATAACCATTACCATAATCATAATCATAACCATAACCATAACCATAACCATAACCATAACCATAACCATAGTCATAACCATAACCATAACCACAACCATAACCATAACCATAACCATAACCATAGTCATAACCATAACCATAACCATAACCATAATCATAACTATAGTCATAACTATAACCATAACTATAACCATAATCATAATCATAACCATAACCATAACCATAATCATAACCAAAACCATAATTGTAAACATCATAACTAACCAAAGCTATTATCGAACCGAAACCGTAACCGCAACCGCAGCCATAATCATAACCAATTATAACCATAACTTATACTAAAACCATAGATGAAATCAGTCTATAATATAATCTTAATATTAACAACACCATCAACATTAATATAGCCACACCCATAACCATGAACATTATCATTATCATAACCATTTTTATAACCATAACCATATCCATTACATTGATCAAAACTATCACCCATATAATTATTACAACCATGGCCATCACCAACATCTGTTGTGATTTTCAAACTCCCAATGTGGACATATAGTATTTTTGAGATCACATTTTCGTGTCAAATTTTACTTTACTTGACTCTTGTCAAAATGACCGCCAATGTTTGCATTGCCCATCTTTAAAAGTGTAGCTACAAATTCTGTGGCACGCGGATGTGCAAATTCTCTTGGGTACCAATCATCATTGGGATCACGTCAAGAGACACAACTTTAAAGAGCGCTCAGCTGGAGTGTTAGCTGGAGGTGTTAAATTTGGCTCAATATGTGAAAAAATGCTGCCAATATCGCGATACCAACAGCGTATTTCCAACTACGTTGCCGCAACTAGTCCGTCCGTCCGTCCATCCATCTATCCGTCTATAACGTACGCAGTTGCGTTGCATGGTGTTTTTTTTTTTGTATTTTTTCTTTTTCTCATCTCTTGGCTTTCTAACCTCGGCCTAGACAACGAATTGTTTATTTGAAATTGAGTTTGAATTTGTTTGTTCGTTGGCTGGTTTACTGGATGTCTGGCGGGTTGTTTGCGGAACCCAAAACCACAAAAACTCATAAGAATTAAATTGAAAGATATGACGATTTCTTACAAACTTCAACCAAAGGTTTTCTTGGGTCACACATGACTGTTGTGTGTTGTCGAGTATTGTGAATAGAGACGCGCATGCGCAATGAAGAAGATGTCCTGCTGACAGCCAAAAATGAAGATGTCTTTTGGAGTGTGTGCAATTGGAAAATTGCTAACATCAGAAAACTAATAAATAACAGAGCAATAGCTGTAGATGTTTATTTTTACAAGATGACATCAGGTGAAAATGCAAAAGACATCAAGAACAATGGATGGACATGGGGTGCTTTGCATCGGCTTGCCTCTTGCTGATGCTTATTGAGAACATCTGTTGAAAACATATACGCGGCTTCGCGGAAAATTAAATGTTGATTGAAGAACGTTTGATAAACCATTGCCGCGAATTGACAGTAAGCAAGTGGTTAGGAAGAATCGAGTTTGCCAAGAGAATTTTTACTATGTTACTAGCGTTAAAACAAGAGCATGTAGTCCAAAAATTGCAATAGCACAGGTAGGTTTGGTGTGATAGGATGGAGTGGCAAGGTTTGTCAGATCTAACAATTTTCCTATCTAAGTGATTTTATTCGAAATGTTCCGACGAAGACTTTAGTGCACGATTAGGACGCTTCAAATAGACACTTCAATAGTGGGATTCTGTAACACATTTCGGCCGATAATCGGTGTCGCAAAGTTCTGTTTGCGATAATTTTCGGAAAGTGGTATTCAGTAAATACTTTTTCCGATTTTGTCGGTCAAAGTATCGGAAGTTTGTCGCAAACGAATCGTACAACTTTGCGACGAATATTTTCTTGTAGAAAAGTGAATCGAAAATATCTGTAAGTTTTTTGAAATTAAAATTATTTACAATAAATTAATTTGAAATGAAAAAAATTTAATTTTCTAGTATTTTTTGTAGCTTAAAATGGTTTTTAGTTATTTGACAATGGATGCTGCGCTCATGCTCGTGAAATGAATTTAGAACTATCATTTCTTCGAAGAGTTGATTCTGCTTTGATTTAGAGTTGAATAAATTAAAAAAATTACATCGCTTCACGCCAAATACAACTCATGACCTCATTGACTTATTAGACGACCGTATATAGCGAAATAGAATCACTGGTTTTTAGCTGAAAATCAAACAAATATTGTTTTAAGGTTCATAGACATATCGGAACTTTTCTATTTTTGTAGGTTTTTGCAGCATTGAGCTTTTATGCGACTGGCTGCTACCAACTCTAGCTGCTTTCATCATTTTGAATTTAAATATTTATTGAACAGTGTGCGTACGGAAACAGACCTATTATCACAACAATGACTAAATTTCAAAATTTTAAATTTTTTTTCCGAGTTAAACCGGGTTTATCAGCGATTATCTGAATAAAAATGACATTTCTCACCGATAAATAAGCAGTGCTGCCACTTTTTTCACTTAAATTCGTAAACTTTTTTCGACCGAAATTTGTCGCAAAGTAGAAGTTAGTGAATACCGTTTTCGGTATGACAACCGAAAAAAGTCGCAAATTACGATTCCGATCGGAAGTTGCGAAAAAGTTACAGAATTCCACTTCAAATATCACTATTGGAACAGTTGCGGATGTCGGTTTATTATACGGTCATGGCAAGAAATTTATTTTCAATGTTTTGGGCAAAATTTCTTCAAAAAAAAAATGTCGCGTAGATATAGCTCCGGAATACCCCTGGACATCGCCTCAGCAGCCATATTTGCCGAACAAGGCCACTGTGAATTTTCTCTATCTCCGAAGCTGAACGTTGATGAGATAAAATGAGAATCACTGAAGGGGTTAAAAACCAGGGTACGGGTACGGATAGGTCCGCTCATGTATGTACTCGAGCTCGTACATAGCTCAAAACATCTCGCGCCCGTGTACCAGAGCCTTGTTTAAAATGCAATCGTACTTGCTCATGTGCACTACAAAATGTTTGTTTCGTACACCTACGAGCGTGTACCCAAATATATTCTTTTGGTACGACTCCTAAGCTATGTACGGCTCTAAAGCTCCTGAAAACGTTTCTGATCCATAAATCACAATGAATAGTAAACATAAAAAGGGGGGTCGAGACCAACTCCAGATGATTTATAGGAACATTTATGGGCCAAGTGAACTCCTTGCATTAACACCTATGGTTCTATGACAAGGAACCATAGTAAACGCTTAGACTATATACGTGTTAGGTAGTTCTTTTCAGTCTTTGGACAACAATCACCGATTCTTTGATAAATTGTTTTTACTAAAAATTTAATAAGGTCTCAAATAAATATATACAAGAAGGAAATATAGTCTTTAAAACTTCTAAGAAAGCATCCATATCCATATATTATCCCTGTGGAATCTTTTTAACTTAGAACTAGCGATGTTTTTCATAGGAGTCCACTGAATCCATTAAACTTCCAACATCTCACCTAGGAACCAAATTATCCTTTGCTCACCCAGTTTTTATTTTTGCCCTTCATTGTCATGTATGACTCACAAACTGCTTTATGTTGCATCGTTATACGTTATAAGAACTGGATCAAAAATTCCAACGAATGCACTTCTCCAACCTCTTTTCATGGTTATTGTTCACTTTAAATTATTGAAATAGGGTAAGAGAAACCCTATACAATGAAAGTCAGATATAACAAGACCCAAATTATATATGTAGGTTTTCATAAGACGGTAAAATTTTGCTTTTTCTTTTTAGAAAACCTTCTTCGAATGATTTATAATGTATTGGGTACAAATATTAAGTTCATAAGCCATAACAAGGTTCCCTTCCTTATGAACAGACCTTCCTCAATATTTTGCATAATTTTCTTGGGAGCTAAAGTGACATGATAAAAAATTTTTTGTGATAGAAGATGGAGTATGGACACAGACAACCTCTATTTTCAACAGGATGGCGCTACTTGCAATTTGTGACATGATAAAAAATTTTTTGTGATAGAAGATGGAGTATGGACACAGACAACCTCTACTTTCAACAGGATGGCGCTACTTGCAATTTGTGCAACAATCGAGTTATTGCGCACGAATTTCCCTTGTCTCCACTGAGATTTTGCAATTTAACACCGTTAGACTTCTTCCTATGGGGTTATGTTAAGAGTAAGGTCTACCCTAACAAAAAGATTTTATTTGAACCACCCTGTATGTAAAATGAAACAGTTTAATTTGTATGCTTTGTAGAGCTCTTAAGGAACTTTTGTGTTCTGTTGACTTTCATTATTCTGACCTTTATTTTAATTGATAAAAACAATCCGTGCAAACCGATCCAAAGTCAAAATCTGATCCAAATACAAAATAACTCAAAATAAGAAATTTAAAATAAGACTTTCGGTTTTAAAGCCACAGTTTTTCTTCAGCTACTCCAGATATACCTAATTTTACTGGAAAAGTCATTTAATTCATTGCTTCCTTTTCCCAATCAAACAATCTTTTTCACACTTGTTGCATTTACTATCATCATCTTGCCTCGCTTTACAACCGAGCAATTCACATCAACAAATCCACCCACAACAATTGATTATTTTATGCGGTGTCATTATACGAAGCGCCAACATAACCACCAACATACTCAGTCCACAAAGTGCTAAACTATCACTTCAAACCAGCTTCCAACTACAACATGCTTAACACAATCCAAATATTCCGATTTCCCAAAAAAAAAAAACAAACAAACAAACAGAAAACAAATAACGGAATCCAAATCTATATCATATTTCCTCTCACTCAACACTCAAACATTGATGTGAACATCACTTCATTGAACTGCAAATGCATCCAACTTTATGATGGCAATTCGACACTTTGTTGTCATATAAGATTATTAATGTCTGCCGGTCTCTGCGTCCTGCGTCCCAGAAAACTATCCGTCCAGACGCCCTCCCTCGTACACATACAGCCATGCCATCGATCTCTAGTGCATTTGAGTGCAAAAAACGTATGTTAGCCGTCGCTGGAATGGGAGTGAATCTTGATTTGCAAGCAACGTCAACAACCAGTGAATGGATGCTCTGTTGCTGTTATTGTTGCTTGTTGCTGTTGTTGTATCATTATTGTTGCTGTGTTGTGCGCCCAACAATGAGCACCTCTAATGAGCCAAATGCCAGCACGATGATGATTTGTCGCACTAGCCCAAAATTAAGGGTGAAGCATTTAGATGCATCTAGGAATAAACTGAACGCTGTTGACATTCAAACGTTGCGTTGTTTACAGTTTATTTTCTATGGTTTTTAAAACATGTTAAACGTTGTCGTTGTCGTCATCATCGTCATTTGAAATCATCCCCTTTGCGAACTCTGTGGCCTGGAAGAACTATGAGCGGAAAGCAGCTGTCACGCTTTGAATTGTGTTTAGTTTGAAATACGTAGATACTTTAATGCAGAAAAAAAAATACAAAGTATATCGTTTATTTTAATATTAATTAAATTTAAAGAATTACGTGCTCAAAGTAGCTCAACTTGTCGCAGACGTTAATGTCTTTGTTAAGCAGCCAAATAAACCTTTGACTAAATAGCATCGAAGTGAACGTGAGAGCACCTTCCGGCATTAGCGACAAAGACGCACCAGAAGGCAAAGTTGGCAGCCATTGAGATCAGGCCAAAGTTTAAAAACCGAACAAAGGTTGTGTCGCTGTCGTGGGAAATTGCTTCAAGTGGCATGCGGGTGTGTAGCGCACTTTGGTAGAATAAATGAACTGAAGTTTCCTCATTCGGTTTTTTAATTGTTGGCAAACAATTAAGGAGAATTGAGAAGCAAAAAAAAAAAGAAGGAATTTCTAGTCGAAAAAAGAGAAATGCGCTCAAACTGCGTTTGAGCCATGATTAATTGTAGCGAAGTGGTTGAGTTTTATTGTGGCTCCAGTGCGCAAACAGTAGTTCACTGAGATTTTCCAACTTGTGAAGCACTTGTTAGACTGACAGTTTTGGAGATTCGAAAAAAGTTTAGGCATTTTTTGAATGGGGCTACATTAAATGATGAATGCCAACGTGAGATGGCGCCAACGTCTGAAACAAATTGTATGTGGATCATCTTGAGGTATTTTTTGAAGTTAATTAATCATCAAACAGAAATAAAGTTGAACAAACTATTGGCTATTTTTTTAAATAGTTATTGATTTTTACAAGAAAATTAATTAATTTTTCACAGTATCTATCCAGTAACCTTCAATGATCATGAATGAATGAATGATCAGTTCGAACGGTTGATGCTAAAGCTTTTATGGCTATCTGCGGTCCAAAAGAAAATATTTTTATGGTGCCAAAAAGCGCTCAAAGTAAGGTTTCAAGTTGGAGGTGGACTTTGCCAACTTTTCTGAATGCTCAATCAATATTTATGGTTCCCCAAAATACTGAAATTTTACGAGTCTGATGTTTCACCCAATAAATTCGAGCTTGCTTTTTATTTTCGAGCACAAAGGTAATGCTCCCTCAATTCGATGAGAGCGTTCTTGAAAACTTTTTTTACCGTTTATCTATGCACCAGGCAGGCTCTATCTGAGGAGAAGCCAATTCCACCGGGCTCTACATTCCTAAGCCCTCCGAAATTAGGATATGGTGGTAGTATTAACTCTCTAAGATTGCCATTGTCTGCACAGAGTTGTCGACCGATCAGAAAAATTAATTCCAATGAAAAAGTTTTCTGTATCAGCTGGGATTCGAACCTTGGACTTCGGGGCTCGCTTAATTGCCATCGAATGATCCACGGACTCTAGAGCATATATCTCTCAATACTTTATCCAATAAAGCATTGACTTCGTTGGTACCCCGTAAATTGATGAAAAGAAATGTTCTCCTATTTACAGAAATTTGTCTTGGTAATTTCACTATATCCTAAACGAGCTATATGCACGACTACTTCTTATTTTACTCGCAGACATGTGAAATATATAAAGTAAAAACTGTAACTGAAGAATAGGCTTTTACTTATTTTTAATAAGTTTTTGTTTATGTTAACTTTTTTTATTATAATTTAGTCATTATTTTTCAAAATTACAACGCAATTATTATAATATTTATTATCTTTTTAAAATTACAATATTATCATTATAATCATTAATTTTTATTAAAATTTTGTATTATTGTTATTCTTCTTATTATTTAAATTTGTTATTATTGTTATTCTTCTTATTATTAAAATTTGCTATTATTATTATTATTCCTCTAATTATTAAAAATTTTTATTATTATTATTTTTATTATTATTATTATTATTATTATTATTATTATTCTTATTATTATGATTATTGTTCTTATTATAAGTATTATTTTATTATTATCTTATTATTATATTATTATTATTATCTTATTATAATTATTATTGGTATTATTATCATTATTATTATTATTATTATTATTATTATTATTATTATTATTATTATTATTATTATTATTATTATTATTATTGTTATTATTATTATTATTATTGATATTATTATTTTTATTATTATTATTATTATTATTATTATTATTATTATTATTATTATTATTATTATTATTATTATTATTATTATTATTATTATTATTATTATTATTATTATTATTATTATTATTATTTTTATTATAATTATTTATTATTATTATTATTATTATTATTATTATTAATATTATTATTATTATTATTATTATTATTATTATTATTATTATTATTAGCAGTATTATTATTATAATTATTATTATTATTATTATTATTATTATTATTATTAGTATTATTATTATTAGTATTATTATTATTATTATTATTATTATTAGTATTATTATTATTATTATATTATTATTATTATTATTATTATTATTATTATTAGTATTATTATTATTATTATTATTATTATTATTATTATTTTTATTATTATTATTATTATTATTATTATTATTTTTATTATTATTATTTTTATTATTATTATTATTATTAGTATTATTATTACCATTATTATTATTATTTTTATTATTATTATTATTATTATTATTATTATTATTATTATTATTATTATTATTAGTATTAGTATTATTATTATTATTATTATTAGTATTATTATTATTATTATTATTATTATTATTAGTAGTATTATTATTATTATTATTATTATTATTATTATTATTATTATTATTGTTATTATTATTATTATTATTGATATTATTATTATTATTATTATTATTATTATTATTATTATTAGCAGTATTATTATTATAATTATTATTATTATTATTATTATTATTATTATTATTATTAGTATTATTATTATTATTATTATTATTATTATTATTATTACTATTTTTATTATTATTATATTATTATAAATATTTTTATTATTATTAGTATTATTGTTATTATTGTTATTATTATTATTAGTATAATTATTATTATTATTTTTCAGGTCTTATGAAGTCCATGAATTAAAAACTCTAGGTTAAACTTGTTTTCCGACGCCATTGACGGCTATACAGGCATTTATTGTGATTCAATTTTAATCGGACCTTATAATTTTCTTCTTTTTTTGGGTTTTACTTTAAAGTTTTGCTTCTCCCAACCTTTTTTGCCAGATGTGCAACTCTTCTGTTGTGTTTGACTTTATGAATGAATGTTTTCATAGTTTCATAGTTTTACTTTGTGGTTCTAAGTTTAAAAAAAGATGTTTTTAAACGTATTTTACTTAAGACTTTTATATTAATTATTAAATAACTAAAAATAGTTTTTTTGCGATTTAATGTCCCATTCACTTTCTGTATTTAAGTAATAGTTATAAATTATTATTTTTGTTTATTTTTACGCTCTTTTAGTTCCTGAACAAACAAACCCTGAAATATGTATATGTAACTAAAAAAATAAAAAAAACCCATGTGTACTCAATGAATAATATTTTGCTTTGTCAATTTTGACAGTTCTTTTTAACTTTACTGACATGCAACGCGATCTATCATTTGCTATGATGTTAGTGTTACTTTGGAATCCTCAAACAAGGAAGATGATGGGATGATCATTTCATTCGATGAAATTTGAAACTTCAACGTTGTCTTGTTGACAATGATGTAACGTTAAAAGGTATGTTAATAACTTGCTGTCACGTGCCGTGGACGTTGCCATAGCTTCAATTACCACAAACAAATGTTGTTCTAATATGAATTTGAAAAAAAAAGGTACAAACAGCGGGATATTCTATAAGACTCTAATTGGAACCGGGAAACCTTCTTCAATTTCCAGCAACATTTCGTGGTGTCATCATGATCAACACATTAGCATATGCGTTAATAGTTTTTCGCGCTAGTGCGAGTTTCAATTCCGAACATGCAACAAACAAGTTTTGGAGTCATTCCCAATCGCCCACAATAAGGTCCTGTTACAAAACGTTCTAATATCCACACGTGGTGGCATGCTTCATAAATTTTGATAAAACGGTATGATTGTGCTGCTGAAACTGTTAATTAGACCACCTCGTGCCGACGCAGGAATAGGTGGCAGCTAATGCAAATTGGAAATGATATGAAAACTTACAACAACAACAACAACAGTTACAACAATAACAGCATTTACCACAAGAGATAAGCACATTCTAATAATTATGCGCATTTAAATAGGGGCACGTTGAGTACAGTACAATTGGATGCCTGAAGTGGCGCGGTATGGAGACATAGCACGCGCTAAGCCGATGGTTGAATGTGTGGCAAACCAACTTTCGTAGGTTGGCTGTCGTTTATTTACCAACATATTAAAAGCAACCCTAACCCCCGGCTGTGATCTGGACAAAGCGCTGTTCAATTGCTTCAAGGTGGCATATCAGTTTATGGCATGGAATAGAATGGAATCCCCCTGAATCCTATTAAACTCAAATCAAATATAATACTTAAAAATACTAGCCTTAAAATGTAAATTCCCAGAAAATGCCGAATGGCTGACTGGCTGCTGCATCAATTTGTATTGTCATTAGCGATGATGCGCTTGCCGAAATTCGATACTTGAGAAAATAGAATAAAAAAAAAAAAAAATGGACGAGAAGAAACCAAACAAACCCTGTGTCGAAATCCACAAAGAAAAGATTCACAACCAGAACTGGATGGTCCTCAAACAACCAGACGGCCGGCCGGCACACAGACAGGACAATTTTATGTTATGCTCTTTTATTTTCTCGGTTTTACTCCTTTCATTGTGCAACCTAAGCAGAATGTAAGCGATTGGTTCTGCTGCGCAATTGTTTGTAGTGGAAAATGTAATCAAATCCACCAAAAATCGAAATGAAATGGAAATCGTTGCTTGATCTCCTGACGGCACAAACAAAGCTGCGCATGCGTTTGCGATTCACCATACCGTGTAACAGCTGTAGCTGTCAAGTCTTCTCCTGGCACATTCTTCTTCAAATGTTCACCTTGTGCAGCCAAGGCATTAGCAGCAGCTACATCATCATCATCATCAGCAGCACCACCACCAACAACTTCATCGAAACAAAGTCAAAAGGTTTCTGTTGTGTGCCCTCGTGCCCTCTTTGTTTGTTGTGATTGCTTGGAGGGTACATGTTATGTTTGGAGATCAGATATTTTTAATCGTCTCAGCCAAAATCAGCACAAATAATAATAATAGCAAAATAATTGAGTAACGTTTTATATTCCATAATAAAAAGCAGCTTACCTCAGCATCAGCAACATCATCGTCTAGTTTCTGTTGAGGTTCAAGGGTTTTTTTGGGACAGCGAAAAGAACACACCACCGAAAAAGGCTTAAAGGCATCAATCACTAAACGCTGACTTGGAAAATCAATAAAATTTGGGTTCCTCCATTCTTGAGTGAAGCCTGCTGCTGTTGCTCTTGAATGAGTTCGACGTAAAGAAGTGTCAATTCATTTATTGTAATCCAACAACCAGACAATAGCACTCAATTGGATTTGAATAAAAGGATTCGTTTCAATATCTAATGAATGGTTTGGATAAGTGTTACACTTATGTCTGTAAAGGTTAACGGTGTTGAGAATGACAAGCAATACAAAGGCCAACGAACACATGTCTCATCAAATAAGTTGAGCCCAAGTTTTGGGTGTCACCAAGTCAGCGGCAAGAAAATATGTTCGAAATGCTAACCCAAAAACTATTAAGAAGCCAAACCGCAATCTTAAGATACACGGGAGAATTTGTTTAGGAAACCGTTGGTGGTTGAGAGTTAAACCTATGCGAGGGAGACTCTTGAGTGAGAAAGCGATTGTTCGGAATTGGAGTTTCAATGCTTTTTCTTTGCTTTTATTCAGTATAAACTGTAGAGTGGGAAAAGATTAATTCAATAAAACTTTAAATAAAACTTGCGACTTTTACAGTATTTATTTTAAATTAATTTTTTGTTTTAAAAGATCTTCTGATGTATTGAGTATTGTAATTTCATTATATCTTTAAGAGAATATCGGCGTTTCAGAACCAAAGACAAAACGAGTGACTCAGGTTGAGATGCATTAATTAAGAACTCGGTGACGGTCAGTATTGTTATTCTGTTCTTATTCGTGGAGTTCTCTAAAGAACTTTATACTCGTATTTGAAGTGCCACTCTATATGTTTCCTGAATGATTGTATGTGCCAGTCTATTTTAATCTTCGAACCACGGGTTTCTTCGAACCACGGGTTTCTTCGAACCATGGGTTTTTTCGAACACATCAGCTTGCTTTTCTGATAGCTTAAGAGCAGTGTTGCCGTAGGTCTTCGACAAAGTGTTGAAAATTGATGATGGTTCAATGATGGTTCGAGTTGATGTTTGTCACTCAGAAACTAGGACATCCAGAATTCTGAAAAAGTGCTCAGAGTCGATCGAGATCTGATTAATTTAGTTAGTTACGTTCGATAGATGTGAATATCCGGCCTAATGGCACTGTGAATGTTGCTACGAGGGGTACTATTTATATTTCGGGAAGAACAAATAATAAGAAACATTTTTAAATGAAATTGGCTTTATTGTTTTTCAAAATATTCCGCTTGATGATCAATACACTTTTGCATTCGCTAAAACCATTTGCCTTAGCAGTTTTTCCATTTCTCTTGAGACACATTGTTTCTGAACGCTTCAACTGCTTCTGAGGCGGCCGTCAATCGTTGACCACTGAGTCTACCTTTGATATTCGGGAACAAGAAGTCATTGGGTGCCAAATTAGAACTGTATGGAGGATGAGTCATCAATTCGACGTTTTGACTTCTCAAAATGCACTTGTTTGATGAGATGTGTCAGAGCTCGCATTGTCATGATGGAGAATGATTCGTCTTTGGTGGTTGGTTTTGCGAATTTCTCCGAAGATTTCCGGCAAACAAATGTTCGTACCAGTACCATTCGCCTTGAAATACCCACACGGTCGATTGCTGTTTTTTTTCCAGCTCATACGCATATATCCATGATTCGTCACCTGTCACAATTTATACACGTCTTTTGGAGCACCACGGTTGAACTTTTTAATCATTTCCTTACACCAATCTACGCGAGACTCTTGAGCGATTGTTAAATTATGGGGTATCCAATGAGAGCAAATTTTTTACAGACAAGTGTTCATGCAAAATCGAATGTATTGAAGTGGAACCAATGTGCAAGGATACCTCTATCTCGTCGGCGTCGGTGGCGTCCGTGGCGTAGTTGCTTAAAGTGCGTGGCCTCTATGTCAACGAACCTGGAGACCCGGGTTCGAATCCCAGCAGCGACAGAAATTTATTTGAATTAAAATAATTTTTCTGTACGGCCGCCACCTCTCTGCAGACAATGGCAAACCTCAGAGAGTAATCAAAATGCCATGTAAAGCTTCTTGAGAATAAAAACATTCCGTTCATCGCCGTTCGGAGTCGGCGTTAAGCCTGTAGGTCCATTTCTCCGTCAATTGTGTACAAACTTAATAACACGCACAACACAATTGATCATAAGAAGCTAGGTCAAAGTCCTTTCAAGGGCTGAAATGGCCAGTTATTTATTTATATTATGCCTCTATCTCACGATATGTCACATGACGATCTTGCATTATTAGTTCACGTACTGCATCGATATAATGTGGCACAACAACCGATTTTGTACCGATTTTGTACGACCTTCGTGAAATTCGTGGGCGACCGAACTACGACCACGATTGAATTCACTACACCAGCGATATACTGTGGTTTTTTATGGTGCTTTATCGTCATACAAAGAACTGAGTTCATCGACACATTCTTGTTGAGATAATCCACGTCGAAAGTTGTGAAAAATAATCCATCGAAAACCTTCTCTTGAAATTTACATTTTTTGAACAAATTGATTTTCTTAACTCACTGTAAACAAAACAAATAGCACTTTTACATCAAAACGTTGTGAGTATATTTATGCTAACAAATGTCAAACTTTATTATGGTGATGCCAGATTTCAGCTATTGACATTAGTGTTGCCAATTCCCGAAATATAAATAGTACTCCTCGTATGTAGGAAGAGTGTATTGACGACTAAATTTCGCTCCGTTGCAGTGTCGATTAGGCTGAATCCGTTTCAGAATGTTGTCGTGATCCAAATAACCTTTAGGAAACTCGTTCTCCAATTCTGTGCCGGTCAACACTACTGTTTTTTACCAAAAAAGCAATTGTATCTATTTACGGCATGCCATTTCTTTCTTTCCCCTTTCCTCTTTCTTTCTTTCGTTCTTTCTTTCTTTCTTACCAAACAGCCCCCTTCTATACTGCCAACGTTTTAAGTATCCCAGCTACAACCGGCTCGTCTCTTTGATCACACAGGTAAAATCATAAAAGACCGTTCGTGCAATTTTAGAGATCAGAACATTACTAAAGAGGGATTAGACAAGAAGGCGTGACACTTTGATTGCAACACTTTCTTCTTTATTGAAACACTTGAGTATTGAAACTAACTACTAGGGTATTGATATATATCTAACAGATGCTCCTAGCACCAAGAAAAAAGTAGGTGGGACTAGACAAGTGGGCGACAATGGTACCTTTCATATATTTCCAATCATCAGTACAGAAGCTATAGTCTTTAAATTTTAAAAAAGGGAAAGAGATATTTTCAGTATCTTAAATTCACCTCTAACACGTAACATATAACCAACATATACCATAATTATTCGGAATATCTAAAAACTAGTTAAATATTAGAATTGTTAAGTGTTAGAATTCAGAAGAGGACAAATACTACCTAAAATTATTACCTAGATAAATATTAGAGCCATTGGATGAACGGCTATATCCCATTAGGAAGGTACATCAGACCGTATTTTCCATGCAAATCCACTAGTGGCACTAATGGGAATAAAGGTCAACATAAGACGAAATAATCACCGGTAAGAAATGGATCGGATCAGACGATGGTGCGTGGTATCTGCTACGGAATTTCAACTCCTTACTAAAGAAATGGTAAATTGGCACTTACTTCGATAAGTTATATTTTAGACAAATATGGGTGGAATCAGGCTACGAAGGGGCAACTTCTATACATTTATCATAACTATTACAAAACATCCACGCATTTATGCGAGCTTTTGTTGTAAATAAGTGCGGAGGTTGACACTTGGAGAAATCACTGAAAAATAAATAAGCGTATTATTAGCGTGCCCCCATGGGGGCAATTCTAAATCCACACCTTAAATGCACCCAAGTGACTTTGGGTATATTTCCGCTAGTTATACAAGACTCAATATAACCAAGCTATTCGTGTAGTAGAAATAGGTAATTTATTAATGTTATGACATTAAAGGGACCACCATCATAGTTGGTTAGCATATTAAGTGACAAGTTCATACCGAGGATATCATTTAAAAAAACAATTGAAAACAACACTAAGTTCCAAGGAGTTCTCTTGTTCTAGAGAATATTTCTGGAAAACTATAAAATACCGCATGCATTCAACACACAATGTCCAGAAGGTAGTAAAACTTTCAAGAGTTAAAAGAACATAAATGCTCAAATGTACCTTTCACAAAACAAAGGAACACAAACAATCACAATCACGGCTTATGAAATTATTTCGCTGTCCTTTTTAGGACCATCCTGAGATTATCTGATCTCATCAGGGCGTAAATGATAGATAGTCAAAATTCGGATGGATGACTCTGATGATTGCCTGTCATTTGCTCAGACGCCACTTCAGTAGAGTCGACAAAAGAAAACAAATCAACAACAAGAACAACAAAATGACAACGAAAATAAAAAGATCAAACGTATTCAGAGTTATCAGATTATTTTGCCTTGGCCCGAATAAATAAACCCAAACAAACCCAAGTAGAACACAGAAGCAGTGCCAAGCAAAAAGTGTTCGCATATTCGATGGAATAAAATTAATTGTCGTTTTGTTTGTACACAGATTAATGACACGATAGGTGAGCGTGAGCTGGAGTCAAGCCCTCTCTCTCTCTCTATTGTTTTCCACATGTTCTGAGGGCTGTGTTCCACTAATGCTGCTCTAACCCCAAACAAATTTCCCCAGACAAATAATACTTTGTTTATTTGCTACTCCAACAACGCTGTTTAGGGTGCGCTGCTCGCCGCTGACGTTGTCTGCTTATCTGGGCGAACTCAAGCTCTTGTGCACTTGAAAGGAGGAAAGGAGCGAGAACATCCTGTAATCCCGTAATCCTTTTGTAATATGTTTGCGCAAATAGCATAATGAACAATCTGAAATGTCAATAGCAGCATCAACAACAACAACAAATACAATTAAGTGAACAATTACAAACAAATAAAAACAAAGCGAACATGTGTAAACACTGATTGTTCCCGATTTGGTAAAGACGACTAATTATTTGATGGACTTTAAGTATCGCTCCTTCGCTGCTTGACGTTTGTTGATTCTTTAGGGTCATTTAGGCTTAGAGACGCTTGATTAATGAAGCCTTGAACAACAATTAGGCTAATCTTAATTACTATGCCATCAATTTTGAACGTAATGTCTTTAAGAAAGCTTTATTAGCGGTATTTTATGACACTCAAAACTAGTAGTTAGCAGTTTTGGGACTTTGGAAGGATTAGCGGTACTGATTTTTGGAAACATATCATCCCAGAGAGCATAACGCGGTGCATAACGTTCCTTTTCCATTTGTGTCAGTCGGTCAATGTAGAGTATATCATGCGGGCTTGTTGGGAAATGGTTGTGGGTTGCCATTGTTACTCATATACAGTAAGTGGAATTCGTATGATTCTCCTCTCTTGGTATTCTTCTTACTTTTCCCCATGTTTTCCAAATGTGGTCCACCACTACGTCATGCGTTGCACCATAAGCAAGTTTCCACATAAACCATGCGATAGTTATAGACTGACCATTGACGCTGTATTAATATCATCAAAGCATAGCCCGCCAAACTCCAAGTAATTCCGCACTGAATTACTCCTACCATATTCGTTGGATAACGAGCGGAGTTTATCTTTCTGTCGCTGCATTGTATTGAAACAATTCTAACTCATATTTGCTAAAGTTCATGCTCAAATCATGTAATAGACTGTCATTTAAAAAGAAAAGACTTACCAAGCGATATCGGCTTCAAAATTATTGAATTGATGTCGGTTCTATATAAGGAAAGGTCGAAATTTAAGAATCGGCATCGGTGTAGTATAGACATCGGTTGAAATTCAATAATCGGCATATGTTGTAAGGTAGAAACTGTTCAATCAGCATCGGCAACTGTAACGTTGAAAATTAAAATTTTTTGCCAAACATCGTATATACGACTAATACGATTGTCAATCTAAGATATCGACGTTGCTTCAACCCATCTCTGCGTCAATTGACTTTGGTCTCATTTACCCGAAATTCTGCGCTTTTATTGTATCTAGTTACGTCTGTGGTCCAATCTCGACCATATAAAAATCGATTCTTGTTTTGTATTTTATTTTTATTTTATTATTTTTATTTTTTTATTTTTATTTTTAGTGAAAAACGTTTGGCAAAGTAAAAAAATCATTAAATTGTAAAATACTTAATGATAATACAATGAATGAATTTAAAATTAATTGTAATTAAAGTTAATCGAAGATTAGTTTCTCTTATTTCGTAAAGATAATATTGAAAAAATTCATTGGCATGCTTGCATGGTGAACTGTTCTTTATGTTTATGTTATGTTATGTTTAGGTCTTCTCGATTGGTAACAATAAGTTTTCCAGAAGAATTCGAATTCACAGCGAATTTTATTCGAATCAAATAAAATAAAATTCGATACAAAGTGAATGTGAAAAACGAACGTTTTTCAATAAAAATTTTGGTATCACTTTTAATTTTCAACAAACTACCTGCACATGTAAAAAATTGTAATATCCTAGATCACTTCAAAAGTATGGTAAAAAATCTCTTATTACAAAACTATAATTTTGAACTGTAAAATTGAAACTTTTAAAAGAAAATTAAATATTTTATAATATGAATTGTTAATGCCAAGTACTATACAAAAAATTAAATTTGAATACAGTAAACTAGTAAACTGAATTATGTTATACTAAATGAATATATAAATAAGAATTAGCAATGATCTCGTCACGCAATTGATAGCGTTATTTATTATAAAATCTATTAAATTATTTTCTCGTACAAAATGTATTTTTTTTGAGAAATAATTGCATACGATAAATTTATCTCACATGCAATCAATAAAGAAAAAAAAAAAAAAAAAAAATTTCCTAATGAATTCGCCACCAGTTCTCTCGCTCATTAAAGATCACAATGTGAGCGGCTAACTGAAAATATAAACGAGTATTTTGATGGTAATCGACGAGCATTATTTCTCTTCACTTTTTGCGGTTCCTTTATATGGAACTTTCTTTGTATGTACGTTCTGTAGCCGACACAGAAAAACGAACGATTTTTACATTCTTCGTTTTTCTTTTATGTTCTTTCTTCTTTTATGTGCAAACAAAACCAAACTCATACCACAGTGTAAAGGAATAAAAAAATCTAACAAAACGATACCGAACTTTATTTTTTCTTTCTCTTCTTTTTGAGCGGATCTTTTACGCGCATATGAACCCGCAGTGGGCAAAATATATCATACAGTTGTGTTCATAAAAATAGCAGCGCGATGCCTGTGATATTATGAAAGTGTCAAAATTATACATTAAATTATTTCCAAAAGAGCAGCTTGTTACTTGTTGTTAATTGCATGGCAATACCGTTATAACTCAGTTGGCAACGCGCTAAAATTTCTTTAAGTTGTGTTTGTTAATTTCTGCAAAGTTTAAATTTAAATACAGTGGTTTTTTGAAAATAATTAAAAAATTTTGTGCTTATGTGAAGTCTAATGATTGCAGCGGATAAGTTTTGCATTTGTTTTACTATTGTTAACATAAGTGTTATTATTATTATTAAAATTTCTTTAAAGTGCTGAACAAGTTTCTTTACATTTTCTTTATTATATTCTTCGCACTTTAAGTTGTTTGCTTTCTTTTTGTTCTATTGCTAATTGCGTTTAAGACATCTGTCTAGCTCTGTCTAGCTAAGCTATTGAATACGTATTATTATTATACATACTAAGGGTTGCCATCACTTCAGGTTGTTACTTTTGCTTAGTACTATTATTATTACTACTTTTACTACTTTTATTTATTTTTACTACTTTTTTGGTTTTATTTTTATTTATTAATTTCTACTAATATTTTTACTACATTTACTACTTTTATTTATTTTTACTACTTTTTTGGTCTTTTTTTTTTAATTATTAATTAAAATGCTCTGCTCTAAGCCTGGCTGTTCCACTAAGGGTGAAACTGAGCGATTTTTATCATGTTGGCTATGTGATGATATCGTTCACACCAAATGTGTGGGCATAATGGGTAGAGTTGCAGACCTTATTGAAGAAGGTAAAGGGTTGCGTTGGTGTTGTGAGAAGTGCAGATTGACTGATGTCAATTTTTATAAGCTTTTTAAGCAGACAAAGCAGGGTTTCTCTGAGATAAGTAGGGAACTTTCTTTGCTTTCTGCAAAATTTTTAAAGTACCAAACACTTTTCGATGAGTGTAAATATATTGATGAGCCAATTCCTTCGCCCAAGCGTAAAAAGAAATACATGAACCTGCGCAATAAACAGAAAACTAACTCGACACCACCAATACCACCACCTGTTGAACGTGACATTGCAGACGATATGGACATTTGTACTGATACGATTGCCTCTATATCTGCTCCAAATGTACCAGAGACCGTTTCCTTGCCAATTTTAGCACCATCCATACCTGTTAACCAGCCTGTTCTTACTTATGCTCAAGCTGTTTCAATTGCTCCTCCTACTGTTCAAACTCCTATTTTTGCAACTTCAGTTGTTAACGCTCAACGGATTCCTATTACTACTGCTACTATTTCTCCTAAGCCATTAATCGCAATTCCACCAACTAAAGCAATCTTTGTCTCGCGCTTAGCTGCTGATACAACTGAAGATGATATAAAATTTTTTATTAATTCAAAGTTAAATAGTGGTATGCCTCTTTCGATCCAAAAATTCAAATATTTAAATGCGAGACTGACTACGTCTTTTAGATTGACTGTTCCGGAAAATTTATTTAATACTCTTGTGGATGTAAACTTTTGGCCCCGTAATACAATTGTTCATGAATTTGAATTCAAAAACAAACCGCGTGTTGCAAATGTTGTACACTTGCCTCGTCCTTCTAATAGTCCTCAGTACCATACAAAAAACGATTAAAAAATCACAAGTCTAAATTAGAGCTTGTGTATCAAAACGTTAGAGGTCTCAATTCTAAACTTTCCGATATTTTCATGAACAGTTTTGATTTTGAATATAACTTTATAGTTTTTACTGAAACTTGGCTTCGCTCTAACGTTTTAAACTCTGAAATAATGTGCAATAAGTATCAAATTTTTCGTAAAGATCGCTATGATAAGATCGGTGGTGGCGTTCTGATAGCTGTCCATAACTCGCTTGCTTCGGAGGAATTAACAATTCCTGGTACCAACGACCTGGAGTTTATTTGTGTTACAGTTAAAGTTAATAATAATACGATTTTTCTTACTTGCTCTTACATTCCACCTAAAAGTGATTTAACAATTTACTTAAACCATATTAGTGCCATCGAAACAGTCCATAATATGCTTAAAAATATGGATACTATCATTGCATTAGGTGATTTCAACTTACCTTCTGTATCCTGGAGTATTTCCGATGATTCCGCATTTCTTACTCCTATTTCTGCCTCTGATTGGATAAATGATTTCCTAGATAAGTTGTCCGATCTGTGTCTTCAGCAGGTTAATAATATTCTTAATAAAAATTATAGATCTCTTGACCTTGTATTTGTAGATAGATGCACTTCCGTAAATCTCCGTCGTTCGAACCCAGTTTCCTTACCTGAAGACGATTATCATCCAACTCTTGAAATAACAATATTACTTGCCAACTTAAATGAAAATAAATTAGCTCCAGATACGCGAAATAATAAAATTTTTAACTTTAAAAAAACAGACTATGTTAAACTTAACGCTCTTCTCGCGCGGATTGACTGGTCCCCAATTTCAAATAATAGGTCTTCGTACTCTTTTTATGATGTCGAATCTTCAGTACAGTTTCTTAATGATACATTGCAAAAATGTTTCTCATTATCTGTGCCAAAAAAAAATAGTGATTTCAAACCTTTAAGCCCCCCTTGGTTAACTAATGAACTTAAGTCTTTAAAAAATTCCAAAAATCGCTTATTTAAAAAATATAAAAAGTCAGGCTCTCATTTAGACTTCGCTTGCTATTCCTCTTGTCGTTACAGATATCAACTATTAAATAAACAGTGCTACTCTGCCTATATAGCCAAAATAAAAATTCAATTCAAAGATAATCCGAAACTTTTCTACACTTTTGTCAACTCAAAACGAAAAACCTCCAGCTTCCCACCTCTTATGAAATTCAATCATGAAGAAGCATCTTGCGACATCGAAGTTTCCAACATGTTTGCAAACTTCTTTAAAACAACCTACTCCGATATACCATTGAGCATGAGTCTTGAATATCCTTACCTACCACCAGTTAACTCTTTTGAAACCCCCGTAATAGATTCTAATATAGTTATGCATTACCTTCGACAAGTTAAATCTTCTTTTACGACTGGTCCTGACGAAATCCCGAGCTGCATTTTAAAACATTGTTCTATTAGTTTGTGTTCTCCCCTATCAAAAATATTTAACACATCCTTGCACAGTGGTCATTTTCCCTATATATGGAGAAAATCTTATATAATACCTCTTCATAAATCCGGCTCAAAAATTGATGTTTCCAATTACCGAGGTATCGCAAAACTAAGCGCAATCCCTAAGTTATTTGAGAAAATTATAACTGATCAAATAACCCACGTTGTATCTTCCTCCATTTCCACCTCTCAACATGGTTTCTTAAAGGGAAAATCTACATCAACTAACCTCTTGGAGTTTACTTCGCGTGTCATCAAAGGTTTTACTTTAGGACGACAGACTGACGTTATTTATACAGACTTTAGCAAAGCTTTCGATTGTGTCAATCATTATCTTCTTCTGAAAAAGCTTCATCTAATTGGGTTTCCCGTCAAACTATTACACTGGATTAACTCGTACTTGTCGAATCGTTCTCAAAAAGTTTTATATAAGAATTCTATGTCAAAAAATATTTTGGTCACATCTGGTGTTCCGCAGGGAAGTCATCTTGGTCCGGTTTTATTTTTACTGTTTATAAATGACCTTCCTTCTGTAATAAAACACTCTAACGTCTTAATGTACGCCGATGACGTGAAACTTTTCCTAACTTACAAATCGCCTGAAGATCAACAACTCTTACAATCGGATTTAAACAGTCTAGTTGAGTGGTGTAATTTTAACCTTTTAAAATTAAACTTAAAAAAATGTAAGCAAATGACATTCTCACGTCGAATTGCTAATAGTATAAATTACACTATAAATAATACTAATTTAGAAATTGTACACAGTTTTCTTGATTTAGGTGTAATTATGGATCCTAAACTTCGTTTCAATCTTCAAGTTAATTTGGTGGTAAATAAGGCTAGAGGTGTCCTTGGTTTCATTAAAAGATGGGCTAAAGAATTCAACGATCCTTTCACTACTAAAATACTTTATACCTCTCTTGTTAGACCAATTCTTGAATATGCATCCGTAATATGGAACCCTCAATACAATGTCCACATCGATGCATTAGAATCGGTTCAAAAACAATTCTTACTTTTTGCTTTACATTATCGTTGGAACCCCAATATTATTCTTCCCCCTTATGAAACACGCCTCAAAATTATTTCCCTGCCTTCCTTAAGAAGCAGAAGAATTATGCTCAATGTCTCTTTTTTATACAAATTACTCAGTGGTGATATAGACTCACAATACCTCCTTTCTTCATTAAACTTCAACATCCCCAGGAGCGGAGCCAGACATTTCCAGCTTTTTAAGTTGAGTCACTGCACTTCTAATTATGCCCTTCACGACCCTTTGCGATGTATGTGTAGTGATTTTAATGGCAACTTGAACTTGATAAATTTTTCTGACTCGGTGGATGTCTTAAAACGCAAAATGATATTACATTTGAATACTTAACGCATTCCTTGTGATAACAAATATAACTCGCGATAATTGTGTAGATTTTACGATTTAACAAATAAGCATCATCGAATATGATAGATACTTTTTTTCGTTTTATTCAGTTTCGTTGCTTTATTTTTTCATGAAATTATTTTAGATCTTTAGTTCTTCCTTATTTGACCATGTATACCGTGTCTCTTGGCTTGGTGTGTCAGAGTTTATCTCTTTTCCATACAAGTTTGTACCTGCGTTGGCCCAAATGCATATCCAAATAATAACTTTAGCTCGGTGTTCCCTTATTTTAGTGACCCGAATATATAAATATATTGTGCCTGCACAATATATACTTGTATATCTGTGCTATGTTTGGTATTGGTTTGGTGTTTGAGAGTTGCATCTCTTTTCCACGTAGGATCTTGGGTTGGACAGTGGCCCCAAGCCGAACGACAACAATTATAAATGCGGTTATATATGGTCTAATAAATAACTTTGGATGTTGTCTTGTATTGCTTCGTATTATGAAGAATGTGCTTTTATTCGATGATGTTTATGAAGTTTACATAAGCACAAAAAATTCTCAAATTTTATTTAATTTTAATTTCCGCTGAAAGGCCAAGCAATTGTGCTTAGTGGAGGCTATTATTTGCCAACAGGTGGTAAGTTTTAGCACGTAGGTGCATTCTATCAGTCCGGCTGATCCGGGAACTTCTTAGAATGTAAATCGTGCATGCGTATGGCGCGGGTCATACGTATCTATGAAGATTTCTTACCTCCGGGCGAATCCAAAAAAAAAAAAAAAAAAAAAAAAAACAGTATAAGCGAGCGCTCGAAAAATAGGTTCATTATATTTTATGACATTATTCGATCACGGGCTTGCAAGAAGAGCTGTTCATAATAACAGCAGCAATATTAAATTGTCCTCTCTGTTGCAAAATACGTTTATTTTATACTAACAACATGCAAGCAATTATTTATTTAGAAATAATATTGTTTATAAATTTATTAATATAATTCATTTCTTTCAGTTATTTAGCAAAATAATCCTATCTAAATAATGTTCTGAAGAAAACGGAATATTATTAAAAAGTTGCGAAAAGAAGGGAAAACTTACCGGTAAATTGATAAAAATCGTCGGTTGCTCTTCCAAAATGATTTCAAATGTCTCAAAATGGCAAAATAAACGCGAAACACGTGGGAAAAAACGTGCAAAGAGCATCCGCACAGTCGAAAAATCCTGCAAATGGTAAAGCAAAATCCGCCAATCAGTTCTAAAAAATAAAATAGGATCTTAAGCTGTTTATTAGTTCAGTAACAACAAGTAGCAGTAACAGTAACAGTAACAGTAGTAGTTCAGTAACTGTAGTAGCAGAGACGTTTAGTAGCAGGCGTTTAGTAGCAGGCGTTTAGTAGCAAAAAGTAACACTTCTTTCAAAAAACACGTTGTTAAAAGACTAACTTTTTCTGAAGCACACTTAGAGTGGCCTATTGAAAAATAGCCATGAGAGTAAAATAGTTCTGTATGGATCAGAAGGTCGTCGACAATATGTGAGAACATCAGTAAATACTACTTATGATCCAAAATGCACCGTTAAATCAGTAAAACATGGTGGCGCTAAGCTTATGGTTTGGGCATATTTTTCCTTTCATGACGTCGGGACTATATATCCAATAACGGGAATTATGGGTGAGTGTCTTTATATTCAGATACTTGAAGAAACTATGCTTCCGTTTGCTGAGAATAATATGCCGCTAAAATGGATAAATCAACAGCATAATTACCTGAAGCACACAAGTAAGCGGGCCCAAATATAGCTTAGGGAGAAAAAATGTCGACTTAATGGATTGGTCAGCTCAGTCTCCGGCCCTAAACCCAATACAAAACCTTTGGGGAGACATACAAAATGCAGAAGTGCAGCGAAACTCATAAATAGCAAGGAGCTCTGGGAAATAGTGAGTGAATCCTGGTATGCAATACCGATTGAGAGATGCCAGAATTTAGTCAATTCTATGCAACGCAGATGTGTCGCAGTCATTCAAAATGGAGGCCAGATATTAACTTTTAAATAACAAAGAAAGGTTATAAATCAAGAATATTTATATTTCTGAACAACAGCCATTTTCATTTTTTTCCTAACAAAAAGGATTTCTAAAAAAAAATATAGAAGTTGTAGTATAAGGGCTAGAAGCCACTTCATTTACATTAAAATGTTTAATAAAATCATAAATAATACAAAGCTGGCTTAAGCAGCTTAAAACAGGCTCTGTTATTTTTATGAATATAACTGTAGGTTATAGATTTCTTTAATATTCGGTGAACTCCTTCTCCCTACTCTTATTTATTTAAAAAAATCAAATTCGGTTGAGAAATATGGGAGAAAATGGTTCCTAACTGTTTTGCCCACGCCTATTTATAGATAGATATGCCCACTTTTAATGCTTTCTGTTAAAAGTGATTGCATACATTTTCGAATTGCCGCTTGAGTGAACTTTTTCTTTTTCAAACTGCAACTATGGACAAACAGCTTTTTCAGACTTTAGATGTAAACATATAAACATTTTTTGTAGATCTACCAAACAAACAATCCCTGCACAAGGAAGTCATAAAAAATGATAAAACGCGTGAAATGGTCGGTCGCGACTGGTAACTGAGCCCGGAAATGTTGACGCTCGTGTAAACATGCGTTTTCCATTAGACATGCTTAAAAAATTAAGAAAATCCCTGCTACACGTAGAGAATTCGACACGCGTTTGGTTACATCTATCAATAAAATATATATGTATGTTGTTGTTACTGTTGTTTTTTTAGCTCTATTGTTATTTTGGCATTGTGCAAATTTTAAATTTTCAAAAATGATTTTAAAACTTCATTGTTCCGATTTAACTTTTTTACGCTTGATTGCGCACTTGCGCACCCATGTCAAGGCAAGAGGAGCGCTTGTCGCATTGTGCAGACACGGTGTGTACACAATGTCCTTGAATGATAAGGCGTGTGACGACAATCAGGATGATGTTCTTAAGTACCGTTAATAGCGTTTCATTAGCGTTTTAGGGATGCAGCAATTAAGTTAAGTTCTCGTTGCGCTTTGATGCTTGTGAAATTTTGCTACCTTTACTTTTTAGATCATTTTTTGAAAAAAGGGTGCTAATTACTTTTATTGCGCAGAACGAATGTTTTGATATAATTCTAAGGAAATCAAAATGTGTACGGAGAACAATTTGAAAACAATATATTTCGGTAAAAAAGGTTGCCAATTCAAACTTTTGCTCATGAACTTTTTAATTCTACTTTCTAATTATATTTTTAGCAAAATTATTGATTCGCACTGAACCGCATTTGTAGTTGTGTTATATTTATACTAGGAAAATGCATGCATTTGTGTTTGTACAAAATATTAATAATCATATAAATTTCAATTAATCTTAATTGAAAGTTTTGACTTGTCTACAAGTTCCCCCAAAATAAAATTTGAAGTTCATTCGCATTCATCATCGAATTATTGCCTAGTCTAGAGTTCATCGAACCTCGTTGCCGCGTGTAACTTCTAAATAAACTAACTGTTGGTGTGCTAGATTACAACAACAATAACATTAACAACTTTACATCCTCCATTTCGATTTGCATTCGTTCAGCATCAATTGTAGCTGAAAAACTTGTCAGCTCATAAAAATCAACTTACATTTACCGTTAGGCAGACCCTTTTTACGAAATGCCACTCACAATTTAATTGAATAGAAGTGCATATAAAAATAAATGAGTATCTACTACTTTTTGGAGGGTGTTCATATTAAGTGAATAATTAACACACAAAGCTATACAGTCGTTTTTGGTGTGTCTGAGTCACTCTTTGTGAATGGAAAAGTTGAAGAAAATTATTTATGCACTAAACTGGGAAAATGGTAGCCAACTTCAGCAATTAATATTAATTAAAAAAACAACATTTCTTTCAGGCTGTGAAATTTTCTATAGCACAAGATTTTATTAGAAAACTAACACAGTAGATATCTATTCCAAGAAATAAGGCTGCAATCAGTCGCTTCCGGTAGATTCCGTAACACATACAAATCACAATCACAAAAAAATTGTGTATAGGAGATAAACAACATTTTTAGTTTTATGTATTTTATATAAATTGCGATTTATTATGGTCGAAGGACGTCCGTTTCGAGCTTCGTTAGATTGACTATTGGCTCAGTGCGTTATTTTATCTTATCGTCCTATCTTATATTTGTCTGCTTTCTTGCTCCTTGAAGTCTTGCGGGTTATTCGAGTTTTATTGTTCCCCATTTTCTTGGAAGCTTTGTAGCAGAGAGAGAAGTCTTTGAGAGAGATATTGAATTTTATCACTATTTTTATTTTTTTTGGAGTCTCAAATTGGAATAAAGAGCTGACAGTGAAAATCCATTTTTCCCTTCATCGAACCTTTTTTTCCAAATTTATGTGCATTAGAGTGGGTCGGCCTCCAAACACAAAAAAAAAGTTTGAAAAAACCACCCCCTATTTCAAAGCTGATCTCGAATGGATTCCAAAATTAATAAAAAATTTGTTTTTGGACCATCGGAAAAACAGCCGAAATGGTATTTTTTCTATAACTTGAGCATAGCATATCCGATCTTAAAAAGTAATATGCCGTTTAAAAGTGCTTGACGAGAACTACATTTTCTCTTCAGAACATTTTTAATTCCAAGGTCATATTTGACTAGTAAACCTCGTTAGGCCAATTTACCCCCCCTAAAATTGTGTTTTTTTTTCTCATAAAATTAAAGTCCGAAGATTTTGTTTACATTTTGTCCAAAAAAATTATTCAATAACTTTTCAATGGTTCAAATATTTGGTACAATGCTTTTTGCATTATGTATGAATTAAATAAAAAAAAAAATAAATAACTGGCCATTTCAGCCCTTGAAAGGACTTTGACCTAGCTTCTTATGATCAATTGTGTTGTGCGTGTTATTAAGTTTGTACACAATTGATCGAGAACCGGACCTACATGCTTAACGCCGACTCCGAACGGCGATGAACGGAATGTTCTCGTTCTCAAGAAGCTTTACATGGCATTTTGATTACTCTCTGAGGTTTGCCATTGTTTGCAGAGAGGTGGCGGCCGTACAGAAAAATTATTTTAATTCAAATAATTTTCTGTCGCTGCTGGGGTCTCCAAAGAACCTGGGAACCTGGGTCTCCAAAGTTCGTTGACATAGCGGCCACGCACTTTAACCAACTACGCCACGGACGCCATTATGTATGAATTACTTTTTTTAATTCAAATAAAATTGAAAATTAACTGAATTATTTTTAAAAATTAAGTAATGAAATTAAAATAAAGTATTTTTCTTAAGATATTTAGGTACAAAAACGAGTTAATAACGTCAAATTCAAACAAAATTGCCCACGAATCGTGACAATATATTCAAGTTTCACAAAGTTTAAGCTCTCGGCTTTCCAGTTTGGAAAAAATATGACCCAGTCGCTTCTCTTCCGTGACCGCAAGTGCAGACTCACTCACAACACGAACGAAGCGTTCGGTGTTTTGTGAATGGCAGGGAAATTCTGTCAAGGTTTTTGAATAATATGATAAGTGAAAAAGAAAAAATTTGGGCTAGGAAGATTTACCTGGATTGTTAATGATTTATCTGTCGAAAATTGTAGATCTATTACGATTCGTGGCCACCTACCTAAAAATCTTAAGAAAAATGTTTTATTTTAATTTTACAACTTAATTTTTAAAAATAATTCTGTTAATTTTCAATTTTGTTTGAATTAAAAATAAGTAATTCATACATAATGAAAAAAGAATTGTTCGAAATCTTTGAACCATTACAACTTCTTTGTTTTTAAAGTTATTGAATAATTTTTTGGACAAAATGTAAACAAATTCTGAGGACTTTAATTTTATGAGAAAAAAGAACAATTTTAGGGGGGGGAGGGGGGGGGGGGTAAATCGGGCTAACGAGGTTTACTAGTCAAATATGACCTTGGAAGTAAAAATGTTATGAAAAGAAAATGTAGTACTCGTAAAGCACTTTTAAACGACATATTATTTTTTAAGATAGGATATGTTATGCTCAAGTTATAGAAAAAAGACCATTTCTGCTGTTGTTCCGATGGTCCAAAAAAATTTTTTTTTTAATTTTGGAATCCATTCGAGATCAGCTTTGAAATAGGGGATGGTTTTTTCAAACTTTTTTTCGACTCACTCTAATGTGCATATTTGTGAAACTTTACTACACTCAGAAAAAAACATTGGTAAAATCAAAATTTTTCATTGGTATATCTGCCAATTTTACATTTTGTTTCATGTTCAAAAGTTTATTCTTTTGTATTGAAATGGCTGAAGCTATTGTTTTAAAAAATGTCCCCTTTTAAATCAATATGTAAAAGTTTTGAAAAAAATGTTGAAACAAAATGGGTTATTGTATAATCAAATACTACAAAATGTTTTTTTAAAATTTTAAAATGTTGATTTAATATCGTTTAACTTTTTGAAATAAAATGGTACAAATGTAAAAACAAAATTGTTCAGGTTTAAGCAAGCGCCATACTTACAACACAATAATTCGTAGATTTCTTGCAGGTCCCATTCCAGTAGCAGATCTTGTAGTGACTCCATCATTTATTTTTTTTTTATTTTCCACTTTACTTTTGCTCTTACTGTTTTTCTAGAAAACACACGAACGAACGAATCGAAGAAAAAAAGATATAATTTTAAAATTTTTAACTTTTGATTGACGTATTCATTTCATCTTTATATGCATTGAAGAATTTATCGACAAAATTAAAAATCTGTGAAACATAACGGAGCTACATTCAATTTAAGGTTTTTTTTTTTTTTTTTTATTCATTAAAGACATTGAAAGCTTGTTTTCAAAGGTTTTATTTTAACAATTTTTAACATTTTGAATCAACATTTTACAGTTTTTGAGAAAACATTTTTATTTGTTATTCCATAATTTTTATTTCTTGAAACAAAAGTTTTTACTTTAATTTCTAAATTTTTATGGTAAAATCAAAAGTTTTTATGTCAAAATGCTAAAATGTTGATTTCAAATGCGGATTTTTTTCTGAGTGTATCTAAAAAGAAGTTCCATTTCCATAAATTCCTGTTTATATCAAATAATGCTGAATTGTAACATCTTTATCTTAATTTTTTTTTTCTACCTTAATCTCTCTTTAAAAAGAAAGAACCTTCTAACGGATTTCTTTATTTATTATACTCTTAGGGCATTACAAAATTGGCATTCCGAAAAATTGTCATTCCTCTTCGTTTTTCAAAATGTTTTTAAAGTAAATTTCAGGAAGTTATTAAAAAATGTTCTGACCCAACCCAATCCACTCATCCAATCCCAATCCAAAACGAAGTTTGCAGAAATATAGGAAAGAAAAAAAAAAAACAAAAGATGTTCTCTTCACGTTCGTACAAGAAGTATCTAATCATTGTCAAGAAATATGTTATCATTGTCTTTCGGAATTATTAAAAGCCTGACAAATTCAAAATAAAATTAATTGAGGCAAACTGGGATGAGAAAAACTTTAAGTTAACTTAAAGTCTCCAATTTATTTTTATTAAAGTCTTTAAGTTATTTTATTTCGGATGTCGTTAGAACATTATTAAAAAAAATCAAATATAAAAGGGGGCAGTTTGGGGCAGAAATGTTTTATACCAAATATAGCATTTCCATATAGAGTTGACGAATCAATAAATCATATCATCTGGTCTGACTTGACCTTGCATCCAAAGAGAAAATACCCCATTTTTAACATTGCACAATAGTCCCAAATTGGTTTTTTGCGGCATAAAATATTTAGAATTCACCTACAGATCTGAAAGTTTTCACATATTATTTTTAGATTAAGAAAATACTTTTCTGAAAAATTTACGAGCCACGCCCACTGTTTCAGGTAGCTAACATACAAAGTGGTTAACCAGTGCACAGTTTTATGGTTCCATTTCTGCCACAAAAGTTGAGGTGGATTCTGAATTTTTTTTTTTAAAATATCCAACGATGCATTAGTTTATATATGCACAAAAAATGGGCTGGCCACGCCCATTATTTCATGTAGCTGCCGTACAAAGTGGTAAACCAGTGGATAATTTTAAGATTCCATTCCTGTCACAAAAATTGAGACACATTCAATTTAATAGATTTACTCAAATACCGATTTTTTGTGTTTTACAAGCTTCACGTCTTGGCTAATTTCATTTGAAATCTTGCTTTCGACATAACTGCAAATATCATCCATATCTTTTTTGTTGTAGCAAAAATAAAAAAATTTCGCCAATTATTAAGTTCAAACTTTCTAGAAACAATAAAATTTTTCGCATCTTTTTCAAATCTTTAAAAGGGCTTTTCTCGAAAAATTCTTTTTCCAACACTTTTTGACATGATATCTCAACTTTTAATGGACCGATTAACTTAAAACTTGAAATTTGGTGTTGACCTTTTTTATAACATATATCCCTCTATGACCCCGAATATTATTTATAAATTTAATTTTTTAATTTTAAAAATTAATTTTTTAAAAAATTTCAAAATATTTACGGACCTGACATTGTAGAAAATGAAAAAAACATGAGACAGGAAAACTTTCAAATATAGTTTATAGTGAATATGTATGGGTCAATTGCAAAAAAACGTACACAAAAAGGTTTTCATGTTTTGTTTTTAAAGTTTCTTAAATTTTCCCGTTAGAGTAGTCAAATTGAGTGAAAATTAATGGAGAATTCGAAGTTGGTTTTTATGCGATTTTTGTATTGAACGTTACACAGAAGATATACGGAATGAAACACTTAAAATTTGAAAAATTTTATAAATTAAAGCTTACTGTGATGTTTGTTAAGTTATTTAATAAGTTAAATCAGCTTTTGCAAAAATCGCCATTTCAGTTGCAGAAATAATAATTTTTTACCAAAAATATCTACATATTTTCCAATTTTAACGGGAAAAAATTAAAATTTTTCTGCAAAAAGACATCAACATAGAGGTTATTTTCAAAGCAGTAGACTTGCAGCAATAAATAATAAAAAACTGTTAAATAATAAGCAATTTCAGAAAAAACAACAGGGTGACGTTCAATACATTTTGTGACGTTCAATACATTTTGTTGCGCTTAACCAAATAATGTAAATCAAATTGGGAGTTTAACAAAAAACAGGTTTATTCTTTTACAAAAAAAAAAAAACCTAAAAGTAAAGATAAAGTATATAATTCAGCTATACATAAAATTTTCATCCAATTTTGTTTTTTTATTTTTTTACAAAAAATTAAGAAAGTCAATAGCTAGTTGAATTTGTATTGAAAATTTATTAAGACTTCACGTTTTACAATATAACTTCTGAACCCTTTAAAACCACATCTTCATTTTATATCATTGGAAAGGTATAACCTAACGTAAAAACGTAAAAAAATTTTAAAATTATAAAAACGAAAAAAATGATAGCACGTGTTGCTGGCATGGTATTTAACTTAAACAAATTAAGAATGAGTCAAATTATTGCAATATTTTCAAAAATTTTGTACTTTTCCTCAAAATAGATGAAATAACTTTTCCAATGACAATATATTACCGGTAATCGGTCTTAAGTTGATTGAGCTACGTTGTCTCACAATAGATCCTATTTTGGCTGCGAACAGTTTTATTCGAACAACATTATTCTAAAAATTTATAACTTCGAATTTGGTTTTCAAATCAACAAACCAATACAAGAAAAATATTTTAGAGAAATCGGAGATGGTAAGTGCAACTGATCACTTCAATGTGAAATTTGCGATATCAGTTAGTAAAAACAAAAAGCAAAAATCAGGTCAACCTATGTTTGAGGTACATAACCATTATAGGAAACAAACATAGGTACCATTATTTTTGCTTTCGTTTATATTCTTCATTTCGTTCCTTATCTAGCTTTATTTTTCCCCGATATCTTCGTGCTCTTTCAGCAGGCGTTAACTTTGCTATTTTACTCTTAAATATACAAAAACGAAATACATATGAATACTTCAGCCGGTGGTGTGACATATATTAAAAGTGACTTTCAATACATTTGCCACTTTTTAGTTTTTTTTCTTGGGAATTTTAGTTTGCAAATATACGAAAACACAAGAAATTTATCAAAACCTATGAAACAATGTTTTTAAACTTAGATTTTTTCATTTACTATTTTTGCTTTAATAACACTCCGCGTGACGTTCAATATATTTTACACGTACTTATCATGATGAACTGAGAAAACACAAAAAAATTTACTTTAATATTATTTAATCGTTTTCATTTTTAGAATTTCGTGAGAACTAATCTCTGCACTTTCTTAATATAACTTTCTTGTCATCTATACCACACCTAAATTAAAACTAACGAAGCTTAAAAAAAAGGGACCTTCAATACAATGCGCGTGGACTAAATGTAAATCGAAAGCCAAATTCTGGATTACAATGTTTTGAGAATAACAACAAAATAAAACATAAGAAATAAATGCGATCATTAGAAAACATTTATTATTTGTTATATTTTTGCATTGTTTTCAACTTTTTTTCACGTTTTTCATCAAAAAGTGTAATTGGGGACATATATTTTTGTATTAAGCGAGTACGCGAAAACGCATTCATACATTCTTCATTCATATGCTTGCGAAAATATAAGAAAAGAAAATAACTAAACAATTTCACAATGCACAGCTGCGTTTTGGAATCTTTTTATTAGAATCATTATAATATTCAAGTGGCCACCATATATTTTTAAACTCAAGATTTCAAAATTCCATTCAAACAATATCGAAGAAGCAACAATTCTACGATTGTCGGTTGTTACGCCTTGCGGCAACAAAAACCCACAATCAATACAGCAAAAACGACAAAAACGCCCTATCAATCAAAACGATAGCCAAGAAAGAAACAAGCAGAAATTTAAATATCAGTCACTGCGATTGCGCAAAGATAAGAACAACGAACAATGTACAGCAAAGAACGCACAGTGGGACAGCATTTGCATATCGAACAACTTAGCCAATAACTCAATTTGAAACAATTGAGATGCTTACGCTGTCCATGTTGTAATATATCCTCTAGGGAAAATTTTAAATCTAAATTGAAACCAAAAAAAAAAAAAAAAAAACCCAAAATACTTAACAAAACTTAGTAACAATACAGTTTGAAGACATCTTGCCTAAGTTGTGATAATTCGGGGTCGTGTGCTCATTGTATTTGCATTTAAAACCAACACAAGCAACCAGATCGAAAAATGAACTGCAACGCAAGGACCTCTTCTTTGTTCGCTTGTTAAACTCCTCAAGAAAACATTGTTGGTAACAATGGCGAAGGGTCTCAGATGTCGCAGTTTTCCTTCTTTGTCGTCTTTTGCTGTCTTACACGACGACCGCACACACAATGCAGCTATTATTCGGGCAATTCTGTGCTGCTGATCGATACCCCGAAGGATCACTTGATACTCTCTCATATACACTCTCTGCACAATGAATTGTTTTTGTGTTCTTGGTTTCTTTTAATCAAATAAAGTTTTTCTTCTACTAATTCGCGGTTTCGAAAGAAACAGCAAAACTGTTTACAACTACAACAACATCTAAAACAACAACAACATCAAAAACAACAACAACATCAAAAACAACAAAAAGCAATTCAATTGCAATACTGAGCTTAAATATGTTATTATTACGTATTTAAATTTTCTCTATTCCCGATGATTCGGTGTCAACGCAGCAGCCATATGCAGCGATGCGTGAGAAAACTTTCAGACCAATAATAAAAACTCTGTCTCCCGAAGTGTCGAGTCCACAGGAAACCCCTTCAATGAGCGTGCAATATTGCACGATTGCTAGACGCTGCTAACGCTGATGATGAAGTTGATGATGTTGATGAAGCTGATGAATTCTCGAGAGTAGTGCTTTAAGGAATTTTTATATTGTGAACGCTGGATGTCTGTCAAGTGGCCACTCATATATTTGTTACACTCGAGCACAATGAACGCAACAAGCAAGCTTCCGATGAAGAGCACTGAAGTGGATTTGATGTGGTTTGGTTTGGCATGCCGCATATTGTCGCAAAACTGTACGCTTTTAGTGAATTGCGAATGCCAAAGATTATTGCTCAAGGTTTTTAGGTTTTTCGTATAGTTAGTATAGTCTTTTCTTCGTTAAATGAGCGATGATTTAATACAATCTTGGAATAAATGAAACCAAGTGGTTATTGTTAATATTTGGAAACTCAATAATATTGAATATTCAAAAACTAACGCCTAACTTTTGCTGTGCTCTTGTTCCTCTTTGAATATATCCTTCGAAATTTTTCGCTATCAAGGGATTATAGAACGTAAAGGTTGATTATAGCATTATAGATATAACCTTTAAGAGAAATACAACCAAAATTTTGAAACCAATTTCTATCTATTGTTTTCTCACTTTCTTTCTTTATCCTTCCAGAAAAATATAAATAATTACACCAGGCCCACTTTCAGGCCAACAAGGGAAGTAAAATTTGCCATTTTTATTGGAAAACATAGGACTATAAGTTAAAAGATTTTGACTTTTACTTGTTTTAAATGAGAAGGAGAGGGTAATAGGAAATATCAACTTTCTGCAACACAGATGTGTCAGAATTGTCAAGACATGTCATGCCTTTTGAGTGATTTACAGCCAGGTTGAATATTGCATACTTTCTGACACTTGGCCCCGGTGAGAATCTCTGGACTTTCTAGAGTTCATAGATCTATAGTCGGTTGTCTACTCGGTACAATAGAAGATAACAACAATAGAAGATAACAACAATAGATCAATTTTAGTGTCTTCAGTGACCCATTACATTTCCATCTCAAGATACAGGATAGAGACCATACCACTCTAGATTCTTAGGTTTATAAATTAAGCTTTGAGCAGGATCAATGAAGCAAAAGAGTATCGTCGAACTAAGGAATGCAAAGACAAGGTGGGCAAAAATAAAGTGAGGAGGAAAACTTTAGTTACAAGGACGGTCAACAACGGTCTGAAGAGAAGAGAAAAGCTAAGTAAAGAAGAGTTTCTGCCTAAGTTGCTGAAGCAAGCAAAATGTAAATAAAGCCAAATGAAGATGAAACGAAAATTATAGATGAAACGAGGCCGGGCTACTCAATGACGGGGTGAAAGTTAAATAATAAATCCATTATTTTTGCATGAAATTGAAGGCTTTACTAATCATAGTTATAATGATCCGATTTAGGTCAAATATGCACCGTTTTGATTGACAACTTGTTGCCATTTTGAAGGTAATTTCATTATGTCTCTCTTATAAAAACTCTTGTCCCTTTTGGCAAAGAAGTAACTATTGAACTCTATTGAACATAAACAAGTCGTAATCACTTGGTGCCAGGTCCGCACTATAAGTTAGATGCATAAGAACCTCCCGACCAAACTCCCTTAGCTTCTGGCGAGTCACTATTGATGTGTTGCCTGGCGTTGTCCTGTTGGAGCACAATTCTTCTCCTATTGTCCAAAGCTGGCCGCTTCTGGACGGTTGCTGCTTTGAGACGGTCCAATTGCTGACCATACAGATCTGAGTTGAGTTTATTAAGAGTTTGGCCGTAAGGGAGCAGAACATATTAGATAACTCCCTGTCAACCCCGCCAAACACACCGCAAAAACTTCCTGGCCTTCAATCCCTTTCTTACCAATTTTTTTTTATTTTTTATATTTTTTACCAATTTATCAGGTCCATAAACACTATTTACATTTTCAGCCGCCTGCCTTGCTTTCGCCTTTATCGAAGAAAAACTATAAAATATGGCGTATTTTCTCTTTGCTGGTGTCCATCGTTGACTCACGCTCAAACAAAACTGAGTCAAGCAATCAAAGAACTGTCTGAGAAGTTTTTTTAGTACGAAATCCAATCTTTCTAATGCCATCTACCATTACCCGATCGCACTTATACCAAGCGAGTTACAGAATAATAAAGTCATCTAGTGGAAAAATAATGGATTACTTTTTACTACACCTAATCATTTTCATTTTTTGACTTTGTCAATTTGAAGCGAAAATCAGCCGGCTACCCTTCATCCTTGTATAAAGGTTATGTTACCTCTTCCAACCCTCAGGAAATATGTAACCTTTTTTTGGTGGTTTTTTGTCCACCAACTACTCAGTCTGATGTTTTTCCCCCCACTCCGAACTCACAACACATGGTTGAAAACTTCAGCTTGACGAAAGAAGACATATCAAGCGCAATAAAGGGTTTAGATGCAAACAAAGGACCTGGACCAGACCTAATTCCCCCCACGTTATTGGTGCGATGCTTAGACCAACTACTTTTGCCCTTATATATAATATTTAACAAATCACTCTCTATTGGAGTGTTTCCCTCTTATTGGAAAACTTCCCACCTAATACCAATATACAAAAACGGTGAATAGAGTTCTGTTGAAAATTATAGAGGCATAGCTATTTTGTCAGCCATCCCAAAGCTATTCGAAAAAATTATATGCGAAAAGCTAACACGCCTTGCCAATCCTCGACTAAACGAGCAGCAGCACGGGTTTCGAAAAGGTCGATCCACCACCACTAACCTCATGATCATGGTTTCGGACGTTTTAAGAAAAATGGAGAAAAGAGACCAAATAGATGCTATTTATACTGATTTCAGTAAAGCCTTCGATCGTGTTGATCATGGCATCTTAATAAATAAATTAGAAAAATTAGGTTTCTCTGGATCTTTACTTAGTTGGCTATCAACTTATCTCCTTGGTAGATCCCAATATGTTAAATTCCAAGGAATTTTGTCAAAGAAAATCGAAGTCTCCTCTGGAGTACCGCAAGGTAGCCACCTTGGTCCTCTTCTCTTCAATATCTTCATATCCGACTTGTCCATAGTGTTGAAGGATATTCCACATCTTATGTATGCGGACGACCTAAAAATGTACCACGTAATTAAATCGCAGGAAGATGTCAACTTTTTACAGTTAAGCCTCTTAACTCTTGAGACCTGGTGTACCCAAAACAAACTTTACCTCAATGTAAATAAGTGTAACGTGATAAGTTTTTCCCGTAGAAACCAAGTTACGAATTATAGCTATCGCCTCAACAATGTCGAACTTAACAGGGTCGATTATATAGTTGATCTTGGAGTGGTCTTGGACAACAAACTGCGTTTTAATCTACACTATGATAAGATTGTATCCAGGGCCAGCAAACAGCTCGGATTTATTAAAAGACGAGCTCATGAATTCAAGAATGTATGGGTCACTACATCCCTGTACTGTGCACTAGTGCGCCCAATACTCGAATATGGCTGCATTATTTGGAATCCAGCTTTTGAATCCCATAGTGATAGAATCGAATCCATACAAAAGTAATTTGTCCTATTCGTTCTGAGAGAGACTTATAACCCCCGAGAATATTGTAGCCTTCCACCGTATGAACACAGACTCAGCCCATTAAATTTGATGCCGCTATCAATAAGAAGAACGGTATTGGATTCATGCTTTACTTTCGATGTTCTGAACGGTGTAACTAATTGCGAATACATCTCTAACAAGATTACCGTCAATAACCCTATAAGACGTACAAGACATACTCGGCTCTTAACTGAATATCAGCATCATACTGCATATGCAAGTAATGAACCCATCAGCCGTTGCTGTAGAGAATTTAATAGTTTATCCGACCAGTACTCACCTTCCATGTCTAAATCCTCATTCAAGCGATCTCTATCCAAGTCTCTTTCTCTTCCTAATCAACCCAACCTTTGAGCTTTCTTTTTGAGCTTTCTTTTTACTTTCCTTCTCCTCTTTCCTTTTCTACTACTAAATATGTATAAAATATACTAGTATTTAAGTAAGTAGCTTTTACTTTTATTTGTTCTTCTTCTTGCCTTTTCTTTTTGACGTGTTCGTAAAATCATGTCATTTAGGTGGGCGGATTACGCCCACATCAAATTGCATATCTTCGAACACCATAACAAGGAAAGGGGAGAGAAAAAAAAATAAAAATAAAACTGTTAGAATAAGAAAATTGTCTTGCCTTGCTTGGCCAATAAATAAATAAATAAATAAATATATGTAGAAAACACTTAATATATTAGTAAAAAGTTAAGGCTATGCCTAAAATTGATCGTATTATAGATCAAGGTTAACCTTGACAAAGGGCGCATCGAAGTAGATAAAAACTCAGTTACTAATGTAAAAAACGTTCTCTCTGTCAAAAATAAACTTCCGGGTAACTTTCTCGGCATATTGGCAGTATAAGTAGACCATAAGTCATACATGCCCAAAGAATTTTAAGCGCGGGCCAATGCTTAAAAAAACAAAACAAACACAAAATGTTGCTCATCGTTGCTTTTGACAAAAAATCAAACAAAACAAAACAAAAACAATTACAATGCAATAAAATAACATATCATGAAGTACACTGCCAGTCTAATTTATATTACAATAACAATGCTTGCATGAAAAATTACTCGACACACAAGTAATAGCCCGAACACAATACGCGCGACGAACGGCGAGCAACACGTCTCCAATCTGTCGTTGTAGAGAAATGCTGAGCGACTTGATTATAATACACGCGACACCAGCAGACTTCAGCAGCATGTATAGTACACAAAAAACAATGGCTGCTTTCAGCCGACTCAACAGTTGCCGTTTAGAATCATGGTATAATAATACAAGGTAGCATTGACAGTTGCTTGGGAAATCATATACTGTCAAAAAATATACTCAAAAAGAGAGCGCTCACAATCCGCCATTGAAAACACAAGCAATGTTGAAAACGTTGAAGTGAAAAAAAACAACAACCACAGCAGCTGCTGATGTATTTCCACAAAAAGCTGTTTTTGACAGTTTATGTTTTCCTGTTGAAGAGAAAATAAGCAGTTGTCAATGCTACCATGTATTATTATACCATGGTTTAGAATAACACAATCAGAGCTGAAAAAGAAATCCATTCAATTTCATTTCATTTTCTAAAAGTTGAATGAGTGAATAACGAAATAAGAATCTATTCAATGAATGCAAAATTCATTTATAAATAAAAATGTTATTTCACATTCAAATTTAAAAAATTTATTAATTATTCGTTAAATTTATATCAATTAATGAATAAAAAATCAATAATAACTAAGAAATTAATAATGAATAACAAATGAATAATGAATAACAAATGAACAATGAATAAAAAAAATTAATAAAGATTAAAATATAATTATATTAAGAAACAATTGCAAATTCTAAAATTCTTTGTAAATTGCATTCTTTGTGTATAGTTTTCATATGAATAAAAAATTGAAAAATTGACAACAAAAATTATTTATTGAAATGAATAATTAATCAAGTTTTTAAAATTAAATGTGAATTAAAATTTTATTTATAAATCAATTTTGCATTAATTTATGCAATTTTATGTCGATATTCAGTTGTACTTATTCTGAATATGAATGCAGACTTAAAACTCTGAATAAAGTTCAAACAAAACATCCCTCACTACCATCGCTACCATAAATTTCGCATTGTTTAGTTTGCTGCATGTGACCAGTAATAACCAATGTAAACAATGGCGGAAACTTGCTTTTGCTGCCTGTCAAATTAAAATTAAATTTAAGCCGACGGCAATGTCGCGCGACAATGTTGAGCTACAAGTCTCCAAAATACGTCCCATAAGAAATACATGTAAAAAAAAAGTGACAATTGGCGCTTGCCGGTCGTCGCGCGTATTGTGTTCGGGCTATAACGGGACAATCAGCTTCAGCATCGACATCATCGAGTGTGCGTTTTTTATGCTTTGCATGCATTTGTTTTTGTAAAGTTCGCTGGAAAATGTGCTGACACTGAACGAGTGCGGTTTGTGTGTTTGTTTTGTGCAGGTGTTCTTTCTATTTGGCTAAGCGCAAAGACAAAATCAAGATAGAAAAAAATTTGTATGAAGGGCCACGCGGGCCAATCGGGCTTCTACGTGGGCATGTATGCCCTAAGTAGCTTGAGTGGATCACAGTAAAAAGTCATGCAAGACTACTGATGAGTTGGTGTAGCGACCAACGAAGCAGTCTGTATAGTCTGCTGTGTGATTTGCTTTATACAGAGCCGTTGTTGGTTGTTGCCTTCTTTGTCTTCATGTTGTCTTGTTGTCAACATACTTGGCCTAAAGCTCAAATTTGTTTTCAATATAAATAATGAAAGGTTATATTAAAATTTTAAGATAGTTTTTTATAATACAACCAATTTCTATCTTAATAATTCCTTTAGAATAATTTATTATCAGATAAAAGCAAATTTTTTTCAAAATTTTCATTAATCTACAGAGACCGTGGCATAAAGCTTAAAAATTAACTTTGAAAACTGGTCTGGCTTGAGGTCTGGCTTGAAGTGCTACGCAATGCCTGAATACAGCATAGGTTATGGTAACCGGTGCCTTGCATGGCACTTAGCATCTTAAGGCATTCAATTTATTTAATGATGAAATAGGATGCCATCGAAGTTCCTAGCCATCATTTTTGGACATACGAAGGAAGTTGCACGATCCATACATCCATTTTTCTTTTTTTGAGGATCCAAGTTCCATTCATGAAAATACCTGAGTGGAAGATTTAAATCGCGATGATTAAGGAAATTTCTTTTCTAATGTTGACCGTAGTGTTAAGTTGAAAAGGGAAGAACAGAAATTGCACAAAAAATACGCAAGCACCAGGTAATACAATTTACTTTGCATCTATGTAAAGCAAACTATCGTGATTTTTAATGTAGGTTAATGAACCTGCTTAAAAAATAAATTATCGACAGTACATTCGAGTTCCTTATGTAGGGCCTTCAGTCTGATCCTCATTTGATTCAGTCTTCACAAACTAAAAAACTCAAACATAGACTAATATTGGAACAAGGTAATATTGTTGTGATAACTCCTGATATTACAGCAACCTTTCTTCTCTGGAAAACTAAGTAAATTCGAAAAGTTTATTTAACATTCAGTAGGTCTGCAAATGAAAATGGTTTTTTTAACTGAAAAAGACAATTGTTCGAATAAAGTTTTTCAGACCTTGATATTCTCGTTTGCTTAAAGGTCACCTATTGTTATATAAGCTCATTCATGCCGAATAAGAAAAATGTACCAACATCATCTGGCACCACATACAATAAAAATTCTATTAATATTCTAGATATTACCATAAATACACCAAATTTAATTATCACACGCTTGACATTGCTCTTGATGTCTCCTTTTCTTCTTCTTCTTGAATCAATCAATTTATGCAATGACAATAAAAGCAATAATAATGTTTTTAATTTAATGCCGCTTGTATCATATAAATAAGCATAAGAGGGAAATGCGCTCATTCATTAATAAGGAAATCAATTTAAATCTCAACGACTCTGAGAAATATATTTTTTGTGACATAGTAGAAAATAATCTGCGGGCGGAGGATCATCAAACAAACCCAAAAGAATATGGAAAAAAAAAACATTAAATTGTCGTCAAAATAAACAATACAACAACAAAAGTGGTAAAAACAACTGACAAAATCCTTGCGGTACCAGCCAGGGATGTGCCAACCATAGATGTGCCACACTAGAATGTAATATTTTTCAATTAAACTTCAAATAGGATAAATTAACATTTCATCAATGTTTCAAACCTAAAATATTGCAATGTGTGAGTGAGACCAGTGAGTGAATCAGTTTAAGTAACGAAAAAGCATAACCATCGAGTACTATGTCGACTCGGACTATCTCGCTCGCGCTCTGCAGTTTGCACGATCAACTCGCTGTGGAATTGGAAAAATCGTAACTACGCTGCTGAAGCTGTAATGTTGTGTACCCGCATTTCGAAAATGAAGTCGCTTGACGAACCATGCAAAAAGGGGTCGTCCGAGAAATGGTGGGAGCTAAATTTCACGATCGAAATTTAATCCGTGAGAAGCAGCTGAGCAATTCGCTTAACATAAAAAAAAAAAAAAACGAAGTGTATAAAATACAGACAACAGAGAATTATTATTATTGAGTATTATGCAAAAAGTGTGAGAAACATTGGAAAATTTTCAAAAAAATTATAACTTATTCTCTATATTGAACAGTTATCGTATCAATATATTCAACATTCACTTTCAATTTCACAAAAGCGGATTTTAGACCAACACATGTAAACAAACAAATAAACACAGTTGTTCAACAACAATAGCTCAGTTTTATTAAAATCTCGTAGTAAACATTTCAATAATCCTCGAACACTGCATTCCTCTGTCTCTGCTGATAGACCACTTGTTCGTTTAAAGGTCAGCCAAGGTAATCCTTGTCTTTGTGCTCATTCTCGTTCTTGTCCAAGCAACAGCAATCACAACAACAAAACACAATCTCATTTTCATTTCATTTACAACATTTTTATTTCATTTGTGATATTCACAGTTTTTTTGTTAGTTGTTTATCAGTTTTAAAGGATCAACGGCGATCAACTCTCGCCACACCTCACCGCAGGGTTCAATTCGGCTATTGAAGGCTGGGAACAGTGACTATCACTGAACAATAACAACAACAACAGCTAGTTAACTACTTGTCCATATTGTCTGCTTACATTCGTATGCGTACATTCAACGCTGCTTATGACTCACAGTGTGAAGGCGCTGCGTTATCCTTATCAATTTGACTAAATCTTTTTGTTGCTGTTGTTGTTGTCGGTTGGTTGGCTCATTTATCAGTGAGCCACAAAACAATGAACAATTATTGGAAAATAGTTTTTCATAAATATCTCTCTCTCTTTAATGATTTTGTTTAGATGACTCTCGAAGTTCTTAAAATGTTGACTTGTAATGATGTTTGTATTATTTAACTAAGGAGAGGGGAATCTGACTTTGATGATGATATCCTTATCAGCAGTTATCATCGCTGGCTGCAGGAAAAGTCCTTTAATGTATCGTAAATTATCGTTTCAGAGTTGCCGGTTTCATTGGCTGATTTTGAATGCGGTTTTAATTACGTGAAAATTTTCAATCCTGTACGAGTAATTGAAGAAGTATGCATGTTTTTTTTCAACCGAGTTAATTAAGAGGAAACGTCATTTGATTACATTTCCACTAGCACGATAAGAAAAACCATATAGCACTGATGGAAAATTTAAGATAAGCGGAAAATAACAGTTATGAAAAATTTGAGAAAACACATAACAGAAGCGAAAAATATGTTTAGAAATTGCAGACAATATCAGTTAACATCAGAAATTCGCTGCTTTTCCAATCACTGAGACAAAGTTGGGCTCAAAATGAGTTCTGAACCCAAGCTTAATTTGTGGAAAACTTATCCGGATATATACGCTCTCCTTTTATTTTTTTGGGGATATTTGAAAAACTGTTTAAATTAACCTGAATAACGAGAATAATCCGGCGACCATACTCTGGTTTATATAAAGGTTTATTTTGAGAAGAAATTCAAGCGATAACAACTGAAATTTTCCCTACTGTAATGGAGGAAGTTTTGATAAGAGCTCAATTTTACGATGCTGAGAATGAACACCACCTTCGAGAAGCTATTTTTCACGTTTGAAATAAACAAATTCAGCATGTACTGGATGCACCCGTAAGTTTTGACTTGATAGGGTATATTTATTCGTATCTTTGTCTTTATTTTTATCCCTATCCTTCTCCTAACTTGTCCAAGTTCTTTTAATAAGTTATTCTTATATTTGTCCTAACACTTGTCCAAATACTTGTTTAAATATGTCCATCTTCTTGACCTCGTCCTTTTTCGAATCCCTTTCTTAATCCTTGTCCAAGTCTTTGTCATAATTTTTGTCCTTAATACTGTCCTCCTCCAAATACATATTCTAATATCTGTTAAAATCCTTCTATTCATCCTTATCCTTTTTTTTTGTCTCAATTCTTGTTCTAATGCTTGTCTTTATTCATAATTTTATTTCTATTTTTTATGTTTTTTGTTTTTATTTTGTTTTTATTTTTATTTGTGTTTTTATTTTTTTAAATTTTTGTTTAATTTCACTGTGCGACAATTTAAGGGTTATTTGAAATAACTCCAAAAATTCTAGTGGTTTCTGATAGCCATTAGACCATAGAACTTATCGTCCAAGGGATTTTTCTGGGTTAGCTCAAATAACCGATTTTTTCAAGGTCACATTTTATACTATGGGGCCGTAGTTAATTTCCTTTAACTCCTAAACTAAGTAAAATTTTGATTTAATACCTTCAATAAAATTCTTGAAAATTTAATGTCCTTTAAAATCGGAAAATATTTTTTCCCCCTAATGTTCACACAGGGCGGACAAAAGCCCCCTTAAATTAAAAAAAGAGCTGGTGGGCTACAAGCTTACATCTTTTGAAACAATAAGAGTGTCAATGTCTGCTAAAATACATTTTCTCTATCACCATCTGGAGAATTTTAAAAAATCAATTGGTATTAGAGTCCGATTAGCACGGAGAAAAGTTTCACCAAATTTCTATGCCTATCGAGATGCGGAACATTATCCATAGTTGCAAAAAATATTAAATGTATTGGTTGCAGATATTTGCTGGTGGATCCAAAAAATATTCCGAGCGGATGATAAGGACAACCCTCAAATAAACGATGCTTTGGAAACCTAATAATGCAATTCTTTTTGGTTTTTTAAAGGAACTTATAAATACTTAAATTTTAATACTTAATACTTTAATATGTACTACATTTTTACTACTTTGAATTTGAATTTAAAATACATTAGTTTTTAAATAAAAACTTACGAGCATTATGTATTTTGTGTGTATGTGTGTTTGACTTAGTATTAGATTTACAAGAAATGAACTATTCAAAAATAAAATTTTTTTGCCGATTTCGTTGTATATTTGCTGTAGCGCATATACTAACCGAGTAATAATTCTACGCAACGTCGTTGCTTGGTTGTTGCATTTTCGATCTTGGAGCAGCTCTCTTCGTCATGCATTTTTCTTATTTGTTTTTTTTTTGTTGTGAGGGCTAAGAATCATCCTTTACTGCCATGTAATAATTTTTACCGAAGTATCTATATATAGCGAGTTATCATTCTATGTAACAAATTTGCAGTTTCGTTGCTCCGCGTCCCAACTGCGGCTTTAATTTTTTTTTTTTTTTTTGTTTTCCAAAGAATTAACCTTCATTGTCATATCATACTTTTCTCTTAGCGCCTACGTTACATATATTCAGCGGGTAACAATTCCATGCAATGCCGATACATTTTGGTAAAATAGCTTTTTCAACTTTTTTGGAAACTGCGAGGTTATGTTGAAACGTCAAAAAACTAGTAAAGTATGTTTTATCTTCGGCACGGCCTAAAAAACAATGTCCTCACACTCGTGTGTAGTATATTATATCCAAAGTTATGATGGTTTTATTATTTATCAGGAGGTGATGCTGATCAAGAATACATAACTTTTATTTGCATACCACGCCTTCTATTGGGAATTACAAATGGATCTAATATAGAGTATTCTGTAATTTAGGCACCAACTTCTAAGTCAACAATTATCGAAACCTATGGAAATCAAAGATTTTAAAATTTTCCCAAGCGATTGAATATAGCTTCATTACCTCCAAATGCTTGTTTTGAGGCTGACATGACTTCATAGAAGTTTCAAACCTTTTTTTATCTCTCTTAGGAAAGTCAGTGTAATATTTCTAAAAATAAAAATTTTGAATATTTTGGATAAAATGCACTTTTGTGAGTTACTCCATACAATTTTACTTGCTCCAGGTTTATAATGGGCTCCACGTTGAAAAACACAGAGGTATTCAGTTCCGACCAAGTTTTAAAAGTTAGCTGTCATATCACTTAATAAAACGAAAATGTTTGTATATTTTTTCTTTAAGACCTTTCCCAGCACCAAATGATGTGCGGGGCTTTATAGCGACACACTAATAGCACGAAAAAGGGTACCGCTCGATTTAAATACCATAAAATAACTTCCAACATCATAAAATTCTCTGAGAAAAACTGTTACAATTTCGATAGTAAAATTGAAATCACCATCTAAACAAAAGCTAGACTCTAAATTAAATAAATTTTCAATAGCTTTGTAGTAGAACTATAAAAATGGGCGTCAATTTGATGATTCCATTGATGGCTCTATTTTGATGACACTCTTCATTTACAAAGAAAGTCTTCACAAAGTCATCAAATTTATGTTGACATTAATGTCAACTCTTCAAAATATTTGTTGTGGTCTCTTTCACGGCTGTTATTTAACTAAATAACGGCCAACTAATCCCTTTTGAATATTCGGGCGCATATAATAGATGAAAGGGATGAAACCCGAATTTAAATTTATTACATACGCACATTACTGCCGCAATGCGCTATTTGACACAGTCTGCTTTGTCACTTAAATTGAGAAGTGTTTTTAAGTTGTTGGCATATCAAAGTGCCACTCCCCCTTAATGTCGGTAAAAGGATAACAAAATTATTTGACTTCATATTTGCCTAACGATGACTGTGCCAATTCTCAATGAACGACATGAACAGCAGATTAAGACTTTATGATATCATGATCTTAGAGCTCGAAGAAAAGGCGAATGCGTAAAGAGCAAGAGAAGAAAAGAAAAAAAAAGAAAAGGTTTCTTTTGCTTCATGGATTTTCGGGTGCTTGGCGCATGTTATCGCAAATACAAACCAACAGATCTTGTCAACACTTTTCGTCACATTACGAGCAGGCAGCAAACTCTTTATTTTATTCGTTTTTCGTTTCCTTGGAACTTTTTATCTGATGGCAGTTTTGTTTTCTTTTACTTCCGAAAGGGTATTTTTTTTTTCATCCGCTGATAATTGTTGCAATGAATTTTTCGCATTTTAGTTGTTGGTTGTTTCACGAAGAAATGTTCAAATTTTATGACGTATTGAATAATGTTCCGTATTTTACTTTTAGTGTATTTCATCCATTTCGATATCAGTTCGTTAAAATCTGCGAGTTGACTAAAGAAACAGGACATTTACGTGAAGATGAAGTGATTTGATTTTTAACACCTTTTCTGTAGTGTGAATATGAAGTTCCTCACTCAAGGCGGTAGGGGTTCAAGGGGTTGTTATTTGACATTACGTGCCAAATTGCATATTATTAAAATGCATGCTTATCTGATGAAAGACTTGCTTGCATTAAACGCAATTCTGCGTGAGAAACTGTGTTTGGAGCAATTAACTTTTAGCTGCGAGTGTAGTTGTTGCATTTATATTCTTTAAGGTACTGAAGAAAAGTTGTTATCTCAAATTAATCGACTTATTTTTAAAACGAATGTAATCACCTCACTTGGAACTTTTTGTCTGGCAATTCCATTTTTTTACGAAGCAAAATAAACTCTCTTACTGAAATTTTCTAATGAATTGCGCTAGCAGACGAAAAATCTCAAGAGAGGTGAGTGTGTTAATTTTACAAAACGGCGCGGGACATTAGTTTTGTAAATTTAAAAAAAAATACAGGCTTCCTTAAGTGGGTTGGAATCAAAATATGACATTTTTTTCCAGACAATTTATCAGCTGTTGAAATTTTTATTTAAAAACTAGCTGATATACCCGGTATTACTTGGGTGAAAAAATATAAAATTTTGATATTAAGTCCTCGTTTTAATATTTTAAAAGATCCAAATAATGAAAAATAAGCAATTTAGTTTATTACTAAATTGCTTTAAAGCTCATATTAAAGATCCATGTTTTTTCTATGGGTTGAAAATAAAGAGATACCGAGGGGCCGAGAAAATAGATTTAAAGCGAAAACTTTTGATCATATATTGGTATAATTTTTTCACATAAATTATTCATGGAGCTTAACTATTCTTTAAAAAGAATAAATATAACTTTAAAAATTTTAAATTTTAATTTCTTTAAATTTAAACTAACGGTACCCTCAAATGGTTTTTATAAGAAACTTGAATTGGATTTATCCACGAAAAAAATTTAATGAAATATATTCAATATTTAAAAACAAAAAACAAAACCTAGAAAAACGATCCGCACTAACAGCGAGTCGCAGGTGAAAAGACACGGCAACCTGCAAAATTGCCAGAACCATATGCGAGACACGCTGCGAAAAACGAACTACATACATCCTTGCACACCCACGGAGTGTCTGCAGAACACTAGTAGGTATTCTTACTGGCCACTGCATGGTGGGAGCCCACGCAAAGAAGATGGGCATCACCATGGATGAAAGCTGCAGGAAGTGTATGGAACCAGGCACCGTAGAGACCCTGGAACACCTACTATGCACATGCCCCGCTATACTCAGATCAAGACATAAACTCTTAGGCTCTCCGACGTTCTCGTCACTAAAAGAAGTAGCCAAAACCCCTCTTGAATCCCTTCTAAAATTCGTGAACACGACGAAAATCTTTAATAAATTCTCCTGAGCCACTCAGCCTGCACCTAACCCGGTACCACTAAGGACCTCTATGGTCTATGTGAGACTTCTACGAGAGGCGACCGGTCTAACCTAACCTAACCTAACCTATTCAAAAACAAATGAGTTATTTGCATCGAAAATAAAACAAACAAATTTCTGATAGGTTTTTACTTTAGGTGTTTCTGAATGGTAACACCTCATAAGATTGAACAGTAAATAATCTGATGACTTGAAATTTCATGAACTTTAAATTTTTAATGTCCACTCTGATAATGACAAAGTCCAATGCCTACTTCTCGTACCAAGTGACGTCAGCAAATTAACAAAACCCTAAAAATTATCAAAATTCATACTCTTTTAGCTCGATACACTTAGTCCAGCGATCTTTCAACATTTCGATTCCTTTTGTATAGTACGGTTTGTATTTGTAGCGGCCATTTGTATTTGTGGCGGCCAATTTGAGAACAGGTTCGAATCCCAGCTGACACGAATAATTTTTTCTATCGAAATTTATTTTTCTGATCGGCTGTCTACCTCTCTGCAGACAATGGGAAACTTCACAGAGTAAATACTGCTATGCTATCACAGAAGTTGTTGTCTTGAATTTTCAAAAATATCGTTTTGAGGCTGAAAATCAATTTCGTATGAAAAATTTGTACTCGGGACCTTTGAATGAAATTACATCGAAAATTTAATGAGTTTGAAAATTACTTTTTGCTAAAAAAAAAAAAAAATAAACCCACTTAAGATTAAGTTTAATTAATATTTATAAAATCAATGCATTAATCGTGAATTGAAAACTAAAATTATAATTATTTTTGGATTATTGATGGAACATAATATCGCTGAAATAGCCGCCTCAGCCTTGTGAGGCGAGCACTTTTCATGAAATTTTCCATGACATTCTATATATATCGGACATCGGGCATCATTAGTTATAAGTACGGTTTCAGCTGCATTTTCGAAGAAGCATGGCCCCATGACACCGCTCAAAATCCACACCAAACAGTGCACCGTTGAGGGTGCATGTGAAGCTCATGGAGACGTGTGCGGGTTTTGCGAACCATTTCCAAAAAATGTTCACTATTTTTGTTGTGAATTTTCACAATTTGTATGCGTTGAATTTCTCGACCGTGAATTTCTTTAAGTCTAAACCTCTTTGTTGTTGACAGCTGTCATAGATTTAGTTTTTTACGTTGTTACAAAATAAGTAGTCCCCAAACCAAAATGTCAGTGCATAATGGGTATTATGCTGATGTTATGATTTTTCGAGAACTTTTGTTTGAATTTATTTTTTTTATATAGTATGTTTATATTTAAAACAAATTTTGTGATATCCGGAGGTTTTATACACTCAGAAAAAAAAAATTTTCTCGATTAACAGTGAAAACTGTTAAATTCCATCCAGCAGACGCGTTTTTTCAATTTAAAAGTCTGAAATGTTAAATTAACAATGGATTGATTAAGTAAAACCGATATTTTATCAACTGTTCAAACCGTTAATTTGAAAAATTCGACTGTTGGAAGGAATTTAACTGTTTCACTGTTAATTTAATTGTTCCGAAAGCACTCGAATCCCGAAAAAAAGCCCGGGTAGCTCGAAAGTGGCGTCCGTGGCGTAGTTGGTTTAAGTGCGTGGCCGCTATGTCAACGAACCTGGATACCCAGGTTCGAACCCCAGCAGCGACAGAAAATTATTTGAATTAAAATAATTTTTCTGTACGGCCGCCACCTCTCTGCAGACAATGGCAAACCTCAGAGAGTATTTAAAATGCCATGTAAAGCTTCTTGACAACAAGAACATTCCGTTCATCGCCGTTCGGAGTCGGCGTTAAGCCTGTAGGTCCGGTTCTCGGTCAATTGTGTACAAACTTAATAACACGCACAACACAATTGATCATAAGAAGCTAGGTCAAAGTCCTTTCAAGGGCTGAAATGGCCAGTTATTTTTTTTTTTTTTTTTTTAGCTCGAAAGCCTGGGTATTTGAGCTTTACCCGGGTAATTTGATAATCAATGCCCGGGTAGTTTCGATTTACACGGATAGTTTAGAATTTTTAAATTTTCTTATTGATTTGAACTTTTTTGAAATAAACTTCAAATTTGTTAATTTTAACATCGCGAAAAGTGTTGGCGGATATTAAGCTGATAACAAATTATATTAAATGTTCGTTGATTTTTTAGTGTTACTCAGCTTGTAACCTATGTAATGTTGAAATTTTGTGTCATGGAGGAATAATAAGTCTTTAATTATACTTTCTACTCGAAAAAACCCAAAAATACTCGAAAATACCTCGGAAAGCTCGAAGTTCTCGAAGATCAGTTCATAACGTTCCTGAAAAATTCCCATAAACTTCAATTTTACTCTAGGGTTTTAGGTTTAGTTTAAATATGCTGAAGTAATAAGTTGATAATAGAACTATTCTTGCGTCTTAATAATGTTTAGGATAAACATCCTTATTTCTTGTCCTTTCATTTTTTAGTATTTCTTAAAGTCTTTTCAAATCTTGAAAAACAAATTCAAAATTCGAATTGATCTTTAAAGAATTTTACATAAAAATTAGGAACTAAATAAATTAAGCATTTGCTTCACAGTTTTTTATAAAATCTTTAAGTCTCGATTTCAATTTAAATTTGTGCTTTTGTCACGTTATCCTCATCCTTAGAGCGTGCTTCCAGATTTTCACTTGTGTAAATTTCACTTCTGTACAGCTTCTGCTCTTGGCACATATCCAATCAATTAAATACACCTTTTCCAACCAACCAACCAACAACCAAAGCCAAAGAACGAGGAAAACATTTCACTACATAATTAGCTGAATACATATAAACATATGTATATCAACATAATGTTTGTATCTAAGAGCAGAAGCGATTGTATTGTATTTATCTAAACATTATTGCTTGGTTTAGCTAAGTACTCCAATTTGAGGACCACCATTGCCAGCCGCAGGTTTCAGTAAATATCTCAAGACGCATGTACGGATAAGTTGCCACCAACCGTGGTAACAACTTCTTCTTCTTCTTCACGGATAACAGCGCACCAATCAGCAAACGTACAAACTCACAGATACTGTCTAGTGTGTGTGTGTGTGTGTGAATGCGTTGTTTCGTGTGTACATGCTTCCAATGTTATTGGAAACACACAATGGATAAACATTGGGCTTGGTAATAACTACCCTCGTATAGTGTGGAACATACTGCTGCTCGTTGCTCTGTGCCAAGGGAATCTATCAGAGTAACAGACACCAGCGAAGTCAGTCAACATTGCGCAGTCGTTGCGAACGGACGTGTTCAAAAACTCGAACGTGTTTGAAGATCAAGTTTTGAAGACAGTCAATAGTGAACAGTCTATAACAAAAAAAAAATTGGTGTTTCTGTTTAAAGGTGAAATTAAAAAAAAAAAAAAAAATTAATAATAAAAATAAATACCCGTCCAAAATGGTTATTAATAATAATTCGCTAACAGTACCGCTTGGTGCCTCAAGTCCACCAGCCACTAAGTCGCGCGTGCAAATCGATTGGGATATAAACGATGCTATCGTGCCGATTGTAAGCGAATTCGATGACTTTTACGACTGGGCTAATGGTCACTGTCGTCTCGTCTACTCCATGAGCAATGAGGATGCCAAAAAGCATTCATCCGGCTGGGCTATGCGGAATACCAATAACCACAATGTGAACATTCTTAAGAAAAGCTGTCTCGGCGTCTTACTCTGCTCGTCCAGATGTAAACTCCCCAATGGTGCTAGCGTGCATCTCAGGCCGGCGATCTGCGACAAGGCGCGACGCAAACAGCAGGGAAAACAATGCCCAAATAGGTGAGTTGGACACTTTCTGCTTTGGTCTAAAAACTTGTTGGAAACAATCGAGCGCTATCAACTAAAGTTCAACTTTGGTTGCTTTAGTGTCCAAAAACTGTTTCGATGACATGATACAAAGTTTCCTTTTGTTAACCGCTACCATCAACTAATTTGTGAATTTTTTTCTGCTACTCTTTCGAACAGAAACTGTAATGGGCGTCTGGAAATTCAAGCTTGTCGCGGGCATTGTGGATATCCCGTTACACACTTTTGGCGTCGTGCTGGAAATGCTATATTTTTTCAAGCCAAAGGCACTCATGACCATCCACGTCCAGAGGCCAAAGGTTCTAGTGAAGCTCGTCGCTTACTTGGCAGCGGACGTCGCGTGCGTAGTCTTGCCGTTATGTTGGCACGCGATGCCGCCCTTAATACAAAACTCTGCAGTCTACGCGCCGCAAAGCGTCAATGTATCAAGATTGCTGGAAGCAGTTCAAACAATGCCGAGCAATCACAGCTAATTAAGAAGAAACGATGCAGTACTAACAAAGATTTGCTGCCCCCACCGCTGCCCGCATCATCATCTCAGCAAAGTATTTCCTACGAAACCGGCTACGGCTCCACTTGGACACATAACAGTTTTAGCGACTTACCGCCGCCACATCACACCTCAAATACTGGAGTAAGCTACAATGGAGCGGAGCTTCATGTGGCGAACTCTACAAATCTCTATTCCAATGGTGGCTACGAGTTACCAGCTATAAGCTTGAGCGCTACCGGCCTTTACTATCCGCAGCAGTTGTCGCCGCGTGACACTCAACCAAGCAGCAACAACAACACCTCATTCTGTCAAACCAATCCGGCGCAAACGTATTTGAGTCAGTCGCAAGACGCACAGCAAAAATGGATGTACGAGAGCTGTGACGACACCTCTAGTTTGACGAGTAGCTCGGGCTACAACTCTGACGACTACTACTTCCCGAACTTCCTTAATTCTGGTTTCGAAAATCAACAACATGATCTCAATAACTCAGCGTTGTATACAGCAAATACCACAGATATCTACAATACAGTGTTCGAGGCGGCAGCAACAAATGTTGTCGATCTGCCGTCGGTGTACACAACGTGTACCGACAATTATCAGTCAAGCATGGCCCCATATCAAGACAGCCTTCAATCACAGCAGCAACAGCAACAGCCACAGCATCAAGCCCAACACCAACCACAACAACACTATCAACAGCAACAACTGGCAAACGGTAGCTCAAGTCCTGATTTCTATTACAGCAATTCGGGTGCAGATAACGGTGCTTGGAACATACAAATCGACTCAACAAATCTCTATCACTACGACAGAGATCCACACATGCCGATCGCAACGGGAGTTTTTTAATAACTCTTCAACAAGGCGTGGTTATCCATGCGAAATCTACGAGGTTTTTTTATTAAGGTTGATTTCCCAACAACGCCGACAACAACCACCACAAATGAGCGTTAACGCACACTCATGAGTTGTTCAAGTCTAGTCAAAGAGAAGCAGGCTGATGTCAATGCTGATGTAATTGGTCTCAGGAGGTACGACGGACGAAATTACGAATGTGTTTCTTAAGTTGAGACACTCCAATATGTTAGGTTCGTTTTTTCCTCTGTTGGAAACATTTTAAACTAAACAACTTTATTTCATTATTAAATAGTTTTAAGGTATAACTATTTGTTACAAAAAAGAAGACAATGATTATCAGTTCTAGTTAAAGGATTAGTGTTTATGTTGCTCTTTGTATCTAGCAGTTTTTAACTTTTATCTCATAAGAATAAGATGTAATTTATAATAAAACAAAGAATAAAAGTCTTTCGATGAAAATAAACGAAGGGTTTTTACTTTGGATGGAACTTTATAGAAAGTCGAAATACATGCTGCAGATGAAACGCGATGACAGTTATAAAAGTGAAATGTAAGCAAATATGAGCCCAATATCCAACCAGATAATGGGGAATTTCAAGAAAATAGAAATAATTAGCCATTTCAGCCCTTGAAGGATTTTGACCGAGCTTCTTATGATCAAATTATGTTAAGCGTGTTACTCTTATTAAATATTTGCACACAAATGGTGCAGAACTGTACCTACTAGTTTTATACCGACACCGAACGACTAATGTGCATGTTCTCAAGAAGTTTTACATGGCATTATTTACTCCCTGAGACTTGCCCCTGTCTGCAGAGAGGTGACTACAGAACAGAAAACTTAATTTCCATTAAAAAAATTTTTGCGTCAGCTGGGACTTGAACCTCGGACTTCACGGCTTGCGGTTCGTAAAATTGACGCGTGCCACTAGAACTGTGAATGATTTTTATAAAAGATTCGAAAGAAGCTATTAATGGAGGCTCAATAGGTCGAGCTTAGATCTGGTAATTTCAGACTAATTCGGACATGCAATATGTTCAGTAGTTTGGGTCTTTGGCAAAATTGATCTTCTGCATGAGCGTCTTCAACATAAGAACAAATTTATAAGAACCATTCCGGATATTAAGGACGAAAAAGTTTTATTTTTAAACTTAAATCCGTAACTTGAATTGTATTAACATTTCCCAATAAGAAACTGTCTTGCAATTGATGCATATAAATCGGGAGATTCCGGATCGAACTCGGCCTGACAGAGAAAATATTTTCAGTAGTAAGTAATACAGTCTTGTTAAGTAAGAGCGTGTACGGCATAATTTATCTAATAATTTATTTAAGAAAATTATTCTTTACATACGTTCATTACACATGTTCCGAAGTACGACGCAATCATATTAATAAGATGTACAATCACCACCAGCGTTAATAATCGCTTGACATCTCCGCGGCATACTTTCCAGAAAATTTTCGGCATATTCGACAGGAAGAGGAATTTCCAATCTTCAAACGCGTCGAGTTTCTCAGGAAAGCTGTTTTAAAGTATAGGTGGGTCTCCCTCGAACCTTCTGCTTGATGTAGCCCCAGAAGTTTTCGATGGGATTAGCATCAGGCGATTGTGCAGGCCAATCTAATGTGACGATGCCTTTTTCGAGTTTCCAGTCGGTGCAGAAGCGGCTGCGGTGTTTGGGGTCATTGTTCTCGTGCAGAGTCCAGACCTCATTTTTTATGATAAATTGACATTTGGCAATCGGTAATAAAGCTTTCTCATAAATTTTGACCATTCTGGCAGCATTACGGTTCTCGATAAAGAGGTGCAAAGTGCCGAAACCCTTTTTTTGAGAAACATCCCCAAAGATGAAATGCACCCAAAGTTTAACGGTGCGCTGGATAAAATTACTTGATGACGTAGACCAAGCCCGCGGTACGATCGAATAACCCCAAACAGAAGATTCGTCGGAGAAGAGTATGTTACTCCAATCGCGATCAATGTTTTCTGTTGCCCAATCCATTCCTTTAGTAACGGGTTTTTCGTACAACAGTGGTTTCTTCATTGTGCTTCGCCATTTCAAGTTATTTCCACGCAAATGGTTACGAATAGTTACGTGCGATATATTTAGACCTTTTTGCCTCAATTTCGCCCTTGACGCAAGCTTAAGCCAGGATTCCGTGAAAACAAAATCACTATAATTTTTTCATCCTTCTTGGTCATGTTCTTTGTTGAGCCACAATCGGGAAGGTCATCAACGTTTTTAGATTCCTTAAAGTGATTCGCCCACTTCTGAACAAAAGCCTTTGATTTTTTAAAATACTTTGCCGCCGTTGCATAGGACATTTTTGGTCCTTTTGGATGGTTGCAGAGGAAAACTGCCTCGAAGCGTTCTGCGTATGCAACACTCATTATGCCTAACACACTTTCTGACAAAGTTTCGACCACCAGTTTAACTTTTTTACTAGTGCTTCAAGGGCAGAGGTTATGTCTACTTGTTGACAAAATTTCAGGGTTGCACTATTTACCGACTGTGAATAATGCCGTACACGCTCTTGCTTAACAGACTGTATCTCAACAAACAAAGGAACACCACACAGAACATGCCCTAGATGTCCTAAATTTCATCAAAACATCCGAAATAAGCTCTTTCCACCTAATGTCACATTATATGCTCCCGTATAACCGAGAATATACTGAAGTTTCTGCTGAATTTGTTTGCCTCCGAAACTGTTATGTAAACAACTGCTTTGTTTACTTTGTCAAAAATCGAGCAATAAACAAAATTTTCCTGGAGTTTTTCTTTCTAAATTTTTTTTTCTTTCAACATAAAATTCAATATTTGGCAACACAAAAGAAATTTGAAATTATCCATCAACAATATTTTTCAACCACAAACCCCGAAAACGCAAAATTTTAAAGTTTCAAACTGCGCAATCGTGAAGACGATGAAAAGATTCAAAACGCGAAGAAATCGAAAGCACATCGATTTGGTTGAGCTGGTAAGGAACAGATTTCGCTTTCAACCATATCGCTTCCACAGCAATGCAAACATTTCGAGTCGTAGCAGTACGCGCATTGTTCCAAGCGTGCGCAGCAGTCGTTTTGCCAGTACTGAAAACTTGCCCAAAAATCAGCGACTTCGCTTGGGGCACAGTAAGCGTACCGGTGTGGTAACTAGAAGCGCTGCGGAGGGCGAACCGCATCCATCAGGCTCCATCGGCGTTAGTCCTCCATGTAGTTCCAGGCAAATGCATCGTGATGAAACTTCGCAAACTTCAATTCCCAAAGAACTAAGACACCTGTTGCTGGACGATACCAAACATAGCGATGAAGATGATGGAAGCACTACAGCTGCAGAAGCATCTGGAGAAGCTGAAGAAAATAGCAGCAATACAAATACTGAAAATCCGACATCAAACAATTCAGTTACTGAACAACAAGATGTCAATGAGTCGGAATCATGTAGTAACGAAGAAAGAGCGTCGGCTAGCTTATCGGCTGCTGTACAAGCAATGGTTGATTCAGATCCAGATGAAACGGATGAACTAGATGAAACGGAGGAAACGGAAGACACAGAAGATCCCAGAGAGACCGAAGATGGAGAAGACACAGAAGATACCGAAGTTGCACATGATACAGTCTCTGGCCACGAGCATGTCAGTGATTTAGATGATTTAGATCATTTTCTGCATGAGCACAGATCGCAAGTATTGCCACAGGAAGAAGCGCCTGCTGATGAAGAAGCCGGTGGCGATGGTCATCACAATAATTCAGTGATCGAAATTGAAATCACTTTGACATCCGGCAATGACTCCAACTCTAACTCCGAAGAGGATGAAAACGATACCGATGCTATTGGTGATGATGGAAGTGAGGATATTTGAAAGAAGTTACTAATTTGCTTTCGCGGAATTTTAAGTTAAAACTTTATTTTGTTTTTGTAATTTAAATCAATGTAATCAATTTTATTTTGTCAACTTGTCACATATTAAAATTCAAGCCGACCCATAAACTGTGTTTTAACTAAAAAAATCAACATATTAATTTTTTCTTGGGGGAGTGTTTGATTTTAAAATTTGTCTACTAGAATTGTTTCGAAGGATAAAATGGAAATGAAATTGCACTCAAGCATGATGGTTTAAAAAAAAAATTTCAATTGCTTAAATGAAATAGGAACTATAGCTTTGAAAAGAAGAAGTATGACCTTTCCAGTTTCTTTGTATTAAGGAGACTTGTTATTGTTTTGAAAAAATGCTCTCTTTATAGCAGCAATACTTTATTTTTTTATTTTATGATTGATTTTATTTTATGAAAATGTTTTCCAAGTTTTAGAATGAGGTCTGATTGAGGTTTCCTACAGATACAGTACTATTTTCTTATTGGTACAATCAACCATTAAAAAAGTGTATCTTCTTAATTACGTCGGATACCATTCGTTTCTATTGAAACGATCTATTGTTTCTTAAGAAAACCATTAGAAAAACAAATACTACTTATTAAAAAATTATCTTTTAAAAGATTTTCTTGCTTGACTTGGTTCACGAGGGCTATTTTTAATGCTCCTACAATAGTCTGCCATCATGTGACAGCATTCCAGTGACCCTGGTAACGTTCCTCCATAGTTCGAATGTCTTAATAGAAACGGTCCCCTTGTTCTTCACTCAGATCATCAAGATTTTTAGGGAAATGGTCCAAATGGCTGTGGAGGTAGTGTACCTTGATGCTCATACTACAACCAAGCTGCTAGAAAGGTGACAACATCAGTTCAATATGCTCCGCATAGTTTTCATCCTTTTTGTTTCCCAGAAAAATTAGTTTAGTCCGAACGAATTCATTCCACGCATTTTTTTCAATATCAGTCATGTAAGTATTAAAGTTTTCATCCTTTATCAACCTTCTTATTTGTAGATCATCCGGCTTTGTTTCTCTGTGCTCAAATTGTTCTCGGAACTTTTTAGAGATGTATTTAAAACAATTACCAACCTTGTTCAGACCTTTGAAAAATTGTTTCATAAGCCCTAGTTTGATATGTTAATGTCAGGGTACAGCTCGTGGTTCCATCGAATTCGGTACTCGCCATTGACGCAGATTGGACCGAAGATCTTACGAAGGATCTTTCTCTCGAAAGCTCCCAAAGTCTTTTCATCAGAATTGCTCAACGTTCAGGCATGATTAGTGACTTATAGAGCATGAGCTTTCTTCGTCGAGATAGGGCTCTGTTTCTCAATTGCCTACTCAGCGCAAAGTAACACCTGTTGGCAAGAGTTATCCTTTGTCTTACCTCAATATTGACATCATTGAAAGAGTTTATGCTGGATCCCAGCTGTTTATTTGTTGACAGTACGTATTACGTCTTATCTGCGTTCATTGCAAGACCCATTCGACTCGACTCTTTCACTAATCTGGCGAATGCTGCACTGACTTCGCGCGTATTATGGCCAATGATATCGATATCATCAGCATACGCCAGCAGCATAATACTTTTGTAGAATATCGTGCCACTACGTCTCAAATCAGCAGCTCGGATGATCTTCTCCATCATTAGGTTGAAAAAGTCGCACGATAAGGAATCACCTTGTCTGAAACCTCGTTTGGTATCGAATGGATGAGGAAGGTCCTTCCCGATTTTAACTGTGCATCTCGTGTTGCTCAGTGTCATTCTGCAAAGACGAATGAACTTTGCAGGAATACCAAATTCAGAAATGGTGGAGTATAGATGATTCCGTATTGGACTGTCGAAGGCGGCTTTGTATTCGACAAAAAGATTGTGTGTGTTGATTTGTTTTTCTAGGGTCTTCTCCAAGATTTGTCGTAGCTTAAATATCTGCTCTATGGTGGATATGCCAGGTCTGAAGCCACGCTGATAAGGTCCAATCAGCTGGTTTACGATGGGCTTCAGTCTTTCACATAATACGCTCGACAGGACCTTATATGCGATATGAAGAAGGCTCATGCCACGGTTGTTGGCGCAAATGGTGGGATCGCCTTTCTTGTGGATTGGGCAGAGCACACTGAAGTTCGAATCATTTGAAATTCATTCTTCCGACCATATTCAGCATAGGAGTTCATAAATGCATTTAATAATCGCCTCTAGTCTTGAGGAGCTCAGCAGGTAAGCCATCGGCTCCATTTATCACATTCAGTTTTCCCGCAACCATAGCTTGTCTGGAAGGCCAATCTTTTCTAACCCAGTGCTCAGATTTAGTTCTGCTGTCCCACAGACAAATTAAACTAGGATTTTTTGTATAGCCCCCTTGTCCAAGAAGAAAATTCGCCATTTTTAGATCTACACATATCAGCCACTTAACATATGTTCGTTGTACTTGATTCTACCCATAACATCAGTTAGAGTAGCATATTCTTTTTTGACGGACCCAGCTTATTGCCGTTATGCATAAGTACACATTTTAGGCTACGTTTACAGGAATCAATAAATAAATGCCATTCATTTGGAGTTAACTTTTGCACTCCCATCGGTTTCAATAAACCAGGAACATCGGAACTAAAAACAAAGTCGTTATCTTCAGAAAATAATGAAAGCAATTCCGTCTCTCGGTTACCGATATTATGAAATTCTTGTTTCTGGGGTTTACAGATTTTTTTGCTTCAATCGAGAAGATTGAATCTCCGATGCTTTTTTAGAAAGACCAAGATCTCTGACTAATGCACTGAGGTCTTCCTGTTTAAAGGGTTGGGGCTCAGAAGAAATGTCTGGGTTTAAATCAGTTGTCCCACTTTCATCATTTGAAGAAGAGCTTTTTTTTCTAACTTGTGAACATTTTGTGTAGATGAAGAAGCTTGGGGTACTGTCGCATCTCCGGAGTACAGGACTGGTCGAATAACAGATAATAATGTAGGGTAAAACCATTTCCACCGGTTTCTTTTATTAATCCCGTCTATATCAACCACACAAAAATAACAATCATCTTGATGATTGGATGGTTCTCGCCACATCATTGGTGTTTGATACTTCAATTGGGATCTTTTCTTATTCGCCCATAACCTCAAAGACTCCACACATGTTTTATATATCATACTAGCGATACCCGGAGCGCGTTGCTGCACCCGGCAAGTATATTGAAAATAATAAGAGAATTTAAAACTTTTATTAATTTTATTAGTTTTAAACTTTTATGAAAAATTTCGTAAAGAAAATACCCAATGATCCTTTTGTAGTATAAATGTGATATTTTAAAAATGATTTCATAAAAATCGGACCAGTACTTTTGGAGTTTTGCGGCAACAAAAAATGTTCACTTTCATTTTATATAATAGTATAGATAGATAGATATAGATAGATATAGATAGATATAGATAGATAAATATGTAGATATAGATAGTATAGATATAGATATAGATAGATATAGATATAGATGAGGTATCCAGTACTTTTCACGGGTATCCAAAGGGAATCCAAAGTAATCAAAATACACCTGGCGCCCTACTCTGTATTGCGATGCGAAAAAAAAAATCGCAAAATAGCGTAATCGGTAATGCGATAACCACGAGCAATTTGCTATTTGAATGCGCATCGCGTTTTATTTTCGCAACGCATTAATTTACGCATCGCAATACGGAGTAGGGCCCCTGTTTTATGAACTTCCACGCACTTGGCCTACACTTTTTGAATGTATATTCGCCACAGATGCTACAAAAATAGCTGGGATCGTTTTTAAAGATATTTCTCGACGTGGACATTGCTAAACAAAAAACTTTTTTTAAAAACAGCTCGGTTGATTGGAAGTTTAAATGTGAGTAGCACAAAAATATGTCTGGGCCCTACTCCGTATTGCTATGCGTAAATCAATGCGTTGCGAAAATGAAACGCGATGCGCCGATTACGCCAATTTGCGATTTTTTTTTTCGCATCGCAATACAGAGTAGGGCCCCTGATAGCTGTATCTAGCCTACTAAAGCTGCTAAAGTAAAAATGAAGGTAGTATTTGAAATCAGCGACCACAAATTAGTAAACAACAGGCCTAAAATTCGATGCAACAAAAAAAAAATTTTAATTTTGTTCCTTTGTGTAATTAGTATTTTTATATATATATAATATATATAACAAATCTTTACATACTCTCCAAAGATAGCCCTTTTATATTTAAAAAAAAAAATTAATAAATATATTCACTCAGAACTGAGAAAAAACACTGCAAAAATTTGTTTTTTTTTTCGACCTCGGAAACCATACTGCCCCTTAATTAACAAAAATACGAAAAAACTTATTTTTAACTGAAACTTGAGCTTAAAGTTCACAGCAATTATTTTGGAGCAACAACCTTTAACCACAAAGTTCAACAGTCACCGCTTTACGCGTGACCACATCTCCACCAAGTGGCTCTTAGCACACTATTGAAAGAATAGAACTAAGTGCAGTGCAGCGTAACTAAATTTGTGTGCAAAGACAAACACTCCACAGCAGGACCCTCATAGAGAGGACATCAAGAACTCGCCATCAACGCTAAGGCATACCTGAACGTTTTACGGAAGGCTGCGTTGTTGTCAGGCACTTAAGTTTTTATTGTTTCAACAATTTTGGACAAATCGATTAGCGTCGTTTTTTCCTACATTATTGTTGTTCCTGTTAAATTCTGCACATTTGTTTGGTCCTTTTGTGGTGCGCCTGCGCAACCAAGCGTATGCGGTTAGTGGCGTGACATAAACGATCGCTTGGCTGATCAGTTGTATGTGGATGAGTCGTGATAATGTTACGTTAGAGTGTTTTGATTTTGAGTTTGGGTTTTGAGTTCGGTTGCTGACCTCCTTTGTTGACACATTGACACGCTTGTCACTGGCGTTCATTGGAAGTCCATTTGCGTTGATCGAGAGACATTGTGGCGCACATTTGAAACTAACTTAACTGTGGCACAAACTATTACTGCGGCTGCACTCTGTTTGAAAGAACAAAGTTGCTGTTGATGTTCTTAAATTTGAAGCGCCTCATTATAGTGGCCACAAACTAATGTTGCCATCATTTATCAATTGCATTTATTTGCAATTACATTCGTTATCGTGCCATCATCTACAAATCAAGTATTTTATTATCCTTTCAAAATTTCTACAAGAACTAGTAGTAAAAACCACATTTACCATCATCATCATCATCAGAATCATCAATTTTAATTGCATTAAATAGAATAGTTTTGAAATGAAGTGCATATTCAAAAATTAAAACCGCAAAACTATAGTGTTGGAATGAATCTATATAATGACAGTACAAACTGTACTTTCTGAGTTGGTGATAATCTGTCGTCTAGCCGAAGATAGTCGAAACTGACCAGATTTAAAAATTTCAATGAATGCTTGAAACCTCTATACTTTTAAGAACCCTTTTGGAACTGTCACATTTAGTTTTTTTTATTATGAGTCCAATTATTGGTTTTATTATGACATTAATTTTTTTAATCAAAACGGTTTAAATTTAAATGTATTGTTGTGCTTCTTTTTGTGAGCCACTCAAACCCCTTTAAACGGATTAAAATGCGGAACCGATTATTATAAAAAAAAAAATATTGAATTATCCTAAACTGCATTTAATGCGACAATGTGTTTTTGGTGTTGTTGTTGTACTTACGTAGAGGGTTAACACTGTGTAACCCCTTAACCACCCATCCCACCCAGCCTGTAATCTTTTATTTGTTTTTTTTTTTGCATTTGTTTTTGTCGCTTTATTTGTTTGCTCTCTCGTGTCTTTGCACGATGGTTGCTCATTTTGTTGACGCGTGCGTTATTTGAATACGGCTCGAAGGACCAATATAATGAGTAATGTTGAAAGCAATTTTTTTTAAACGAATTTTAAAAAATGTAGAAAAAAACAGAGAAGACAAAAATTTTTGAAAAAAAAGACCACATTGACTTTGTTTTTGTCAAATATTTGCATACGTAATTAACACAAAGGGATTGCATTGCGTAAGTAGTGTGTAAGGACGTTGTCATCCTTGCGAGCACTTCTATTTCAATTTGCATAGCAAGCATGCGTTTGTATGCGTACATTGTATACGTTAGCTGATGCGCTACAAATAATAAATAAATAAAAGAATCGAGGAGAGGATAGAAAAAAAAGACCATTCATAATGTTTTGATTTTTTCGTTTATGTTAATTTGGCAACCATAAATCAAGGTAGCGTGTGTTTCCTGTCTATGTTTATCCTGACAATGTTTATATGAGAGCGTATTTGTAGAAAATCTCAGGATAAAATTACATGTGTGTGAGTGTGTGTATTCGTGTGTGCACGTCAAGGAAATATAAACTAATGCGTTGACTTTGCGCAGGCGCTATGTGTACATTTTTTGTGAATTATGCAAATTAGCTGGATTAACAGTGGAGTGGAGTGTGTTCATTTCCATTTCATTCAAAAGTAATTTAATATGCGCGAGACTAGGTTGAAAACATTAAGGATTTTCGCCTTGGTTGTTTGTGTGTTTTGCTTTCTATACGCCTCTTGTGGCTAAAATTTTGCAAACTAATTAAAAATGCAAACTGCGAATTGTTCACAAGAGTGCGAATTTTTTCAGCATGGAGTGTCAATTGCAATTTTTCGCAAATTTGCACTATGATGTAATGAATTAATTATTAAATTGCACCCTGCCAAAATTGAGTCATTAGTGTTTGTGTATTTCAAGGAACATGTTGATATTTTTTTTAGGTTATTAAGTTTTTTAAACTTTGAGGATAAGCAATCAGATACAGTAGCTGGAGTTCATATTTTACGAATGGTATATTTTATAAAGTTTTTAAACCCTTCGAAAAGTTTTAGTCAAATCAGATAACGCAGATATGGTCGATTCCATACAATAGGACCGCATCATAGAACAAACAGGCTGTCCGCAAAATAGGTTAACTCATCCCTACCTAGCGCATGGGCATTTTACGTCATGCGGAAAACTTATAATTCCTCAAGCTTTAGATTTTGTTTCTTTTTGGATATGTTAGAACTTCTAAAGACCCTAACTCGTGGGTAAAATTTTAATTCTGTGAATGCAAACATGTAGGAGTGTTCACCGAAAAAAAAATGTTTTAAAATTGACGACAATTGTTATTAATTTGACGAATTTTGTGTTGAAAAAAAAGCTTGCAACAAATTTCGTCAAAGTAAGAGCAAATGTGCTTGAAACTTTTAAAAACTTACGAAAAAAAAGCCAATTTTGAGCTAATTTTTTTTTTTTCAATGCAGAGCCAGATCCCATTCCAAAATTTTGCATGCATTTTTAATATATGTGATGTTTCACAGGAAAAGGTACCTTATCTCCCCAGAATCAGAGCTCGTTAATCAGAAGAATCATTAGATTTCAGCTGCCATGATCATCTCCGATTTGGCTCAAATTTTATTTTTAGATTGGTTTATTGTTAAGAAAATCAAATCCGGAGTTTGGGACCTTAAGAATTTTTTTTTTTGGAATTGAATTTTGAGACAACGTAGCTCAGTCAATTTAAATGTGAGTTTCGTAAATAGGATATCATTGGAATTTTTTTTTTTAAAACTTATAAAACTTATAAAACAAATCACAGTTAATTGCCCCATTATTAATTTCATAGATTAATACCATGCCAGTAACAGGCGCCATATATTTTTTCATTTTTATTATCTTTTACACTCCATTACTTTTCAACGATATAAAATGAAGGTGTGTTCTTGAAGGGCTCAGAAGTTTGCCGTAAAATGTGAAGTGTTAATAAAAAAAAAAGACTTGACCGTGTCGTGGGCACACCCGTAGGTTTTGACGTGACGGTGTTTCTTTATACTCCTATTTCATGTCCAAACTCTTGTTTTAATACATGACCGAATTCTTGACTTAATCAAATATACTGAATCCCTTTCCTACACAGGGAAAAACCTATGGACTGAGTACATAAATTTATGTACTCATGACAGAAATTTCTGGACACAGAAATTTTACATTTTTCCTGTATTGAGTACATGTTAAAACCTATATTGACTACATAATGCTTTTAAGAATTTTATGTACTCATCACAAAATTTTTGTAAATAACTTTATGTAATGAGTACAGTTTCGATGTACGTAGTACATAGATTGTTGACAGCAGTTTTGTGATGAGTACACTAAGGGAAAAAAATATTAAATTTATCCAAAAACTTTTTAAATTTATTCAAAAAGCGAGTCATTTTTGCACCAATAACGCATTTGCATAAATCGACTACGTAAATATTTAAAATTTATTTAAATATTTTCTTAATTAAATAAAATATTTAAATATTTAAACAGAATTAATAAAAAATATATTTAAATTGTGCACGAATTTTTTTAAAATATCTTTCAAATATTTGATATTTGAAAATAAAACTATCGCATTTAAAGAAAATTTATATAAAAATACTGAATTTAAAGAACAACATATTAAAATTCAATTAGATTTAAAATGTATAAGAAGAAAAATATGCAGGTAAATGACAACCATAAAATATCAAGTTGTCACTCAACCCTACATCAATCCATAAAACGACCACCCATCGCATTCACAAATCATCTTGGCCAAATATCCACCCTATATTACGCTTGCAACATTAACTAAATGAGAACTATAAGAAACCTGCAAGAAATAAACTGCAGGAACAGAGTGCGATGCTGTTGCTGCTTTACGGAATATGTGTGTACGTGTGCGATGCTGTTGCTGCTTGCTTGTATGGAATATGTGTGTACGTGTGTGGTATAAATAAAATTTAAACACGGGAAAAAACGAGTTGTAAGGAAAATATTTGATTTATGCACGTAAATATATAAATAAAATTTATACTCAGGCGTGGATAATGTTAATATGCGTTATTTCCCTTAGTGTACATAAAATTCTTTATTGACTAGAATTTTAGAGAAAATCACAAAATTTCTGCGTGTAGAAATTCCTGTCATGAGTATATAAATTTATGTAGTCAGTCCATAGGTTTTCCGTCGATGTAGTTTGATAAGGTATTCATACTGGATGAAATCTTAACCAAATATTTTCTCCGAAGATTTAAGTTAATTATAAGTCTTATCTATAAGTTATCTGCCGCATATATAATGTAGCAGCATTCTAGCAGCAGTTCTTGTAAAATGTTACAAGAAATATTGATTGAGTATACGTTGCTTGTATTTCTAGAAGTCTGCAAAGTATTTAACACATAATGCACTGTATTCAATACATATTTTATTCATTTTATAATGTGAATAAACTTATATGTAACCAGTACACGCTCACTTTACCCAGTCTCGATGCGTTCTCATACAAGACGAAGTACATAGATTTTACATAGATGTCTATGTACTGATTATATGAATTTTTCCCTCAGTGTAGTTTGGAAAGGTGTCTTAATTTTTGTCCTAATCCATATCCTAATTAATGTCATAGTCTTTTCTGGTTTCATTGTGTTATTTTGTTGTGAGAAGTGTTGGTTGCCACAAAAAAACTGTTGCTGCTGCTGCTATTGTTGTTGTTGATGTTGATGTTGTTGTTGTTGTTGTTGTTGTTGTTGTTGTTATTGTTTATGTTGGTTTTGATGTTGATGTTGATGTTGATGTTGATGTTGATGTTGATGTTGATGTTCATGTTCATGTTCATGTTGATGTTGATGTTGATGTTGTTGATGTTGATGTTGATGTTGATGTTGATGTTGATGTTGATGTTGATGTTGATGTTGATGTTGATGTTGATGTTGATGTTGATGTTGATGTTGATGTTGATGTTGATGTTGATGTTGATGTTGATGTTGATGTTGATGTTGATGTTGATGTTGATGTTGATGTTGATGTTGATGATGTTGATGTTGATGTTGATGTTGATGTTGATGTTTGATGTTGATGTTGATGTTGATGTTGATGTTGATGGTGATGTTAATGTTGATGTTGATGTTGATGTTGATGCTGATGCTGATGTTGATGTTGATGTTGATGTTGATGTTGATGTTGATGTTGATGTTGATGTTGATGTTGATGTTGATGTTGATGTTGATGTTGATGTTGATGATGATGTTGATGTTGATGTTGATGTTGATGCTGATGTTGATGTTGATGTTGATGTTGATGTTGATGTTGATGTTGATGGTGATGTTGATGTTGATGTTGATGATGTTGATGTTGATGTTAATGTTCAAAATCAGGCAAGTAGATTCGGAGAAAAATTTCATACTAGTTTGAAAATGGTACTTTCCAGAAGAACGGTCTAATTTTTTTGCCACTATTCATACATTAAACGTACACCAAAACGTTGTGAGTACGTTTATACTAGAAAACAAAGAGTTTTCGAATGAAACTATCAAAATTAATCTCGCAATGCTTTGGAGTCGTTCATGTTCTGCGTAGCCGATTTTCGGTTTTTTCAGAATTTTATTTCAACTTTAACAAAACTGAAAAAAGCACAAATTGGATTTACGATAAAATAACACAGCAAAAAGTGGTTGTTTGCAAATTATAAGGACTTTTTAAAATTAAACATTAGATTTTCATTAAAAAAAAAATACAAGAGTTTCGACTATGTCGTAACACAAGACGTAGAATTATTCAATTCGCTTTTGATGACATCTTTTTCAAAAAATATTTAGCAAGAATGGATAAATAAAGCAACAGCGGAATTTTTTTTTCGTTACCTAGTACGCTGTAGAGTCGAAAGTTTGTTCAATGTTAGCAAGCTCAACAACCCATGTGCCCGGATATTTAATTGGCTGCGTCATTTTAACATTTCAATAAGAGTACAGTACGACCTCGCTTAAGAATACAGTACGATTATCGCAACACTCAAAAATTTACATTGTTCACTTACGCAAATTTAAAGAAAAAAATTGCACAATTATCGTAACTTACATTTACGTAAACTTGCATTAACTTTTACCTTATTTCCTTTCAGTTCTTCTTTGCTTGCAAACTACACTTTTTATATAGGAAAAATATATCTAGTTGCATTGAGGAAGATTGTACTGTAGTTGCTTCTTGCTCCACACAAAAATTTTGACTCTACAATGTGTGCAATTATATGCCGCGGAATTTTCTTTTCTAAGCATACTGTTCTACGCATACTAAGCTTTAAACAAAAAACCATGCGCAAAGCAAACAGAAACATCAAATGCTGGTTTAATTTATTTTTTTTAACTGGCAGTGCCCTCTTGCTTTAATCAGCAACAGTCAGTACGTACATATATTCTATTATATACAAGAACCAATGCAGTCGGTAAATAGGTAGCAACCTTAAACAAGAACCATGCGCAAAGCAAAGAAAAACATCAACAGTCTTATTCAATAGATTTCCTTAAACAACCTTTCAACGCTTGTTTAGTTACGCACTGTTTAAGACTTTACGCAGCCTCTATGCAACCTTGCTAACATTAGGGGTTTTCACGATTCAGTGCGTTTGGCTGTGCATTTGAGCATGAGCAAAAAATCCATGCTTTTTTTTCTCTTAACACTTACAAAATGTACATACAATGAGAAAAAAAGCATGGATTTTTTTGCTCATGCTCAAATTCACAGCCAAATGCACTGAATCGAGAAAACCCTTATTGTTATTCATAAACATTTTGCCATTCGCTGCTCATGTTTGTAAGGTTTGTAAGGTTTGTGTCTCAACTATAGAAAATCTCTACAAAAATTTAGAATTCCTATGGATTTGCAATGGCCGCCGCATAAAAAATGCTTCGAAGGGCGCATATGGAGCATATCTTTGATATTAAACGAATAGACAAACAAAAATCATGGTTGTATTTACGCAGCCTTTAAACGCCAATTTCGACGTTTAAGTTACGCAGCTCTTAAACAACTGCGAAAAATGTTTATGAATAACGTTTTCTTGTTTAAAGCCCTTTTAAAGTTACGCTGCCTTTAAAATGTGTTTATGAATAAGGCTGCAAATGTTGGCTTTATATTTAATGTAATTGTGTAAAATTTATACAAGTTAGAGAGTTTAAACATGAATTTTTCTCCCAGTGAGGATCAAGCAGACCAACAAGTGCTAACATCAACATTGTACGATCAGTACTTTAGGCACACCAAAGGCTCAAAGTGTGACCTAAAAACGCTATCAATCGCCGCTTGATCACTATCAATCGCCCTACTAAGCTTCGAGAATGACGTAATTCTACGTCAAAAAACATTGCTACCATAAAATTGAAAATATCTCAAGCAAAGTTATTTCCACAATTCTGTTTTGAAAAATACAATTTATGGTTGAATAAAATTAAAGAAAAAATTCTCAATGTGAAGTATTTGTTTAGAAACTGCTGCCTTAAATCTAAGGAATATAACTTTATTCAAAGTTTGATGCCCAAAAACAACACAAACATTTTTTGGAAAAAAAAAAATTCAAACATTTCAATAAAATCAAAATTCTTTCGAAGGTTTTAATCGAATTAATTATTTTTTTTTTGCGGCTTATTTCAGAATCACTGAAAATCATACTTCACGAAGATGTATATTTTATATAATAATTCTAAAGAAATGAATTTACTAAAAACATAATTTAAAAAACTGTCAAAAAGTACCTGACACCTTATATACTTCATTTAAAAATACCTGATACCTGAGTGGTGTAAATTATTTTTAGTTGTGTGTCCACATATTTTTTAGCCAAAAGTAGATTTTAATTAATTTTTATTCAGGCTATCTTTGAAATGAATTTTGTTTATGAGGTTATGTACTTTTTGCAGAAAATACCTTTAATATCGATTATTTTATCGAACATGAATTATAGCGTATAATCAGTGAAATAATTCTTTTATTTTTAATAGAAGTATTGTTCAATTTGTTCAATTATAACAAATGTGCCGTAAAATTTTAAAGAAATTGAATTGAGCAAACAATTTTTTCAACACATAACTAAAATTAATTATCACAAATACAAATTTACAAATGTTTGTTGAATGATGATAATATTTATTTTGCGTATATAGTTGATCTATATAAATTATTTATCATATTTTTAAATATTTATAAATATTTCTAAAAATAATAAAATAAATATTTTTGATGATCAAAAAAAATAAGTTCTGCATATAAATACACATCAACAATACACAAATATTTTTTCTTAATATTTAAGCTATACAAATTTATCATAACTCGTAAATTTCTCTCATAAATTTCTCCAACTGTGTGAGTCACTGTGTAAACGCTATCGATAACAACAAAACATTACAGCACTGTAAGATAAGCAACTCTGAGATTTAGTGGATATCCAAACCATGCTTGCTAATGCTTCGGACAGTTTTTAAGGCACTGAAGTAGTACTTAATTTCGTAGACTGCTACCTTTTTTACTAATGGGCCATAAATTTATTAACTTATACTTTCTTAAGCCTCCTGCTGCGAATTTTTTATTACAGATTTTTATTATCTAAATATAGATATTCAAGGTAAATATAAGTTATTCAAAGCGCTGCTTGCAACTCCGAAAACCAAAGCTACGTGCAAACGTAGCGTGATAATTTTACCGGAGTAAGCCTTAAAAAGCAACCCTGTCCGCTCAATTAGCTGCTGACTGTGGCCTTCTGTTAAAATTAATTATTTTATTTGTGCTGGAATAAGTTTACCCATTACTTAATTATTTTTATAACTTTTTACGAAACGAATTTTTATCACTTATGTTTTAAGAAGGTGATAGTCGAACTAGTTCTATTAATAGTTGAGTGTCGAGCGCTACGCTGTTTTCTTTGCATATAATTTAGTTCAATACTAACTCCTGGAATTTTTGTAAAATGTCTGCTGTACGGCTTTTGAGTGCTTTCGGGCAATTATCCCGAAATCAAGTCTTTAATAACAAATGCTACAGAGGTGAGTGTGTTAAATTCAATTCGGAAGTGTTCCAGTCATTAAAATGTGAGCCCTGTTGGCTAGGGTGAGGCAGTTATAACAGCTGAAAATTGTTTCAAGTCCACGGTTGGACTTTGAACTTTGTACATGCAATCAACTGTCTAGACTAGAAGACCGGCACTTGCGTATTTTTTTATTTTTTATTTGCGTTTATTATTAAACAATTAGTGTATTTAGTGTATTAAACAATTTGTTTATTTTAGTTTTGAATCAATATGTGCGCATGATGGCTTCAGCGGCTGCTACCAAGCAGCATCTTACGACAAAAGTTGTTGACGATGTGCTTGTAATAACCATGGATACGCCTGGTGCCAAAGTGAATTCACTGGGTGAAGAATACAGCGCAGAGTTCGATCGCATACTCCAAGAGCTGGATAGGAACTCGCAGGTCAACTCCGCAGTGCTTATTTCTGCAAAACCAGGCTGTTTTGTGGCCGGTGCCGATATCGGCATGCTCGAAAAATGCCAAAGTGCTGAGGAAGCATCAAGCATATCCGAGGGTGCGCAGCTAATGTTTGACCGCATCGAATGCAATCGCAAGCCCATTGTGGCGGCCATCAATGGTGTTTGCTTAGGTGGTGGGCTGGAGCTGGCGCTCGCATGCCACTATCGCATTGCCACCAACGACAAGAAGACCAAACTAGGTCTGCCAGAAGTAATGTTGGGTCTGCTGCCTGGAGGTGGTGGTACTGTTCGTCTGCCTAAGCTTACATCTGTGCCTACAGCGTTAGATATGGAGCTAACAGGTAAACAAATTAAGGCTGACCGCGCAAAGAAGCTGGGCATCGTCGATTTGCTAGTTGATCCCTTGGGTCCCGGTTTGGCACCAGCTGAAGCTAATACTATGGAATATTTGGAAAAGGTTTCTATTCAAACAGCTAAGGATATTGCAAGCGGCAAGCTGAGGGTAAATATAACGAAAGAGGTGGTGGTGAAGATTGATTAAGATGTAAGTTGTGTTTGTCGTTATAGGTAAACCGCTCTAAAAAAGGCATCATCAATAAGTTGATGGCATTAGTTATGGATCTGGAGTTTGTAAAGAATAAAATATTTAACACAGCGAAGCAACAAGTAATGAAAATGTCTGGCGGGCTCTATCCAGCACCTTTGAAGGTTTGTTTATCAATAAGCTTTAAATCTGCTTAATAAGTTGTCTCCAAATCTATTTAGATCTTGGACGTTATTCGCACTGGCGTCGACAAAGGTCCCGTTGCTGGCTATGAAGCCGAGCGCAAGGGTTTTGGTGACCTGGCAATGACACCAGAATCCAAGGGTCTTTTTGCGCTGTTCCGCGGTCAAACGGAATGCAAAAAGAATCGCTTTGGAGTTCCACAACGCCCGGTGAAGACTTTGGGAGTTTTGGGTGCTGGTCTCATGGGCGCAGGCATTGTGCAGGTGTCTGTTGATAAAGGCTATCAAGTCGTGATGAAAGACACTAACGATGTTGGCCTAGGTCGCGGCATTGGACAGGTGCAGAAGGGCCTGGAAACAGCTGTGAAACGTAGACGCATTAGCGCTTTGGAACGTGATCAAATTATGACCAATTTAACACCAACACTCAACTACGAGGACTTCAAGAAAGCCGACATTGTTATAGAGGCTGTTTTCGAAAATATTGACGTGAAGCACCGTGTCATCAAGGAGCTGGAAGCAGTTGTTCCACCACACTGTATTATTGCCACCAACACCAGCGCTATACCAATTGCCAAAATAGCTGCTGGCAGTTCGCGTCCCGACAAAGTTATCGGCATGCACTACTTTTCACCTGTGGATAAAATGCAGCTGCTTGAAATTATCACGCATCCAGGTACATCGAAGGAAACAGCAGCGGCAGCTGTAGCCGTGGGTCTTAAGCAAGGCAAAGTGGTTATAACTGTGGGCGATGGACCCGGTTTCTATACCACACGCATTCTCGCCACCATGTTGTCCGAGGCTATAAGGTACACTAAAAAATCTTCCATAAAATTAAAAAAAACTAAATTTTTATTTTGAAGACTTCTGCAAGAAGGCGTTGACCCACAGGAATTGGACAAGATGACCAAGAAGTTTGGATTTCCAGTAGGCGCTGCCACTTTGGCTGATGAAGTTGGCATCGATGTGGGCGCACATATTGCTGTGGATCTTGCCAAGGTAATATTGTTTAAATAGAAACTATTCAAGCCCACTTATTATAAAAATCCAATTCTTAGGCCTTTGGCGATCGCTTCAGTGGCGGCAACTTGTCGGTTATGCAAGACTTAGTCAATGCCGGTTATATGGGTCGCAAGTCCGGCAAGGGTGTCTTCTTGTATGCTGGTCAATCGAAGGGCAGCCGCCCAGTGAATCAAGATGCCGTTTCGCTTATCAAGTCCCGTTACGGCCTAGTTTCTAAGGGTGCCAACAGCGTGGAAGACATGACACTGAGGTTAGTGTCGCGTTTCGTCAACGAAGCGGTGCTCTGTTTAGAGGAAAAGATTCTTGATAGTCCGCTTGAGGGCGATGTGGGCGCTGTATTCGGTCTGGGCTTCCCGCCATTCACTGGCGGACCATTCCGTTGGGTTGATCAATACTCAGCATCAAAGTTGGTAGACAAAATGCACTCTTACGCCGACTTGTATGGTGCTCCATTCAAACCTGCTGAAACCCTGCTCGATATGGCCAAGGATTCATCCAAGAAATTCTACCCAAAGACTGTTCTCCATAAATTGTAAAAAAAAAAAACGGTTCGCAATTGCTTTAAATAGTGCAATTCAATAGTTCAATGTGCCTTTAATTCCATGGAATAGCGTTGTTGTCGCCTATAAAACGACAACTTGCTGAATTCCCCTGCGCATTCAAAAAGCTTGCTCCGTTCTTCAACCTAAAGAAATAAGCTAGAAAATTACTAAAACATCATTATTGAATTATTTTATTATTGAATCTGTATTTTGTACGACATTAATTAAGAATAAAGTTACAAACCACACAACATAGAATTGTACAACGTTAACAACGGCATCACTGCATGGGTGATCCTTGTTTGGCTTAGAACTAAAAAAAATCATTGACCTAAAACTAGTGTACTACGTGTCATGCTCGTCACTTTTGCCTGCTTACACCTTCAACTACTTGCGCCACTCGCGTGCTGAATTCCTGCGTGTTGGTCGATTGCCTGTCAACGTCACTCCAACACCATTGCGACCTTCCGCTGGATAACGCTCGATCACCTCATCGATTAGTTCAAGGATGCCTATTTTAAATTTTCGTTTTTGTTGCGGTGTCAGTGCTGCAATGTCTGGCAGTATGCTGCGAAAGAATTCCATGTCTGAGTTCTCGGCACTATACATTGAATGCATACTATGATGATGTGACGCTACACCATCAACAGGTTCGGTCTTGATGCGCTTTGGCTCGTGCGACAGGTCGCTGAGTGCCTGCTGGTGATGGTGATTGTTATGCTGTGCAGCTGTTACAAAACTGATATCAGTTGCACTTCCATCACATCGCAGTTCCGCCAGCTGTACATCGGGTATAAAATTCTGCATTGTATTGGCGCTGGCAGTGTCGCTAAGTGGTGAACCGCTGCGTTGTTGATGCATCTGTTGAATGCTTGCAGCGACTGCCGGATCGAAGGCATCAATTGTTTCTTCGTCTTCGTTGTCCGACAACGAGGTCTTCATGTCAAGCTGTTCGCCATTGAAATGCAACTGTTGCTGAGCTAGCAACTGAATGCTGGACGGATTGTGTTGTTGGCGGTGTGCTTGAAACAATGAGATGAGACTGTTCTGATCGAGCGAATTTCGCGTGGACTTTAGGAATGGCAATAAGAAAGCCATGTGCTCGGTCAAATAGTAGGGCTTGTGCTGTGGGTCGGAACCACTTTGCTGCTTTATGTAGCGTGAAAGACATGCTCGTAGATTGCGCCAACGCTCCTTGCAATGAATGACTGAAAAGAGAGAGTTCGTGAGAGAGATTAATTTAATATGCTCATAAAACAAGGATAATCTTAAAACATGATACAAAAACAAAGCAGGCTCGTGTAAGTATGGCTGCTCAGATGTCAAATTTTAAACCATCGAAGCTCTGTGTGCCATCAACGTCAAGCAATAAAGTTAACAAAATAGGTCTGTTCCATTCTAAAGTATGGGTCAAATTTAGCAGTTTTGCAGGATTGAGTCCGAGAAGCGTTCTCATACTCAACAAAAATGGTAAAAGAGAGTGAAATCGACAGAGTTAAAAATGTCCGCTTTCTGCCTGAAGTTGCAGTTTTTAGTCCGAGAAAGTTCTTCTGGCAAAAATGATAAAACTGTCGAACTGCTTAAAATCAGTTGTTTACAAGTAAGCAAAGAAATTGGTAAATATCAAAAATTCTTTGAAATAAATGAAAACTATTGGAAATGAAACCCGAATACCGGATGGTTAATTGTATTAAAACTAGATATAAATGTTAATTTGAGAATTAAATTCAATATTGTTAAAAATCTTTAGCATGTCGTCTGCACTGTCGGTGCTCCACATCAAACAAATGTTTTTTGTGTTGTTAAAAGCTTTTATTTGACAGTTAATGCAATTTTAGTTAATTTAGAAAATCGTTACCGTATCCATGGTATAATTAATCAGGTAGGTGTGACAGTTTTCAATCGAACATGAATTGTCAAAAATAATACAAAACAAAGCAAACAAAAAAAATAAAAAACAAACATATTCATTTGATTTTGACAATCCATGAACGATCTCGTGAGAAAATAGCCTGTTGTCAAACCTACCTGTATAATTGTATCATGACCGTATCTTTTATTTTTTTGTTTTATTTTTGAGAGATTTTTTCTTAAGCTTGAGATTTTGACTGTTTGACCATTTTTACTATAAAAAGTATGGGAACAGGCCTTATAAAAAAAAACACGAATTCGAACAGCGGATTTTGATATCTCGCTCACTTTCGTACAAACTTGATTTTGAACAAAAAATGTTAAATTCGGCGTTTTTCTAAAATCACCTAAAATTGTGTGACATTATCAGCTTAAACATTTTTTATCAAAATTTTGTCTTTTTATTCGTCTTTGTTATTGGGCTACGACTTAAACTTGATTTTGAACAAAAAAGGTTAAATTCGAAGTTTTCCTTCACCAAAAATTGTGACTTTTCAGCTTGAAATTTTTTTAACAGATTTTTGTCTTTTTACTTTTTACTTTAATTTGTAGTTCCCCAGCCGTGCAAAAACGTAATGTACATTACCCAGTAAGGATTGTGGTAAGGCAGTAAGTAATGCAAAGTTTCTATTTTCTTTACTGAAGTAAAGGCACAGTACTGAATAGTACTTGAAATATTACACCGATATTAAAGGTATCATTGAAGGAGAAAAATATTGAAAAAAAGGTATTTAAAAAACAAAAAGTAGAAATACTTGGAACCCAACCTCTTTACCGATGACTCCAAAACTGATATGGGTACCACGGTTATAGAACCTGAAAAATGCTTAAGCAGTACCCAGATATGTAAGGTAAATAATTCGTATTCTCCGTGTACTTTCATTTCGTCCGTTTTTATTAGACTTGGTGATTCTTCAGATCGATCCTCGATCGGGCTTTAAGAAAATAAAGACCAATATTTAAGACAAAATTTTTAGTTTTAAGACAGAACTTTTTGCACCAGAATTCAACACACAAAGATTAACGCAACTTCGATTAAGGGTTACCACTGGTAATGAGGCAGGTGTATCGTATCGATAACTTTTATATCGATACGAGCATGTCATATCAAATAATACAAGCAATGACATGTAATTTTCAATTCAGTTCGTTAGAGAGCCTTGCTGCGACCGGTAGTGAGTGTAAGTCGAGTGAGCAAATAAATATTGTGTTTTTATGCCGAGTGCTTTTCCCATTAAAAAAAATATTATGTGTTTTTATAATAAGTGCATGTTGTCCACGTAAGTATTTATAATTGCATATAATACAGCAGGTAAAAGTTTCATACTTTTCTAACACATGGTCCAATAAGTCCCGAGACTAACTACTAGATGGCACCTCTAACGAAATATCGATATAATATTTCGATTGTTCCAACCTATTAGATCTGTTCCCGTACTTTTGTAGCAAAAACTTGCAAGTTACAAAATTCAAGAGAGTAATCAGAAAAATTGTCTCTGAGCAATAAAAATGCTAAAAAGTACGGGAACGCTTTTTAGTAAAAACTTGCAACTTTTGATCAAACATATGTTGGACAAACATTTGGCTAATTAAACGAAAAAATATTTTTGAAGATTTCGACAATGTCTGATATATTAGCTGCACTAATCAAGTTTTTACTACACAAAATTTGTATAGCAGAAACTTGAGAAATGTTTTACTCTCTCATTGTCGCTCTCTTTTGCAAGTTTTTGGTGTACGGGAACGCAATTTAGTAAAAACTTGTGAAAGTTTTCACAAACTTGCAAGTACGGGAACAGACCTAATATGTGTAAAAATTTCACGACAATTTAACGTTTAGTTCAGAAGTTGTAGTGATTTAAGTGACGCTACTGTTGATATTTTCAAAATAATGGATTCAAAGCAATTCCGTGTGTTGATTTATCACAGTTTTTTTATGGGAAAAAATACCGTCCAAGCTGAGCAATGGCTTCGAAAGTGTTATTCGGACTCTCCTCTGTCAAAAGCAACCATTTGCCGATGGTATGCTGAGTTTAAACTTGGTCGTACAGATACAAATGATGTTGAACGTCCAGGACGCCTAAATGAGGCAGTTGTTCCACAAAACATAAAAAAGTACACAAAATGGCCGACTGTAAAGTGAAGGTGCGCGAGCTAGCTGAGGCTCTGAAGATATCGAAAGGCAAACATTTGTCGATGAAAAAGCTGCTTTCCAAATGGGTGCCGCGTTTTCTCACACCGGACCAAAACAACAACCTGTCGATGATTCGTAGAGCTGTTTGGCACTGTTTACAAAGAATACACATGAATTTTTGCGTCGGTATGTGACAATAGATGAAACATGCATCCACCATTACACACCGGAATCAAAACGGTCGTCAGCTGAGTGGAGAGCAACCGATGAAAGCAGGCCAAAGCGACCAAAAACACAACAGTCGGCTGGAAAGGTTATGGCATCTGTATTCTGGGATGCGCATGGAATTTTGTTCATCGACTATCTTGAAAAGGGAAAAAAATCAACAGCGATTATTATATATCGTTGTTGGAGCGTTTGAAGGATGAAATCGCAAAAAATCGGCCCCATTTGAAGAAGAAAAAAATCTTTTTCACCAACACAATGCACCATGTCACAAATCGATGAAAAAGATGGCGAAAATCCACGAAATGGGCTTCGAATTGCTTCCTCATCCACCGTATTCGGTAGATTTAGCCCCCAGCGACTACTGGCTCTTTGTTGACCTCAAAAAATACTTGCGGGCAAGAGATTTGGCTCGAATGAAGAGGTGATGGCTGAAACTGAAGCGTATTTTGAGGCGAAGCACAAATCGGTCTACAAAACCGTTATTGAAGAGTTAGAAAAGCGGTGGAATGAATGTATTGCTCTTGAAGGAACCTATGTTGATGAATAAAGAAGAATATTTGCAAAAAAAAGTTTTTATATTACTTAGTCTCGGGACTAGGACCATGTGTTATGTGTGAAAAATATTTTTCACATTGAAAATTTAAAGGAGTTAGTTTCTAGGTTTCGTTGGTAATGATTCATTAAAATTGGGTGCTGTGAAGAAAAAAAAAACAAAAATAAAAATACAAAAAAAAAAATATAAAATAAAAGAATTGGTCGCGAAGGTGCAATAAAAAAACTGGTGCTATTTGTACACAAATGATCTAGAACAAGACCTACTAGTTTTTATGCCGGATCCGATCGTCTAATGTGTATGTTCTCAAGGAGCTTTACAATGGCATTACATACTCTCAGAAGTGTACCATTGTCTGCAAAGAGGTGACGACCGATCAGAAAAATTTATTTCAATTGAAAAATTTTCTGTGTCAGCAGGGATTCGCAGCTGCTCACGAATTGGCATCGAGTGGCTCACGCATTTCTTAACGCACTCGGCCACGGCCACCAATGTGAAGGAGCTTTTGTTGTAAAAAGCGCTAGCTGGGACTTGAAATGAAGTCATATGCAAGAGGCAAGCTTGGAGTAGAGCAAGCTTGTCCAATATCTGCACAAGAAAACAACCAATGTATCTTGCTGTTTAATGCGGATGATATCTAGCATGTGATATGAAATTCAAGCAAGAACTTGAATTACAAAACTTAGATCCGTCCATTTGATCGATGTATCAAATGATATCGATAGTAATTTTGAGTTGTGTCACCAAACTTTAAATTGACAAAAGCAACAACTCCGATGAACTTGTCCCACAGAAATTCATAAGCTTTGTTTAACAACAATACAAATACTGGCTGCTAAATGTTTCAGTAAATCTAGGTCCGTTCAGTGCATGGAGTATCAACATTTTAAAAAAAGTTGTCTGATCTGAAAGAACCTGAGTGGGCTTTATAAAAACGTGTCGTAAATATTTGCAGTAACCGTAGACTGCTGAATGATGAAACTGAAATTTATCTACTTAGGTGTTCTGTATGAATGACAAAGAGGAGAAGTCGGTAAGATTTTTTTCTAAGCTGAGATTCTAGCTAGTAAAAATTCTTCCATTCGGAGTTTACAACCTTCGTTGACAGTCAAAAATCAATCCATTATAGTTCCGAATGGAAGAATATAGTAAAAATTCTTCCGTTCGGAGTTCACAACCTTCGTTGACAGTCAAAAATCAATCCATTATAGTTCCATTCGAATTCCATCTGAGAGGTTATGAAAACTTTGATGCTGTTCAGAAGTTTCTGAATGAGCAACAAGTAGTTCTTGAAGCGATAAGTAGAGATTGACCAAATATCAACATGCTCGTACATCTCAAACTAGGAATAGAACACAGACATAGAACGTCGAAGCCTCAGAGTAAATGTGTAAATAGAAGAAATCTAGTTCTTCAACAGAACAAAAATACTTAGTGTTTCCTGAATGACGTCTTTAAATTCTACAATAATAAAAATTTATAATAACCATGTTCAGAATGTTTAGATTTTCAATGACAATCTTTGTTGTTTGCTTCTGATTCTGATGTTGGAATCGAATTCAGCTGGTAATCAACAAAAACCTCCAAAAGTATTTCAAACTCAGAGTTGAATCAATGGATCATTGCTCGACATTTATACAATAATAAGTACATCGCCCAATGCAATCAACGTTGTTGTTTTTGTCTTGTCACCTACGCTGGAACCCAAGCGATTCCGCAATCTGCTCTCTCTCCCCACCAATGACGCCAACAACAGCATACAAACAAAGCTATTCTTATGATGTTGTTTGTTTTGTGATATGTGCTTTTTTGCAGTGATAACAGCAAAGCTCTACAAAAGCTTTGCTTGTTTACGACACAACAATCGTTGGATGAACATTAAACGAACGAAAGAAAAAAAACCAACTTATTCGGTAGAGTCGGGTGTTGCGGGTAGAAAAGCTTTTCCAAGAGTTTTGTGAGCGCGCGCAAATATTTACAATAACAACAAAACGTACACGTAACTATTTTGCTCTGAAATGTTGTTTTGCATTGTTTTTGCTTTCAAGCTAAATTGTTAACAAGAATTTTATGATTATAGACAATTTCTTGTTTTCAAAGTTGCCGTAGAACGGTGTTTTTTTATGTTGATTTCGTTTTGTTGTTGTTTTTTTTTTTTTTGAAGATTGTAAAAATTTTCTGTTATGTAAATTAGTTTTTTTTTTCGTTCTTTTGTTTTTATCTAAAATCGTTAAATAATTCTTAATGATGCAAACTTACCGCTCTCTCGAGTCTCTTGCGAGATGAGTGACCAAGCTTTCTCCTGGTTGTCGCGGTTGCGATACTCTGGCACCTTTTTGTCATACAGACACTTGTGCGTCCGGACCAAGTTTACAAAGCGGATGTTGAAGTCCTCGTCGGATTGCATGGCGCGGGCAGCCTGCTGCTGTTGTGCTGCTGAAGTCGCAGCAACAGCTGCTGCAGCTGCGGCTGACGTTTGTAAACCGTTGCTCATGTTGTTGACTGCGGCGGAAGCGTTGTTGCTTGTGGTGGTCGCACTTGTTGTGGCTGCAGCAACGGTGGGGGCGGATGTTGTCATTTTTTTGTGCATAAAATGCGGAAGTTGAACTTGTTGTTGTTTTCGTTGCTAGTACTGCTGCTGTTGGTGTTTGCGAGTGTGAGTGACGTCAAGAATTATAGCAGCAAAAAAAAAACATAAAATTCGAAAGTTAAACTCGTTGATAACAATAACAATAACAGCTAAAACAACAACAATAACAACAATAGTAGTGCTGCGGTATTAGTTACAACAACAGCAACCGCAGCAGTCTGGTGTAGAAGTTCAAAGTATATTTAAAATAGCAACAACATTGAGAAAAAAAGATTTTGAAAACAAAGCAACAACAACAACAATATCACCATCAATGGAGCTTTGGTACTTTATTTGTTCGACGTTCGGTGGCTCGTCCTTCCCGCAACCGCTCGCGCTGACGTACAAACTGTTGTTTGTTTTGTTCACTCAGCAGAATGTGGTTGCTTGTGGCTCTAGCGGCGGTGCTGAGCGGGCAGAAGTTCTTATTATTATTATTGCTTTTTATTTCGTTGTTGTTTTTGCTAGTGGCACTGGTGCTGCTATAGCTGCTGCTGGTGTTATTGTTGTTTTGCAAAACGCGCGCGAACTAGAATCAATGCTTGCTTCTTCTTTAGCGTATGTGTTGTCGAAAGCTCAACCAACGCACAAATGACAAGCAACTCTCGTGTTTTGTTGCTTTGGACTCGACTGTGAATCGTTTTGTTGGTTCGTACGTCGTTTATTCGTTCGTTCGCTGCTCACCGTCGTCTGCCGCTGTTGTTGTTTTTATTGTTGTCGCTGTCGTCATTGTCGTTGTTATTGTTGTTATTCTGCTGCCTCTGCTGGCTTTGCTGCTTTCGGCTCTGCTGCTGCTGTTGTTGTTTTGTTCTCTGATATATTTTTACGTGTTTCATTCGTTCGTTCTTGTTGTTGTGTCGTCGTCACCGTCAGTACCCGTCGCAGTCTTCTATTAACATAAAATTCAAGTTGCTTGCTGCGGTACTGTATCTGCGACGACTGGCGACAATAACAACAACAAAAATACAAACACTTCAAATCAGATACACCATTTATTGTTGTTCTTGTTGTTGTGCTTGTTGTTGTTGTTGTATATTTTGTTATTGTACTAAGTTATCTATACGATTATATATTTTTTTATTATCATACATATTTCCATACTTGATTTTGTAAATTAACAACAAAATAACTTATTTAAACTTAAGCAGTAGAAAAAGCTCGAGTTTATGCTAGATTCATACGAAAAAAAAACCAACCACTAGAAGAATTCAACTTGAAAGCTTTTAACTTTAACGTTTATTTATTTTAAAAGAACGTGATTAACACAAACACGTTAGACCGCAAAAATTTGATAAAAATTCTACTAAAAACTTACCAAATTTAATGTTTATTCGTTTATGTGTGTGTATATATGTCAATATTAAATTCTTAGTTAAGGGTTCTTGCTTTTTTTTTTCTACTACACGATATTTCACTTTTGCTTACGAGCCAACGAATGTCTCTTTCGAGCGCCAAACAAACAAATGAACGAATGAACAACATATTCTATTAACCAAACGAACGAACGGACGAACGAACCTATGAAACTTTTAAGCAAACACCAACACAGCCATTTATGTATACACACAGTCACATACACAAGCTACATATGTAGCAACACACAACGCGCAACTCTCAACATTGAACACGAATTCAACTCAGAATAAACAACAAAGAATGCGGCATAAACAAAATTACAAGCAACAACAACAAAAGCTCAAACGATAACTGAGCGGGAGTTCTGAAAAGCTTTCTTGTTAGCGTGACTTTTCATTAGGAAAGCTTTATGCTACGTAGTTGTTAATTGCTGCTAGATGTCGTTGCTGCTGTTGCGCCATTGAACTGAACCAGCATAGCTGCAGTTGCGTTTTTATGTCAGCCATTTTGAATATTTCCGATCGTCGCATTTCCCGGATGTGACAATTTGTAATGGCGAAAAATATTAAATGTATTGGAGCTGCTAACGAACACAAGTGTTTCTTTATGGTTCGTGGATAAACGAGTATATCTTAAGCGCCTAGGGAATTTTTTTTTTTTAAAATAGACACTTAAATTGATTTTTTTTTAAGCTTTTATTTTCGACCAACATTTTTTTACATTATTAAAGCATAAGCAACTATTCGAAATGTATCCGTAACGCTTTGGCCCAAAAATATTCGTCGACAATGTTGAAAAGTGATACCAGTCAAGATATCTGGAGACTGGTTCTTTTGAAAAAAATCTTTTTGGTTAAATAAAGAGTTCTTGGGAGTTTAATCATTGATTAAAAAAAAAAAAAATATTAATTTTTGACAAAATGGCGGGCGTAGAAAGAAAATTTTAATTTGTTGTGTACAAAATTAAGGTCGTTTTAGGTTATAAATAAAAAATATGTAAACAAATCAAACGATTAAATACTTCCTTAATGAGTCCTTCAATGAGTGTGAAAAAATTTGGCAGCAATCGCATGAGTAGTTTTTAAGCAATCTTGCTCGCCGCAAATATAAGGTCCTTCGCGGCATTGCACTTTTTTACCTTATCAACGAATATTTTTGGACCACAATGTCAGGGATAAATCTTGAATATATATTATATATACATATATGTATATTATATTATATATATTTTAATAATGTAAAAAAAATATTGGTTAAAAACAAAAAATTAAAAGTGTCTTTCTAAAGGGTTTTCCATTAAGGACTTGACAACTTTTTTTTTATAAAACGCAAACCGTTTGAGATATTTCAAAAACTTTATCATCGACTTGAAGTACAATCAAAACATTTATGAATAGAACTCGACTTCGTTCATAAGGCCACCGCGGGCACGTATGCAGCGGTCGATTCGTTGGACCCAATTTTCAATGACTCGGCCACACATTTTGGCCGAAACGCGCCGCGTTCAATGTTGGCTCTGAGCTCTTCCAACGGCTCGTCGGCTTGTTGCCATAGACCAATGAATTGTTAAGCCCCAAAGAAAATATTCTAGAGGTGTTCTTCCGTTTCTTTCCATTTCTTTAGATAACACGCTCATCAAACTCGCTCATAAATCGATTGTAACGTGTTCTGTGTGGCTGGTGGCACCGTCCTGTTGGAACCACATGTCGTCCAAGTCCATATCTTCCAATTCGGGCCAAAAATAATCGATAATCATGGCACGATAACGATGGCCATTCACAGTAACGTTACAATCGTTATCGTCGATGAAAAAATATGGTCCAACGACGCCATCGGCATGCAAACCGCACCAAACAGTTATATTTTGTGGTGATTCATGAAGCACATGTGGATTTTCACCCGACCAATAACACATATTTTGCTTATTGGCGAACCCATTGAGCAAAAAATGAGCTTCGTCACGGAAGATGATTTTGCGATAAAATTCATCATCTTGGTGCATCTTGTCCAGAGCCCAATCGGAGAACGTACGTCGCTTTAACTGGTCCATCGACTTCAATTCTTGAGTCAGCTTGATCTGATATGGGTGTAAACCAAGATCCTTACGCAAAATTCGCCATAAAGTGGTCTGGGCGATGCCCAATTCTTGAAAACGCCGTGGAATTGACCGTTTTGTATCTTTTGCTACGGACGCCTGAACGGCAGCGATATTTTCGACACTTCGACCAATCCGTTGTCTCACTGGCACGGCAATATCACACAACGAATATGTAGACACTAAATTTTTGCACTAAACTTGTTATTGTCTGCCTACTAGGGCGAGAATTACGATTAAAAATTTAAATTTTTATAATTTGCAGACATTGTTCGTTCGTGTACTTTACCATGATGAAAATGTTGACTTTACTGAATAAATTGACGTTCTTGAGAACGCCGTGGAATTGACTGTATTTGTTTCTTTTGCTACGGACGCCTGAACGGCAGCGATATTTTCGACACTTCGACCAATCCGTTGTCTCACTGGCACGGCAACATCACACAACCGAATATGTAGACAGTTCAATAATTAGTGAAAGGGTGCGTAAAAGAAATTTAATTTAAAGCTGTTTCAGTTGTTTCAGTCCTTATCGGAAAACCCTGTATTTTCGAAAAACTCCCGTAGGCCCCAAAAATACTCTTTCAGTTGAACGAATAATATAAATTGTGTTAGTTAACCTCTTAATACTCGCCGATATGGGTTTGAAGACTATATGAAATTGATACAAAAAATTTGGGAATTTCTAGTAATTTAACAAACATTGATATTTTTTAGTGTAAAAGCATATCTATCTAGTTGCTATGTCTACACAGAGAGTTTGAGTTCACACATGGATGCGACGGCAGAATTTAGTTTGGTGTGATATTTCGTTGTTTAGTTATGTGTTCTCATATTTTTTGCATCTCCACCACCGTGACATTAATTCTACTTGAGGACAAGGCTGCAGCCATCTATGAGTATACATGCGAGTTCTTGTGCTGCGCAAATCAGAATTTTTAACGGCCTTTACTGATATGAAGATCTCATCTTCCACACTTGCCCCACTTCTTTTCTTCGCTTTTTTGTTAATATTTTACAAAAAGTTAAATGCACAATTTTAGAAACAGCTGTTTTTGACATTTCTCAGCACAAAATGGTTCAATACTCTGAATGTACCCTGTCATCTAAAAAGTTGCATCTGAAAGTACCTATTCATCGGAACATAAGCATACTCTTACGCATTTCTCAAATTGAGTTTTAATAAACTCAGAAAGCAAATTGAGTTTGGGTTGAGATTCATTCTGTATAATTTTACTGGAAACTCAAGAGTTTATTTTGAGTTCAAGACTCAACTCAACTCAACTTTGTACTGGAAACTCAAACTAAACTCTCTGTGTGAACATAGCATAAGTGTGATACAGTAGAGACTCACAAAAGTTAACCCGTTTGTTTTTGGGCCTGTCAATTTTTGTGAGTTATTAACTTTTTAAGGACAATAGTGAAATGAATAAATATACATGAAATATGAAAAAAGCGGTGTATCTTAAAACATATTATGTGCTGAAGTCTTGATAAATAGAATCTCTCCACATGCCTTAAGACCAGCGCTTGAATTTCAAAAACCAACCGTGACTTGTCATAAAATCATTCGCTTTTTTATTTGGGTAGAGTTCTGTAAAGATATCTTTCGCCTTCGCTTTTAGAGCTTCTAACTGGACAGTTTCTTTTACGTTCGCCAATTTTTACAGCTTATTTTCCATTTATAAAAACAAACAAGAGGATGATAAAACAAGAACTCAGAAAAGTTGACACAAAAGTTAACTTTTTAGAGCTTCCTGTGGTGATAGAAGCCTAGTTAACTTTTCCGTATATTTTAACTTTTATGAGTCTCTACACTAAGAGAAATAACGCATATTAACATTATTCACGCCTGAGTATAAATTTTATTTATATATTTACGTGGATAAATCAAATATTTTCCTTGTAACTCGTTTTTCCCGTATTTAAATTTTATTTATACCACACACGTACACACATATTCAATACAAGCAAGCAGCAACAGCATCGCACACGTACACACATATTCCGACAAGCAGCAACAGAATCGCACTCTGTTCCTGCAGGTTTCTTATAGTTCTCATTTAGTTAATGTTGCAAGGGTAATATAGGGTAAATATTTGGCCAAGATGAGTCGTACATGCGATGGGTGGTCGCTGTATGAAATGATGTAGGGTTGAGTGACAACTTGATATTTTCTGGTTGTCATATTTTGCCTGCATATTTTGCTTTTTATAAATTTTAATTCTTATTGAATTTAAATATGTTGTTTTTTAAATTCAGTATTTTTATATAAATTTTCTTTAAATGTGATAGTTTTATTTTCAAATATTAAATATTTGAAAGATATTTTAAGAAAAGTCGAGCACAATTTTAATATATTTTTTATTAATTCTGTTTAAATATTTAAATATTTTATTTAATTAAGAAAATATTTAAATAAATTTTAAATATTTACGTAGTCGATTTATGCAAATGCGTTCTTGGTGCAAAAATGACTCGCTTTTTGGATAAATCAAAAAAGTTTTTGGATAAATTTAATATTTTTTCCCTTAGTGTACTGTACTAGCAAAATCTTGAAAATTTAAGGGTATACTTTTTGGCAGTGTGATAAAACGTGCACAAGTCGTGTTGCATACATGGCTTGTATATTGCAATAACGCTTCACTCTTTGAAAAATGATTTATAACAAGAGTTAAACAAAATTTTTTTTTAGTACTATATTTTGGTATAATTTTTTATATTTTGGTATATTTCGTTCGAAGTGTTCGATTTCAAACAATGCCTAAAAGTATACTTAGTAAAATACCAAGTAATCGTTTGTCTTCACTGACTTTTGAAAATTATCAATAAGTTACGACATTGTTAAAGCGTTTTTACATTAATCGACATTAAGGCGTCTGCTCAAAGAACCTGTGAATTTTTCACTGAAAACGCCACATTCGAGCCAGCTACGGCGGCCACATGACCGAAATCATTTTTAAACACTTATGTCATGAAATTATTCAATCTCAGTATTTTATTTCAATTTCTCTACTCGGCGGCCACATGACCGAAATCATTTTTAAACACTTATGTCATGAAATTATTCAATCTCAGTATTTTATTTCAATTTCTCTACTCCAATAAATCCTATACCTTAAATAACAAATATCATGCATTCAAGAATTCATTGACTAATGAATAGTAATGCCTTCCTTCAATTCCTGCTGGGCAAGACCGTGTTAGATTTCAGATAGATTCTAGTAAAATCGAAATGCAACGAAGATAAAAATGTTCACAGCTGTCTCTAGTAAACAAGTACTTCGAAAAGCTTGTAAAGCTCATCAGGCGCTTTTTGTGTGAAAGAAAACGTGCGAAAAAAGAATGTCCTACATTTTGTGGAATCGGGAATTTTGTCATGCTGCTCGTTGTTTCGCAGTTTAAATGCGGACTTATAAGCGTTGTCAATATTGTGTAAAATAAATGACGAAGAAGAAGGTGCGGATGGCCTTAACAGGACCAGTGCAAAAAGAGTTGGGCTGCATAACTCAACAATTGCTTGAAAATAAAACAAATCACCAGCACGTAATGTTAATTGTTTAAAAGGTGTTGCATTCATTCACAATGAGTCATTAAAAAATAAATGTTTGAAAAATAAAAGAACTGTTGATTAAGTGGAATAAGAACTGCAGCTTGCAGCAGTACCCGAACAGAGGCCAGCGCTTAACCCCTTGCAACCCTAGGAAGAAAATCAATTACCACAGAGGATGCCATACTTTGAGGCTACCTGTAGATATACACAGCATTGCAACAACACTATGCAGGACGACAACTACGACAAAGACAATAACGATGATATTGACAACCGACACGACCGCCCAGCATAACGACAGGATAATCAATGAATTTGTTAGTGGTGGCCACCATTCACAAACATATTTTTAGTGAAAATAAATGAAGAAACAGAAATGCATAAATTAACAACAGAAAAATAAATATTCATTTTCCACTCTCAGGTGGACTAAGAAAATATGTGAAAAGTCGCAAAAGTGTTTAAAAATTCCGATGGCAATGGTAGCAGTCAATGCAAGCAATAATTCTGAGTAAAAAGCTTTTAACGAGCACGAAAGCTCACGAAGACCACAAAAGCGAAAAATAAGATTCGTGCATTTGGAAAATTCTTTGGTCGAAAGAACTCTCGCAATCAGTTGGAAACGAACTATTTTAACGAAACGAACGCGCGCGTAAATTTTAAGTTAATTAAATGCAAAAAATTACTAGAAAATAATATAAAGAGTTAATTAAAAATATAAACAAAGCTACCAAACGCAACATAACCAATTTAGTGCAGGTATAAAAGTGAAAACAAGAAGTTTAGCGAAGCGCCTAGAAAAGTGTTTGTTTTGCTAGCATGTTTCGGTGAAAGCCAAAAAATCCTACCATCACATCCCCACCGCCAGCCAGTGGGCAATGTTACAACAACTACGCGCTAGTTTATTGTTAGTGTTTGTGACACCGCGTTTGGTGCAACTTATGTGCTTGAAAGTAGGTTTCAAAGCTTAAACATTCAGCGTGCATGCCAAAGGATATGCTGTGCGTATGTGTGAGTGTGTGTGTGCGTCAAGGAACAATTACAATTTATGTCCTTAAAGTTGCTTAACAGCAATGATCTAGCACACTGGACGCAAAGCCAAAGACTTTGTTTCTTTCGCAACCCCCCGGTGTTGTGACCTACCGAAGCTCATGATGGTTTATTGCTCTGTGTTTATATGTGTGCGCTATTTTACTTTCGGCTTGTGATTCATGAGTTTTCTGTAAATATGAACTGTACTTTTGTTGTTGTTGGTGTTGTTTGAAAACCAGCAACCCACTCTCTTACTCGTCGCTGACATGCAACTCATTCTTAATGTTTGCCCAAAATGATTCATTTGGAAATAATTTTCAAGTACGTTTAAATAACTGCTAAATAACACAAGCTAACTGCAGGACATCGCTTAATCATTGCAAGGATTGGAGGAACATTGGAGAATCCTGCAACTCGTTCTAAAAGCAAAAAATAAAACAATATAACAAATATACTATATAGCAGGACCCCCCAACCTCATCAACAGTGCAGCAAATGCTGCCAACTCTTGGTTTGAGAGTGTATTTGTGTATGTGTGTGTGTGTGTGTGTGTGTGTTATTTCGTCATTTTAATGTCCTTTTATAAGTAGGTCAAGCAGAGTTATTGTTGTTGCTTTACTCGTTAGAAGTCGTCACTCCACTAACTTCACTACTTTTATTCATCACTTCACTTCCTTCAAATATCTAGATTCTAACTATCCTGAAAACTCAAAAGCACAATACTTGAAATACACTCACTCACACATCAACGCACGCATTTCAATTAAAGAATGTAGGTACTCATACCTTACAATTTTCATTTGTTTGTGTATCAAAGACTCAGGAATGTCGGCAGCACAAATAAACATGCCGCCGACCTGTAGACAGACAGACAGACATACGAACCGACAGACATACAGCAAAGCAAACGTGCAGCACGCAGTAAATGTTGCGTGGCGTTAGGCGCTAAGCATTTTTACCTCTGTACGTACAGGTTGTTTGGTGGCGCTACGTTCGGCGGATCTACGCGGAAAGCGGAAAAATTTTCTTAGTCATGAACGACGAAGACGAATTCGCTGACGACGACGTTGAAGACGATTTCTCAACGAAACATTGCAATTAATTTTGCTGTTCTTTTCCATTTTTCTTTGTTGCTGTGCATAATTTTATTTCTTTATTATTAAATTTGTTTATTTCTTTTGCTTATTTGTTGAACTTTTTTTTCTTTCTGTGTATTTGGTGTTGTTGTTACTTGTGTTACCTTCATTTCGATTTGTAGGCTATTGAAAAGCTCATCTTTGAGTGTTTAATGCAAGCGACATGAACATTTTTATGAAAATCATAAAATTCAAACGCAAAGAATTCGTTGGAGTATAAAAAAAACTATGCATACCGTAGAAGTATGCTACTCTTACAATCTAAATTTTTAATAAAAGGTGGAGGTGAAAGATTTCCTTTGAAATTCAGATATTTATTTCGTTGCATGCCAAGGAGGCTCAATAGAAGTTTGTCTTGATTTCGAATCGGAGGATTTGAATTTAATTTGTTGCATTTCTTAATTTTTTTCCTTTAATAAAATTTTTCCTTTTTCTTAACGCTTCTTCATTACCATGTGCGACTCATGAACTGTTTCATGAGCATCAAAAGTTTTATAAGACTGCTCGCGCCCATGAGAACGTACGTTTTCGTAGGTACACGGAATGGGATTTAATTTCTGAAAATCTCGCCATACGTACGCGCTTGTGGACAAGAGCGATGAATTTTTATGGTTTCCTTGTGTACTCATGCGAGTGGACGATTCCGTGCTCTGATCAAGTTACTAAGATGTTATCTAAATGTGTGATACCTTAACTTATCGCGAATCTGAAAACTTTCGAAACTTATGTGGTAGATTCGATAAGGTGGACTAATTATTGGTCAACATTTGGATAAAAAATCATTAATTCAAACTTCAGATGCTTGATCAGCGAAACCTCTGAATAATAAAGTTGATCAAAATCCAATATGTTTTGCAGTCAATACCGAATTTTTTTAGAAAAAAAAAATACATATTTGCGAAAATTATTTTTATTATACCAAATGGATTAATGGTGGATTCAGTATGGTGGGCTAACTTTTTTAGAAAAATTTCTTTTTATGATCAGAGACCCAAAAACCTCCGAGTAACCGAATTATTCAAAATCCAATGAATCCAAAAACAACAAACAAGTACTTTTTGGATAAATAAGCAATTTTTCAAATTTTGATAATAAGTTTACGACAAAGTTATGCAAACAATTTTAAACATTTTCGAGTATTGACGAATTACTTAAAACTATTCGAGTGTAAACACAACTAAATAAAGGGTGAGTTCCTAAATGCATTTTTACAAAGCATCAGTGTGTTTTTCCTTGAACTTCTGCATACCAGATTCACCAAAACTGCGCAACCAAAGCGTGCTTAAAAATAACAATCTAGTTGCGCAGTTTTGGTGAATCTGGTAAGCCACAGTTCAAGGAAAAGCACAATGATGCTTTGTAAAAATGCATTTAGGAACTCAGCCAAAGTGTTCTTCGTATTGGCCGAAGGTGAAATACACCTACACTTGTGTTTAAGATATAAAATCCGAACTTATGAAAGCTTATTATTTTGATAACTTCAGTTTGTATGGTGGATAGGTGTGGTCTTATCTCAAAAATTTATCTCAATTTTAACCTCATTGTACGTCTTAACAGGCTAACAGTCCACAGCCCATATATGGGCAATCCTCAGTCTATACCAATGTCGGGCATTCTGTCGCTCGCGGGCAAAGAGCTTTCTCTGCCGCCACACGTACGCTTCACACGTACGCTGTTAAAGCTTTTTACACAATGTTTTAACATTGGAAAGCTTTTGAATGCACAAATACACATAAACGCCAAGATTGCGGCTGTGTAAGAATGCCCACAAATGGTCTATACACGCAAAGAAAAGAAACGTTTATTGCTAGTTTGCCACAAACGAACTTCGTTCGTCGTGCTTGGGATCCTTATTTGCAAACGTTTCAGTTCAGTTGCGAGAAACGCGTCATTTAGTTACAGGTAATTAATTTCGTTTGTCATATACGCGAATGATTTTTAACTTGCAGCAATTAAGAAATAGTTTTTCCCAACTGAAAACTTCCTTTGTTTTTCCCTTCATTGTATACGCTTATTATTCAGAGTTACTGTTCTATATAAGCAAATTGGTAATTTGCTTAATACGCGGACGTAGATAGCAACAGAGGTGCGATAAGTACAATCCATAAAAAGACGGACGGACATAGGGGGAAAATCCATTTATATAATAAATAATAATGAGAGAAATAGCTTGCGGTAAATATATATACAAGATATATTTTTAAGTTGACAACTGAATATTCGTTTGTGGCAAATACAACTCGCAAACGAAGTGTAGTTGGCTAATTTTTCAGTTGCGGTGAACGAAAAATTTCTATGCGAGTACCTTGGACTATTTACCTGTTAAATATCAAATTTTTTGTTTAAAATATCAAGTCAATACATTAATTTTTTTGCCTTAATTTTTTCATTTTGACAAATAAAAGTGTAAATTTGAGGTCGAATCTTATGTGCAAAAATTTCAAGTTTAAGAATAATTGTTTTAGAATTTTCAGAGATTTTATTATTTTAATAGAGTCACTTTGTATGAGAGATAGGCATGGTTTCATTAAACTTAAAGTTTAGATTTTAAATCTTATTTATCTTTCTATTATTAATCTAATAATAATAAGGTTTTAAATAAATTTTTGTGGAATTTTTAGAGAATTTTAGGTTTTCATCCAATTTGGCTTGTTTCCGATAATTCAAAATTATGACTGTAATCGTGACAACGGACAGACCTCTCAAAATCGACTCAAGTGGTGATGCTGATCAGGAATATTATTCTTTTCTATACCTGCCACGTCTTTTTATGGGCGTTACAAATTAATTAATGTGTGTGGTGTGTCAAATTAATGTACCCCTTTCCCAGTTAGCGTGGAGGTATAATAAAAAACTAATTTCAAAACTATCCACCAAAAATTCTAGTCGAAAATCTTATGGATTGCTTGATCCTTTTTAACTTATTAGAGAGTTCAATCCCGGATGATTTTCACAATCTCGGGATGTTCGGGATGTTCAGATTAGAAGATCTGAATCCCCGGGCTGCTTTGACTTTTGAAAACTGAATAAACCTGAAAAGGTATGAACTAGTTTTAAATATTTGCAATTTTGTTATTAATTACTAACGAAACTTATCCATGGACATTCTTTTTTTTCATTCAACAACAAAAGCGGAATATAATTGAAAAAATTCAGATAAGAAATTTCATAAGTATAATTAATAGATGAACAAATTGTGTACTCGGGGGTTGAAATTCGTTGTCAAAATTAAAAAAAAAAATCAAATTGGTAAATCCAATATGGCTTATATTATAGCCAATATATGAAAATTAATGTGAAAATGAGCGATTGGTCTAAAAATTTTTACACACGGATTTACGGAGCCACTTATGACGGATTAGGGATGGCGATGCCAAATAAGAAAGTTATTTGGAATTTGGTCGGCTTTTTTGGTCGAAATAAGCATAAGTGATTGCGAATTCGTCTTAAAAACTGAAAAATAGTGATTAAAGCAGTACTTGGTAAACTGATTCCAGAAATTACAAAACGAATTTCTTATTTGCGGGCGTTATTTTGTATCAACCATTTTGTAATTTGTAATTTAAGAACGATTCATAATTATGAATTATAATTAGTGAACTCAATAATCACCGTGTACCATATTTTGAAGCCGATTGCTTTTTTTACAAGTAATTTTGATTTGAATTGCTTTAAAAGGTACCATGAGGCGAAAAGAATGCACTTTCACCGAAAATATTAAAGTGAAAAAAAAAATAAAAACTGAAAACTATTCAGAAGGTCTAAAAATCAAGAAAAAAATGTATTTTAAAAAAAATTCAAAAAACCTCAAAATTAAAATGAAAACTAAAAAACTTTTTAACAAAAAAACAAAAAAACGACTTAAAAATCACTACAAAGTAAAAACAAATTTTAAATAACTTTTCCCATTAATTTCTCGGTCAAATTTTAAAAGTTATTTATATATATTATAATATGGGATCTTATCCTTTTAATTTTTTCTAATTTGTTTTATTATCATCAATATATTACTTGCTTTATACACATAAAACCTTTAAAGTCTTAAAAAAAAACAAAATACAAAATTTCAGTACCCTAGTGTCAATATTATTCGATATACAGTGTTTTTCTAATATTGCCACACTCCATTGGTAAATAATGCCTACTTTCTTGACCGTAATTTGTAATAACTGTGCCTACCCATGTACTAAATTTCAGTGGCCTAGTGTCAATATTATTCGACATACAGTCTTTTTCTAATATGGTCACACCCCTTTGTCAAATAACGCCCATTTTATTGACCATAATTTGTAATAATTTTACCTACTGCTATATTTTTACTGTAAATTTCAGTACCCTAGTGTCAATATTAACTGAAATAGTGTTTTTCTAATAATGACACGCCCCTTTGTCGAATATCGCCCACTTTTTTTGAAAAGGACCTCCGTGTTCATGGTAAATATCTGTTGCTTTAGGAGTTATCAATGTACATACATTTAAAAAAAAAGAAACCCACGAACTTGAGAACTTCCTCTTTGAAGTCGGTCAAAAAAATTATAATATTTTTTTTTGTATTTTTTTTTAATTTTGTAAATCTTATACCAAAATCGTTATTAGCGACTTCGAAAACCCTCGTCAGTCCACTTTGTTGTGTATTGAACAGTCAGTACAAAGAAGAATTCAGCCCGAGATTGTCCCATTTTGGATTCACCATTTTGTATTTCATATATCTGAAGCCATAATATTAATCGTAATCGTAATCGTAATCAGTGACCCGAATTAGCGGCCTACGATTTTCAAAAAAAGTCTACACCAAAAAAAAAAATATTTTTCAATCATTTGAATCTTCTTCCTTATTCCAGAATTTTATCGAAGTTGTAATATAGTTGTGATATTTTGAGTTGACATACTGATGGTTGTAATTGTTTGAGTTGACATTTTTTATCCTCTCGAGAGATTTCGTGATTAATTTGGGACATTTTATTTCGCAAGTGCGATTGTATTCTTCGAGATTGCGCTGAATAACGGAGCATTATTGATTCTCAATATCCGTGCTAAGCTTGAAGACTTCCGGTACTCTTACACTCTCAGGCATAAACTTGACGGACCCCAAAGTTAACTCTTAAATGTGGTGCAGTGTTTGTAGTTTTGTGGTATACACTGCAGCGCAGGTCGAAAGAGATTGGAAAAACATGCACGCTTTCAACCAATACAATTGCAGCCAGCAAGCTGAGTAGAGCATATCGAGCGGTCGGTCCGCCTTTTTGATTTTCGATTTCGAGCGTGTGTCAGCGGTCGTAACTCGCTTAGTTCGCAGAAATAGATTTTTCCATTTTCAATTTTCTTTCATTCTGTTCTGTTACTACAATACTTTGGGCAGCTAAGCCCCTCGTCTTGCTGTTGTGCCAGCTGTCTGTGTGCCTGTCTGCCAGCCAGCCTGTTGTATGGAACTAGAAAAGTTTCAAGGCACGGGATTTCGAACTTTTATTTTAAAAATATCAATAGATATATATTTTTTTTTTTTATTTTTTTGTTAAAACATTTTCGCAATAAAACAACGCATTTTTCGATATAAATATAACGGTTTTATCGACTCCTGACAAAGTGAGTTAAAAATTTAAACATCAACGTAGTCAAAAACGTCGCCAGAAAATACTACATCGTTTTCGTAAAAAAAAAAAAAAACACTAAAAAGTTCGAACATAGCAACTAAAATTAGTCAAAAAAAACAAAAAACTTGTTCAATCCTCTTACGACAGTGCAGTGAAAAAAAACAAGTTAACTATTCAGCAAAAAAGTACTGATACTGCCAAGGAAGATAGTGAACGGTGTTAATACTTAATTTATGTGAACCTATAAATAATTTCAATTTCAATTCAGAGAATGTGTGTATATTATGTTCGAAGCTAAAAATATCACTCGGACGCTCAGTGGATTGATTGAAATGAAATGCAGTGCTTAACTAAAATACAGGAAAACGCACCAATGTTCCCCAAACGCAACGCTACAAGGCAACCCGTCGTTTCAGCTGGTCCAGATTTCGTCGTTTTTATGTGTTTTTTAGTTTTCGGAAAATAGTGTAAAAGCAAGAAAATTTGAAATCTGTTCTGTTCCAAAAACATAAACGAAGACATATTCGAAATATTTAAACAATCGTTATTGGCCATCGCGATGTTTTCGACGTTTCACGAAGTCAACTAGCAACAGTTTAAACGCAACCCTGTGACTGGGACTGACTTTCAGTCATAGAAATTGAGCTTTTAATCTCGCTTTTAAGCTTTATATCTCTGTCACGTGAATTTCTTAATTGGGACACAGTGCTTATTGTCTATGACATAATTTAGTACAAATTATATCTCCTAAACCGTTTGTCATACAGCTGTAGGCTAAACATTTTTGTTCGTGATCGACTGTGTGGTATGCGTAACCTGCTGTCTATAGCATGACATTAGTGCGAATGTGTGTGAATAAGTGTGTTTGCGTGTGTGTGTTAGTGTATTTGAATTTCTATTGAATTCATGGCTAGGTTTATTTGAAATTCTTTGTAATTTTTGAAAAATGCTCGGCGAGTACGTAAACTATTTCTGACTCAACTATTAACGCTTGAAAACAACAACGGCAACAACAACAAAAACAAAATTACAATACAACAACAATAAATATATGTTTCTGCATTCTTTTTGTGTTGTACTGTCTGTTCGGCTGCCGCTTGGTCCTTACTTCTGTTCAGAAAACATCTTATCCAACATATAGCAGCAACATTTAATGAATTTTTCAGAGATAAAAAATTAAACACTTGAAAAAATTATTCAATTGTGTTTATTTGTTTTTTTTTTTGTTTTTTTTTTAATTTTCTTCTCTCTTTCAACTAAAACAACACGAAATTTTTCGCGTTTTAACTTGTTTAAAAAATATTCTACCTCAAAATGTGTTTCTATTAATAACAAAGCCTAAGATAATTTTTATTTAAAAATTGTTGTTGTTGTTTTTGGCAGCATATATGTATAAACAGTGTTGCTGTTGTCAGAGTTGCTGTGAATTTGTTTAAAGCAACAAAACATACCGTAATGCGACTTAACAATGTTGTAAAATTATAAGTAAATATTAGAAAAACATACAAACACAAAACTACACTCTGACACAAAAAGCGTACAACTTTAAGGCTTAGAGTCGACAAAATTCCACTCATTTATTTATTTTAAAAACTATAAATTTTAAATCGATGTCTCCGATGAGCAAACGAAGAACAACTTAAAAAAAATTAGAAATTCCTTGAGATATAATTAACAAATACAACTTGATTATGTTTAAGGAAACTTAATTTTAACCTCCCCTTATTCTCTACATAGTAAACCATCTTCAATATTGTAAAAATACCATTTTTCTTTTAAAAGAAAGTTGAATATTTTCACTCAATTGTTCAACCTTTCTGGAGGAGGAGTTTCAAAGGATTAAGTTTTTCAAAATATTTTACTAGTAGGTTGGTATTCTTACATGGTAAGAATGGTAAGAATACATGGTAAGAATACAGTGTGCACAGTACAGTGTGAATACAGAATTGAGCTTTATCGCGTTCCGATTTATAATGAATGATTTTCTTAAAATTCCTGAAGATTGTTAGATTTTTTTTTGTAAATTTATAATGAACTAGCGATTCCCGTAGTGCGTTGCTACACCCGCGAAGTATATTGAAATATAATAAGTAAATTCAAAACTTTTATAACGACTGTAGTCTGGACCACGCTCATGGACTACTGTCCGTTACAGTTTACCAGTAGCAGGACATCACTCTCAGGTGGCACAGCCATTCTGAGTTATAATGTTCTGTTACTTTAACTTCCATAGCCTGAAAATTTACCAAAAATCCAAAATTTGGCTTGTATGTACAAAGCCACACCTCTTTTCTAATGCCCGTACCAGTTTATCAGTAGTATCTGGTAATATCTGGCTAATTAGTAACTTCATACTGAGTTTCAGTGCTATGGGACATTTACTTCCAAAGCTATTCGATATTATAAACTGTGCTTATAGAGGCAAAGTCATGCCCGCTTGTCCAATTTCCATCCTAGTTTTCTAGTAGAAGGGCATCACCAAGTAATAAATCTATTCTGAGTTTCTATGTTCTGTGACTTTTACTTCCAAAGCTATTCGATATCAAGAATTTGGTTTATATGGGCGGAGCCACACCCCCTTGTCTAATTGTCACTACATTTTTCCAGTCAAAGGACACAACTAAATGGTAAGTTCTTACCGAGTTAAATTGATAGGTGACTTATAGTGCGAGAGTTATACCTTACATTTGGGCTACTGAAAAAGTGCCATACCCCCCCGTCCAACGCTCATAAATTTCGTCAGTGAAACGTCACGTGAAAATTGAATTCGAACATCGAATTGCGATGCGGTCACACAGCATTCCAAAAATATTTGATATCGCAGATTTGGGTTGTATGGGAAGCCACGCCCCACTATGCCTATAATTATCGCGCAAGTGCGAGCAATAAGTTGACAAAGTTTTATCGCAATAGGATAAACGGAATTGCAGCGCATGCATTCGGAATGCAAATGTGCGCCTATAGCGCCACCTTTTAAGAATTTTTCGACTTTTCTTTTCTCCTAAACCTTCCCGTAGCAATTACGAACAAACCCGCACAAGGAAGTACCCAATATGGTCCAGTCGTTTTCAAGTTTTAAGCATCAGAACAAACCAAGATTTCTATATATATATAGATCTCCAAAATTTGGCTTGTATGGGCAGAGCCACACCCCCTTTTCCAAAGCCTGTCCCAGTTTTCCAGTAGAAGGATATCACCAAGTTGCAACTTCATACTAAGTAACATTGTTGTGCAACATTTATATCCAAAGATATTCTATATCAAAAAATTAAGTTAGTATGGGCTGAACCACACCCTCTTTTCCAAAGTCCGTATCATTTTCTATTACAAAGAAGGACATCACCCAATAGTAATTCCATTCTGAGTTTTATTGTTATGCGACATTTATTTCCAAAGCTATTCGTTATCATATTTTTCAATTATATGGGCGGTGCCACAGCCCCTTGTCCAGTGCATGCTCGATTTTGTTAGTCGAAGAACGCGACTAAATAGTATGCTCTTACCAAGTTTCATTGATGTGTGATTTATAGCTTGAAAATTAATGCCGAAAATTTGGTCTGCTGAAAAAGTGCCACGCCCCACGTCCAACGCCCATAAAATTTTACCTGTGGAACGGCACTTGTAAATTGAGGTTGAACAACGAATTCCGATGCTATGCGATCTATAATTTCAAAGCTATTCGCTATCGTAGATTTGGGTTGTATGGGAGATGCCACGCCCACTTGTCCATTGTTCCATGCATTTTTCCAAAACCTTCGCGTAACAATTACGAACAAACTCACAGAAGAAAGTATCCAATTTGGTCCAGTCGTTTTCAAGTTTTAAGCATCCGAACAAACCACGATTCATTTTTATATATTAAGAAGATTCTTGAAATTCCTGAAGATTTTGCAAACTTCTCATTATCGAGATTATTGTATTAGCCTTAGTTAATAGAAATTTGAACTTTTTAAACTTATTAAATCTCGTTGATTATTTCACGTGTCAAAACTTGTTTTTATATATTTTCACAATATTACTTGTTTTATTATATAAATAAAAATAAATTAGCCATTTTTGCGCTTGAAAGGGCTTTGACCGAGCTTCTTATGATCAGATTGTGTTCTACGTGTTATTTCATATTTGTACACAAATGATCGAGAGCGGGACCAACTGGTTTTATGTCGACTTTGAAACGCGAATGTGCATTTTCTCAAGAAGCTTTACATGGCATTATTTACTCTCTTCGGTTTGACATTGTTGCAGAGAGGTGACAACCGATTAGAAAAATTAATTTCAATTGAAAAAATTGTTTATGTTTTTTCATTTAGAGTTCGAACCTAAAACTAGAATTGACTGAGGTAAAGGCATACTACTTTTTTTACTTCAGATTCAAATTCACATGTTTATACGGCTTTCCAACACGCTTAAAACAAGCGTACACATGTTTCACTTGATTGTCTCTTCCTTCCCACTAATCCATGAATCCATTGTGAATCAAGCTAGACTTGACTAAATGGACTCAACACATGAAATTCCTGGTACAAAAAGTAGAAAATTTTCATAATAAAAATTAAATTAAACAATATTTCTGATATAAAATCAATAAAATAATTCATTACATTACATATTGTACTGGTGTACTTTTACAAATACCATATACGAATTTTTCAATAAATATACGGGGCATTTTACGTGTAGCGGACAAACAAAAAATTGGGTCCAACTCACGTTTTAGAAACCGAAATTCAGGGTTCGTAAAAACACCGTGTACTTAGTTAAAAAAAAAAATAATTAGAACTCATAAAAACTGAATTGTCAATTATAAAAATCGAATCGAATGACTTATTATTCTGTTCAGAAATTAGTTTACAAATTTCATAACATCATAAAATATTATGATGATCTTGAGAGAAATTGGATGAATTTTTCAGTTGTGTATGGCTTACTGTCGTGTGGCTTAAAGGAGGAAATTCTAAAATAAAATATATTAAAGTGCGTTTTGATCGAGAAAACCGAAATTGAAATAAATTCATAAAGAACTTTTATCATAACACGTTCTAAAGTTACTTGTCAAAAGCACAAATTACCATACTTAACAAAGCTTTTTTTTAAAAAAAAAATAATGTACTTTGATCGTAGTCGACTCAATGGAGTCGTCTTAAATTATTTATCTATTTTTTTTTTATTTTTTATTGAAACTAAGGACTGGTCGGCCTCAGTAATTGTAGTGTAGTTCTTTTCGTTAAATAATATAGATATTTTTATATTGATATTGATATAGATCTTTTGCTATAATTTAGTTAAACTAGTATCTCATTATTTAAAGGTTTTAAAATTTTATTTAAGCTAAGGATACATAGCGCATGTATTAGCTTTATTTAAAAATAGTATTTCTGACTTAGTTCTAGGGAATATTACTCTATACTTAGGTTTGTATTATTCTATTGGTTCGGTTGGAACTATCTTACTTCAAAAGTATTATGAGGTATTTACACTCCGAATTCGGTTTTGAAAATTTCTGAGCTTATTCTACAAGTATTTAACTATGTAATTATTTAAATAAATAAATAAATAAACTGGCCATTTCAGCCCTTGAAAGGACTTTGACCGAACTTCTTATGATCAAATTGTGTTGTGCGTGTTATAAAATGTTTGAGCACAATTGATCGAGAACAGGACCTACTAGTTTTATGCCGACTCCGAACGGCTAATGTGCATATTCTCAAGAAGCTTTACATGGCAGTATTTACTCTCTGAGGTTTGTTATTGTCTGCAGAGAGGTGACGGCCTCTTTAAAAAACTTTCTGTTTTAGATGGAATTGAACCAGGGTTCTCTGCCGCATGTGTCTACCCACTGCGCCATGGCCGCCACAACTAATTATTTAAGGAAAAATAACAATTGTCAAATTAGTTTTATTTCCAAACTTAAAATGCGAAACTCCTTGTAGAGTTGTGGAAACTTGAAAGAAATTCTCCCGATGTAATAATCGCTTGTGGAACTCTAGGTCTCAAAAAAGAAGCCATAGAAAATTAGGAATAGAAATAGGATTGGAGTTAGAATAATTGAAAAGACTAGCGTTTGGTTTTTTCTGTCTTACCTCGACAGTGGTTTATTTAAAAGAGAACTTAAAGTATATTTAAAATGGTAGGAAAAGGCCTAATCATGTCTTCAAAAATAGAAAATGGCGCATATTCGAAAATGCAAGATGCACCATCTGTGACTGAAGTTCATCGTAGCAATAATGATTTATGTTAAGACATAAAAAGGTTTTCTACATATACACTCCTAAAAAGGTAGTTTTGCTTATTACTTATATAGGAAAAAATCCATATAATTTAACAATAGAACTGTTTTTAAATTTAAACAATTAACTTTATTTATGAAAGATAATTTTAAAAAGATAAAGAACACGTGATATGCGTGCGCTTTTTAGCTGATGCAAGAACTCTCTGGTTTTCGGTATCTACTTTTTTGTTTGCGTATGCAGCTGTGAAATGAAAAGAACACGAAGTTTTGAAGTTTTGTAGTTTCGTAACGATGAAATTTAAATTTTGAAAAAGAGTTGCCACACTTATATAATGCTCACCCATTCGAGAATTTAAGTTTTTCCTGAGCTTTTTATAATTTTTATTTCCACTTATTGTTTAATCATGTATTATCGCTCTTCCTGAGAGATAAGTTTCGAATATTACTACCTTTTACTTGGAAAGTACGAGCACAGACCTATTTTGATTTTGAAATCATTTCTTTATTTCTCTTTATTTCTATCTCGCCGCTAGAGGAATTGTACACTGAAACTTAAAAATTTTTCAATAAACTCCTATTTTGTTTTAGATTTGAACCCAGAATATTAGGTGTTAACGGATTCAGCCAACTCTGCCTAGGTTCAAAATTGGATTAAAGATTAGTGGGTAAAGAAGGAGCGTGGAGGGCAGAGATGAGTAGCAGGTTATTATTATAGAATATTCTTTTATTCGAGTCTGGCTTCAATAATTACAAGACCAGTAATATTTGAAAGTTGAGTGGAAACATTTTTAATTGCAACTTTCATGTAGTGACTGCTCAAATTTTGCGCTATATGAGTGTAGTGCTGATTTAGTCACTACCACTCAATTTAGTTGTAATGCATTAACACTAAATTTAGTTTTAAAAATAACATTATCACTAAAGTCTCTAATGATAGTGAAGAGATGTTTCACTATCACTAAGCTGGCAAAAAAATTAGTGAAAATATGATTTCTTTCAATATATTTAGTGCTAGTAAAATGCTTAGTGCACTCACCATTTAGTGCAAAACCCCCAACTCTGGTGAAGGGCAGCCGGGAAGAATCTGAGGACAGTGTTATGCTGCAGTCAAATGTAGTTGTAAGTTAATCCCATCCACAAACTACAACTTTGTGAATCGTAAATATTGATAAGTTTTCAATATCGGTAAAATCGGTAAAATCGGATATAAGCAAAGATATGCGGATTATTTTTTTAGCATTGCACCAAGGATTTCAGGTGTAATACCTTTTCAGTCAAGTCTGCCTTGGCTCGAAATGGGGTGATATATTTGTGGGAGGTAAGGGACAATCAAGTGAAACAGTTTGGGATGTTCTAAGCATGGTGGAAAGCCGTAGAAACATGTGAATTTGAGTCTGAGGCAAGTGTAATGTCAATTCAAGTTATTACTCAGTCAATTCAAGTTATAAGGCAATCTCATCCACAAAATTCCCTACCACCAACTCTACGACTTCAAGTCGTAATATTGATGAGTTTTTCAATTTCAGTTGATTAGAAATGAGGATAGAAAATTGCAAATGCGAAAGGTTAAAGCGTAGAACCATTGCCTGGCCGGAATTCGAACCCAGGACCTCTGTGGTAGCAGTCGAGCACGCTATCTACTCGGCCACCGAGATATGCGGATAGATTAAAGCGTAGAACCAGGGCCTGATCGGGCTTGACTTCCACCCCAGGGGTCCTGGGCGAGCTATATATTCGACTAACATGGCTGTCAAATTTACCAAGGTCACCAATTTTATCCCTCTTTCAATACCTCAGACGCCTTGAATATACCTTGTTTCAATAATATTAAATCTTTTAAAATACTTTGTCATATATCGGGAACGATTCAATTTTTTTCCGATAACCTTCAGACAAACTATAACATTATGTCGGTACTCTCAGAACTGTAGTAAAAGTTTTAGTATCCTTTTTCTTTTGGAGTCAAAAGGCATTACTCAGTTGGTTAATCTTTTGATATTAAAATTCTGAGAAATTACTGACATGACTTATATGTACTTGACTTCTATGATTAACATATACTGCCCATTTCTAGAAAGACTCTCAAGAATCTTTCTGTAAAATATTCCACTAAATCATAGTTATAAATACTCGTAACGAAACATACTTATACTACCAACTATTTTAATCAAAATTGTTATTACATCATTAGTTGAAAAATATGTTTTGTATGATCTGTGTAAAATGGTCTGCTCCTAAAGTCAGAATTTTTAATTGTAACACACTCTTGCACAAAATGAAATAATATGCATGAAGAATTTGGTCTTTGTATTTTAAAAAGAACACAAAGCTGTAAGTTTTAATTTGTTAGTCATGTTGTTTTTGGAGAACCTAACAATCTGTTGACCATTGTGATAAATTTTGTTTATTTTTATAAGAAATTTTTAATCAAAATTTATCGAGATAAACTGCAAAACATATGAGGCGATATATTTGCCCGGTTAGAGAATGCATTGTTTTCTGCCACGTTTATTCTATTTTTTGATGTTTCTAAATTAAAGACTTTGGCTGGCAGCAGCACGAGTACAAAATTATTTAGATTTGAAAGAACAAATTGAAGAAAGGAAAAAAAACTCAAAATATTCAATAGTTAGAAGAGACACACAATCGTACCTACAGACACGGCAAAGTAAATGCATGTTGAGTTGAGTAAATGTTTTGTTGTTTTGATTTAGCTGCAAAGACATGAAGGAATTTTCTACTTTTTCATAGAATGCAACAGAAACCTCGATAAGACGACAACAACAACAACTACAACGATAAAAGATCAACAACAAAAATAAATAAATAACAAAATAGAAAATCTATACAACTAGCATCGCATTGCAACAATAAACATCAACAACAACAACAACAACAACAACAACAACAACAACAACAACAACAACAACAACAACAACAACAACAATAGACAACGCGCCATAGCTGCTAAAATCAGCAACATTATCTGCAGTCGCAGCGGCAACTTCCCTCCGTCAGCATGAACTGTTTAGTGGTTTCATTTTTTTTCAGTTTCTTTCTATTATTTTATTTGCTGTTCATCATGTTTTACTACCACTACAAAGAGTTCATTTAGGCCAAATTTGTTGCTGCTGTACGTTTTTTTCTATGCAAAATTAAAAACAAAAAATAAACAAAAATAAAGCAGTAGAGCAACAAAAAATAGAATCAACAACGCAAGCAGCCACCCACCCAATAGTGCGCGATCACCAAGCACAACAGAGCAAATCATTTTGACCATTGAGTTCGTTTGGTCTTGCAATATAATAGAACAATAACATCTTTAAATTTAGCCAAGACCCCAAGCATTATTTTAGCCAACAACCTCAGAGCACGCATCAACGACACACTCACACACACATAAGTTGCCATCGCATTGGCACTCACGTTCACTAACACATATGCAGCATTGGGGTAAACATTTCAGTTCAGCGTAATTTTTTGTTGTTTTACTAACGTACGGAAGAATATCTCAAGGTATTTTTAATGTATTGTTTAAATATCTATATGTTTTAATATATGTATGTATGTATTTCTTCCGAAGCGATAAGAAAACAATTGAAATCAATTTAAAAACATTTCTCAATCGAGATATTCGGGGAATTTATAACGAAAAATATTCAACGAAACATTGGCGAAACATAAGAAAATTTCTCTTCTAGAACACTTTGCATGCGCTTCGTTACATACATTAAAATAAGTCATCACTAAAGAAATTCCGTGACAGATTTAAATCCACTCATTTTTTAAAGAAGATTTCTATCTTTTCTATGCGCTATGCGCGTTTTAGATGTGTTAACTATGGCTGCCAAGGATACGTATACTACAGTTACAATTACAACAACGAGTATTTGGTTAAAGGATGAACGAGCGTTCGCGTCAACGGAAGTTACGAATTTCGCGTTTAAGTGAAACTTCAGAGCAGAGTGATAAACATAGACAATAGATAGAAGTATTTAGTAGTGATTACATACATAGATATATGTGTGTACGAGTTTTGTATATATTAACCTATATACACTTATACATAAATACATATAAGTAGTTTAATCCTTGCACCTTTAGACCTGGAATCGACTAAAGTTGCGCCTAGAAATTTTGAATCGATAAATCAATCGAAGTAAACCGAACGTTTAAGTGTTAAGCGCTTCAGAGAGAGTCTAACAATTTTTAAAAAAATAAATATAAATTTGATTAATCAGCAGCTAAAAGAAATCGCCGCGAAATAAAGAAAATAAAATTAAACTTAAAGAGAAACGAAAACGAATAAAAGGAAGCGAGAATCAAGATCAAGAAGAGCACGAAACCAAAAAGCAGAAAAAACACCTGTTAAAATATTTTAGATTTGATAAAATATCTAAACACACATTCACACACACACACATTCAAATAAACACACACGTACGCCTTCACATCTGATCGAGCTGTTTTGAAATAAATATTCCAATACACCAAATGCCACTCCAGCACGTAATCTTGGATTGCAATTCGTTCAGTTGAGTTAAGAACCGAAATCATCCTGTATCATCTAAAGAACTCCTAATTAGTTAAGTATAAATATATTTAAAAAAACAAATATATTGCAATGCAACAACAACAAGCTGAGCAGCAGCAACAGCCACAACAACAAGCACAGCTACAAGCTCCAACACAACAACAGCAGAATGGCATCAATGCTGCGACCAGTTCAGCTCCAACCTCTTACGGCACATCCGGCAAGCGACCACAAATTAGCGGTGGCCGTTTTGATTTTGAAGATGGTGGCACTTATTGTGGTGGTTGGGATGAAGGCAAAGCACATGGGCATGGTGTGTGTACGGGACCAAAGCATCAGGGTGCCTATGCAGGAGCTTGGAATTACGGCTTCGAAGTTTCGGGCGCATACATCTGGCCAAGGTAAGCAAAGTGATTTGGTTTATTAGCTTCTTTTTAAAATTAACTCCATTAACCTTATTATGAGGAACATAAATTACAATATCAATTAGTAGGTTAGAGTTTTAAGGTCAATTGGAGTGTTCGAAGGTATTCGAAAATTATTCTAAACTATAGTTCGAAGTAATGAAGATCTGTGTTTTGTCTTAAGGAAAACTCCGACAACTATTATAGTTATATAACTATTGTAGTTATTATATAAAATGGAGAAGATGAAAACAATGAACTAAAGCTATATTTCCAGAAAGGATTCAAATTTTGTAAATGCTACAAACTACATACATGCAAGTAATTTTATTTTTTCGAAAAGAAAAACTGCAAATTTTCAAAAATAGGATCCACCTAGGATTCACTAAAAATCCAAAAGTGAATAAAGAGCATTTCGGCTTGAACTTCTTCATAGGAAAGTAGTTTTACGTACTTCATACTAATAATGAAAAAACAAGTATTTGCACTTTTGCACGTGTTTGAACAAATTTTGGAAGTTTTCACTTTTTCCAATTCGATTAAAGGTAACTCCAAAAGAAACGCTTTGAATGCTAAATTAGCTTCTTCAAGTGTCGAAAATCGTTGACCACGTAATTTTTTTTTTAATTTCTTGGAATAAAAAAAAAGTCATTGGGTGCCAAATGTACGGCGGATGACCTATCAATTCAATTTTTTGGCTGATCAAAAAGGTCCTTGTTTGAGCAGATATGTATGTGAGAGTTCGCATTGTCATGATGACGAATTCGCCTCTTTTCCGCTTTAATGGGGGACTATATATACATATATCCAGAGGCCGAAAAAAAGGTCATGTTTGTGAATTTTTTTAAGGAAACCTAAGAGATATTTTTAAATAAGGGTTTTTATACCTTAAAATATACACATTCAAAAGTATGTGTAGTTTTTTTTTTTTTTAATTTAATATTAAGGTAGATACAGCATTTTTTATAGAGCGCTGTGAAAAAAAGGTGAAATGCGGTGACCAAGATTGCTCCTACTAAATTCATCTGAAACAAAAAAATGAAAAATATTATTAAACTATATACTTAAAACTCGTACTTGTCATAGCCGATTTTGAAAATTTGATTTTTCACAAAATGGCGGACTTCCGAACGTAAATTAACGTCGTCATTATTTCACCTATAACCAAGATATGAACGAAGCTACGAAAAAAGAAATCCTATGACAAGTACGAGATTATTATGAATAAAATAAGCCTGCAAAAAAATCAAAACGATCGGTTCACTGAGTTTCAAGAAATCTTGTTCACCGACTTTGAAAACATGGTTTCGAGAAAAACGCGTTTGAAAATAAGAGCCAGCACTTCGCGCTCTCGAAGGCGGTTCACTCACTAGGCCATAACTTTGTTATTGTTTGAGATATCGACTTGATCACATATTCTTGAGTCTTGAAGCTTTAAGAAATTTAAGAAAAAAGTTTTGGGTATATAACCCCCCCTTAATGACTTTTGGCACTGTTAAAAACTGATATAACGAATGCGGTCGTGGCCGTCGTTCGCTACAGGACGAATTCCGTGAAGGGTGCCCAAAATAGGTTATTGTGCTAGAAAACATCGATGCTTTATGCACTGGTAAAGCAAGATCGTCATGTGACATACCGTAAGATGGAGGCATCTTTGGATATGAACATGCACATCGAAGTATATGGTTGCCTATTTCTTCGGCAACCAATATTAATACGCAAATGATACGATTGAGTACCCTGAGACAGTTCATAAGCCGCACATGGCAATGAATAGCAAATATAAAAAGGGGGCAAAGTATAGCTCGCAGGTTCAATGAACTCCTTGCATGAAAACCTTTGATTCTATGACCAAAATGATACGCTTGGACTGTATATGGTACCAGGTGATTCTTTTGAACTATTTTGGGTTTTTTGGCCTTTTTGGACCAAAATCGAGGACAGATTTGACAGATTGATTATACTGGAATTTAGTATGGACCTAAACTATTATATACAAGAGACAAGATAGCCTTTATAAGTTCCAATAATTTAAATAAGTTCGCAAATTTATCAATATGTTATCCCGTAGAAATCTTTTGGCCATAGAATGATCGATATTTTTTATAAAAGTCAAATGAAACTCCATTAAACTTCCAATAATCACATACGAGCTAAATTATTCTCTACTCACCTTGCTTTTATATTTGCTTTTTATTGATAGTGCTCTCGAATTGTCTCATCAAAAGTCTCATCTGCGCTCTTCTTCATGAGCGTATATGTTTTGGTTGAAACACAGAATGAGATCTCATACCTCAAAGTCTCACCAAAGGTACGCATTCATGGATGAGCGCGATAAAATTTTGAATAGGTACGCGTCCGCAAGAACGTACGATTATTTATGGAACTTATGAACTTTGTGGAACTATGCAGTCCAACTATACAAAGAAAAATGTGATAAATTCAATCAATTGGTTTTCCTTAATGTGTTATTTGTCTTAAATGACATAACCAAATATGATCGCGGTCCTTAAAACAACCATGATACAATAGGAAGGCAGGATAAGGAAAACCAACTATCGAAAACACCTATCGTTAATACCAACTCTTCTTATTTTTTTTTTATTTGTTTTTTTCTATTGTATACCAGAAGAACATTACGAGCTTACAGATTCTGAACTTTACACACATAGATTAAACTACAGTTCTATTTAGTTCAATTTCCAATTCCGAAATTCCACATCTGTACACATATAAAGGGCAAATATGGTATATTGATTCGATGATACAGTCGTGGCTGAACGCACTAGAGTTCTCGAACCGTTCAATGCTTTTCAATCGGGTGATCCCGAGAGTAACTCCCATCTAAGGTAGAAATTATCCTATTATTAATTTCAGGGCAACGAAAGCGTTGTCAGAGAGTAAATAATACCATATATGAGCCGAAATAGAATCAAAGCTATTATCAACCGATGATTCTCTCATCGCTGAGAACACGCATAGTAAAGCGATTAGCGATTGTCGAAGCATTCAGCGTTGTTTTCCTTTCGGACATACTACAATTGTCGTTTGAGGCTTAACATAAAGAGAAGTTAGAAATGTCAGAAGATTATAAAATTTAAGAATATAACACGTATTAGCAATAAAAGTGCAACACTAATTCTTTTTGACAGCACTCAAAATGAGAAAAAAAAAATAGAATAGATTCAAAGTCGGAGAATGTTCGTTGCGATTGGAGATCGACGATTTTATTTTAGACGCCGTTGTACAAAAAGTATTTCGACTCGAAAGTTTCTTTAGGAATAGTTTCTAGGCAGAAATAGTACTCATTTGTAAACAAACATTAAGAACACGACTCAGAATTGAGCGTTCGAAATTAGGCCAGAGTCCTTTCAGGGTTGAAATGTTCAGTTTGAGTTAAGTGTGAGTAAAACTGTTAAGGGGGCATATAGGTTACAAATTAAAAAAAAAATTGTTTTTTGGGAATTTTTTTTCATATTCAAATTTTGCACATATATTTATTAACATATAAAAAATACATAAAATTTTTTTCAGAATTTTTGAAACGACGTTATTTGATTTATTTAAAAAAATGCCAAAAAATTGACGGTGTGCAAAATATCACCAGTCTGGAACATCTGAGGAAAAAATTAAAAAAACCAAATTAATCCTTGTTTAAGTGGCTATCGCCTGAACTAGGATAATTTTTTTCCGCCGAAAAAAAAAAACAAAATGGCGACCGATTTTGTAACCTCAAAAAACGATTTTTTTTTTTCAAATAAGTTTGTAACCTATATGCCCCCTTAAATCAGGTTTAGAACTGGTCAAAATTACTCTTAAATAACATTGTGACGGGTTCTTTGATTGGAATAATGTGTTAAAAAAATTTCGCATTTATTGCACGTTTACTCCAATCACATGTAGAATGAATAACTTATGACAATGGTATTGACTGATGGAATTCAATGAATCTTCATTTATATAGCAAAAATTTAAACAAAAACCCAAACAAAAAAAAAAAATAAAACAGTTCGTACAAAAAAATGTTTGTCCATTGATCCATACAGAATTAATTGAACGATTGAAACGTTGAACTTAACGAATCAATGATGAATAAAATAAACAAACAAAAATATAATTAATTGAAAAGCTTAATTGAAGGATAAGTAAATTATTCAGCTTTGTGAAAAATTCCAATAAATAAATTCATTATCGGAAGCAGTTAATCGAGTAAAAATAAAATCGATACAGCAAAAATTTTAATAACAGCCATTCGGATGTTATAAAGGTCAAGAAAATTCCAATCTCATTTTTTAAATTTAAATTAATGCTTTTTATATGTGCCGTTGTCCATATAAAAGCTGTACACATATCTAAAAAAAAAAGTGTACACATATCTACACGGAGAGAAATAATTAGGCAATTCACAAGATGTTCTAAAGTTGTATGTTGCAAGCAAAAGTTGTATAAAAATACAACCCTTGTGAACACAATCGTGAAGTTGTATGTCATATTATTTATAATTATACAATATTTACCATTTTTTCGCCACTTTCCTGCATTTTTAAATGTAATTCTTGATTTTAGCCGAACGAATATAAAAATAGAAGGAATAAAAATATAAACAAAATCAGCTGATCGAATAGCACACCCTTTAAACATACATCGCAGTGTTATGTGTCTTATCGCAATTGTGCATGGGAAACAACAACAGTGTTGACAGGACAGTTGTACAAAAATACAACAATAAGACGATACGATACCTTGTGAATTGCCTAAGTATTCTTATATTACGGGTGTTTCATGTGAAGCGGACAACGAAAAAAAAAGTAAGTTCATATTGGGCATATTCGTGTAAACATAATATTTTTTTTGATTTGAGGTTTAGTTGTTAAAATATGGGATTCTATAGTGATCACCAGATTGACGGAAGGGTTTTTTTGAAATTTTATTTTCATATTGAAGATAATTATTATAAAATAAAGAATGTATTTTTTTTTATAGGAAATTTACTGCTATTTTTGATTTTTTAATCATTTTTAATTTTTATTTTTTTTTTCCAGTTTTAAACCGAAAGTATTTCAAATATTTTTTTAACAACTTCAACCATTTTAATTTCAATTTTTTTTTTTTAACGGTACAATAAAGTTTAACATTATAAATTTTACCATCAAAATTTCAGAATGGGATCCAAATTAGTTTAAGAGATAAATCAATTAGAGTACGTACATGTCGCTCTGAGCGTGATACCTGTCGCTTCTTAAATCCTATTGGTGATATAAAAACTTATTAAAACGTTGGTTATATTTAAATAATATTAATTATGTATTATTGTCTTGACTATTTGTCTCATTATACGGTTATTTTTATACCTGTACCCGTTTTTATTTTTATTTTACAAAATTCGATATTTTATTTTATTGTAAATATTGAAAATAAGTCTATGCATCAATATAATTACAAACTAGTTAAAATATAAGGCCTTATACATAAAAATAAAGTAATTCACAAGATGGAATTTAAAATGGATTTCATTTGATTCTTAGAGATAGAAAAATCTAAATTATAATTTGAATTTAAGAAATTAAACAATTGCAAAGCACGATTTATTGGAGCATTTACTGCATAATTCGCTCGATACATTTCCAAATAAAAAGGATAATTATTTCTGAGCGCTCTCTATACACCGTCTATATTAAAAGAGCGCAAGGCAAACCTTGTGAAAGATTTCTGAATTTTTTCAAGCCGTAATTTATGTGCCTCATAAAATGGATTCCAAATAATAGCTGCATATTCCAGTCTAGATCGAACAAGAGAAATAAACAAAACTTTCAGAGTGTATGGGTCCAAAAAGCATGCACTATTACGACGAATAAACGCAAGCTTGGTATAGGCTTTACGAATAATGTAGTCAAGATGAGCAGTAAAAGTAAATTTGCGATCAAAAACCACACCTAAATCTTTGAATTGAGGAACAGATGCCAATACAGTGTTGGCAATATGATAAACGGACGGACGGACAGTATCAGATTTAGAAAAAGTCATGGAAACACATTTATTTATATTTAAAAATAAACCGTTTTTTCAGCACCAAAACTGTAGCTTATCGATTACCTTCTGTAAGAGTACAGTATCAAACGCTTTGGAAAAATCCGTATAAATCACATAAACCGGATATCCTTGGCTAAATGCTGAGATACAGTATTCTGAAAACAAAACTAGATTTGACAGAGTAGAACGACCAGGTATAAAGCCGTGTTGACAAGGAGAGATAATATTCTTTATTGTAAATAGCAACTTTTATTTAATTATTGACTCAAACAATTTGAATATAGTTGTGAACTTCGAAATTGGTCTATAATTTTCTATATTGTTTTTACAGCCAGCCTTATGAATTGGAGTAATAAATGACAACTTAATAAATGACAATAAAAGTTCCCGAAGATAGAGAAAGATTTAAGCTGATATCTAAAAAATAAAGATTAAGCTCGAAAATGAGCCAAATCGGATGAAAACCACGACTACCTCCCATACAAAGTGACTTTATCAAAATGGTAAAATCTTTTAAAACTCCACATAAATTGATATATGGACTTAAAATTTTCCATATCAACTTTGATATAAAACATGCACTTTGTGTATGAAATTCAAACAAATCGAGCCAACTTTATCAAGTACCCAGTATGACATGTACGTACTCTAATTGATTTATCTCTTAAACTGATTTAGATCCCATTCTTAAATTTTGATGATAAAATTATAAAACCGTTAAAAAAATTTAAATTAAAATGGTCGAAGTTGGTAAAAAAATATTTTAAATACTTACTTCCGATCTAAAACTGGAAAAAAAATTAAATTTTGGAAACTGATCAGAAAATCAAAAAGAGCAACCAGTAAATTTCCTTTAAAAAGAATTACATTCTTTATTTTATAATAATTATCTTCAATATGAAAATAAAATTTCAAAAAACCCTTTCGCCTATCAGATGAATTCTATAGAATCCCATATCTTAACAGCTAAACCCCAAATCAAAAAAATATTATGTGAACACGTTCATATCCCCTAGAAGTCAAATATGCCCAATATGAACGAATTTCAGAACCTTACATTTTTTCGTTGTCCGCTTCACATGAAATGCCCCATTAGCAAATATTTTGCTTGATCTAAGAAAATTTAAAATGAAGCCTCATTTGCTCAAATGAACTAAAATTAAGAAAAATTAACTTTAATGAGCATTTATTTGTAAAATTAGGTTAAATAAGTGATTGCTTAAAACAAGAAAAAAAAATTGATTCTAGAACCTGGAACAATACTTGAATCAAGAAAATATTTTCTTAATTCAAGCAATCGGAGAGAATTATTTTTGTTTTCGGCAATTTTTTTACTTGAATCAGGCAAATTTTTCTCACTTCAACTTATATTGGCATGCTTATAATTCACAACAGGTTTACATGAAAACATGTTTAAGATGGTGCGGATTGACATACTATGGTATGGTACGCAGTGTCTTATCTGTTACTTTAATTGGACTTACATGTTTTCTTGGAAAAATTTGCTTGATTGAAGTTACAATTTGCTGAAAGCTAGAACAATTTGCTTGGTTTGAGAAATTAATTTTCCTTGAATTAAGAACAATTTGCTTGATTCAAGTAAAGAAAACTAGAATGTTTTGCTTGATTTTAGAATCAAGAAAATTAGAAACTTAATTTTATTATTAGTGTAAACTGATAGCCTAGTTGCTTTATTCTAGCATAGAAAGCTTAATTTTTTTCTCTCCGTCTATAAATCTGGGTATGCAAGGTAAACAGTTCTTGTTTAAATAAAATTTCACAAAAAATTATTATTTAAGTCCTGGAAGACCGACTTATTTCTGAAGAATGCAGTCAATCTTAACAGTTTTTTCTTAAGATATCAACATTTTATGAATGTTTTCTATGGTTTTTAATTTTACCTTAATTGTTGCTATAACCATAATAAAAAAAAATAAAAAATACACACTTCAAAATTATGGCCAAATGTTAACGACAACATCAATGGAATGTTTAAACAATAGTTTTTTGTTTTTTTTTTTTTTTTTTGCAAATAATAATTTTAATTTTTCTACAGCGGTTCGCACTATGAAGGCCAGTGGCAAAATGGTAGACGCCATGGACTTGGCATGGAGCAAATAGGCCGCCAAATATATCGTGGTGAATGGTCCAAAGACGGACACAAAGGACGCTACGGAGTACGCGAGAGCACAGTTTCAACCGCAAAATATGAGGGCACATGGAATCTTGGCTATCAAGATGGCTACGGATGCGAAACATACGCAGATGGCGGTAAGTTATGGGAAACACGTGCAACAAATATTCGAAATCGAATTAAGAATGAATGGAAAATTTGTCGACTGTGGTTGTGAGTCGGAGTGTGCGGTTGTGTGTGTGTCGTTCTAAGCAATTAGCATTCATTTATTTATTTGAAAATAAATATTTTAGTTTTTATTCTAGTTTTTGTTATTTCTTTTGTGAGTAGGTCTGACCGAAAATTTATGAATGTATTTTATACATGTATATTTGTACCAGTTCTTCTACGTGTTTGTAATATTGTTGTATGTTGTATGTATGCATGAGATCACTTTTTCTTTTTGGCTCATTTTCAAAAAATCAAAACAATATCTTTTTGCACAGAAATACACTGTCTTTATATGTATTTATTTGTTATAGTTTTGACTTAAACCGGTATATTTTTTCAAAAACTGACGTAATAGTATTTTTCATCTCGTGTTATGGTGACAAAGATTATAATTCAAACATCTTTATGAAATTATGCTTAAATTTAAGAACTATTTTTATTGGTTTGAACTTAATTTCAATTAATTTTTTGTTTTTCCTGTTGTACCGCTTCTTAATTTCATCTAAATGTCCTTGTTATGGAGATATTTTAAATTAAAGTAATGATTTTCTAAGAAAATGCTCAGAGCAATTGTTGAATCTACTCCATAATGTTGAATTCTAGCCATTCTGAAACTTTATTTTTCCCATATGAGGTATTAATTGTCCTTAACGATATGTCGCAGTAATTTGCATGAATTAACTTGATGTCGTTTATATGCATCACAACAATAAATTAATGCCAACAAACATATTATATACACATAGATTATTACCCTGACTAAACTTTAATAAAACGTTTGTTCCTTAAGACCTTTTGTATTCAAATAAGTCTGCTGTTTATTGATTTTTACCTGCACTGTAGGACAAAGGATGTAGTCTGTCGTTGCGGTCTTTTTGTTGTGAGTGTGTGTACGTTTGTATCAACACTAGGGACGATATGTTTTGATTCGAACTACTTTCGCATGTATTTTTAATTCGCTGTCTTTAAATGCAGGTACGTATCAAGGACAATGGCAGGAGGGCAAACGTCATGGCTATGGCATGCGTACCTCAGCTCCTTTCGGCTTGGCTTCTCATCATCGCCGCAAGAATGTACATGCCTCCATGAGCTCCCTGCGCAGCAATGAAAACGCAGACCCCGAAAAAAAAGCGCGTACCGAAGAGATACGTGGAGGTTTCGTGCTGACAGCAAAGTCGGATAAGTTGCCCGTGCGGCGAAACAGTTTGACGGAAAAATCAAAGAAGGGGTTTCTGTCCGTAAGTCTACATAAACTATTAAAGTTGTGGTTAAGGAACAAAATCTAATGGGACTATTTTTCAGGGTCTTAAAATGCGTAAGCAGCGTAGCACTGGCGATCTTGAGAAACGTGGCACCATGGCGTCTGGCAGTATACGTTCAACCATGTCGACGGCCTCTTGGCTGAGCACAGGTTCGGAGCAGTCAAATCTTACAACCAGGTTTGTGTTAACAATAATATTAGCTTGAGAAGAAAATTAATCCATTTGTGTCGCATGTTTCCAGGTCCGTCCACACAGAATCCAATGCTAGTTTCAACCTAGAAGATGAACAACTAGATCCGAGCGTTGTTGAGACTTACATGGGCGAGTGGAAGAAGGACAAGCGCTGTGGCTATGGTGTTGCGGAGCGCAGCGATGGACTTAAGTGAGTAACTCAAGCTCAAAGTTCAACCTCTATCCTTTGGTCTCCTTTTAATCTTCTTTTCCGTTTAGGTATGAAGGCGAGTGGTACAACAACAAGAAGCATGGCTACGGCGTAACCACATTTCGCGATGGCAACGTCGAGGAGGGAAAGTATAAAAATAACATTCTGATCACAAGCCAAAAGAAAAAGCATTTGTTCCTTGCACGTTCACGAAAGTTCCGTGAACGTATCACAGCATCTGTGAACTCAGCACAGAGAGCTCTTAAGATGGCACTACAGCGTTCAGATATTGCCATTTCGCGCACTGGCACCGCTACGGCTAAAGCACAAAATGCAGACGTTGCTGCAGAACAGGCGCGCATTGATTGTGAGATGGCCGTGCAAATGGCACGAGAATTTGCACCAGACTTTAAGCCATCTGTTTTGGAACGTTTTGAGAAGTTGCGCTATCGTGAACGATTTAAAGCTCCTACAGTTCCGAATCACATTGCTCCGGGTGCGGGAACGAGTGCCAGCCCGGCAACTGCCCAAAGCACTGCTGGCTTACGACAGCAACAGCAACAGCCGTCGGTCTTCCACCGTCGTCAATCTCAACCCTCTCAACCAGGTGCCGAATTCCCTGTTCCCAGCTCCATGTACTCGCAGCAACTGCCGGTTATGCCGCAAACGGATTTATCGTCTTTAGTGAGTCATGCACAGCCAGGACATAGTAGCATCAGCGCCATCAATCAGATGTACAATCAGCAACATCAACAACATTTACTACAACAGCAACAGCAACAGCAGCAACAACAACAGCAGCAACACTTGCCGCAGGCCCAACATCAGCAGCAGCTAAACAATCCTCAAATGAATCCCGCATATCAATACCAGCAACAGCAACCTCCTGGACCAACAGCAAACAGCATAGGAGTCGCTGGTGGAGTTTTTGGTAGTGGCATCGGTGGCGCACCAACAGCAGGAATAGCAAATAAAGCAAGTCAAAATTATGTCGGCAGCAACTTAAGCCCCACTGGAAGTCCCCAAATTAGTCAAGTTAGTCAAGCGCAGAAGGACAATGTTATGTTTAAAGACGCTGAGTCATCGCACACACTTAACAACATGCACATGCAACAACAACAGCAACAACAACAGCAGCAACAACAACATCAGTTACTACAGCAGCAGCAACAACATCAATTCCAGCATCAACAAAGCCAATATCAGCAACAACAACAACAACAGCAACAACAGCATCCACAACAGCAGCAACAATCATTAAGTCCCACGCAAACAAACAGTGCCAGTCAAATACGTCGACCCTCGCAACAAATTGCTGATGCCACACGAGCGGGAAAACCGCCGATGTTAGGTCAAATCAATCAACAATCGTCAATCGATCACTTTGATCACTACAAACGACCACCGAGTAGAGACTCATCGGTGGATCGTTACGCGCGCGCAGCAAGCCGCTTAAGCGGTGGTTTCGGTTCACGACAAGCATCGATGGATCGTGTTGGTGCTGCCGTAGCAACAGATGCAGCTGCCGAAACTCGGCCGAGAGCAGGTTCAGTATTTCGCAGTCCAACGCCTGCCCCACCAGTAACATCTACTCCACCCGCGACTGGCAACGGTTCCGTACCGTCTGGATCGGGACGACTGTCACGTGCCGGAACACCTCTACTGCAGAATCGTGGATCAAGTATAGCGGTAGAACCAATCTACTCATCTTCCAATCAACCGTTTGAGGATGTACTTTTGCGTCAGCGTAACTTGGGGCAGGATATCATTCCCTCTCCCTTACAGCCAAAACGCACTGAGAGTTTGTATTTGCCACCTAAACCAGCGACACCCGTTGCTGGCGGTGCAGGTGGAGGAGCAAACAAAAAGTTAAAGGTAAGTTTAACAGTAAAAGGCTTTATAAATTGCATAAGAATTTCGAAATTTACATTCATACTATTGATGGAGTACGGCTGAAAATAGTTCTTCAACTCAATTGGCACTTTCAATCGTTCGTCGGTTTTAGCCTTTGAATAGGGCATATAGAGATTTCCCATGATTAATTATTCCAACTGAAATGTGAGCGCTCTTTTGACCGTTGACCGTCATCGAATTTGGAATCGAATATTCACCGCTAGAGCGTCGTTCCCAATACGATCAATAATGCTACCACAGCTTGTTTTTTTCCAAAAGAATTTAGAAGGCTCTTTAAGTTCTTTCATCAGAATTGCGTAATGTTAAGGTTTGGGCTGCATATATTAAGATGAGCGACTTATAGAGCTTGAGTTTTGTGCGCCGAGAGAGCGCTTGCCTTTTTCTCAGCAGCCAACTTAATGTTCGGTGATTGGTGATAAACTTCGGTGATCTTCTCCAACATTATATTGAAAAATGGGCGGTAGATGTCCGTCCAGATTTTAATTGCCGTTCAGACTCAAGTTTAAGATTTTTAATCTCTTAGGGTAGATGGTGAATTTTCCAGGAATGGTTTTTGTTTATAACAAAGTCTGCTTGATATGTGATATGTGGATATTAAGAATTTTGTCAGACGGTAGATGGCGCAAATGGTTGTATGGCCTTTTTTGTAGAAAGCTTGAGACTTAAATAGGGTGTCGTCTTTTTTCTTGATCAGCTTAGGAGGTAGACCTAAAACACTCGCGGGTTTTTTTGTTTTAAGCTCACCAATAGGTATTAATCCTAATTAAGTTCAGCTAGACTATTTCGATGCTATTATTCCTGATTTGGGCTTTTTAGATATCGTCTTTATTAGGGAGTAGGCTAGACAAGTGTCCCTTAAATATCTGTTATTCTATTTTTCCGTTTTTGTTCTAAAAGTAAGAGGCGCCTGTCTTATAATCTTATATATTAATACGCAAACATCGAATGTTGTCGTACACTTTTTCAATATTTATTATAGAAAAAGTACAATGAAACGTATGTCATTCGAAAGGTACTGCACCATAGATGTGCCGAATTATATCAGATTTTAAATTGATGACCTTTGACCCGAAATATTAACGTTAAAAGTTTAAATTAATTTTAGTTAGGAATCTCAGAACTAGGAAGAGGTAGAATGAAGAATGAGGTATCGGATGAAAGGTCTGGCTGCACAATATGATTGAATATAAGATTGGTGACCTTTGACCTCAAATATGAGCGGAAAAAGAGCATTTATTAAATAAAAGCTAAATTGTAAGAGATGGAAAAACATGATATAAGAGAGAAATTTAGACATTCATAAGATGTGCAAAAAAAAAATTTAATATTTTTCACCATCGCTTACGGTTACCCTACAATAAGCACTTTTTCATGTGACAAGTGTCAATATATATTGTGATGGTGAAATTGCTTACAAATAGTAAATTTTGAAAAATTTCCGTTATTTTGACATCAAAATCATTGTGATATCTCGGAAGCTATAGATGTTTTCAGTACAAAGTGTTTTGTATGAAAATTTGTTGGTTGAGAAAAATAACGGTATACGAAAACTTTTTTGCATATATTTTCCACGAAAGGTATGTTAAAAAAATTTCCCGTCATTATGACATCAAAAGTATTGCGATATTTCGAAACCTGTAGATTTTTTCCATACAATGCATTTCTTAAAGCAATGTCATTGCCTCAGAATGAGAAAAAACAATTGATATTTCAAATTTAGATTTTGCATGTAAATATCTCACCCATTTTTCAATCGATTTTCCTTAAATTTTCTTTGTCTGAAAGTTTAATTAAATGACTTTGGAGAAATAAGAAAATATTTAACCGTTATCTTACCAATTCAATTTCTGATGTTGTTTTCAAAAAACTCTAAAATATTCAATTTTTGCTCAAAAATTAGATCAGACATTCTTTTTTTGTAATTTTATTTTTTTTTTTCTATTTTCTTCTCTCACACTCTTTCATATGACATATCATTTATTTGCAAAAATTGCTTCATTTTGATATATAATTTAATTAAGTGTTTCTATCATCGAAAATCATGAGCTACCCCCTATGATGTTTTTTTTGATGAAAATAACATTTTTCATAATGTTGTTTTTGTATTTTTTACATAGTTCTACAGCTTAAAAAATTATTTCTGTGAAAAAATTTTTCAAATATTTCAAACCACTCCAAAGTTATATACACAAATCTATGTTTTAAGCCATTTCCTTATCTACTTTATGTATTATACATATTATTATTATATATCTATATATAAATACTTAGGTGTACGCAGAACAGTTTATTTTCTCCCGTGTTTCTCTACCAATTTTGATAATTTTTTTTTAAATCAATAAGAGTAGGGAAAAGGTGTGCACCGAATATCTATGGTGGGCAATTTGACCTCAAATCAGACGTTCCATTCCACTGGTTACATTTGATGGGCGTTCAAATAGAGGCGAGGCACTTTTCATCAGCCCAAATTTTCGGTATAACTTGTGAACTATAAGATACAAATCAATGAAACTAGGTAAGAACTTCCTTCCTTGACAAAGGGGCGTGGAAACACTCATACAACTCAAAGTTGTTATATCAAATAGCTTTGGAAGCATTTCTACTAGAAAGTAGAATAAGGGAAGTAGGGTACTGTGACGGGCATTGGACATAGGGGTGTGGCTCCGCATATATAAGCCACATTTTTGATATCGAATAGCTTTGTAAGTAAAAATCACAGAACATGCAAAATCAGAATTGAGTTGCTGTTTTGTGATTTCCTGCTGGTGGTGCGTTTGGTGCTGTATGAGTTCAGTTAGGTTTGCATATGAGTGAAGAAAGAAAAAAATGTTTTCAATAAACATACAAAAAAAAAAATCTATTTTTAAATGGTCGAATCTCGACCAAAGGTGATACTAGTAATTTGAAATGTGGAAAATTTATGATAAGTGCGTTGATAAACAGTTCCATTAGAGAAACGGTTGAACTTCTTCAGAATGCATTTGAATGTATGAAAGACGTACTAAATCATTCGGATACCAAATAGACACATATACTAGAAGTTTTCTTAGTTAGTACCGCAACTTTGGATACTTTTTCACTTTCGACTCAAGCCATTCGATTGTCTTGTTTATACGTTTCTATTCAGGACAAATCAAAGACAAGTTCTGTGGGCCTTATCACATTCGTTATCCGTGTCGTATCAGCACCGTGAAACTGGAAGTTCAAACCCCAATCTAGGAAACCCACGAACCTACGAATTTATGTCAGCTTAAGGTCCCTTTTATTCATGCCGAATCAGCTAAAAATCACGCATCTCTCACCCACTTATGCGCTGATTGTCAACTCACACGCATTGATAAAGCTCAATCTCTTTGGTTGTCGCTGTCCTCTAGAAGTCTAAAAATAACTTTTGGGACTAAGAAAAAAATCTAGATTGTGTTGCGTGTCAACATTTTCAGAGCTTCCTCGAAAAGAGAATAATTGCACGTAGTGTTCACAAGTGTCTTTCGTTTTGGGCACTTGATTTTTTTTTTCTTTTTTTTTTTTTTTATTTAAGAGATTTGACAGGCTGATTTCCGCTGGGTGGTTCTCTTTTATCAAAACTACAAAAAACTTTTTTTGCTTTTTGTAAGCACCAAATATTGTCAGCTTGAATGAGTTCAAGAAGACTCCCAGCAGCTATTTTCGATATTCGAATAATTTGTCGCATTCACCGCACAACGAAAAAAAACAAACACTTTTAGCTCTTCTCCTGATGGACTTCGTTTAGTTTACATTAGCGGCCGTCGCGTCGAGTACGTTGTATCGCATAAAAGCTAAGAGCAGCTAGATAAATTGCTGCTTTTTTGCCAATATATCTTGCTTTTTTGCTGTTGAAAGTTTTTGATTGTTTCGCTTTGTTCGGACGTTTGGCGGTTTCTTTTGAATTTACTGACTGTTTCTTCGGGTTGAGTTATTTTTAACTTTACGTTTTCAATCCGAAAGTAATAGAACTGAAGATCGTTCTACGTTCCGTCGTCAATAATAATAATAATAATAATAAAATCTTCGTCTTGAAATCTTTGAAATATCGTTTTTTAAAAAATTTGGAAACCAATAAAGATTATGCAACTTTAGTGTTTGGAATTGATGATGATTGATGTCATTGCAGTGAAATTTTTTGTTTTTCTAATGTGGTTGAAGTAAACAGACGACAGTTGGCCAAACCATTAGAGACTTGAGTCGTTAAAAAACTATCCTTGTGTTGAAACTTCGAAGAAGTTTTATAAACCCTTTGCAGTATGGAGTGGTATCCGGAGGAAGATGAGGAGGATCTTATGTTCTCCCCTGCTCTACTGGCACGCAGAGCATCAGAAAGTTGGATTGTAGAGCCGCCCGTTGAGGTTGTAACTCGAGTTATTTTTCATTAAAAGCCTTTACGGCGATAGTTTGTAAAGCTGTTATGTATGTAAAAGACGCGCATAAGTGCCGGGACTCTTAAAGACATGAACGACAATCTGCGCGAGCGAGAATAGTCAATTATTGTGAGAACAAAACTATGAGTATTGCTGTGTACTCTTCGGAGTCTTCGAACTTTTTTCTCATTTTCTATAGCATGACAATGATTTATGTTCAAATTATATTAAAGAAGAAATAATCCATATGTTGGATATATTATTCGGCAGAAACCACTACATCACTAAAAAAATTTCCACTATGGTTGCACTTGGCTGTTGTTTTGTATATTTTTTTCATTTCTTTTAAAAGCATTTTCATTTCTTTTAAGAGCATTTTCATCAACTGACTCATGTTTGCTTGTTTGTTGTATTTTTAGACCGTGCCAATTAATGTGACGCTACAACGGAAAAAGTCGATGCCAGATTTTCAGGAACTGCCACGCGCAACTGAGGCCATGAGTCGCGAGGAGGTTTCCGCTTTGGGTTCGGCACGCCGCGAGGCGGTACGCAGGCAAATTGAAGTAAATGAAAGACTCAAGGCGAATCCATTGTTGTATCTCGTTAGTCCACAAGTAAAGGTAAGTCACGACTTAAACCAACTTAAAGCTGTTTTCGTTAAAAACACTTTTTCCAACGACAGGATTGGTTCTCACGTCAACAGTTGGTGCTTTTGGTGCTCTTTGCGAACATAGTATTGGCCATACTTTTCTTCAAGATGCTGACATAGCGAAAACTCCAACAACAACCACAACTGCTAGTTTTGTTTTGGCCAATTTTGTAAACATAGGAAAATATTAAAAGCCAAATACAATGTAATTGTATTTGCAGAGTGCGGCAGGCAGCGTTGGTGGCGCCTTTGAGAGCATGTCACCATCCACCCAGTTAAGCCTCACATTTTCTAATTACAAAAATATTATGTATGAATTTTTAGCATTTGCAGTAATTTATTAGACTGCATTATAAAATAACTATAACTTGTTGAAAAACAAAAAAAAAAAAAAAGATAAACACTAAATAATCTTTTCTTCACTTTTTGAAATAAAACACTGATTGAAATTAAACATAATAATATTTGTGCATAAAAAATACAGATTGTAAACTCCTCAAAAAAACATCAAAAAAAAAAGAACCGAGGGATCATTTTTTAATGCGGCTCTCCAAATTGTTGCTGCAACATAATAATATCTAAAAAGAATTTTGTAGAAACATTTAAATTTAACTTAATATTTTTTTCAATAAATTTTGAAGTTTATTCCTAGCGAAGTATGCTTATCAAATAGTAAAATTAAATCAATTTTCAAATTTGTTGAGACAAGAAAACAAAACATAACAAAACACAAAAAACATTCAATGTAATGAAATGTAAACTAAAACTAATCGAATTTTATACTCTTAAAGAAAAGAAAAACCAAATAGAATCCTATACGTATATAATAAAAATTAGTTATTTGTGAGACACTTACATGCATAATGAAAAGGGAAAGTAAAAAGAAAATAATAAACAAACAAACAATTGCATAAATAATCGACTAATTATTATATAAAAAAAAATATAGCAAAAGCATACCAAAAATGAAAACATTTAATAATCTTGTGCCGATATGTTAAGAAAATACTGGGACCTCAAAGTCTGAGTTTTTCAAATTTAGAGAAAAAAAGGATATGATATAAAATTAATTTATTTTTTCTTAATTTCTTTATTAAGCAATTTCTTTTAGTTATCACTTAATTGTACATAAAAAATTCTCATTGATTCGAAAGTAATATAAGTTTTGTTTTTGTTTTTTTTTTTATATTATCTTTAAAGTATCTTTATGTTGAATTTTTCGTTTTCAACTAAATTTTTCCATTATAAGTCGAGGCAAGTAATTATGTTTGATTAATTTTGAGTTTAATCAGTTAGTTAGAACAGCAGGTAGTAAATAAAAAATTTATCGCTATTGAATTTGTCATCGATTATTAAATAGTTTATTTATTCGTTTAATTATTGTGTTAATCAATCATAATCAATGTAATAATTTTATTTCTATTTATTTTGTTGTTTTTCTTCGACAAATATAATTTACTATAAAATATATTGTGGATTTTTCTTTCTTAAAATTTTTATTCAGGGCACACCACCGTTTAATAATTTCAGAAAGGGATGAAAATGTACACACTAATTTTTTTATAGCTTTGAACCAAGCATTTGTGGTGTAACACCTATTCAGTCAAGTCTGATTTTGTTCGAAATGGGGTGATAGGTTAGTGGGAAAGGGGCAATCAACTGAAACATGTGCAGGATGTTCTCTACGTGACGGAAAGCCGTAAAAACATGTGAATTTTAATTTAAGGCAAGTGATATACCTTTACGTCGGTCAATTTCCACAAACTTCTCTACCATTAACTATAACTTTTTAAGTAATACATATATATTGATGAAAATTTACTTTCAATTGATTAAAAATAAGAAAAGAAATCAAGAAAGATTCAAGTGTAGGCCCATGGATTGGCCGGGACTCTAACCCGGGACCTCTGGGTTGGCGCGTTACTACCCTACTATCGAGGCTGACATTCTACATAATTTTCAACACTCTTATGCCAGCCAGTTATTAGAACATTTAAGGGCTTTTTTTAAATTAATTATTATCGAAACGAAGGGAACTTTTGTTTAAGTATACATTTTTTTTTAACTTAACTTTTGTTTTAATTATTTTTAATTTTTTTTTTTTTTTTTTTTTTATTTTGAGCTGATTCAGCTTTTGAGAACGATTTCGATTTCATTCAAATGGAAAAATTAAAAGATTCTTTCCCATACGGGAATGGAAGGATGGACCTTTTTATTGTTTCTTGATCTTCATTAAAAAATATGCATGCGTCGTAGCTTACTATACCTCACTTCGTTGAGAGTTCCTTATGCCCGTGTTCCTTTGCGGTTGGTAGTGCCGTTAGTATTTTATGTACTAATGTAATAAGTACACTTGGCTAGTACAATGATTATTCTTCCAAGAGTGGTCAAATTTAGCCAGATACGTTTTTACATGACTCCATATAGAGCCAAAAGCCTGCATCAACATGATTTCAAGATTTTCTTACAACTCGGCTCGGGGTCATCGATAATCGTAAGGCAAGGAAACCATTAACCCTTAAATGCATAGTGTGCCATGTATGACACAACCAAAGAATTTATCCCCATGTCTGAACGAGAGTAATTTTGAGAAAAATAATAAACTTTCCTAAATTTATAAAACTATATAAACCTATAAGAAATATATTTCTTCCCTAAACCTGAACAGGGGGCCTTTAAGTGACTACTGGAGAGGGTTAATATGTATGACCGACCCCCATTACTTTTGCAAAAGGAACGTTTTTCCCTTTGGGACCTATCCTCCCCGACCCAAAGGGACAAGAGAACAAAGCAATAGTTTTATTCCTCGCTTTCCTACGCATTGTTGTTTGTAGCAAAGAGCCAAACATAAGGAGACAGTGAAACTATTTGCTTACGCAGCTTAATTATTCTTAGGTTTCGTTATTTCGTTCAGTTTGTTTCCAATCCCCGATTGTTTCCAATCCCTGAAGCTTTCGTTCTTTCCAAACGGTTATACTCACAGAATTCAACTGACTGAATTATTTGGAGCAAAAGTGAATAAATGCTGAATGCAAAAAAAAGGCCATGCATTTAAGGGCTTTAATGCTTTAAACATTAGTGCTATAACCGATGCTATTTGACAGTCACTTTAATTTTTAAAACTGCAAAACCTCTTCATTCTTAAAACTAAAAACTAAACTTTGCAAATAGAGATGGTGTGGAAAATTAAGAAATGCATTACCATAGAGAAGGTGGTGCACTGATTTCAATTTTCAATCAATCTTTGACTTAATATCAAAAATATCAAGGTACTTGTGAGGTAGTTAGAGGCTTCAAATTAGTTCCATCTAAAATGTATAAACTTATTGCAAAAATCAGAGAAAAATTTAATGAACAAATCGTCATCCACATCCGAGATTAAGGTATTGAATATTATTTCGAAGGATAAATTTTAGTGACTGAAAGATTTAATGTGTTACAAACGAGCTACAGGTTAAAATAATAGGAATATTTTCAGAGAATTATTCAAGTCTCACAATCGTGTAAACCACTGAGGAAGAAACAAACATCTACTTCGTTACTTCTATGGCACTATCTGCCTTTTGCTATTAAAATACTTACTGAAGAAAATTTTATGGAACTTTATAATCTTTGATGGTGTGTTTATTACGCTGACCGATCATTGTCATTTTATATAAAAATTTAAAAAGTAAATTTTGTGTATTATTTCTTTTCTCTACTTTATGTATGCATAAATAAGTGCAATTAAAAAAGAAACAAACAAGTAATAAAATGTACTAAAAAACATTCTGCTCTAGAGCGGATTTAGATTTTGGTCTGCAATTAAACAGAGTTCAATCATTTTAAAAAAATTATTGGAGAGACTTGCAAATTTTTGCCTAATTAAAATAAACCAAGGTAAAGAAAAATATAGGTGCCTATTGCGATTGTCGGTTGTCAGTAGAATAAAATGCAATCGATCGACAAAAATTTAGACTATTGTGAATTATTTACTGAATTTTGAACAGATGTTTGGCTCAACTGAACCAACAGCGCAAGTTGCTTTTTGTTGCTTACAATCTTTGATGTTAAATGATTTCATATGTATTAAATTTTTTTACCTTCTAACGCAAATAACCAGTGTTGCCAGTCTAGCCTTTTTGAGGCTAGATCTAGCTTTTTTTTCTGTCGTCTAGCCTCGAAAAATACCATCTAGCCTCTAGCCTTTCTTTTAGCCTTTTCTTGTTTCGTTCTAGCCTTTTCTAGCCTTCTTTGATATATTGCTTTAGATGTATGGACCAGAGATCTGCATGAATGGATCCATTTGTTGTTTCAAGTTCCTTTAGTTTTTCAACTCCCTCCAAGTCGGGGCAGGGAAACAACAAGTTTGCGCGAATCATAGATAGCAAGAATTAAGTCGCCAAATGTAGAAAACTGGAAATGTAGAAACTTGAAATGTAGGGAAAAAGTAATAATTTTGCCTACAAGTTGTTAATTTTAAAGTCTGTTTTTGAAGTTCGAGGAAATAACTTCGTGTCGTCAGTGCAAACTTCGTTTCTCGAGTTGAGAACTTTAACTTTAAAGCATTGGATTGAAGTATGTTTGTGTTCTTTTTGTTGTTTTTTTATTTCCTGCTAGGACCGGGAAGCTTTAACTAGGGCCGGAGAGGATTAAAATGTATGACCGACCCCAATTACTTTTGCAAAAAGAACATTTTTCGCTTGGGGACCTAACGGGTGTTTTTTTTAGAGGTATAGAACTTCGAATTGAAATAAAACACAAGAAAATCGTTTTAATGTCCATCAATTTGGCTTTATTGGAAGGATAATTTTATGCCATTAATGTTTAAATATGATTTCGGGCATGTGGCCGCCGCGGCTGGCTCGAATAAAGCCAATTCTACAGGTCCAATTTTCAACCACTTTTTCGAGCATATGGGGCCGTATGTCGGCAATAACGCCACGAATGTTGGCCTCCAAGTCCCCTAACGTTTCTGGTTTGTTGGCGTAGACGAGCGACTTCACATATCCCCAAAGAAAATAATCCAATGGTGTCAAATCACACGATCTTGGTGGCCAATTGACAGGTCCATTCCGCGAAATTATGCGCTCATCGAATGTTTCCTTCAATAAATCGATTGTGACGTGCGCTGTGTGGCATGTAGCGCCGTCTTGTTGGAACCACAACTCATCCACATTCATACCATCCAATTCGGGAACAAAATAGTCGTTTATCATGGCTCTATACCGGTCTCCATTAACGGTAACTGACTCTCCAGCATTATTTCGGAAGAAGTATGGTCCAATGACTCCACCAGCCCATAGAGCACACTAAACAGTCAGTTTTTGTGGATGTAATGGCGTCTCAAGGATCTCATGTGGATTCTCTTCACTCCAAATGCGGAAATTTTGATTGTTGACGTAGCCATTCAACCAAAAATGAGCCTCATCACTGAACAAAATTTTGCGATGAAAATCAGCATCGAGATCAATCTCATTTTCGGCCCATACACCAAAATCACGACGCATTGCATGGTCTCGCGGCTTTAATTCTTGCACAAGCTGGATCTTGAAAGGTCGCAAGCCAAGATCTTTGCTCAAAATCTTCCATAAAGTTGATGGACAAAGCTCCAATTGCTGTGCACGGTGGCGAATCGATTCATTCGGGTCCTCTTCAACATTTTGCTCTTCAGCGGCAATTGTTTCTTCGGTGCGCACTGTTTGACGTCTCTGCGGATGCGTATTATCACATAGAGTAAACGTAGTGCGAAAACGACCCATGGTTAACCGAATTAATTGCTCTGATGGACGATTATGTCGACCATAAAATAGACGGAGCTTGCGGTAAACTTCGCGAACTGAACCATTATTTTCGAAATAAATTTGCACGATTTGCAAGCGTTGTTCTTTTGTCAACCTGTTCATGATGAAATGGCAAACCAAACTGAACATAAATGACATTAGAGTTGCCAGATTTGACCACAAAATGCCAGTTTTATCTCTATTCGAAAAACAAACCCCTATAAAAAACGCCCATTATTTCCTCCGACCACTCAGTAGGGGTTAATTAATTTCGTCACTTTGTATAGAAAAGTATATGTAGACGCTCGTCAGTGGCTTTCTACGGCAGCACAGTCGCTTAAACTTAAAAAGTAGAAAGCTTGATTTTTTCTATCATATGAAGTAGGATAGAAACAAAATAGAATCAAGTCGTGATTGATTCGTTTTTCAGAAGCTAGTTATGGCTTGTAGGTTAGAAACATATGAAGTTTCTACAAGTCAAGTCAAAACTTGATTTTTTCAAGTTACTTGATTTTCAATTGACTTGTTGTAGACCTCTGGTATGAACGCAGTGCAACCCTATGCTCTAAAAATAATATATTTGGCAGCACTTCATAAATGAAACGTTATTTCAGCTGGAAATGGAAAAAACAAATATTCTTTGCAATTCTTGTTTCCATTTATTAGATATTTCGATAAAGTTTCTAAATTTATACAAGAAATGAGTAAGAAAATAGGTGATTCTAATGATGAAACTGAAACTACTTCCAGCTCCAGCAATGGGGCTTCGTCTGATTAATGGAATTTGAGGAGCCGAGTGCAAGCAAGAAAAATCCGAAAAACTCGAAAAATACGGTTTTTGCACGTATCATATATTTGAGCTTGAAAGACCGAATTCAATATTAATCAATTTCAAATATGTTTTGTTCTTGGTATTGTTTTATATCATATTCATATAGTATGTAAATATATAAATACGTACATATATTCACAGAGTAAAAAATAATGTTAACAAATCTAGCGTTTTTTTAGCCCTTTTTTTAAGCCATCTAGCCTTTTCTAGCTCTTTTTTAATGCCCATTTAGCCTTTTTCCCCAAAAATTTCTGGCAACACTGCAAATAACTTGCTTTTTTACATTTTACATTTTATACGTTCAAAACATGCAACCATCGATTAAGAGCTATAGATAAATGGTCGATCAAAAAGCTATTCACAGTTGCTAGTTAGTCGAGTAAACGACACTCACATTATCATCGCTAATCGATAATCGCTTAGTAGTCGTTCATGTACTGCCGATCGACAATCGCAATAGGCATGATATTGTCCAGAAAACAAATATAGTTGTAAGCAGCGTTTAAAGTGTTGTTTATAAGAATGCAAAGAACGACATTATTAGTTATATTATATACATAATTTAAAAATAAGTACAGAAGAGAGAAAGAAAAACTCAAATCATGCAAAATAAAACAACTTGCATGAGTTTACAAAGGTTAAAAGCAAATGAGTTATCTTTATAGCTTAACAAAAGTATCTTAGACAATTTCACATTAAATAAAAATATAAACCTTAAAATTTATATTATATTATTTTTTTAATATATAACATTCTAAATAAAATCTAGCAGAAATTTTACTTGAAATATAAACAAATTGTTTTTTTTTTACTTTGTTTTGAAAACGACTTTATTGTTTCATCGGTAAATCAAATTTAAGCAAAACAATATTCTGCAAACAATATTCAAGGACTATCATAGATTAAAAAAAAAAAAAAATTAAAAATTACAACAAAGAGAAAACATACAGTGTTTTCGGTGTTTATACGAGGCTAAAAAGTGATTGCAAAAATTTTGTAGTTTTCGAAGCCAAGTTGATGCCAGGACATTAAGCAAGTTTCCGTTGAAAAATTCAGCCATTATGCTGCATTATATTATGTATGATTGGCACACGAAAGTTTTATTGTTTTACTTAACTGAGATTATTCAACATAATCTTTTAAGTTGTGTTTGCAAGCCCAAAAGAGGCTACACAACTTAAGAAAATTCAATTTTAACACACGTTCCTAAACGTTTCCAAACGTTATGAACTGAAAACTAAATTTGTTTTAAAAATACTAAAAAAAAAAACTAAAAGTGATAAAATAACTAAGCACGTATTTGCGTACTCATGAAGCGCCGGGTTTTAAGGAAAATGATAATTTTGGTCGCGAGTTATTTTTGCCAAGTATGACTTTCTGCTCCTCACGTATGCGCTTTTCCTGTTCCTTGCGCATGCGTTGACGCTCTTCATCCATCAAACGCTGTTCCTCAATGATGGCCAAGCGTTCTTCAGCCTAAAAAGAAAAATTAGAAAAATAAGTGAATTGCTTAAATTTTATAGCCAGATGAAAACAAACCAATTTGCGTTGAGCTTCTTCAATTTTTCGATTGTTTTCCGCCAAAATCTCTTCAAGTTCTTCACGTTTTTTCTTCTCCTCCTCCTATAAATTATTGAAAATATTCAAATTAGCGTATTGGACGTGCCAGTGGGGGTATTTAATAAGATTAAAGTTAAAACCAACAAAAAATGCATAAAACAATTTCTCCCTTTTTTCTCTTCATGTATTTTTCATATTTCACTTAAAAAAACAACAAATTAAAGTTTGCGCTGCACAATTACGGCTGATTTTTTTCATTTGCACCTAGAAAACTTAGACATTTAATAAATAAAGTGTAGAAAATCAAATAGATACACAGTTAAAAATTTAAAACATTTTCCAAGCATTACTTATATAAATAGAATTATGTATAAAATATTCGGTTTAAGTCCATTTTTGTTTTTTTATTTTTAATCAGTCTTGCATACAACTTTAGGGTCGTGTTGCACTTAGTTTAAAAGTTTTTATTTACTTACTATTCTTAATTCCAATTTCTGATAAATTTTCTCATTACTTGCAAGTGTGGCGCACATGTTTGTTTCAGTGTCAAACGAACAAGCTTTTGGCAAATATTTGAATTAAAATTGCTTTGGTTCGATTACAAAAAAAAAAAACATACAAGAGTTGATGACCTATATTTGCAGCTCAAAGTGCGAGTAGCTTTTTGTATATTTTTTCAAAAATCTGCAGAGCCTAAAGTTGTATGAAATACGCGTTTGGAGTTTAGATATGCGTTGCTTTATTAATGTGGACACTCAAGGTTCACTTAAAAAAAGACAGCCTAATAAGAAAAGCATTTTAGAAAAGAACTCATTTAGGACAATAAGTTTTTAGCAGTAGAAGTCGGAACAGAAGTTTGAATAACAATCTATTGTTAATAAAAAAAAATTAATTTTTTATATGCAAGGGAAAGACTGGCAAGTCTGTTATTAACTGCACGTTTAAGGTTGCTCCAAACACCTTCATATACACCAAGTGCACAGATCGGTAAGAGGCACTTCTTATACTTTATTAAATCATCAACTCCTAAATGGCCAGGATTTCTCTTTCTCATTGCGTTGATATTGGCACACCACAACAGAGAAAATTAGCGCTTGCAATGTTATTCGATTCACGTCAAGAATTGAGTAAAGGGGATAATTTTTACGTTATTTGATACTCTTGTTACTCAATATTTTTCTGTTACTCAATATTTTCCTACATTTACTACAGAGTCTACTATATCAAAGTAGTAGACTGCAATTGTTTTGAGTTCGCTGGCAACTCTTGAGATTTTTATTTTAACTATCCATGAATCCTCCGTTTGTCAATCTTGCAAGTCCTTGAACGTCCAGGTATTCACTCAATGTAGTTTTGTCAGCGCTCATCGCTGCCGCGCAAATAGATTCCAAAGCAAACGTTTGTCTGCTCAACTCCCTCCCGCCTGATTTTAATCTCAGGCAGAGCAGGTGTTACTTTTTTTGCGATCCATTGTTAATCGCCCATTATGTTTATTTTTTTTTTTAAGTTAAAAAGCATACGTTTTGAAAAGGAATTATGTATATAAAAAGTTTGACTGGATGAGGAAAGAGCAGAGCGTTTGTTTGTTAATGTTTAAGGATTTTATGATTGTATGAGCTGTGTGGAACACAGGAAAAGCAGGATAGGATGAACCAATGATTTTGGATGGGATGGATTTGGATGCGCTCTAAGGCATTTTCGGACACGAGCACCTACCTCACGTCTGCGCTCTTCTTCACGTATTTCCTCGCGTCGTTTCTCCATTTCGAGCATCATTTCGCGCTCCATTTCTTGCTTTGCCTGTTCTACGCGTCGCTTTACTTCCAGTTCGATTTCCTCACGACGTTTTTCGAGCTCCTCTTCTACGCGTTTTTTCACAAGTAGCTCAATTCGCTTGGCTGCTTCTTCTTCTATTATCTGCAAATAATATATCCGTAGTTGTAAGTTATAGAATTCTATTTTTAATATATTAGCAACTTACTTTCTGTTCTGCTTCTTTCTGTCGCCGCTGCCGTTCTATTTCTGCTAATCGCTCTACTTCGTCCAATTTTTTATAGCGACTGCTTTTGTGATTAACTCGCTGCGAGTGTCCATCAGAAGTGTGACTATCAGTGGAAGACATTGATGAGCTGGATCGCTTCCTACTGTGATATAAAACAAAATTTATGCTTTTTTCGAGTTATCAAAGCATTGACATATTTTTACCTAGACTTGGTGTAATTCGGTTCATGAGTCTCATGCTTGTGCCGTTCCCGGTGTACTTTTTGGGAATGTGTACTGCTGCGGGCGATTTTTTCCTTTTCTCTATGTCGCTCATGTTCATAGCGGGATTTGCTGCGTTTTTTGTGCTTGCTTTTGTGATGCCGTCGTTTCGAAGGACTCCGAGAACGTGATCCCATGTTAATTAATTATTTTGAAGCTAATTAAATTGAACAAAAATTACGTATTTTCACTAATTTTACTAGGCCACAATGATAAAATATCGATTGTTGACGCAATGCACACATATAAAATTAATGAAACTTCAAAAAGTTCGCCACTGACAGCATAATTAAAAGCAGTGTTGCATTCGTCAAACATGAAGGAGTTGAGTTTACACGGTGATCGTTGTATGAGCTCGAGTTGACATAGGCTGCGTTCTGCAATCACAACTGTTGTGCTCGACATGTTGAGTATATGTATCAGAAAAATAAAATGATACCAAAAACTGACAGTTCTCACAACATGTTGAGCTGATCAGAAATTGATACTTACGCGTTCCGCAGGCATTTACTCAACAGTTGCACAACAGTTGTGATTGCAGAACGCAGCCATACACAGGCTGAATAGCCGCTTTTCAGCTGAAAACCCTCTTTTCAAAAAAAGGTGTTCACACTTGAAAAGCAGCTTTTCATTTAACACACAATAGTCATATGTTTGATAATATTGCTTTTTGTTTCATTGTTCTCAGAAAATAAGGTGCTCCTATTGGCCATGGTATAATTAATCAGGTGGGTGTGACAGTTTTCAATCGAACATGAATTGTCAAAAATCATACTAAACAAAGCAAACAAAAAACAAAAAAACAAACATATTCATTTGGAGGGACGACAAAGCCACAACTTAGCACCCACCGTTGGCGTTTTGCATCGCACTTGGGCACACTATAACATTTAACATCGCTTACCAGAAAGCGTTGGCCACAAATTATATACAATTTAGACTCGTTATAAATATTTTGCACAAATTGTATATTTTCTGTTTACACTTTTTGGTGTCTTTGTTTTTGTTTTATTTTTTTTTTATTTTGTTGACAACCGATTTTGACAATCCATGAACGATCTCGTGAGAAAATAGCCTGTTGGCAAACCTACCTGTATAATTGTATCATGCTATTGGCTGCTAGTATACATAAAAAAATACAGACAGACGAAATGTCAAATATCAGTGACAACGTGAATTTAAGCAATAGATTTTGACTTTACTTCAAAAACAGATTTCAAATCAGGATTGTTTTCTAGCTTTTCAGAGTTTTTCGCTGAGGGCACACAAAAAGATACTTTACATTTGACAGTTTTTCTATGGCGAAAAACTTAATATCATGTAGCTTTTCAGCTGAAAAGCCATTATTGACCGAAAAGCGGCTTTACGGCCTTAAGGCCTGACTATAAGAGCCACATGCTGGCATACGCTAATGCCAAAATTTAAACGAAAAGCCAGCAGGCTGTTGTCAAAATGTATATAATTGCCATATACTGACTTTGAGAAGTGTCACAAAATTGTTTGTTTTTATTTGTGCTTGTTTGTGAGATTTTTTCAAAATTATTGTGCAAAATAATATAAAAAAATTTAATCATATGAAGCCTTTGCTGTTTAGCTTCAATTATTACTTCAATAAATTCGAATATACAATTATTTGACATTTGCCTATGTTGTGAGCGATTTGAGTCGCTCTACAAAAAGCCACTGAAAGTCAACGAAATTTAACGAAACTGTGGCAATTCCAATTATAGTTATGCACATATATTTACATGGGCTCGCTTTCATTTTGACATATCCATCTGCCAGCATGTGGCTATTATAGTCAGGCCTTTAGTGTGAACATAGTATTAGATGCCAAAATCAGCTATTGGTTCAGAGTTTCACTAATTGTTGTTGTACAAAAGTAAAATAAAAAAAATAAATAACTGGCCATTTCAGCCCTTGAAAGGACTTTGACCTAGCTTTTTATGATCAATTGTGTTGTGCGTGTTATTAAGATTGTACACAATTTACCGAGAAATGGACCTACAGGCTTAACGCCGACTCCGAACGGCGATGAACGGAATTGTTCTTATTCTCAAGAAGCTTTACATGGCATTTTTCTGCATGCAGAGAGGTGGCGGCCGTACAGAAAAATTATTTTAATTCAAATAATTTTCTGTCGCTGCTGGGGTTCGAACCTGGGTCTCCAAGTTCGGTGACATAGCGGCCACGCACTTTAACCAACTACGCCACGGACGCCACGAAAAGTACAAGAACAAAAAATGAACACTCTCGTTGGCTTCTAATTTTATTGTGTAGTGTGAGAGTTTGTTTGGAAGTAATTATCTGTTTTTATTTATATAATTTAAAGATTTTTATGTCCGGTTAAGCACTAATCAGAATTTTAATCAGCGGTTAACAAAAAAGCTTTTTCCCAATGTTCTATTAGGACTTATCTGTCAGTTGAGTGCTAATTAGGTTAACGGCAAGTTGGGGTTTTGGCTAACTGCTAATCAGAATAACAACTGAGTAGAGTAAACAATTCTATAATTATTTTACACAAATTCACAAACAAGAAAAATTTCTTCATATAGAGTAAAATTTTGCAGTCTGTTGAATTTTTTCATTTTTATTTTTAAAATTATTTTCAATCATTTGAGCACAAATATTGTCAAAAACAATTAAAATTATATCAAACAATTGCAAAATATGTAAAAAAAAAAATCAAAATATATGAGAAATTAAAACGCAAATCTTTGCGTTCAACTTATACAGCTCAACTATGAAAAATATTTTTAAATCACGTTTTCGTGTTTAAATATTGTTTAAAGTTAAACAAGCGCTAAAATGTGTTTAGAAATAACACTGTAAGTGTAAACATGTCTAAAATTTTGATATTCATAACAATGAGTTTGTTTCCGTACTCCTTTGTAATAACTTGCAAGCTGCTAGAATGTGTTTCTGTACTCTTACTAGCTCAAAAGAGAACAAGCATAAAAGCGCTCTCTCGAACTCAAAAGTGCTGGAAGTGTGATGGAAAAATTTCTTCGAGCTTTAAGCCGGGTTTCCATGCTATCTTCTGTGATCTTCTTCTATCCCATATCAAAAACTTTTGCTATAATAAGCGAGGTAGATATATGTATGTCACTCTAGCTATAAAAGTTTAATATTTTCAAATGTTTGTAAACATATCACAAATTCATTTGTTTTCCAAAAACTAAGGAAACCAAAAAAAAAGTTCCATCATCACATGGAACAAATCCAATTCGAGCCAAGAAGTGTCTCAAATAAAATAAAATTGTGCATTCACCGCAGCAGCCCGAAGAGGGGCCATGTAAAGCAGAAGGATTTTATTCTATTTTTATTTTTTCAGCTATGAAATAACTCTCTTCTCTCCCTTGCAGTACAGTACGTTTGCCAAGTGTGGACCAACATTAACACCAACAGCTCCGACAAGATGTTGTACATTGGCATTGAGTGGGCATGTCCGTTGATGAGGCTGAAAAACAAGTGAATGTTGTGCTAAAGAAAGGCGCCATATCTATAAAACGGGTTATACTAGAGACACAGGATCTGGCAATGAAGAAACCGGTAGCATCTAAATTTGAAAAACCGTTGGATAATTCTAATAAGGATTCAATAAATTCGCAGCCGCAAGTCGTTCAGTTCGCCATAGTGAATTTTTAAATGTAAAAAAAGTACAAGTTGCTAATAAAATCAATATTCAATATTTATTCAAAATAGTCAGAAAGTTTGTTTTTTCGGGAAAAATAGATTTTTAGTTTTTAATAAGATAACCCTGATACACAAGGTACAACAAAAAGTTTTCTTATATAATAAAATTTTTTCAGTTATTTCAATATTCTTACGCAATACTAATAAACTATAATTAATATAAGAATTTCCAGAATACATAACACAAAATATAATCAGTAGCTGCATTCCCGTGGTCGTTCATCTAGAGCGCGGCTCTATTTTATTCACAAAGCAAAAACAAAATTTAGAACCAGCTCTTTTCCTGGCTCTATTTCTGATCTGAAAATGCTGCCAAGTTTAATGCATTTTTTGTTAAAAACGAACATAGTTGGCAAATCTAAAGTATGCTGTTTTGTATTGATTTCTATTGTTATCAAACAGCTGTTTCAAGACAGTGGTGCCAAATTGTTATAAAGTTGAACTAAAGTTGTTCCACTGAGATTTGATCTGATCCAATCCCACGGGAATGCAGCTAGTGTTATTTATAAACACATTTTAGCGCTTGTTCAACTTTAAACACCATTTAAACATGAAAACGTGATTTATAAACATTTAAACGCAGTTGTTTAAGAACTGCGTAACTTAAACGCCAAAAATTTGCGTTTAAAGATGCGTAATAGTACGTTCGCACTGGGCCGAAATTGAGCAATTTCGAGCATATTCTCAATTTCGGCTGAAATTGAGTTGAAATTGCTTAATTTAGCCATAGAAATACTTTCAAATGAAATTAGGAACCAATCTCAATTTCATCGAAATTGACCACGAAATTGAGTTAAATTGTAAGGCAACCCAGGTATTTTGATACCAAATTTGGCAGCACTGCCAATAAATATATTGGCAGTGCTGCTGCCAGATATCAATCAAAATAATCAGTCAAAATATTAATAATTTTATCGTATTTTTGAATGTGTTGGAAAATATAATGAAACGTTTAAGTGATGAACGCGCAAAATGAAAAGCTTTCTAAATACATTGGCACCAATGTGAAGCAGTTAATAGATCGCCCAGACGGAACCTACTGCTTCCGCGAGCACCGTGATCGTGTCTATTACGTTTCAGAGCGCATTTTAAAACTATCAGAATGTTTGGGACCTGATAAGCTAATCTGTTTGGGTACATGTTTTGGCAAATTTTCCAAAACAAATAAACTAAAGTTTCACATCACCGCACTCTATTACTTGGCACCCTATGCCCAATACAAGGTGTGGGTCAAGCCATTTTTCGAGCAGCAATATCTTAATGGTAATCATATTCCTACATCTGGTCTGGGACGTATCACAGAAAATGCTGGTCAGTACCAGGGTGTTGTAGTCTACTCAATGAATGACTTGCCTCTTGGCTTTGGCGTTCTGGGCCGGTCAACGACGGAATGCAAAGCGGCGGATCCTATGACGGTGTGCTTTCATCAATCAGATATTGGCGAATATATCCGGTCAGAGGATACGCTTTTCTAGTAGTTTTTATGTTATTTTAATCTACAGTTTCCTAAGTTGGATCTAAATAAAAATTTTGTACACATCATTTGAATTTTTGATAATTTATAGAAAAAAAAGGAATTTGTGGACTCCTGGAGCTTCTTTTAAATGTGTGGATGGGAAAGTGGATGAAATGCTTGGTGTCCATAATAATGGATGACAACATTGTGATGATAGTCTGGCTGCAAAGACCATAAGCATCCACTGCTGTCTTCTTGAGTTGATATTTATTTGCAGGTTCTTTATTCTTTCTTTCAATGACCGGCGTTGTCTTTAGTGTATTTTGTGCTGCATATTTCATTCAGCTATATCATTAGTCCCGTATTCTGTTGATATATTATAGAGATTTCAATAAACGATGCAATGTTTTTTTCTCTTGAATAAAAACGTAAACAAATAAACGAAAAAGTAAACAAATAAACGTCAAACGAAATTACTTCAATTCAGTATGAACACTCACAATTTCAACCGAAATCATCTCACAAATTTAAACAATTTCGGGCCAGTGCGAATGTACTATAAGTTTAATCTAAAATTTTCAGCAATCAGCTGACCTAGCATGGAAACGATCAGTCAAAATTACTAATTTTCGGTTGCATTTTCACTTAATGCAACCGATAATTGCAATTTCGGTTGCATTTCCTCTGAATGTAAAAGATTATTGAAGTAGAGCTTGTATATTTTTGACACAACACTTGCTAATTACACAATGAATATTAATCGTTTATATATAACAATTTAAGCAAGGTTGCGTAACACCTTAGACGATGTTTAACTAAACAATTTCTTAAAGTTTGTTTAACGAAATCTAATAAATAATACTAATGGTATTCATGCAAATGGACAAAGCCCTTATAAATGGTATAAACAAGATAACTTTATCACCCTTATAAATGAACTGTCAAAATTTGTACTGAGAAGCTTTTGCACAAACCAGATATATTTGCTCTTCGATTTAGGTGAGCAAACGAGGTGGCAAACTTATAACAGCAATCAGCAATTACTATTCACAAGTTAACAGCTGACATATCTCTGAAAATGCACAATCGGTTTTAGGGGACGTTCACACAATCTACCTGATAAAAATAACTAATTGCCCTAAATATAACTTTGCCGCTTTGCATGAATACCATTACTATGTTCACACACAGGCCGAAAAGACGGTTTTCAGCTGAAAAACTTCTTTTCAAAAAAAGGTGTTCACACTTGAAAAGCAGCTTCTCATTTCATTGTTCTCAGAAAATAAGATGCTCCTATTGGCTACATGTATACACATAAAAAAAAAAAACAGAGAGACGAAATGTCAAACATCAGTGATAACCTCAATTTTAGTAATAGATTTTGACTATACTCACAAAAACAGACTTCAAAGCAGGATTGTTTTCTAGCTTTTTAGAGTTTTTCGCTGAAAAGCACACAAAAAGACGCTTTTCCTTTGACAGTTTTTCTATGGCGAAAAACTTAATATCATGTAGCTTTTCAGCTGAAAAGCTATTATTGTACGAAAAGCCGCTTTTCGGCCTAAGTGTGAACATGGCATAAGACTAAATATGTTTAAAAACTTCGTGCATATTGATTAAAAACACAATATTCAAAAAATTTGTTATTTTTTTTTATGCGTTGTCAAAACTTGGTAGCTCACAAAGAACAACTATAAAAATGTTAGTCAAATTTATAGCAAGTAATACAATTTTATAGCAAAAGTTCAAAAAGCTGAACTTTTTCTATATCCTAGTATCACATGAAATCACAGGGGATAACACATGCTATATAAACAAAAAATGAATGCCTGTTTCACACTCACGTTCGTCAATCCTATATGGTGAGGGTCACATACTTTTTCTTTCTAACAAAAAATGTGATTGTGAGAGATCGTAAATGATAGCATGGAAACGCGGCTTTATAAGAACAAGATACCTTTTACCCATATTGCACGTTGTCCGTTTGTCCGACCTTTGTTGTTGCTTGCAATGTGAAACTGTTAAAAAACAGTGAGAGCGAGAGCGGATGCAACAACAAAATCGCTTGTCTGCCCTAGCGTACACCGGACAAACGGACATCGTGTAATATGGGCCAAATGCACGCAAGCAAACTAAAAATAATGTGAAGCGCTTTGTTAAAACAGCGAAAAGCACAAAAGTATTGAAAAAAATTACCAAAAAAATTGACTGTACTGCACAAGTGTTCTCTTGCCGCTTTCGATGTGCGGCGAATTGCCAACAAACTCACAGACTTAATTTTAAGACTTGACCAATGTTAAAGGGGTCTAAGCAACAAGACGAACAAGAAAATTTCAAATTTACATTTTTTGCTTGTTTATGCTGTGCAGCAGAAAATAAATTTTCAAATAGTGAAATATTTACAAATAACAAATAAATATAAATAAATAAACAAGAAATTATTGTAAAAGTTGTTACCTGGTGTAAATAAATTTGGCGCTGTTTACTTGTTATAGGCAATCAGCTGTTCTTATTCTTGAAACTATCTAGAAGTCGTTTCCGTGCTTTTGACACAATTCTCAAATTTCATTTTATTTTCTAAGCTCGAATTTTACTCGACTTTTATTCGACATTGTGTACGGAAACAAGCTTAATATTGTATCTGCCTCTTAGTTTAAATAAGAACTTTATCGATTTGAAGTGGGAAAAGTGTCAATAATTATTTATAAATTTATAAATTCAATGATTTTTATGTTTATTTGCTACAATTTCAGAATATCCATATCCAAGCACTATAAAAAGTGTACTATTCCAATTTGTTTTCACTTTATCTTCATGTTTCATTACTTTATATTGTAAAAGGGCTTACATATCGTCGAGTCTGTTCGTCACACAGCGACCATGTTCACACAAGTTCACTAGTTAAGAAGCGATGTTCGACAGTTTGTCACACGATTGGCCGTGTTTACAAAAATTTTTGATTTTCTCTGTCGAACAAGGGATGCTGCCGAAAATGATGACAAACAACAACAAAAATCAATTCCTTGTGTGACGAACAGGGCCTAGATTCCGTAACTATGAAAAACATAATGTACACGAAATTTTGTGTAAACGTGTAGTTTGCGATTCTGTTACCGTGTGAAATGAACTTTAATGTCAAAAAAGTGTACACAATGAATAAATTTATTCACTGAAATACTGGACGTGCAAAATTTGAATATACTGTTTTTATTTTTCTTGTTTTATAATGTTATTTATTTTCATTCAGCAAACGTAAATTTTCATTTAGCACAATAGTGTTCATTTGAGCTTACAGAATCGCTTGAAATTGAAAAGTGTACACTGCGTGTGAAAGTGAATTTTTTAATTTTGTGTACACAGATTTTTTTCACAGTTACGGAATCTAGGCCCAGGTTCGTTCAATTTGAACGCTAGCTTTTTCACACACGTTTGTGCCGCCATATTGTTCGACGAACAGATTCGCCGATGTGTAAGCCCTTTAAGTTTTAAGTACAATTTCAAGATATTTGTATTGTATTGTACTTTATTGAGACTTTTATCATCGATTTTACAAGAATATACAAACTGTTTCTTATAAGTTAATAAACTACGCTGTAATAGTATGGCCTGCATAGACTCTTACAATATTAAATATTAATAAATCGACTGCCACTTGGCTAGAATTATTCTTACAGAAGAATTTGATCTCGCTCTAGGAGCATTTTAACTTCTGATTTTGACGTTATGTCGTAACAATTTCAAGATATACACATCAAGATCACATAAGCAGTGTGATGTCAGCATAATTAAGAAATTTTCACACATTGGAAGTGTTCTAAAAACTGCATCTCTGAACAAGCTCGTGTATTTGTCTTCCTTCGTTGAATTTCCAACGGTATTCCAATACTTCCAGGAGGTCCGCTGAACGAGGTGAAAATTTTCGCCATCGTTCTTTTTTGTCAAGTACGCCATTGCAGGCGTGTACGTGTTTTAAAAGTTGGTCAAAAAATCATTAAACATCCAAAATGGTATGTTCATTTGCGTGAAAATAAAATTAAAAAAGCAGCATCCAGACAGCAAGCACTATTCTGATATAAATATTTTGTTTGAAAATGTGAAAATAAGTAGGATAACTTGCGTGAAAATGTTTGTGATGAAATTGTGATGCGAATGTCGCTTGTCTGAAGTATCGAACGAAAGGCACTTCGGTAGAGTGAATGACGTATGCATTTTCATGCAATTCTGCAGAAGTCTGGGTGCTGCGGTGGCACAAAATGAAGTTTTTTTTTGTTAAAAATGTGATAAATTTTCTAACTCTGCTGTTTTTCCTGCTATTTTCAATATTTTTCATGGCCTTGGCGATTGGTGTGTGATTATCTGTGCGGTCCGTATAGGTCAACTTCACAGTAGATGAAATCCGTGGCTTGATGGACAAGAAGCGGAACATCCGCAACATGTCCGTCATTGCTCACGTCGATCACGGCAAGTCCACCCTGACCGATTCTTTGGTAAGTTGTGAAATACCAAAATGCACTTCGAGATAGTGACTCATGCAATTTGTGTCTGACGCATTTGTAGGTCTCCAAGGCTGGTATTATTGCTGGTGCCAAGGCTGGTGAAACTCGTTTCACCGACACCCGCAAGGATGAACAGGAACGTTGCATCACTATCAAGTCAACGTAAGTAGCAGCACACACATTTAAACAGACGCTCTAAATTAATGTTCAAACAATAATTTTATTTTTTATAGAGCTATCTCGATGTACTTCGAGGTGGAGGAGAAGGATTTGGTTTTCATCACCCAACCCGATCAGCGTGAGAAGGAATGCAAGGGTTTCTTGATCAACTTGATCGATTCACCCGGTCACGTCGATTTCTCCTCTGAGGTAACAGCTGCCCTCCGTGTCACCGATGGCGCTCTCGTCGTCGTTGATTGCGTGTCCGGTGTGTGCGTGCAAACCGAGACTGTGTTGCGTCAAGCTATTGCTGAACGTATCAAGCCAATCTTGTTCATGAACAAGATGGATCGCGCTTTGCTTGAATTGCAATTGGAGGCTGAGGAACTTTACCAGACCTTCCAGCGTATTGTTGAAAACGTCAACGTCATCATTGCCACATACAACGACGATAGCGGCCCAATGGGAGAAGTACGCGTCGACCCCTCAAAGGGATCTGTTGGATTCGGTTCCGGTCTTCACGGCTGGGCTTTTACCCTGAAACAGTTCTCCGAAATGTACTCTGAGAAGTTTAAGATCGATGTTGTCAAGCTAATGAACCGGTGAGTACGAACCGTTAATATTAAAATTTTGTCTCGCTTTTAGCACAATTTGTGTGGCACGCAGGAAACTGACTTTATTTGAATTCTTTCGAATGGGTCTGCTTCTGAAGACCGTGCAACAAGTGCATCCAATAAAAGTAGAAAAACTGTGTTGGTATTTTCAATATCAACATCAATCGATGCTTTGAAACGCTGCTCCGCGACCTCTTTCCTAATGTCTGATCTGAGCACGCTGAAGATTTGTCGATACATATAACAGAAATCTTTATATGTCTTTCAAATTCATCTTTACAATTCACATTTTTAAAATCTTGTAGCTTGTGGGGTGAGAACTTCTTCAACGGTAAAACCAAGAAATGGCAAAAGCAAAAGGAAGCAGACAACAAGCGTTCCTTCTGCATGTACATCCTTGACCCCATCTACAAAGTTTTCGATGCCATTATGAACTACAAGAAGGAGGAAATCCCAACCTTGATAGCGAAAATCGGTGTTACTCTCAAGCATGAAGATAAGGACAAGGATGGCAAAGCCTTGTTGAAGATTGTCATGCGCACCTGGTTGCCAGCTGGTGAAGCTTTACTTCAGATGATTGCTATCCATCTGCCTTCGCCTGTCGTTGCCCAGAAGTACCGTATGGAGATGTTGTACGAGGGTCCTCATGATGATGAAGCTGCCGTTGCTGTTAAGAACTGTGACCCCGATGGTCCACTCATGATGTACATTTCCAAAATGGTACCTACTACCGATAAGGGCCGTTTCTATGCCTTTGGTCGTGTGTTCTCCGGCAAAGTTGCCACAGGTCAAAAGTGCCGTATCATGGGCCCCAACTACACCCCCGGCAAGAAGGAAGATTTGTATGAGAAGGCTATCCAGCGTACCATCTTGATGATGGGTCGTTACGTCGAAGCCATTGAGGATGTGCCCTCTGGCAACATTTGCGGTTTGGTTGGTGTTGACCAGTTCTTGATCAAGACCGGTACCATCAGTACCTTCAAGGATGCCCACAACATGAAGGTGAGCTTAAAATTGCAAAATTTCTTTCTATTCCGATCCATGTTTTGTGGTCACTGGTTTGTAATCTTTGTTTCTGTTTTCCCTCCCAGGTTATGAAATTCTCAGTGTCTCCTGTCGTGCGTGTTGCTGTTGAGCCTAAGAATCCTGCTGATTTGCCCAAACTCGTCGAAGGTCTTAAGCGCTTGGCCAAGTCCGATCCTATGGTGCAGTGTATCATTGAAGAATCTGGCGAACACATCATTGCCGGTGCCGGTGAATTGCATTTGGAAATTTGCTTAAAGGATTTGGAAGAAGATCATGCTTGCATTCCCCTGAAGAAATCCGACCCCGTTGTCTCCTATCGTGAAACAGTCTTTGAAGAATCCAACCAAATGTGCTTGTCTAAGTCCCCCAACAAGCACAACCGTCTGTTGATGAAGGCTTTGCCTATGCCCGATGGTTTGGCTGAGGATATTGACAACGGTGACGTCAGCTCAAAGGACGACTTCAAGGTACGTGCTCGCTATCTTGCTGAGAAGTACGAATATGATCTGACTGAGGCACGTAAGATTTGGTGCTTCGGTCCAGACGGCACAGGTCCCAACTTCATCTTGGATTGCACAAAGTCCGTACAATATTTGAACGAAATCAAGGATTCCGTTGTTGCCGGTTTCCAATGGGCCAGTAAAGAAGGTATCTTGGCTGATGAGAACATGCGTGGTGTCCGTTTCAACATTTATGATGTTACTCTGCACGCTGATGCCATCCATCGTGGTGGTGGCCAAATCATTCCAACAGCTCGTCGCTGCTTGTACGCTTCAGCTATTACCGCTGGTCCACGTATGATGGAACCCGTGTACTTGTGCGAGATCCAGTGTCCCGAAGTTGCTGTTGGTGGCATCTATGGTGTGCTCAACAGACGTCGTGGTCATGTCTTTGAGGAATCGCAAGTCGTCGGTACACCCATGTTCGTCGTCAAGGCTTTCTTGCCCGTCAACGAGTCATTCGGTTTCACAGCTGATTTACGTTCCAATACCGGTGGCCAAGCCTTCCCACAGTGCGTGTTCGATCATTGGCAAGTTTTGCCCGGAGATCCAAGCGAGCCATCCAGCAAGCCCTATCAAATTGTGCAAGATATACGTAAACGTAAGGGTCTCAAGGAAGGTCTTCCAGATCTTTCACAATACCTCGACAAATTGTAAACGAGAGCATAAAAAAACCAGCATTATCGTTTCGGCCTGCTCAAGCTAAAGCAGAGTAAATGTTTTTAAGTTAAACCAGAGGTAGAACAAATAAATACAAGATAATTATACAATAATGCATATTTTTGAATACTTTCAATTTTATGATGATATTTTAGACCACAACTGGTGGCACATCAATTATATGATTAATTCGTTGATTTGTGATGATGTACTGCAAATTTGTTTGTTCGTTTTTTATTTTTTAAATTAATTGAATTGTGGCTACAAAAAAATTGTGTTTTTTATTTCAAGTTTTAATTGGTAAGGGCGTGGAGTGATGCTTGGGTGTTGATTGAGTTTTCTTTTCATATCATTTTGCTGCAGTTTAGATGGGAGTGGGTTGATAAGTAGTTATACTACAATTATGTCGGTGGCGTTAAAGAAAGTTGTACACTTTTTTTTTACACGGTAGAAACGTTCTACGGTAGAAAACGTGTAAGAAATTCTTGTAAAAATATACAAGCGTTGTATGGTAAATTTAGGGATGTGTTCCAAAACTTTGAAAAATCGTGCAAGTTGAAAAACTTAAAATTTTGCCCACAAACTCGTGCCCACAAGTCGAGATGATTTCCATATAACTACAATTAATTCGAACAAAAACTGATAGAATTATCTTTTTTTGTATTGTTCTTATAGTTGCTTAATTTATGACAAAACTTGGCAACAGATGTGGGATCTCCGCCTCTTTTTAGACACTACAGTTTAAGATTTTTATTTTAGTTTCTAATGAAATTACTTTTTGCTTTGAAATATTTTGTTCTTGCTTACGTTTTTATATTATCGGCATTGTAAAAGCGATATAAAAAATATTTCATATTAAAATTTTGTAAGCCGAAAACTTCACACAATACGTTTTTAAATTATAATAAAAAACTACCACGAACTGTAAACTTAAACCTATCATATTTGAAAATTGATGGCTTAGAATAAAAAAGACGTAACTCGATTTTTTGTAACTTTACAGCAAAAAAAAAGATACAGTAGTTTCGACTATGTCGTAACACAAGACGTAGAATTATTCAATTCGCTTTTGATGAATTGAAAAAACATCTTTTTTAAAAAATATTTATCAAAATATTTATTCCATACACCTGAGAATATGACCTTTAAAAGAGTACCGGAGAGGGTTAATATGTATGACCGACCCCTATTACTTTTGCAAAAGGAACATTTTTGCCCTTAACACCTATTTTCTCCGACCACTCCTTAGGGGGGCTACCACACAAATTTTATGGTTTTTGTTTATTTATTCCATACACCTGAGCATATGACCTTTAAAAGAGTGCCGGAAAGGGTTAATATATATCACCGACCCCCATTATTTTTGCAAAAGGAACATTTTTGCCTTTGACACCTATTCCCTCCGACCACTCCTTAGGGGGGCTCCCATACAATTTTTATTGTGTTTGTGCCGGAAAGGGTTAATATGTATCACCGACCCCCATTACTTTTGCAAAAGGAAAATTTTTGCCTTTAACACCTATTTCCTCCGACCACTCCTTAGGGGGGCTCCCATACAAATTTTATGGTTTTTGTTTATTTATTCCATACACCTGAGCATATGACCTTTAAGAGAGTGCCGAAGAGGGTTAATATGTACCACCGACCCCCATTACTTTTGCAAAAGGAACATTTTGGCCTTTGACACCTATTCCCTCCGACCAGTTCTCAGGGGGGCTCCCATACAAATTTTATGGTTTTGTCGATAAAACCGGAAACTGTCGATAAATAGGTAGCAAGTTTAACAAACAAAAACATCAAATGTTGGCTTTATATTTCATGTAATTGTGTAAAATTTATATAAGTTAGAGAGTTCTAACATGAATTTTTGTCGCATTGAGGATCAAGCAGACCAACAAGTGCTAACATCAACATTGTACGATCAGTACTTTAGGCCCATTAAAGGCTCAAAAAGTTATATAAATACCGAAACCTGATCACTATCAACCACCCTACTTACCTCCGAGAATGACGTATTCTACGTCAAAAAAAAAAAAAAAGAATTTCATAAAATCCGGAAAACTTTGGACATACTTTAATGCATTTTTTTTTTAAACTAGGCAACAACAAAAAAGTATTGATTTTTTTAAGGGATGTGTATTTGAGAGTGGTCTACCAGAATATATTAAAAACGCGATTTTGAAAAAAAAACTGAGGAACGCCTTTTCTGTATATTGAGTCATCGATATACAGCATGAACTTTTTTGGTAAACATTTTTTTTTTAATCGTGCTAAATTGAAAAATTCCTGTATTTTTTTTTTTGTGAACCGTGTTATTTCAAAATCGTGTAAAAAAGAAACAGTGTATTTAAGAGATTGTGAAATATTTGCAAAAACCTTGAAATATTAAAACTAAAAAAATGCGTTTCGGGAAAATATTGCGATTGTTTGAACTGCTTACACACTTGTTTTACCTTAGTGGTGTGAATTTGTGGACAGACCTTTGGGTAGTCGAAAGGACGGAATAGTTTTCTCTCAAACAAAGTTGAAATCTAGGTGACCTAAAAAAGGTTTTATCGAAATTTTTTTTTCTTTCGTTAAGCATACTTATATTTGGTTATTTTTGTCCCTTTGTTGAAATTGATTTAATTTCGTTTTTTAACTGTGAACCAACGATTTTAAGTGTTATAACTACTCAGTCAAGTCTGCCTTGGTATGAAATAAATTAGTGGGAAAGAAGGGACAATCAAGTGAAAAACATGTGTAGGACCCGTCAAACAATTTCAAAAAATGTGTCCAAAAATTTACCGGAAGTTTACCGTTTATAAACAATTCGGCCACAAAGTAACAAATGGTAACAATTAGGTCACAAATGCGGTAAATGTGCGTCAAACGCCCAGTAACATGTGATGATAACAAAATGTTTGACGCGGGATGTTCTAAACAGGAAACGATGATTGAAATTCTTAAAATTTCAGGCAAGGAAGTGGGGAAGAAAGATTTTGAGTTATACACAGAGCAATATCAGTGTGGTTTTAATTACAGAAAAGTCATACGATAAACGATAGCCGCTTGGAGGCGTATCGTAAAAATTTAGCTTTCGTATTATCATTTTCATACGAACGATAGATAGACTATTGTGTATGACCGTGATTGTTGTTTACATTTTACTGTGATTTAAGAGAAAACAGCTGGAATTCTCAAATTATATTTATTTCAATATTAAAAAGGTTAAAAATAAAATATGTAAACATAATAAATTTCCTTGTTGTATGCCTCAATGTGGACAAGACTATTCTGTATGTCTTTCAGAGTACTTTCAGTTTTTCTTTGGAAGGCCGACTGTTCATTTGTTTGTCGATCCAGCAGCGCAATTTATCAGTTTTCATTCTGTCCTGGACCATAGTCGAACTTCAACTTCAGCACCATAGAGGGGAACAGTATTGTTTGGACCCCCGAGTTGCAACACTTTCGGTGTGGTTCTGGGCGCTCTACTTTTTAGATTTGTATTTAAGATCATTCCAAACCTGCTATGGTAATGCAATGTTAGAACATGCCAAAATTGTGAACTCCTAATTTGCTTACCTATTGCCATGCGCCTGCTGAACGAATTGGTGGCCCACATGAATTTAATTCACGGGCGATTGTTTCCCATTTGACTTTAGCCAGGGCATAAGCCTCTTGCCAGGTTCGCATTTTCCTCCATTAAGGTGACAAGACGCTCCAGTTGAGATTTCGAGCTCACAACTCTTGGCCTGAAAAAAATTACAACTATTTTGTTCAAATCCTGTTTAAAAACTCATTTTTATCACTTCAATACATACATATTACGAAAAAAAAAAGAAAAAATTATACATACTTTTAACTATCGGCCGATTAAAGTGAACCGCTTGCAAACGTATGAAATTGAACAGCTTATTCGATACGTATCGTTTCGTAAAACCATATTTTTACGATAAACGACAAACGCCAACTAGCGGATTTAATACGATAAACGTAATTTCGTAATACCGCAAAACAGAATGCAAGCCTGTGTCGTGTATCGTATGAATTCATAATAGGGGTGCAAGTATTGGACGATAAGTAACGATCGCTGATATTAATATCCTCCAACATATACAGTGCCTCCAACGAATAATCGGACAAACATTTTAGTTTTATTATATATATTATATATTACGATGAAGCTGAAATAAAACGAAATTTTTTTTGTCGTTTATTTACTTTGTTTGTTGCTATTATTATCATGTAAAAAATACAACAAAAAAACTTTATTCACACTAAACCGGTTTAGATTTAGGGAAGAGGTGAGTTTCTTGTGTTCAACAAATAATCGGACATAATAACAAGCAAGCAAAAAACACCGTTACAATTAAGAGTAGTTATATTTTTTGTAATTATTTTTTGCATATTAGTCTATTGAACTATTACCTTCCATCCAGTACTAAATTTAAATTAGAACAGAATTGTGTGTTGTTTGTAATGGCCCCAAGAGGAAAACAAGCTTCTTTTGAAGTAAGACAGTTAATTGTCAAATTGAATGCGGAAGGAAAGACAGTGCGAGAAATTTCTGAAGTGGTCGGTAAAAGTCGATCCACTGTCCACGACATTATAAAAAGGTACCGTGAAGAATTTAGGCTTTTATACAAGAGCAGAGAAGGCCAAGGAAAAATTCTTAATGAAAGAGAAGAAAGAGGTATAGTAATGACGATCAAAAAAGATCCATTCAAAAAGGTCAAAGGTTTGCAAATTTCTTTAAAAAAATTCACCGGTAAAGATGTTTGTGTGAATACAATCCGGAATTGTTTGCATAGACACAATTATTACGGAAGAATATTTGCTTAAAACAAACGCGTTTTGGAAAACGGTAATAGCTTATTTAAAAGATCAATAATTATATTATTCTAATTGTTTGCTTTATTTTAAAGGTTCTTTGTACAGATGAGAGCAAATTTAACTTGCACGGATCGGACGGGAAGCCGCATGTGTGGCGTCAAAAAAATGCAGAATTCGAACCAAGAAACACGCGTGCCACAGTTAAGCATGGTGGTGGTTCTGTAATGGTTTGGGGCTGTATGTCCAGTGCTGGGGTAGGCAATGTCGATTTTATAGATGGTAAAATGAATAGGTTCGTCTATCTCAAGATTCTGAAGGAGAATGTCAAACAGAGCGCAGAAAAATTGGGCATTCTAGACAACTTTGCGTTCTACCAGGATAACGATCCCAAACACACTTCGGGAGTTGCGAAGCTTTGGTTGATCCACAACTGTCCCAAACTATTACAGACTCCACCACAGTCCACGGACTTAAACGTAATTGAGCATCTGTGGGAAGAGCTAGCTCGTAGAGTTTACACGCGCCCATACAACTCCGTAAATGCTCTTAAAGATGCCCTATTGCAAGCCTGGACTTCAATTGAACCTGAGTTCTGCAATAATCTAGTTCAATCAATGCCTAAGCGACTTCAAGCAGTACTCCAAGCCAAAGGATATGCCACAAAATATTAAAAACGTTTCAATGTTCCTTTTCTTCCATCTTATTTATTGAATTTTAATTTGGTCCGATTATTTGTTGAGTAGCAGAAATTAAGTCTTTTGCTTAAATTGTTAATTTGTTTTGGTTACAAAAGTTTTTGTTGTTGTTTTTTTTTGCATATTGTAATAAAAAATAACCAGCAAATAATATGACGTACCCGTTTTTTCTTTATTCTAGCTACTTCGTAATATATTATATAAAAAATAAATCTAAAATGTTTGTCCGATTATTCGTTGGAGGCACTGTATAAGTGGGTTATTTGCATAAACTATATGGTGTTGGTATTCATTCAACAGTCTTGTATGCCTTGTATGCCTAGTCTCAATTGGAGGTACTTTTATATACATACATCTTTGAAATGATCTGCAATGTGGTTACGGGTCTCATGAGGATTTAAAAACCACCATCTTAGCTTTAAATATTGACGCAGGATGACCTCTTGATTTTCGTTTAACATTTACGAAATCGAAGATTTTTTTGGGAACCCTAAATGATTTTCTCTTCTATAACATTCTTGTAAAATTTATATTGTAAAAAATAAAAAATAAATAATTGGCCATTTCAGCCCTTGAAAGGACTTTGACCTAGCTTCTTATGATCAATTGTGTTGTGCGTGTTATTAAGTTTGTACACAATTGACCGAGAACCGGACCTACATGCTTAACGCCGACTCCGAACGGCGATGAACGGAATGTTCTCGTTCTCAAGAAGCTTTACATGGCATTTTGATTACTCTCTGAGGTTTGCCATTGTCTGCAGAGAGGTGGCGGCCGTACAGAGAAATTATTTTAATTCAAATAATTTTCTGTCGCTGCTGGGGTTCGAACCTGGGTCTCCAAAGTTCTTTGACATAGCGGCCACGCACTTTAACCAACTACGCCACGGACGCCAAAATTTATATTGATATTTGTTTATTTGTTGATTTTTATTCATAATTTGAGTAGGTAGCGTACTTGACTGCCATACCAGAGCTCCTGGGTTCAAATCCAAGTTAGGTCATGGTCCTACGCTTTAACTTATCTGCATATTCTACCCTCTTTCCTAATCATCTGAAATTGAAAATTCATTAATATTTTCGATTTGAAGTTGTAGTTGAAACTTGCCTCAGATTCAAATTCACATGTTTGATTTGGCTTTCCACCACGCTTAGAACATCATACATATGTTTCACTTGATTGACCCTTTCGTTCCACTAATCTATCGCCCAATTTCGAACCAAGGCAGACTTGACTGAATAGGAATTACACCTGAAATTCTTGAATTACAACTGAATTCTATATTCTCCATGACCAGCTTTCTAGTAGTTTTATTTATTTTCTATTAACTTTGTTAGATCAAAAAATTCCTATATAATTGACAAAACAGTTTCACAACAATGAGACGCTAGAAATAAACAAAAAGAAGTTCTAAAATTCCGAAAAAAACAAGTCACCTAAAAGTTTCAACTTACACTTGGATTGTTTTAAATAAAATAACGTTTCGCCTATAAAGATCCATATAATAATTTCCGGATTGAAGATTATCTCTTCAATAAATAAATAAATAAATAATTTCCGGCTAGTTGTATTTTCTCAACTCTCCAACTGCACCGGCAGAATTCAGAATCTCTAAAATTTCTAGCGATGAAATTCTTGTCTTGATTCCACATTTAAATCAATAAAAATTTTTCTATTAAAAAACTTAAAAAAATTTTCGGCTTCAACTTCAAAATTTCAAGTTGTTAAAATATTATGGAAAGACCAGCCTCGACTTGGCCAAATACACAAGCAAGATTTTTCAACCCCATTGGCAAGATTCGCTCACTCATACAAAATTTAGACGCTGAACTTATGGAACTCTGCAGTCAATGCCAGATTCCCAAAACGGTCGCCGGAATTGCTCAAAATAAAAAAAACAGTCAAAACATCATAAGTCCGACCAGTTTGCTGTCCACCTCCTCTGATAGCTCGGGCGGCGTTCACATTCGAACGCTCTCAAACATCTATAGAGCGAAAGTGATCGATGCCTATAGAAATCGGCGCATCTTCACAGTCTACGGCAATTACCATACCATACGGCGTGCATTGCTGCGTAGGGGTTGGTTGGAGAAACTTGCTCCTGGCCGTTATCCCAAGCTACAGGGTCTCTCCGAAGAAGTGTTGTTGCAGCATGCAAGAAGAGGCAACGATTTTGAGGCAGTTGCCATTTCCAAGATCATTAATCATTTTCCGGCCTTCTTCATTTGGCAGCCTAAGGGATTTCGTGACTTGCACGTCGACGCCTTGCCACATCGGAATCGGGTGCGTCGAGGACGCAATTTTGATTTTTCCACTAAAATTGGTTTAATAGGCTGCGCTGAGCAGGACCACTGGTTCAACGACGATGGTTTCTGTGGCATGAGCTATCCCCGATTTTATCGCATAGGTAGCAATATGGAAGAACGAGCAGCTTTCATTGAGGATTTTCGACGCACGCAATGTCGCAGTTTGATACGCTTTATAATAGAGAACATTAATCAACCCGATGAAATTATTGACGAGGAAGAAGGTTCCATCTTACCGTCTATAATAAGTTTTGCCTTAACGCGCATTAGGCGTCAGTTGAACGATTACGATCACAATACTTTGGACGCAGAAATACCAGATCAGGGACTGCAAGAATGGGTACATTTTCTTACCAATTCCAGCATGATTCTACAAAGAAAATGTAAATTCAAAGCGAGCGAAGGAGAAATTTTTGAGTTTGCGAAAGTTTCCAAAGCAGTTTTAGATAAACTGGAAGAAAAGCGTGCCGACTACAAGTGGGATGGATGTCGAAATTTGTGGATTCTGAAACCGGGCTATCAAAGTCGAGGTATTGGAATTATAATAAGAAGCTCACTGGACGAAATACTACAGTGGGCGAACAACAATCCCAACCGGAAGTATATAGCACAAAAATATGTTGGTAAGTAATAGGAAAGACTACGGAGCTACACTTATAAGGTTTGGTTAAGAACAGCAGATATGGAAAAAAAATACTAATTCGGATATATACCTTATCTAGGTATCTTAGCGTTTCGGATATATACCTTATCTAACTTCAGAGCATTGGCGTTTATTATTTCTATATGTTCCAGTCATTTCGAACGTCCTCCACGAAGTTTTTTAACTTTATAACGGAATTTATTCGTTCGAGGTATCTTATTAGTTGAATAAGCCAAATAATCATATCAACCTCAATAAGTGCATCACTGGTACAACAACTGGCTCATGTAAACTAGTTCTCGGCAAAGCCAGTTTGCTGTTGGTAGGGGAGAGTATAGTATATATGTTGTGATTTCTACTCCTTCCACATTTATGCAGTTTCCATAGAGGTTCAGAAGTGAAATTCCTACAGCCATTATATTAATGTCTCTTGGAGATACTTATTAGAGGACGAGTTTCATTTATGCTTATTGGTAGAGGAGCTTCAGTCGTTTCTTTGAAAACAGGCCATAGACTGAGCTTTTAATTGTAGACGTATCTCAATCGTTTGGAAAAGTGTAAATTATTGGTCGATTCTGTACTTACCAGGTCTAAAAGCAGAGTGATAGGATTAAAGAAGATGGTTTAAAGATTAGAAAAATAGAAAAATAAAAGAAGATTTAAAAATAAAGATTAAGGAGTTCAAATAATACATTCAAAGTGATCCGTTTAGCCAAACGATGTTGAGGTTTCTTTGAGGAAGTGATTCTCTTCTCAGTAAAATCATAGAAATTAATCTTTACCAATTAATAACCAGCGGCCTTTAAAAATTCGGGTGGTAGTTCCTAGAAGCTTCGATTATTAGGTATGTATCCTTACATAAGTTATGACGCGAGAAGTTCCGTATAGCCTTAGGGTCAATTTTAAGTGATGCGGGTTTATTCAAACTGAACCAAACTTACAAAAATTTAGGAGTTACGGTTCAGTTTACCAAGTTTGGATAACACGGCAGATTTGTAAAGTTAAAGTCGAATAAAGCGAGTTAATTTAGCTGAGTTAAACTACATTTAATCCGAAGTAAACTATAGGTCTAGGACTGAATTTAAAGTTTTGTCAGCACCGAAACTTGTGTCGTCTTCGCAGATAAAAATTCATACATAGCCTTTGTGGTCAATTTTATTTTAGTAAAAGTCTTAGTACCAAGATTATATTCTCATTCGTCATGCATAATATTTTTACATTAGAAATTGTTTCTAATTTTACATTCGAAATCGTAGGATTCTCTGCCATCCTAGCGGTGCTATATATCACTCACTAGCTTTATGCTGTCTTTTAAGTATGTTATGTGGATAGCTTGATTTACAAAAGCTTACCTAAACCCTTTTCCATTTATCAATTCTCCAATTTTTCCACTTCTATCAGAACGACCGCTACTCATATTCAAGACCAAGTTCGACATTCGGCAGTACATGCTGCTTACAATTGGGGAATCCAAAGTCTCTATCTGGCTGTATAAGGATTGCTATCTTCGGTTCAGTTCCCAGGAGTTCACCATCGATGATTTGCGTGAATCCATACATCTGACCAACAATTCGGTGCAGAAACGCTATAAAAACAAGGTGACACGGGACGCACGTTTGCCCAAGAACAATATGTGGTCTTTGGAACAGTTTAAAGTATACTTGAAACATCAAAATGCACCCGAAGATATATGGAATAAAAAGATCTATGCTGGTTTTCGCCAAAACCTGATTGCAGTGGTGTTGGCTAGTTTCGAGGAAACTAATTTCGTTGAGAATGCCTTTGAAATGTACGGTTGTGATTTCATGCTGGACGAACAATACAATCCCATACTGATCGAAATAAACTCCACTCCGGATTTATCGCCATCGACTGAGGTCACGGCGCGCATTTGTCCTAATGCGCTCAAGGATCTCGTCAAGGTTATTGTTGATCTGCCAAGAAACTCACGTGCCCCTACGGGGCAATTCGACATGGTCTACGAGGTGAACTATAAAAACAAAACCGACTATGATCCACAAGTTGGCTTGACTGTCAACGGCAAAACAATTACGATGAGTGTTCCACCGAGAAACAACTTTAGACAGCGTCTAATGAAGAAATTTCTCCCAGCTCATAAATCAGATAAAAGCAAGACGCAACAAAAAAATATAAAGAAAAATGTGAAGGAGCCAAATGTTGTAAGTTGAACTATATTGATTCGTAAGAAATTACGCAGCTTGACTCTCTTTTTCTCTATAGAAGGAACACGATCAGGGGCAGCAGCCTCTTCAACAGCAGAAAACACCGTCTGTAACTGATAGGCTTGTAAGCAAAAAACCTAGTAATGGGGTAAAATTGAAAGCCTTTGCCAAGGAAGCTTTGGCCTTGCGCTATACACTTCCAAAATAGCGCTCTATACATACGATACGCTGTAGATACAGGAGACAAAGTAAAATTATGACTTCTTGAATTGTCAGCTTTTGACCTTATTGGTAAATGTAACTATTTTTTAATTGGAGTTTTGTAATGTAACAATAAATATTTAAATAAAATTAACAAATTTCCAAAATCCTCGTCATTGGAATACTAGCATCTGGTATTACGAAGCAGTTTGGCGCGTTCACTGAACTTACGGGAATTGTTGGAACTTGTGGCGATTTTTGGATTGGGGCAAGAGTTGGGAGTAGCATTTGTGGCAATGACAGAAGCTGTTCGGTTGTTTTCGCTGGTAGCTGGGGGCTTGTGCCTAGCTGTTTGACGTCTTGCAGCCTTCCAAGTGACGAGTCCTCTACCGATAGCATGAATTGCAGCCGAGGACTCTATTGCTGATTTCTCGTTCTCATTCTCCAAATCGGTTAGTTCTTTAGTTGCACCTTTTTTCCTAGCGTTGACAGAAAGTCGTCGTCCAGATGTTTTGCGAGCATAGGTTAGAATGTGCTGACGTTCCGTCAAGCTGCTTTGGCTTCTCAAAGCTGGATTGTGGTAGCGATCTTGCGTGCCTGCTGATCTATGTTGTTGTGCTAGCCGCGAAGCATGACGGTTATTTCTACTTTTGGAGCTTTCAGTTTTTTTGGGTGATGATTCTGGTTTGAGCTTCGGACATGCTACTGCACTCGTATCTTGAAGAGCGCATTTCTTTATTATGCAACGCAGATTTTGTTCGCTTCCAGGGTCTGTTATGCTGGTAGGTAGTCGAGGTCCACAACTACGGTGACGCTTACTTGAGCTGTAAAGCAGACCAGACTGATTTTGGACGCTGCGATTTTCGAGTCCGTCCGATTTAGTAAAAGTTTTCGGCAGTGTAGTGAGAGATCTTCGAAGAATACAAATATTTGCTAAAGGAATCTTGAGCAAATTTGGGCAGGGCAAAGGTGTTCCAGGTTGAGCTAACTTCGATCTGGCACTAAACAAAGGTTGTACAAGCGATGCCTGTTGGGCTAGGCTGCTAGGAGTGGTACCGCTGACACTGCTACGGCTGCTATTCTGAGCATCACTTAGCAAAGCTTTTTCAATAAACTCCGTAGCATTAAAAACGGGCATGACTCGGTGCACATTCGATACGGCGGGAATGAGAGAAGTTCTCTGTTTGAAGATGTTGCTGGTCTGTAGTGAACGTTCCCTGCGCTGGTAGTTGTAACTATTCTGATGATTCAACTTGGGCATAAGTTGTTTACCTTTGATGAAAAGATTCAAACCCATATAAGCCGGAGTTGGTGGCACGATTTGGCGATAGATAAGCTCAAAATTGCCCAAATCTGATTTAGGATCGTTGCGACGGTCGATGACAACTGTAAGCAAGCGACTTTTAAGACAAGAAAATGCTATTTTTTTATAAGACTCACCTTTGACAACATCTTCCAAGCATTGAGGACACATGCGCGCAGTAACGCTCGTGGTGGCACCCAAGTCTGGACTGGAATTTATCTCTATAAGCCAGGGATAGAAATCATCGGTTATCATAAAATCTGCACCGAAAAGTTCGAAGGTGTTCGGCCTTCGATCCATGTTTTCTTGCGAAGCCAACATTGTGCCTACTATTGCCTTGCGCATACCCGGATATATGCGATCCATCCACATTTTATATTGACCGATTTGGCGAAGATATGCTTGAAATGAATAACAGTCCCACATGTTCTCGATGGGCAGACGTTTGTCTCTCTTGCCATTCGTGTACTTCTTCTGTATTGCATGATTCGTGAGATGCACAGATTCATGATGGTTCGTCAGGCTGTACTCCTGTGAACTGAAACGTAAATAGCTCTCCTTGTACATCCACACAACCAGTGGTTGTACATTGGTTATAAGAAACCATTGGCGAATATCAAATTTTGTGTTGTGTATGATAAGAGGACGTTCTAGAAGAGAATACACAAGAAGAATAAGACGAAAAAGAAGAAGAAGCAGGAGAAGTATAAAGCAAACATAGTAATTGGGGTGAGAACATCGACTGCGTGTCTGTGAATGTTTTTCAAGGACTCTTCAAGTTGTGCATGCAAATGTGTGCGAATCGATATAAGTTAGTATGACGGCTTGTAAGCTAGCGACACTCACGCAACGCTCAGTGAACCCAAACTCAAGCAACCTGTTGCAAGCATCCTATTGTAGCACATAAGAAATAATTTTATTGATTTAATTTAGCTGCTTTTGGGTTAACATTTGATGTCGTCTATATTTAGACAGAAAAAAAAACAAAAAATAAATAGGAGCCAGTTTATGAATGAAAATAAAAATAAATCAATGGAAATTTAAACATAGCCATACGAACATTAAAATAATAGATATTACTCGATAGAGGTTTTATGCAAATGGAACTGTAGAAATAGTTAAGTTTTTGAATTATATACGATAGAGTATGGGAACTCGGTATCGAGCCACCATTCGGTAACATAATAATCCACCTAAAGGATAATTGTGGACATTGAAAAAAGGGGCGTGACACGTGCCAAATAACTCGAACTTCGCATTGATTTCGCTTTTTCAGCTATTTATGATAGAGCATGAAAACTTGATGTGGAGCAACTATTCGCTCCAAAAAATTATTTATAGGATGTAACAAGAAGAGGTGTAAGATTTGTTTTGTTTGGAGATAATGTACTGTGCAATATCTTCCAAAACTACCAAGCTATTAATCCTCTCTTACCGATCTCTTAAAAGTAAAAAAATATTACTTGGGCGTTTTCTCAACAACTTCGTCCAAAAGCAATTTTCTTGTTTAGTTTAGAAGACAGGTAAAAAATATACCTAAATATAAATAGTTCCAATTCCTAAAATTGGTGATTTTACTATATTTATCCAAAGTTTTTGAATCACTGATGCACAAACAAATAAACAAATCCTTCTCGCATAACAATCTGCTAACTGATAGACAGTCAGAATTCCGACCGAAACGCAGTTGCGTGACTGCTTTACTATACGTCACTGATGAAATTCGAAATTGTCTTGATCGCAATGAAATTACTTTTTTGGTTCTGCTAGACCACTCGAAAGCATTAAACACGGTCGATCATCAAATTTCATGCGCAAAATTATCTAATTTGTTAAATTTTTCTGTCACTGCAACTCGTCTAATAAGCTCGTCATATCTTACAAACAGATCACAAGCCGTTCAAATAGGTTGCGCGTCCTCAAATTTGTTGCCTGTGAGCCGTGGCGTACCTTAAGGCTTGATATTGGGCCCACTTTTATTCTCGGTCTACATATCTGTGGTCACATGGAATAACAGCCTAACTCAAAATATCGTAAATACGGGATGTTTTATTTTCCTTACTTCGTCTGCTTTCTAGAAGTTAATGGAACAATCGAACATGAAACTTGTAGATACATGAATGCCCTTTCATTTTGCAGAAAAACCAGATCGCTTTTTTACCGGGAAACAGACGAGATAAGGAAAATAAAACATCGCGTATTTACGATATTTTGAGTTAGGCTGTTATTCCTTGTGACCACAGATATTTGACTTACCAACTGCACTGCAAAGATGTGGAATATAAAATGTACGCGGATGATGTACAACTCTATACGAGCTGTCGGAAATGTGATATTCCATCTTGTGTTCAAAAATTTAACGATAATTTGTGTAAAGTCAGATTGGGCCAATGGCCTAAACATAAACCCCACTCAGTCGAAATGCTTAGTCATAGTTAGAAAACATAATTTCCTCGCCCATTCCGGAAGTTACTCTAAATAGATCGTGTATTGAGGTTGAAAGAACGGCTAAGGATTTGGGTATAACCTTCAACAGTACTTTGGATTGGACGAATCATGTCAATATTACTGAAGGAAAAATTTATAGTCTATGGGCTACTCAATACTTTACCCCATTTACCATAGGAATGCTATTGGCAAATACATACCTTGTTCCACATTATTGTACGGATCTGAAGTCTTTGCATATTGTGATGTTGCTAGTAAACGCAAGCTGAACGTTACTTACATTAACATAGCTCGTTATGTCTACACTAAGGGAAATAACGCAAATTAACATTATCCACGCCTGAGTATATATTTCATTTAAATATTTACGTGGATAAATCAAATATTTTCCTTACAACTTGTTTTTTTCCCGTATTTAAATTTTATTTATGCCACACACTGACGCACATATTCCATACAGCTGCCAAGCACCCGCCAAGCAGCAGCAGCATCGCACTCTGTTCCTGGGCGATGCTGCTGCAGTTTCTTCGCATCAGCAGTTGCAGGTGTCTTATAGTTCTCATTTAGTTAATATTGCAAGGGTAATATATTATGGATATTTGGCAAATATGATTTGTGAGTATTAAAATTATGCACGAATATATTTAAATATCTTTCAAATATTTACTATTTGAAAATAATACTATCGCATTTAAGGAAAATTTATATAAAATATTGAAATTGAAAAACAATTCATTTGAATATTTCCCACGAGCTGCGTCCATATCAAACGCCATTTAGTGGTATATTTTATTTTCTTTTTGTGAAAATATGATTTGTGAGTGCGGTGGTGAGTGCGATGCATGATAAATTCATGTAAGGTGGAGTGACAACTCGGTATTTTCTCAAGAATGTCACTCCACTCTACATGACTAAATGGCGTTTGATATGGACGCAGCTCGTGGGAAATATTCATATAAAATTTTTCAATATTCAATATTTCAATATTTTTATATAAATTTTCCTTAAATGCGATAGTATTATTTTCAAATAGTAAATATTTGAAAGATATTTAAATATATTCGTGCATAATTTTAATATATTTTTTATTAATTCTGTTTAAATATTTTAATATTTTATTTAATTAAAAAAGTATTTAAATAAATTTTAAATATTTACGTAGTCGATTTAAGTAAATGCGTTATTGGTGCAAAAATGACTCGCGTTTTGGTTAAATTAAAAAAGTTTTTGGATAAATTTAATATTTTTTTCCCTTAATGTACGGACTTAAGCGGGAAGTTCACTGCATATGCATATGCGTCCGTCTACTTGTTGGCACAATTTACTCAAGAAAATTTTTGGCAGAGTTCAATGATTCCGTTTTATGTTCAGACCAAGCAGGGCTACAAATTTGTAAAATATTTGGTATGTTATTAAGGGGAGGTAAGGTTTGACAACTTTTTTTTTAATTTTTTTTTATTTTTGTTTCTGAAAGTACAATATTTATTGTAGAATATTGTATTAAATTTTTAGGTCATTCGGAGTAAAACTAACGAAGTTACAGGAGGTTGAATGACCGTACCTCTAAGTTAGTTAGTCAGTGTACAAAACTTTAAATCGATTTTCCCAAACATGTAATTTTTAAACTCGGTGACCAGGCTACAGAAAAAACTACTGAACCGATCGTTTTGAAATTTTGTACACATATTCTATATGTATGTAGATCTCAGTGACGTCGAATTTTTTTAAATGTTTTGATTACTAATTTTTTAATTACAAACAATTTTACAATAACAAAAAGGTCGATTTTTTCGTCAAAAATCGTCATATTGGCTTCGAAATTGTGCCAAAAATTGAAAAATTAAAAAAAACTCGAGGTCACTTGAGAGATAAAGTAATAAACTAAAGAAAGCATTTTCATTGTTTGGTTTGAATTGATCCAGTGATGCTGTAGGCTGGTCCCCTCACATAGACTTTTTTCGAGGCACATGCGGAGATCTTCAGTAAATCCGTTATTTCTCTCTATTTTTTAACAAAATTTTTTTTGTTTATATTCTTAAAATGTACTTTTATGTAATAATATGTAAAATAAACCTACAGTAATAATTTTCTCTAAAAAATTATTGAAAAAAGGTCTTTTTTAGACGAAACAAACCTTGCCGCCCGTTAATGGGGAATTTTTTATCGTATTTACACAAAAATACTTGAAATGTCTTCATTTATTATTAAAAAAATCTTAAATCCTGAGCATAAAAAAAGTTCCTTTGAGAAACTAACAATGAAAAAATTATAGACATTTTTAATTTTTAAGATTTATTTAGAAGAGCCATCCCTGAAAGTAATGAGTTTCTGACTCGTTTCTTTTATTTCTTCTCTCTGTTCGTTATAAGTAACGAGCTGTCAAAAAACGCAAATTACGCAAGAAAAGTTGAAATATTTTTGAATTTGCTTGCATAGAGAGTAAACGGACGCATATGCAAATGCAGTAAATGAACTTTCATCTGTAAGCTTTCACATATTTCTATTGCATTGCGTTCAGCGAGTAGACGGACGCACATGCAAATGCAGCGAATGAACTTCCCGCTTTAAACGACAGACCGCATGCAAAACAAATCTTCAATTTAATAAGTTTTCTTGCAACAAATTATTTTTATTAATTAAGAAATTTAGGGTGTTTCCAGCATGTAGGCGTGGCACCAGTAGATGTGGTAGATATCGCACTTATTTATTCATTCTATAGTAATACCTAATTTTAGAAAGAACCGAACATTTTTTAGCTTAAGCGCATACCAACAAAAATATCTACTAAAATACTTACTCCACTTATTTTAAAATTTCAGACCGGGGAAACAAAGAAAGATCGCAGCTTTGTACCTTGGGGATAACACTTGCCTCAGAAAAAAGAGAATTTTTCAGTGATAGCATTTGAAGTTTTAAAACAGTCATGAGCAGGAAAATAAATTGGTGGACCAAATGTTGTTTTTGTTTTTTTTAAACAAATACAAATTTGTTCTCATTATTGCTTTTGCTCATCGTTGCAAGAAAAAATAAGCAAGAAAAAAATTGTCAAAGCACTTCGACAAGACTGAATTTCTATTTCTATATGTAACAAAATTGATGTGCAAAACAAAAACAAATCATGTGTGTGATTGTGTTACGCAAGTAACGGGACAATAATCTCAAGAAGCCACGTCGAGCGAGTCTTTGTTTTTGTTGCCTTTGCAAGCAATTGTTGTTGTTAAAGCGCGTTAAAATTTTGGTGATTGTCGGTTTTGTTGTTATTGTTTTTTTACGTGTTGTTGTTTTTACAAATGTGCAAACACAAATTTGATAAAATAAAACAAATTTGTAGCTGGGCCAATTGTGCTTCTGAAAGCTCATGTCTGTTTTAAAAGAACAAATTGCAAATTTTTCAGTTTTTGCATTTTTACTTGCAAAATAACGCTTATTTTTGAGTTGAACTACCTCGCTTGGAAAAAAAAAAAGAATTGACTATTTTAGCTCATGTGTGCTTTTTACACAAATCATAGAGAATTGGACGTATGAGTTTTATGCCAGCTTAAAACGACTAATAATGTTCAAGTTTTTAAGAACTTGAGTTGTTCAGTTGAGGAAGTTGCTTACAAGCATTTTTGCAAAATTTATTCACTCGGAGTTGAAAATAGTTTAAGTTCAAAGGAACCTACAGTTGTATTAAATTAACTCCAAAGCTTGAATAATCTACCATCTCCCTTATATGGAGGATCTGACATTTTGGTGTCGCCAAAATGCCTCTTGTTAGTTAATTTATACAATTCTTTCTAAACTCTTTAAAGGGTCGACACTTATTAATACGCGTAGGATAAATAAATTCGCGTTTTTCATTGAGTTCAAAACTACTCGATCTCCTTGCAAAGCCTCACCTATATATTTTTGCACGACAAAGCGACTCTTCGATGCTATGGCCGGGTTGACAATGGTCAAAATACGCTTAAGGTTGTCCAGCAGTTGTATGCCACGTCCTCTGCATTTGTTTGCCGGCTTGATTATCCATAGATTCTGATAACCATCCAACGAGTACTGCGGCCAAAAGTGTTGTATGTTTTCCAGCAGTTGAGCTCCTGCTCTAATAACTGGCTCAACAACTTTATGCGGATCGGCCAGAATCCTGCCATCTTCGTTAGCCATCAGATATTGTTGCTGTAGAAATGCATCCCAGTCATGCTCCCAGATGCGTGGCGAATCCTCCACATCAATGTCGTTATGCTGACAGCTATCGATGTATTCAGTGCAACGTTTAAAGGCAAAATCAATGGCGGAGAAGGGAATTTTGCCGAAAGGTGAAAATATCTCATCAAAACCACTTGCTCTATACTTGTTGACCATAAAGCGCACAAAAGAAATGGAAGCTGTTAGCTTAAAGTTCTCTATAAATTCGTTCAGCTCCTCAGGACTCCAGACATTGAAGCAACGCGGAAAATATAACTCGGCGGTATTCTCCTCATAGTACCAGTGGAACTCACGTAACTGACTGCAGAGTCCTTCCTTGGAGGTGAATGGAGCGCGATGAAATTTATTGATGGTCATTCCTGGATTTTTGGCCTGGTCAATGAAATCGCATTTTTCCTTGCGGTTGGTCCAGAGAAAATCGATGGGCATGTGTTCGAGAAAGCGAGACATGATGTTGCGTTCACACTTGGCAATATACTGGCGACGTGTTTCACCTGGCTTGCGTTTGGGTAAGCCCAAAGCCAAGTCCTCATAGGTCACCTGACATATGCCACTTGGCACTTGCTTGCGATGTAAATCGAGTTTCTCAACCCAGCCGCGGGCAATCAGAGCATTTCGTACCGAGTTAAAACAGCCTCTTATGGTGAAGGTTTTATTCTGTTTAACAGCTTCTTGAGCTTGACGTCGCAGTTCATTCATGCGGTCTGTGGTCACCCAAGAGCGGCGGCTACAGTAGTTCGTTGGTGGTCCTGTGAGTTGTTCTTTTGCTGGTTTTACGCTAGCTTCTTTATCGTTGGCGGAAGAATTAAGAGTTGAGCTCACCGTAGCGTTACTGGTGTTGTCTGCACTAGGTTGCGGCTTTAAATCTTCTTTTATAAGACATGCTTGAGGCAGATTTTCGGAGTGTTCACTTGGATTGCCTGTTACTTTATTTTCATCATGCATTTTTCCACTTTCACTCTTGACGCCGAGGCATACATTACCGTCAGCGCTGATCAGGACTGCACTTTCGAACAATGGGCAAACGATTGAACGAACAAACTGGAGGAGTACACGTGCTGAGAATACGCTGACTACTAACTTGAATTTTTGATTTCATGTCCTGGCATAGCTAAAGTTTCTATGCGAGTCTCTTCATCCTGACAAATAAATAGCGGTACATAATCAAAGTAGCTTCATTCCGCATGTTGACGAAAAAGGGAAAACGTGAACTGGTATAATCCGACACTTACACACACACACACACACACCTACAAACATACACACTCATACAAAGACACACGAGGAATTCTTGAATAAAATTCGCAACCTAGTTTTCACGAGTTGATTGCACGAAACATTTGTTCTGGTTGTTGTTGCTGCTATTGTAGCTGAGCTTATGAGACAGCGAAAGCATAAAACGAACACAGGTTAGCAGTTCGTTAAAGAGGCGTCTTGCAAATCTTCGTACAACTGCTTCTACTCCTTCTCCATCCATTGGCGTCCTATGCACAATAATAATAATAAGCCTCATAAGCAACAACAACAACAACCACCGCACTTGTGGTGGGCGCCAGTGTCATAGCTTCGGTATTTATAGAGTCTCAACTTTGAAAAAGTTGTCGGAAGATTGAGGCAGGTAGTAATCGTACTTATTCCTAGCAACTGTTTACTCCTGTATGAGTACATATTTCATAAGGTCCTTGAAGAAATGGCATTAATTAAAATTTATATGCCTACATTTAGAGGTGACTGAGGCTTCTTTGTTTGTCTAGCAGAGGCCTGCCGCCGCCACCGATTCCATACATTATGCTGCTGCAAGTATGCCAAGAACTGATTAAAGTTATTTTTGAAGGCAACCTTCTTTAAGCGTGTATCGCGTATCGTGTACATGAAATAAAATTGAAATTAGGTTACAAAACTTGGCCCAAACTATTTCGCAGTGGGCTGGCAATTAAATAAATTAACTTTTTTGCAATGAAACTGAAAGTGTGTGTTTGAAAAAGAAGTACAAAAAAGTTTTGAAAGACCTACAAGTCCATGTTTTCAATCTTGTATTTTTGCGGTTGTTAATTCAAAAAGTTTCGGGGTCGCCAATTAATTTGGAAGCATGAAATCACTATAAAAACAGTGAGCAAGTCGGAAATATTTTGACCACACTTATTGCTATTGATTAGAAATGCTTTTGCGAGGATGTAAAAGGGAAATTAAAAAGTTTTTGGTAAGTCGACAGTGGCGGATCTAGGATTCACCAAAGGGGGGAAAGGGCTGAAACTACACTTTTGTATGTCAACGTCTTTTTGGACTTTTTTAATTTTTTTCTCATACAAAAAATTCTCCAAGTGAGGGGCTAAATCCCTTTCAGCCCGTGTGTAGATCCGCCACTGTAAGTCGATATAAATTATAAGTAAATATTTTGGAACAATGATATTCCTATGCAAAGGTGGTAAATTGAATTTTTTCCTTCTGAGATTTGTTAAATTCAACTCATTTACAATTCATTTCCAACACAGCAAATATAACCAAAACAAATCATCGGGAAAAGGGTGATTTAAAAAAAAAAATAATAATAAGTATATCCAAATATTTTTCAAGTGGCTGTCTCGACTGGCTTCGCAGTAGCGCATTCTGTCACTACAATTTTCTAAGGCTTTGTTGATGGTTTTGGGCTGTAAATCACGGATTGTTTGGATGATGTCGGCCTTAAGTGCTTGAATCATTTCCGGGATGTTGGCATAACATCGGTCCTTCACGGCTCTTCACAAAAAAAAGTCCAAAGGGGTCAAATCGCTACTCTGAGGAGGTCAATTGACATCACCAAGACGGCTGATAATATGATTTGGGAATTTGGTGCGCTAAAGATTGATTGTAGCATGGTGTGGAACCAGAGGTCGTCCAAATTCATGTCTCCAATTTTATTGTCTCTGTACACTGAGCTAAAAAACAACGTAAAATCAAAGGAAACCACTTTAATTCAAATATTTTTCGGAATAATTTGGCACCAAACACGAAAATATTCAATTCAAAGTATTTCCTCTTCGAAAAATATTCATTCAGTTTTAAGTTGTTTCTACTTTAAACTAAAGTGTTGGACACCTTGAAATGATAAGTATGCGACTTTAATTTAACGTAGATTTAGATTTGATTCAAAGAGGAAGCATATTCAATTTGAATACTAGCGTATTTATTTTAAATGCGCTTTAACTTTGAAATAAGGTATTTTCTACTTTGATTCCATGTCGTTGTATTAATGAATCAAAGTGATTTTCATTTTAAATCAAATACTTAAAATTTTTGATAATGAATGGATACAGGGTCCGTGAAACAAATTCAATTAAATAAAACAAAATTATTTTTTGTAGAAATGTTCCTTTATTAATATGTTACAGTATATTTGGATAATTTTTATAAAAAAAATATATGATTTATGACTATATTACAGTTGTTACTTTAGAGAATTATGATTTTAAAAATGAACTTATAAAAATTTATTTCTGATATAAGTTTTACCATTATTTATTTGGTACAAATGCAAAGGAATACTTGTGAAATAAGATATATTTTTAATTAACACACTTTCGTCTTTTAGACCTACTTCATATGATTGAAAATGTTTACAAAATCTTTTGATGCTTATAGGGTTACAAATGACATAAACATTTTGTTCTTCATTAAAAAACAAATGAATCTTAAAAAGATGAAATAATAATGGACTCCAAAACGCTAAATAGATAAATTTGTAAATAATTCTTTTATATTGGACCCACTCTGAAACTTTGAAGGACTCAAAATTAAAATTATGGAAATATTTTATTTTTGAAAAGTATTCCATTTTATGAAAATTAACTTATAAAAAAATTCTATTGTCAAAAGGAGGTTCTAAGCCTTTTTCATATGTTATAAGAAAGTTGGAAAATTTTAAGGACGATTTCATGGCAATCGAACAAGATGGATTAAGTCTTGATGTTATGCTATTGAAATAAGCTTTAGCTTCTTTATGTTTAGCTTCAAAGCGCATTACCCATGAATATTTAATGGGTCGACATGTTTTAATCACTTGTGGATAATGCACCAAAAAATTATTGGTATATTATTGTCGATACCATAAAAATATTTTTGTATAAAAACCCAAACTGACTGGCTACCGCATAACTAAGTGAAAAAACGTGAAAAATTTTGAAGCAAACATCTAAAATTTCGATGAATGATGGGAATTTAAAAAGTGTTTTGCCAAAATAAATATAAAAGTCTGTTAAACTACCATCAGCAAAACCTTCCACTATAATAAAAGGCTGAATAGTAAGACCTGTTATAGTATTTGTTTATGAGTTCATCAATCTTCCTTCTGAATTCATTAATCGATGTAAGGCGTATTATGAAGCTCTCCTGGCCATCTAAAATAGTTGCTTTTTTCTTGTTTTTGACGGTTTTGTTCTTAAATCGGATGATTGGAGGTAGTACGGAATTAAAAAGTGTTGTTATGTCTTTCAAATCTGTATAAAAATTTTCATTTAAAATAATTTCGAATGTTTCACTTTTTATAAAAACCTTTTTTAGTTGTTGCTTTAGAAGAGCGAAAAGCTTTTTACAGCCGTTGTTGTGAATGTTTAAAATGTAGTAGTTTTGAATAGCTGTTTTGAAATGGTCCCATTTGCGGAACAGCAAGTGGTCTTTGTCCGAAAACAATATTTTGAAGTCGATAGTAATCTATAAACAAAAAAGAGTTGCCTGTGCCGTGGACACACCCGTAGGTTTTGACGTGACGAAGTATCTTGCTGTTGTTGTTAATGTTGATGTTGATGTTGATGTTGATTTTGTTTTTGATGTTGATGTTGATGTTGATGTTGATTTTGATGTTGATGTTGATGTTGATGTTGATGTTGATGTTGATGTTGATGTTGATGTTGGTGTTGGTGTTGGTGTTGGTGTTGATGATGATGATGATGTTGATGTTGATGTTGATGTTGATATTGATGTTGATGTTGCTGTTGATGTCGATGTTGATGTTGATGTTGATGTTGATGTTGATGTTGATGATGATGATGATGTTGATGTTGATGTTGATGTTGATGTTGATGTTGATGTTGATGTTGATGTTGATGTCGATGTTGATGTTGATGTTGATGTTGATGATGATGATGATGTTGATGTTGATGATGATGATGATGTTGATGTTGATGTTGATGTTGATGTTGATGTTGATGTTGATGTTGATGTTGATGTTGATGTTGATGTTGATGTTGATGTTGATGTTGATGTTGATGTTGATGTTGATGTTGATGTTGATGTTGATGTTGATGTTGATGTTGATGTTGATGTTGATGTTGATGTTGATGTTGATGTTGATGTTGATGTTGATGTTGATGTTGATGTTGATGTTGATGTTGATGTTGATGTTGATGTTGATGTTGATGTTGATGTTGATGTTGATGTTGATGTTGATGTTGATGATGATGTTGATGTTGATGTTGATGTTGATGTTGATGTTGATGTTGATGTTGATGTTGATGTTGATGTTGATGTTGATGTTGATGTTGATGTTGATGTTGATGTTGATGTTGATGTTGATGTTGATGTTGATGTTGATGTTGATGTTGATGTTGATGTTGATGTTGATGTTGATGTTGATGTTGATGTTGATGTTGATGTTGATGTTGATGTTGATGTTGATGTTGATGTTGATGTTGATGTTGATGTTGATGTTGATGTTGATGTTGATGTTGATGTTGATGTTGATGTTGATGTTGATGTTGATGTTGATGTTGATGTTGATGTTGATGTTGATGTTGATGTTGATGTTAATGTTGATGTTGATGTTGATGTTGATGTTTGTGTTAATGGTTATGTTGATGTTGATATTGATGTTGATATTAATGGTTATGTTGATGTTGATATTGATGTTGATGTTGATGTTGATGTTGATGTTGATGTTGATGTTGATGTTGATGTTGATGTTGATGTTGATGTTGATGTTGATGTTGACGTTGATGTTGATGTTAACGTTGATGTTGGTGTTGGAGTTGTTGTTGGATTTGGAGTTGGTGCTTTTCGTTTAGCTTTTTTTTGCTTCCCCATTGGTTGTGCTCTAATTTCAATTAATCCAGCAAAAGTGATGCATATGCGTCACATTAGGTGGTTCCCTGAGGGTTTTTGACACGCCGTCAAATTTTTTTTTTATTTTTGTCATATGCCCGAAGACCTCACCTTTGTTTTCGTTCCTTAAAACTTACCGTTGCACCAGTAGTCACAGAGTTAAAAATCCATCCAACGTTTTTTCATGGCTGTAGCATTTTTACTGCATTATGTGATTGCATCCCTGAAATCATGACAACAAAATTTTTTTTGTAATTTAGTTGTGAAGCGTAATAACACGTCCCTGCTGTCGTAAAACAAAATTTACTGTAGCACTCCTCCTGAGTGAGTAATAATTCCATGCAACGATATTACATTTCTATTACATAAGCTGCTATTTTCACGACCTGACGACGCCGGAATTTTTTTTTTATTTTTGTCGTAAAGCCATGTATAAAAACTTTATTTTCCTTTTTAAACTTTTATCGTAGGTTATATACTCATTGAGTAAAAATTCAATGCAACGCCGCTGCATGAATGTTACGTTATCGAACTTTGAGCGGCTCTCTCAGAGTCCCCATGATGTCAGAAATTTAGGGGCTTCCAGTAGGCCTATATTAGCGTATCGCATTTTTAATCCTAGCACTAATACTCATCGAGTAATAATTCCATGTAACAAATTTTCAGTTGCGTTGCTTACGCAGCTCCCACTACGTCCCTAGACGTATTACATTTTTTTTTTGTTTTTTTAATATAGTCAAAGAATTAAACTTTATGGTCATACTAATTTTTTAATCATAGCTCTTATACCCAGCGAGTTACAATTCAATGAAACGCAGATGAATTTTCAAAAAATTCATTTTTCAACTTTTTTGGAAACTAGAGCAGTACAACGTAACTTCGTCACGTCAAAAAGTTCAGAAGTTTAAAAAGTAGACATAAAATTGTAATCATCATCACACCAAAATTGCTGATCTAGCATCTGCATACTTCGGCCATGCTTCCAAAAACTTTATTGATGTCAGCGACTTTAGATCCCTTTGGCGTATCCTGAAAGTCTTTTCCCATTTATTTTATATGGTTTTCAATAAAATAACAAATTTACTTACATTTTAGGCTTGGGAAAAGGCTTTCCACCTCGAAATCTTTAAGCAGACTAGCGAGTTTCTCATCGTCTTCTTCCAAATTTGTAACTTCATCCACACTGTTGACAACTATTGTGTACAAGTTAAGAACTTGGCCAAATTCATTAATATATTGAATATTTTCCATTTTTATTAATTTTCGCTTATTTGCACTTACAACTACTTTTTGCACGCACGAACTTAAGTGATATTCAGTGACCACCTTCGTCAATTTTGTTAAGTAAATTGAAATTATTGCAATTAGGTCAAACAGCTTGCATAAAATAATTGTTACTCTTAGAAAGAGAGATAGAGCAAAAAGACTTAACTGTTTGCCTAACTGTTAATCAAACAATTGCAACGAAATTATGCTGAACACATATACACATAAATATGCATCCAACTTTATATTGAAGTGTCTTCTACTTTAAGATACATATTTTCTACTTCGTTTTCACTACTGACAACTTCAATATAAACCATTTTATTTTTCAACTTAATTTCGAAGTGGATGCACTTTAAAGAATATAATAACTATAGTGGATCATCATTATTTTGAAATTTTTCCACTTCCAATTGAAGATCAAAATGTTTTCAAATTTGATTTGAAGGGTTTCAATGTGAATTTAAAGACGATTTTTTAAAAATGGAGCAATGTAAAATTGACACGATATTATTTAATTTTACGTTGCGATTTTTCCCTTAGTGTAACGCTCACTGTTGACCGAATCGTTTGACCCAATCGTCAGAAAAGATGATTTTTCGTCCAAATCATCTTATTTTCAAATAACGCACTGTTGGGGCTACACAGCACTACTTTGAAAATAAGTTTCCAATATTTCCCAACGTTGTTCAAGCGAAAAACCACTCATTTCTTTCCGCGAAACAGATGTCAGTGTCAAAATAACCTATGATTTGAAAAGAAACCACTAGATGGCCCACCCTGTACATGCAATTATCCTTGTCTTTATACTTCTCCCAGTATTTGTCCTTATACCATATCCTTTTACCTAGTTCTAAATAAAATTCTTGGCTAAATCTGAGTAATGTATAGCTTCTTTTCCTTCTCCTTATTTATGTACCTTTTTCTTATCATTGTACAAATCCTTGCCCTAATCCATGCCCTGGCCGGAGTGGACAACGATGGCAATTACTCCCATACATTAATCATGCATAAGATGACATTTATAAGAACTAATTTTAATTATAGTTCTAAACTTTAGAATGGTAAATGCTACCAAAAGTTATAGCCTAAATATAAGATGGGCGGTATTGTATATTCGGCCGAACCACATTCCATGCTTACAATACAACTAGAATGCAACACCAGACCCGAGCTGATCCGGGTATATCAGCTAGTATTTAATAGTCACGGGATAAAACAAAGCTAATAAATGTTTGTGTGGTGGCCGTCACCGAGTGTGTTAACGTACATGAACCACTCGATGCAAATTTTCGAGCTGCGAGGTTCAAGGTTCGAATCCACCACCAGACGCAGACAATATTTTCAATTGGAATTAATTTTTCTGATCGGTATTCACCTCTCTGCAGACAATGGCAAACCTAAGAGAGTAAATGTAAAGCTTCTTGAGAAAATGCACATAGCAGTTCGGACTCGGCATAAAACTAGTAGATCCAGTTCTCGATCAATTGTGAACAAACATTTAATAACACGCACAAGACAATTTTATCATAAAAAGTGCGATCAAAGTCGATTTCAAGGGCTGAAATGGCCCGTTTATTTTATTTAATATTTCCAATAAATGTTTGTGTGCATTTCTGAATTTGTTTACATTTTTTATTTTTTAACTTTTTGGATTTCTGTTGCTTCACCACCAATCTTTGTATTCCAATTTCAAACAAAATCTGACTTGATTGAGTAGGTGCAACACCTGAAATCCTTGACTCAAAACTTAAATGGTAAAAAAGAGTCAAAAAAGTGAGTTTGTTTCGTAGAAACATTTGTTCTACCTTGAATTATTTAATGTGTTATTCTGAGAACGTTGGGAATTAAAAAAAAACCCGCATGAGTTTAGATTTTGCAATTGCTTCACCTCTAATTAATTGTTAACTAGGGGCTTATTTTGTTTTTTTAGAGATATTTTCAAAGCTTTCATGGAAAATCATCTTTTTTGTTGTGACGCTATTGAAGGAAACGAACGTTATTATAAGCTGGCCTTTTTCTGAAACCTTAATTCCATTTTAATTGGGCGCTTCATTTGGCTTCACCTCACTTATAATGGAATTTTACTAGCTTATTGAATATGCCAAACGAACGAACGAAATTTCTTGAGAAATTTGGGCACTTAGTTTTCTATTTTAGGTACATTCAGTAGCTTAGTTCGCTTATTTCGTTGCCGTAGCTTTACAACCTAATTTAGGCTAATTTTAGAGCATATCAGTTAAAATCGCTTCAAAACCTTCAATGTTACAGATTTAAGAGAAGAAGTGCAAAAATTTGGTAGAATGGTAAATTTAAACTCCACAGATATTCTGAAGGTGCTCATTAAATAACATGCTGTGGCAATAATTTCCACAACCAAACGCATACTGGGTGTTTTTAGGCGAACATGTGTGTGCAGTATTCTTAAATCATTCTCTTGGTTTATTTATATAAGTGCTATGCTAAAAATAGCTACCGATTTATTAGTTGCTGCTGGCATTGACGTTGCTCACTCACTCACTCACTCCAGCCTCGTTACCACGTAATACAAAATAACTTTTTTGCTGAGTTAGTTTTAGAAAAAGCATTGTTTCGTTCAAACAATATTTCCTTGATGCAAAGAATTTTGATTATACTTGGTGTAAATACTTATTTATTTATGACTAGCTACGTTCCCGGTTTTACACGGGAGTGCTTGGTTTACTTTTGTAAATAAGTCAAAATGTTAATTGCGTCTTCAGTTTAAATACAAAAGTATTTGAGTTTAAATAGAACTTTCTTATGATGAGTTTTTGACAAATACAACTGGTAAGGGAGGGAAAAAAGAGAACGATTTATGCCCATACTCCCCAGAAAACATTGAGGTTTGAAAATGATTTGAGAATGATTTGATATCAAGTGTATTTCTCAAACTGCAAACGTCTGATATCGAGTTGAGATTGATTTGAGAATGATAGCATGATAGCAAAGGGGACTTTATTCTCAAGTTGAGAAAGAGGTTTATTTTCAAATTGATATCAAACGTTGATCTCAAACCTGTTTCAAATGTGATTTTCAAACTGTTCAGAAAAACATTTATTCTCAAATCAACCTTAAATCGAACTCGAATATTAATTCAAACATTAATTCTCGATTTGAAAATGATTTGAGAATCACATTTGAAAACAAATTTGAGAAAAAAAATTTCTCAAACCTTTCACTTGTGTTTACTGGGTCATGATGTTTCTGTGTAATATTGGCCAGAATCAGTATGTCCAATACTTGGATTTGGTATTTCACTGAATCGTTTTAAGCTGTGGAAAATTTTGTTGACATGTGAACCAAAATTATCTAAGTGGCTCACAGCTTATTTCGTACATTGTATATTTTAAAATTAAGATGTCTGCAACCGTGAAACTGGGAAACTTATCGACAAATTTTGACTGCAAAAGTGTAGGCTCATCTTCAGCAACCGTAATAAAAAAAGGGGATTCCCAAAAAATGTTGCGTTATGTGATGCCATAAGTGAAAACAGATACACAGCTGAAATCCAGCTCACAGCTTATTTCATATAGACTCTTCTTTGCAAACACAGGTAATTTTGTATAACGCTAATAAGCTTTTTTTTATTCTATGAGTTTTTAGTTGCTTTTAGCTACAATACAACGTAAATTTTCAAGTGATTTGACAAGTTAAAGTGCTTTAAATTTACCTAATTTGCAATATGGGTCGCCGTACAGGCATTGAGCAGCGTGAACTGGTAATTAACCATTTTACGAAAACGCAAAGTGTTCGGAAAATTGCTAAAATGGTCAACTTGAGCGCTTCTACTGTCCAGTACATAATTCCGCACTTCAAACATGAGACTCGGGTACAAAACAAGGCCAGAAATGCACCGAGTAAAATTTTCAACGTCTCAGATGAGGGCTATATTGTAAGGCAAATCAAAACTAGGTTTGCGCGGAAAATTTCGGTTCTACCAAGATAACGATCCGAAGGATAAGTCCGGAATTGTGCAAACCTGGCTTATTTGGAACTGTCAACACTTGATGTCAGCACCGCCACAGTCACCTGATATGAGCATTATAGAGAATTTGTTGGCTATTTGGACAACAACATTAGAAACCACAAGATTTCGAATAAAGAAGACTTAAAGAAGATGTTGCTTGAGGAATGGCAGAAAATAACCCCAGATATTACACAATAATTGGTTGACTCAATGCCAAATAGGCTTCAGGCACTTCTTAATGCTAAAGGTATTCATACTAAATACTAAAATGAATTACAACTTATTTCTGAAAATTGTCATTTAAACTGTATGAAATAAGCTGTGACATGGAATTTAAAATTGTTTTCGTTTTTAGTTTTTTAAGGGATTAAACACCAAGTTTTTTGTAAAAATAGTTTCTTAAATAAAAGACAAACCTTTCTTTTAAAAACTGCATAAAAAATTTTGTTTGATTGTTACTTAATCTGGAGTTATTTCAGCCAAAACTAAAAATGTCTTACTGTACGAAATAAGCTGGGAGCCACTGTATGTTTCAAAGTCATTATTTTTTCACACAACTTCATCTAAAAGTCAACACCATGATACCATTTTCTATCACTGCTGACATCTCTTTACGTGTATTTATCTATAAAAATACAAATAAATAGTAAACATTTTGGTGCTAGGTCTTTTTATTCTCTTTTTTATTGTTTTGAAATGGGCTGATTGATGAGTTCGAAAAGGCACAGGAGAATCAATAGAAAAAAAAAAATTGTTTCAATCTTAGTTTAAAAAAAATTGTTCAATCTTCATCATTCTTGAGGTTACACCCACTTATATGTTACTGGCTTGAAGTGTCTCTCCTGACATGTTTGTCAATTATTTTAAGAAAAGGAATGTAATACGATCACTGGTAAATTTTTTATAAAGACTTGCTATAACTTTTGATCGGAAAGAGATATTGGTATAATTTTTTCACATAAATTATTCTGTGAGCTTAACTATTCTATAAAAATAATAAAAACAACTTTTGAAAAAAATTAATTTCTTTAAAAAATCACTGGGGTAGGGTCATTTTTTTTGATGACAGAAAGAGTTAGTAATTTTTTTTGTAAAATTGGAAGCATTTTTTATATTAAACGCTACGTCATGTAAAAGGTAGTCGAAAATTCAATTTTGAGTTTTTATTATTTTAACAACAAAAAGAACTTTTGTATAATTTTTTAAGTAAAAAGTCAATATTTTGGAACTTTTTTGAAAGCAATATTAAAAATATATCCGCTAAGATAACGGTACCTTTTAAATTGTTTTTATTAAGTGCTTGAATCGAGTTTATCAACGAAAAAAATTTGAATGAAATATATTCAAAAACAACGGAGTAATTTGCATCGAAAGTAAAATATACGAATTTCTGATAGTTTTTTTTTTTGTTATTCTAAGGAAACGATGTTATAAGAAAAAGACGTTGTACCAGAAGTTTGTCCAATTTTGAAGATATGTGAATGTTTTTGGTATCAAAATAACAGTATTTTCTTAAAATAAATAAATTTAGAATTTTCGCTTGAAAAAATGCGCTAGTAGATAGATTTGCGTTACTTGTAAAGGGGCGGAAGAGGCGTGGTCAAAACTTAGTATGCAATAACCTAAGTTAGGATTCAAGTAATATGTGAGCCGAATTTGAGTTAAATCCGTTCAGCCGTTAAGATTTGTATTGTAGTCAAACAAACAGAAAATGATTTTTATTAATATAGATAAGTTCTAGAAAAAACTGATATCAATGCAATTATTTCCTCAGTTGCTGAAAATTCAAAGGATAATTTGATTAGTTGATAATAAGCTTAGTAACTTGTCAACCATTTTTTCGGCAGTTTTTTCAAATAAAAGTGGAACTCGAAATAGTTGAAACATATTTTATATAAAAAATTTTTTTTGTTGGTATTCAATAAACATTTTGGCGAGGGGTGGTTCGTTAACGAATCGCTTATGAACCTTTTTTTTTAATTGTTTTCGAATAGTTTCGTTACGACTGCATCATAGGTTGGCTTGATGCTTAAAAAAAGCACCGATGGAAATTATGACTTTGTTGAATTCCATTGAAGATGTTTTTAGCCCAATCTAAACAAAGAAACAATTTTTTTCTAATTGAATATTTTTTTTTGTCAGTCGCCTTTGAGTCGTTGCGAATCGCCTTTCAACAATTTTATAACTCGTTAGTGAATCAATTCTTTAAATTTAAGCGATTCGTTAGCAATTTGCTTCTCTCATTTTTAGCAATTCATTTACGAACCATTACTTTTATTTTTAGCGATTATTTTCATTATATTATTTTATCGTTACCGAGTAACTTCAGTTATATTTAACCATTCGTGAACTAATTCTTATGTCCCCAATTATTACCGATATTTAGTTTATGTTTCTATTTAATAAACAAAAAATTTGTTATTGCTATCTTATATATTAATACGTAAACACAAAATTTTACTTTCCTTTATACCCCTTTTAAAGAAAACAAATTCGAATGAAACTTATATCATTTGAAAGTTCTGGTTCATACCAAGTGCACAATATAATTTTTATTCAAAATTTCTGTCATTAAGATAAGATAAGATTCGTCTCGGTGAATCGTTATCGAATTGCTTTCTTTATTTTTGGAGACTAGTTAACGAATTCCTTCTTATAGTTTTGGCGAATCGTTAATGAATTCCTTTTTTCGGATTTGACGATTCGTTTACGAAGGAGGAATTTCTCCCGCTCGCGATATTATAAGTGAATCGCTTCTAATAATTGCTAATGAATGAAATGTACGAGAATGTACGAGAATGTACGAGATTCGTAAACGATAACATTAGTGAATCATTTTGTTTGTTGGGTACATATTACTTTTTTTTTTTTTTTTTTTTTTTGAGAAAAAATTGATTGAAATTGAAATTGAAATTGAAAAGATTCAAAATATATGCAGAAGTGACAAAAGGTAAAAGCTGTGAAAGAAATACCTATCTCAACAATGTGCGTAATCTGCTTAGAAACTTAATCATGTTTATAAAGACTAAATTGCATTTCTTCTCATTATCAAATTGTTTCATTGTTTGAAATTATTTTTAAATGAAAATTATTTACATTTTAAAATTTTTGTTTATAAAATTCATACAGACGCTTTGTGTGTATGTGCCTACGGCGGTACGTGTTTGGAAAATATCATTCAACATGTTAATCAAAGTAATAAATGCGAGCAACAGGGGGAATGCTACGCTTGAACAAATCTAAGACACGAGTTAGTTTGTGTTCTTTATTTAAAATGCTAAAATTAATAAAAAAAAATAAACAAGCTCTTTTAACAAATCCAAGCCCACATGAATAAATGATGCTGCTTCCACCTGTATTCTGTATTGTCAGCCCTCTTCAAGATAGGTTGCAGAAGTTTAAAAGAGGTTAATGTCAAATTTGTTGACCTGAAAAAGCAATATAAGAAAAAAAAAAAATAAAACAGACACATCACTAAAGCGATTCAATTAGGATTATATTAAGTTTTAATGTCTTAAGGCTTCACTGCGTTTGGTTTTCGTTAGCAACTAGAACATCTGCGACATCTGGGGGTGGGGGTAACTTTATCTAAATCAGTATATTTTACTCTCGTTATGTAATCTCTTTATGCACTCAGTTCACATTGCATCAAAATATTTCCTTACCTACATACAGTGTTTACATAAAATTCTCCCAAGCAATCACAAGTTCATCGTTGCGTATGAGTGACATTAATTATACCTTAAATAGAGAGAAAAAAAGCGTTTCTACTAAATTGTGAAAAAAGCTTCGTAGTAAAGTTTGCTTATATAACGCTTTCCTGTGCGTTCATAATGAAAAAATAAAAAATAAAGCTTTTGTTCTAACCACTGCAACTGGTTGCCATGTAATGAATGTTACGTATACGCTATGTTTATCCACAGCTGACACGTTTTTATCGAATGACTTACTTAAGCCATTACTTTTAGTTTGTGCAAAACTCTTAGCTCTTCAACTGCCTCTTCAGCCTGTTGCAAACATTGCGAACGCGTGAAACGAAGAGCGTGAAATTTTCTCCATAAAATTTGCCTATATTGGCACGTCTGCGGCGAATTCGTCTCGGCTTGGCGGCACTTTGCGGCGAAGGCAGATTCTAATGGAATCGGTGCTGCTGTTGCTCTGATTTCATATTTAGTCAATATAAAATCAATTTGCTCGGTAAATACAACAGCATTCAGTTTGGATATCTTCAGGCGAGCGGAGCACTGCTTGAACAACTTCCGAGTCAGTCTTCTATATTTTTCAATTTTCATTGTTCGAATTTTGTGTTGACTTGTTTTGCGTACCTCACATGCTATCCTCCACATAAGCAGTGAATTTATTGCTTTCATCTATTAATAATATAATTAAAAAAAAGGGAAAAAAAAACCAAAAATACTATAAAAAATAATTAATTTTAAAGACCGTTTTTCTACGCGTTAAGAAGTGTTTTTTTTTTTTCTGTCTTGTGCGGTGTTTATAAAAAACAACAACTTTAAGTGATTATAAATAAAATATATAATATATGTAAATTAGCAACAGTGACAAAAATAGCAAAAAAGAAGAAAAAAATAAAAAGAAAGAAAGAAAAATATATTAATAAAAAAGCCACAGCAAGTCCTTGGCAAGGAGCAGACAAAATAATTGCTATGCTTTTGAATGAGTGTTAAAAAGCTCGGCAGCAATTGAAGACTTGCAATAAGCGGGTGATAAGAAAAAAACTGAATCAGCATAAAGCTAAAATTGGATTAATTAGTGGGGAAACGGAAGAGTTGTCATTTTAGCAACAAAACTGGAACTGCATAGTTTTTTGCTGTCAACACTTAAACACAATCGAATCAATGATCATGGGTACCATTGGTAAGCATGCACAAGTTTTTCTATTTCAATAATTTTAATGGTTGTTGTGTGTTGTGTGTAGGTATGTACGTAGGTATGTAGTGGAAGGTAGTAGGCTCGTGTTTGTGTAGGTGTACGTTTTCTTTCAATCAGTGTAACACAATCAGAGACGTTCGATTGTTACGAAACGAGGCGAGGTCAATAGTCGTTAGGAGATGTTGACATTATTCAAAGGAAACAATCAACTACCATCTGGTTAGTGGGGTGGGTTTCTATATTTGGCACTGAATGTAAATGCTGATGAAATGTGTTTGCGAGTGGGTGAGCCTAAAGGCACAAGGATTTAATGCTAAGCAAGGATAATCAGCTATTTATGTACAAGGTTTCAAAAAGCAACAATTTTGGGATTTAAGTATTTTTGTTTAACTTTTCTTATAAGTTATTCCTGTCAAAAATGTCTGTTCAACAAAATTGTCTTTATTTAAACTATTTTTTTTTAAATGTTTAGTAACAATGTTTAAATGTTTATTAGTTCAACAGTCCTATCCGGTTGTTATAGAGTTCATATTAATTTAATATAATGCGAGGTTATTCATTTTCTACTTCGGAAACTAAAGTTTTAAAAAATACACTAAAAATAGAGGTTTCGGACTTTTGTATGGATAGGAAATGTTTGGACTTTGTTTAGACTTTGTTTAGATAGGTGGAATATCATATCATTAAAATGTCATTCACGGGAGTTTTTGCAGGGCTCAATCCTTTTAAGGTAATTTTCAATGATTTTTATGCACAACTCAGGCACTAGCTCGGCCATGACTTGATGTTGGTTTCTAATTGTTCAAGAGTTTGAAGTTTATTCACGCAAGCACGATATTTTGCATAACCCCACAAAAAAACGTTCAGAGGCGTCAAAACGCACGATCTCGAAGGCCAATTAACAACGCCAAATCTCGAAATGAGTCGTCCTGGAAATTTCTGATGCAATAAAGCCCTAATTGGTGCTGCTGTGTGACTTGTGGCCCCATCTTGTTGAAACTACCTTTCATTCAGATCCATATCATCAATTTTTGGAAAAAAAAAAATATATTAACATACGACCGTAGCGCTCAGAATTGACTGTAGCGGTTGCTCCTTTATTGTTTAAAAAAAAAATAAGGCCCAATGACACCACCAGACCATAATGAACACCAGACAGTCACTTTTTGCGGTTGCAATGTCTTATCCAAAATCGTTTGGGGATTTTCCGAGCTTAACATTATTCTTTTTAACAAAAGTTTGTAATATAAAAGTTTGTAAATATTTTTAATGAGTTCAACTACCGTAGATACTGCAAAACCATCCAATTGAAATTTTAAATTTCCTCTGTTTAAAATTGTTGATTTTTCAATAAGAGTTTAAAAAGTTATTTTAAGGAAATAATCTACAAAATATTTTTTTATAAAGGAAACATTAAATTAAAACGGCAATTCAGCGGGGCTAATAAACGCGTCCAATGCATCTTAATTTTAAAAGAAAATCATTGAAATGCAATTTATATTGAGTGGCCATTAAGGGGGGAGATTATCCAGACAGGAGTTTCAATAATTTTTTACATACAACTGAGAGTATTTATCATGGCTGCGGAGTTGGAGTCGGAGTAGGTAAGGATTTTTGGGTGAAGGAGTTGGAGTCCAAGTTTTAGAAAATGCACCGATTCCGACTCCGACTCTGACTCCGATAAAAAAATCAATTAATATTTTTAGCTAATATCGCCATAGCACAAAATCTTATAGAAAAATTATTAATTTTTAACATTAATTTGTAAAGGGCCCTATAGACAAACAACTAATCGTAAAACTGGTTGATGAACTGGTTGCTGGTTGTGGAAAATAAGTCGTCTGCTGGTACTTGAGGTATCATTTCCAGATTTTTAAAAAATCTGTTTTTTTTTTAACCAGTTGTTCATCTCGTTGATGTGTTTGTTGCAAAATTAGCAACCAAACGAAAAAAGTTCACTATAAAATCAATTCGTACGATTAAGCCTCTTCAACTGACGTGCTCCAAATTTAACAATACACCTGACGTGGGGTCCAGCAGACCTCACTTTTAAACTGATTTCCTATGATGAAGTTTCTGACTGTAACTTTCTTGACCTTATTCCATACAACTGCAAATACTTATGAGGCTTACATAAAATATAATTTGCAATAAAATAAGTTTTTTTGAGAGATAAAAACGAATTTCTTATCTTCCAATTTTACGTCTGTACTCACGAAGTTTTGATTTTCGGTGTCTGTCAGACTACGACGTCAGCTGCAGAGGGTTAGTTGAAAAAATATTTCAAATAAGTTTTCTTGCCAATTTCTTATAGTGGTTTTCTTATAGATAAAAAATATCTATAAGTTTAAAAGATATAAAGGGTGATTTTTTTAGCATTTGTTTTTTTAAACTTGGAGCGATACATCAGTACCTGTCATTTACTTTTTAAAGATTATTTCATGTAAATGTTGCCCGCGGATACGATTGAGGTGGTCTATCCATAAGCTCCAATTTTGGCATACTTTTTCCAGCATTTTGGCCGGTATCTATCACCAATGGCATCTGTAATGATTTCTTTCAGGGCTGTAATTGTGGCTGGCTTGTCCCTATACATGAGAAAGGGGCACTTAGCCCCAGAAAAAATAGTCTAGTGGTGTCAAATTCCATGATATTGGCAGCCATTGGACTGTTCCAAAACCTATGATGTTCCAGGTGTTCGAATAACACAAGCCCAATTGTTGAGAATGGCGACGTTTGACATATCGCGATCTTCACTGACACTACCTGATACAGCAGCAATATTCTCCTCAGTACGCACTCTCCGCATACGGGTTGGTGGATTAATGTCCAATAAAGTGAAACTGGTGCGATATTTGGTCACAATACCTTGAATAGTCTGTTGGGTGGGTCGATTATGACGACTATAAAATTGATCTAATTTGCGAAAAACATTTCTCAGAAATCACCCTTTATTTTATTTTAAATTTAATTAAATTTGAATTACTTTCCTCAAGTTTCTATCGTCCTCATTAACCCTCACTTTGGCACTATTTACATTTCTAAATATCTCAATTTTAAATTTGCCATAACTCCTTTCTTTTTTAACCGATTTAAATATGGCTTGGACTCTGTGGCTATTTTTTCGTTTTCTTTGTCAAAAGTGAAACAATGTCAAAAGTTGTTTTTAATTTTAGAATTTTCTGATACTTTTTGAAAATTTTTCATTTTTATAACGTAGTTTGGTACTATTTACATTTGTAAATATTTTGTATTTAAATGGTTTTTATGGTGTAAATGGTGTTTCGGGAGAAAATAACGGTACGCAGAAACGAAACCGTGAAAAAACAGCTGAAATGCAAAAAAAGTGCACGCAAAGTGGTTTTTGCCCTACAGAATATATGAAAAAAAAGAGCAATTGAAGTTGTGTGGAAACAGCGCTATTTTTTACTACAACATGTCATGTTTTTATATTGTAGCTGGAAGTGCTAATTTAATGAAAAAATTATATATTTTGTTGAAACTTGTTTTGTTTATTCGTTGGAACTTATAATTTTTTTTTTTAATTTGATCTTCATACTTACATTTTGGTAATTTCGTAAAGGGCTGAACCGACAAGTGTGCATAATATGTAAAACGCTATATCGTAAGAAGTAATGCATGAATTTCAATGGTTAATAACTTTTTCAATAGGTTACAGAATAACCTTTCTTTTGATACCCATAATGTTAGATTTTGTTGGAAATTAAAAAAAAACACGACTTTTCTAGACCCATTTTCCCAATATGCGAACCCTATAACTTCTAAGAAGGTGTTAATACATATATTCCACCTAAAAAATAATGTAAATTTTGAGTTTCTGTTTATCTTTAATAATGCTGAAATAATATTTACAAATGTAAATAGTGCCAGATTTCGTAGTAAAAGATTGGTGCCAAAGTGAGGGTTAAAAAGATACATACATATAAATTATATTCATGAAAAAAAAATGAAATGATTTTTAATTTCATGTTCAGAGCCGGATTCGGTGCTTCAATATTTGGCTGAGTCGAAGTCAGAGTCATGATTTTTCGAATCGAAAAAAATATCGTAAAAAAATATCTGTGCAAAATTTCAAGTTGATATCTTAATTATCTTTTAAGTTATATTCGAGAGCTCGGAAAAAAACAGGTTTTGAGAATAAAGTGAGTTAATTTTTTCTTCTTGTGGAGTAGAGTTGAAACTGAATTTCTAGCGACTTTTTAGCCTTACTATTGAGCTTAAAACATTGAAATTAAGGTTCATTATTAAGTTTCTTAACAATTTTTTTTAACGAAAAAAAAAAGACAAATTTGAAGTTCGAAAGGTTCCCCCCTTCCCCTTTAATACGCATTTTTCACATATTGTTTAGGTGAAAGAATAACCGTCTATTTATTACCTTCCTCATTTTTATCTATTCTGAAAAGAGCACTTTTGCTTGTGTGGGACACAGTAAGCAACACATTTTTTTCATAGCAAAAAATATTATTGCTTATTCTCATTTATTTTCGCCAGTTGATAAATAATACTCCTTTACAACTAAGCATTTCTTGTTGATACACCTTTTATTTAGGTAAGAAATCAATTGTTAATCGCCCCATTTGCGCTAACTGTGACCGATTTTGCGATTTACCAAATTAATCATTGATAATTTTTATTTGAAAAAATTTGTGTTTGACCAAATTGTTACTTCTAAGTTATACACTATGGTGCATAACAATAACCGCCCCCTATTTTTTCAGTGTACAGACAGTTTAAAAGGGAATTAAAAAGATGTGAGAATGGGAAATGAAAAAAGATTGAAAAATATTATTTAGAAAAGAAAAAAACAACAACAAAATCATTTGATTTGTTCCCGTTATATTGAAAAGTGTGTAATTTGAATGGTGCATAACTATAAACGCGTGGTTTTGTCATTCATTGCGACAATATCTTTTGTTGGTAAAGAATCAAACACGTATTATATTTTGGAGGCAGGCAAGTGAGTCAGTGCAATACCTCTCCGACTTTGAAAAGGGAAAACTTTCTGCACTTTTTGCTGAGGGAGTGTCGGAAAAGGTGATCGCTAAACAAATTGAGAAATGTCGTTCTGATCGAGTGGTGAGGAATTTTTTAAACAACACTGCGAGTTATGAACAAAATAAGCGAGGAGCATCCAAACCCAAGCTCTATGAATGGGACAAAAGGCGATTAATTGTAGAAGCAAGTAACACAATGAAAAGTGCCGTTCAGCTAGGTCGCGAATGTGGCATAAATGTGTCGGGTTGGACAATAAATTGGGCCCTTAATCAATCAGAATATCTGAGAAGACAACAATTAAAGCAGGCTCGTCACAAAAAGGATCGCGTGAAATTTGGTAAAAAAAACATGTCCACTGACTGGAAAAAGATACACGAGAAAATCTCTACAAAGCCAACATTTGTTTTTGCAATTAAATAATTTTTTATCTTCAGATTATTTTTTGATGGTCCTGATGGATTTAACACTCATTGGAGAGACATCCGTAAAGAACCGCGCTTTTTTCTAAAAGGAACTTTGGAGGTAGCACACTCATGGTTTGGGGAGCATTTTGTTTCGATGGGACCTTAGAGTTGCCTTCCCAAGCAATCGTATGAACTTAGCTGAGTACATCCAGATTTTATCAATGAACTTGCTACCATTTTTGTGCAGAATCAGAGATATAAAGTGGGTATTTCAACAGGACAACGCTTCGGTGCATAAAAGTAGGGAGACGCAGTCTTGGCTTCAGGGGAAAAAAAATCGCAACTTTAGATTGGCCTGCCTGCTCTCCTGACATGAATCCGATAGAGAATGTTTGGGGGCTCCTTGTACGCAAAATTTATGCAGAAAATAAGCAATTTATTAATGTGTCGGAGCTTAAAGCTGCTGTGATTGAGGCATTGGAGTCGCTATCAACGGAACAGCTTCAAAACTTAATAATCACTATGCTAAATCGAATTTTTGAACTTATAAAAAATGGTGGAGGAGTAGCAGTATTTCTAATTTTTTTTTTTGTTTAACGGATTTGAACTTTTCACTGTGTAATATAGGGCGCGTTTATAGTTATGCACCACTCAATTAATACACTATTCAATAAAATTAAAACTGTAGTAAAACAAATGATGTTGTTGTTGTTTTTTTTTTTTTTTTCTAAATAATATTTTCAATCTTCTTTCGTTTCCCAATCTCACATTTTTTCAATTCCCTTTTACACTCTCTGTACACTGAAACAATAGGGAGCGGTTATAGTTATATACCATTGTGTAGTATTCCACAGCAGTGTGAGGCCAAATGGTTTAAACCCATTTTGTAATTTTCCATTGATGAATCATTGTTAACTTTTATATTATTTGTTGAAGGGTCAAACTCATATTAGAACGGCTTGAAAATTTATCGATTATGTGATAATATCGATTCAATAACAATAACGCAGGATTTTAACTTGCAAATTTATAGGTAAAATAAAAAATTTCTGCATGGTTGCCAGAACAAGTTAATATCTGTATGAACATTTTTTTTTTGCCTGATTTTAGTTCGATTTAATATTTTCTGATTTTTATAAATCTTATCTGCGTCATGTTGACTGGCAACCAGGTGAATAGGTTTTTAAGAAGAATACAACATGAAAACTTTTTTAATGCCCTTCAACAACTTAAACTTAATTATTTTAAAATTGAACTTTATTGTGTCCAACAAAAATTGCTTCTTAGAAAGTATCTTAAATTAGACTGCCGATTGGTCTGTCACCTGCCCAGATTTGCACAGCAGTAGCTTAACAACATCGATTGCTAGTTAATCCCCATGATGTAACAACTCAAACATTAACCATCATAAGACAGATTTGGTGGCATCAAGGAAAAGGGAGGACGTCATATAAACGATGACGTCAAAGCGAGAGTCAGCAGGTTGAATCTACACGCTTGAATGCTTCGGTTGGAAAGATTTAAGTAGAGCAAAATAACGTGACATTTCATAAGCAACAGCTTAAGTTTCGGTTATTTACAGAATAGCCAAAAATTCGTAAGAGCCCCACAATTCTCTTTTACAAAATCTCAGCAATTTACACAAGAAATGTTCTCTACTTGAATGCGTTGGTTGGCTTGACTAGCATAAAAGCTCTTTTAAGCTCTTTATGTTAAGCTTATGTTGCATAAAGTTTTTCAAATTTTTTAAGATAGGCAGATACAATTAATTGCTTGTGTTCAGGACTCCTTGTGAGTAGTTTCAAAATAATTTCAAAATAATGAGCAACAATTGAAATAAAAGAAAACAACACACAATAATTTATTCCTAACACCTCCAAAATCTTGCTCAATCTTAGCATAATTCCATCAGCTTGGTCTTAAAGTACTTGGTCTTGTAAGTCATGTTAGCCATTAAGAGAAAGTGTCCCGCATGTTCGCAGACGACCCAGAATTGAGAGTTGAGAGTGTGAAGTAACAAATTGAGTGCTGTTCAATTGTGCTCATTGACGTCATAGTTTTGAACATAAAAAAATGTTTGCTACTTAAATTGATTCAGGCATTTTTATGAAACTGTAAATTTCAGTCATACGAGTAAGGCCGTAGTAAGCAGAAAATATTTAAAAATATTTTTGTCAGTTTTTCAACGTAATAAAATCAAAACAACGTAAACAGCAAAATACAGAGCGCACAAGTATGACTGATATGTAATTAGCGCTAAGTGGGCAGAATAAGTTGCGACTACGTCACGTTTTGTCCATGGGCGGTCTTTGCTTTCACTTCTAAGTAGATCAAATAGAAATAAACACTGATGGGTGACAAAAATATTGCAATGTTTTGTTTTTTTTTTCTTTTTCTTCGAATAGAAGAAAAATAATTATTTTGGCACATGTCATATTTTGTTGATTTATTTATTAATTTTTGGCGGCTTATGCGTGCTGAGTCGGCACAGTGTCATATTGATGTTTGTATACACTTAACAATGCTGCATTCTTCGCAGCTGATTGCATTTGCCATTGACAAGAAATTAAATATTTAAAAAGAAAATTCAATGAAATTCGTTACTTTAACGTTTTTTCCAACTTCCATTCTAACAAATGTATAAATTTTATTTGCCTCTAGGGCTAGAACGGTTTTTTGTTTTTAATATTTGATTTGATTGAGATTTGTCTGGTGGGCTTGAATAGCGGTTATTTCTTCTTAAATTGCATTTAAAAAATTAAGCCAACAGAAATTGTGTGGGAAGTGCAAAATTTTATTTTAAATGTCATTAATTATTGAAATTTCCTTTTTTTTGCCGTGTGATTTTGACTTTTTTAGATAAAAACAAAGATACACATACATACGCACGCAAAGCAGGAAGGTGATGATGATGATGATGTTGCTTGAAATAATAAAAAAAAAAAAAAATAGAAAAAACATTATAAAAAACATTTTCTTCTGACGCATTTAAGAGTACAAATACAGCAATATTCTAAAATTTAAAAATTTTGTTGCTGCTTTTTTAGCGAGACTATTATTTAAGAGATCTCTCAAACAAGCCTTTTGTAATGAGCAAAGAGACTGTTACTTGTTTTGTCTTGTTAAGAGTTAGAAAAATTGAAACTTAAGCAGTTTTAAGGGATTTGGTTAGGTAAGGTTAGGATGCAATGGCTGAGATGGTTGTCTAACTCATGCACTAAAGCCTTTATAGTCCCATTGTACATATCATACAATCTCATGTGTCTCTCCTGTTGTTATGAGTCTCATGCTTCGTGGAACCACAAGGCGGATTTAATAAATCTTTGTCCTTTAATTAATCAAAGCGGATTTAATTTGGTCCTGTTTCCGAAACTGCTGCGAGAGAGTGGAGGCAGAGTCGACCAATAGAGGAGGTTTTCTCCTGCTTAGGATCAAGAATGATAGAAACAAGATTACGCGTTCCGCAGTCCCGTTATTTGATGCTCTCTTTTTCAATTGACTACATGACGTCACACAGCACTTCTGTATTACAAAATGAATGCAAAAGTGCGATCACTTAGGCAAATTGAGGAAATTCAAAATAAATTCTAGCGAAAAAGTAAAGTAAAAATAAGTACTCTTTTGTATAAAAAAAAATGCGAAAAAATTTAAATTTTTCAAAATTTCACGATTTTTATCTCCTAAACCATTTGAGATCGATAAAATTATATTACAATTATAGCTTAAGGAGGTCCATATAAATAATAATAAAATAATAACTGGCCATTTTAGCCCTTGAAAGGACTTTGACCAAGCTTCTTGTGATCAATTGTGTTGTGCGTGTTATTAAGTTTGTACACAATTGACCGAGAAATAGACCTACAGGCTTAACGCCGACTCCGAACGGCGATGAACGGAATGTTCTTGTTCTCAAAAAGCTTTACATGGCATTTTGATTACTCTCTGAGGTTTGCCATTGTCTGCAGAGAGTTGGCGGCCGTACAGAAAAATTATTTTAATTCAAATAATTTTCTGTCGCTGCTGGGGTTTTTAACCAACTACGCCACGGACGCTACCAGGAGGTCCATATACATATTATAAAAATAAAAAAAAAAAAATAAATATATAGTATATAGAACACAAATGCATGCAGTTAATGTAAACAAAAGTGCTGTGTGACGTCATTCTCTCTCTCTCTCTCTCTCATTTGCGGAAGGCGTAATCTTGTTTCTATCATTCTTGGCTAAGAGTAGGGCAATAGCAGAGGAGATGATCAAAGCTTTTCTCCTCTTTTGTATATTTACAGCTTTTGCAGTTGTCACGTTTTTTCGAAAGGCATGTTCTCTCATCATGCAATGACCAGTAAGCACTGTCACAATGGGGTCCGATCTTCTGAATCTCAATAGAGAGGAAAGGCTCTTGAAGTTATATGAAGACAAAGTTGTTCTAGCCGTTTTGCAAGTTGCGAGATGGTTCCATTGCTGTCGGGCCTAGTAAAGTATTCTTTAATATGCTATCCTGCATTGTAATTTAAAGGGTGTATCCACTCTATCCTTCCCCGGAAAGGATTTATTTATTTCACTCAGATGTGGTGTATTCTTAAATGCTTGACCATTACGTTGAAAGATCTGCAACATACAGCAATGGATTTAGTGTTGTAGGTGTAGGAACATAGCGAAATTAGAGCTGCCTGACTATCTGAAAAGATGTTGACCGTTTTGTCCATGGTACGCAACTGGTAAACTTACAGGACAGTACCACTGCTTGGTAAACTTTACAATGATCGGAGATTCGAAAAAAAGGTCTCAACCTCCAGATCTGGATAGATTACACACTATATGGACTACCCGTCCAACTCGTACTTCAAGCTTAGAGCCTTCAGTTAGAGTATGTTAACAGTACCATGAATGTAATTGGGTCTGTTATTTCATTGATGCCGTGAAGGGATGCGAACACGGCATTTCATGGTGAATGTTACTTCTGATATGTAGTAATCTGCATTGGTAGGTACGGCGGTCGAGAGCAGTACTACTGTGTGTACAATGTAAGTACCAGATTAGATTTCATTGAACAGGATTGAAGGGCTTAGATCACAGAAAACAAAAAAAAAAATCGCAATAGAAAAAAGAAAGAAAATTTTACAAGACTATGTTTTCAGCATCGTATTTTACTAAATGTGACCCGGTCTACGAAAAGGGACCTTCGGTGTAAAAACAAGTTTTCGAGAAAACAGCTGTTTGTAAACGTTTAATTGTCGCACACTGAATGGCGTCTTTTCATTCATTTCAGCTTATCCTCTATTCTTACAGAGTTGTATTTCTTAGTCAATTAATACGAGTTCTTTTTTTTTAGTTAACGACCAACAGTGAAGAGGTGATTACGTTTACTGAATCATTTTTATGCGTCTTTTGATTCCGAAATAAATTAAAAATGAGTGTAGATGAAGAGGTTAGTTTCGTTCTTAGACAATATATTGGTGAAGACGAACAAGATAGTGATAAAACCGACATTGATAACGATTTCGACAGCGATCATGATTTACATCAGGCAGGAGATAATACAGAGGAAAGTTTCGTTAAAATGGACTTATCTATTGTGGATTTAGAAGAAGAAAAGCTGATAACAAAATATTTCTCTACCGATTGTTGTGTTAAGAAATGCAATACACTTATACCACGAGATCGGATTGTTGATAGTAGAATGAACTGTCTCGACCTTTCCAAAAACAAACTAGATCTAGTGATACTAAGTAATATCGAAGCTGGAATAAGGTATAATGCAGAATTGCAAAGTGTTTACTCACAAATAGCTAAGCGGAAAATTTTTTTGGAAAATTCCTGACAAACTTCTTTACGAGTTGGAAACTTCTGCTTTGCGCCATTAGAAAGAGCACACATTAGTCTATCCGAATCGCCAAAAAAGTGAAAAATGATATTTTCACACCGAAGGTCCCTTTTCGTAGACCGGGAATTAAAAAATTTATTAATGCAAAAGCAAAAAAAAAAAAAAAAAAAATAAAATAAATAAAAAATGTGCCAATTGGACCAACACAGACCGAGAATTTAATACTTTTTGAATAAGCTAAAACAACATGACAACATGAAGACAATGAAGACAACAACGAACAACGGCTCTATATAGAGCAAATCATACAGCAGACTAGACAGTCTGTTTCGATGGACTTCACTGCAATCCATTTAGCTACTAAGGTCTTAGGTTAGGTTAGGTTTTGACGGCTGAGCCGGCAGACGACTCGTACACTTAGGCCAGTGCAGGCCGGTTTTGATACCACATAGTCTCTTTTAAACCTATGAAAGATATCCCTCCTCAAGAAACCAGTTCGAACGGATAATGAGTTTTATTATATGCTTGATTTCCAGGCAAGAGACTTCGGTAAGTCCATATAAGAAGGGCACCGGACATTCGCAGAGGAAATGCTGGAAATTTTCTACCTCTTCTTCAAATTTGCAGCTTCTGCAAAAATCATTTGATGTAAGTCCTTATCGAAAAGCATGTGTTCCGATTAGATAGTGACCCGTGAGGATTCCTACTATTTTTGAAAGACTTACCCTGCTTAATTCAAGTAGTGATTTAGTGCGTTTTAAGTCGTAGCCTAACTGTGACAAGGTGTTCCCAGAGTATTTGTGCAAGACTTAAGGATTTGTTCCTGCACTGGAGTTTATAGGAGGCCATGGGTATACCAATAAAATCCTCATTTAAGATGGTGTTCCAGGTCGTATCCTTCCTTGCCAATTCGTCAGGCAGATAATTGCCCTCGATATCCCTATGATCTGGTATCCATATGAGGTGGATCCTGAATAAACTTGCCATCTCGTTAAGAGATCTGCGACAGTCAGTGAGAGTTTTAGAGTTATCAATTTGTGAGTTCAGCGCTTTAAGCGCAGCTTGACTATCTGAGAAACTGTAAATATTCTTTCCCTTAAAGTCTTTTTGACCTAGAATCTTAGCGTTTTCATATATAGCCATCATCTCCGCTTGGTAGACACTAAAATAGTTTGGGAGTCTAAAGGAAGCTTCTATTTTCAGATCTTGAGAGTAAATTCTTCCCCCTACCTGTTTTTGAAGCTTGGATCCGTCTGTAAAGATTTTAATTCAGTTTATTTTAAGGGGGGTTTTGTTAGCCCAGTCTAGCCGTGAAGGAATGGTTCTTTTCAAGACTTACAGTGTGTTCCACAAAAGCGTGCTTCAGAAAAACTACTTAAAACTGTCAGTATTTTATTTAATCATATTTTTTTATTATGGTATATACTATGTATTAAAACTGAAGGAATGGTTCTTTTCAAGACTTACAGTGTGTTCCACAAAAGCGTGCTTCAGAAAAACTACTTAAAACTGTCAGTATTTTATTTAATCATATTTTTTTATTATGGTATATACTATGTATTAAAACTAATTGCGCAATTATATTAGTAGGGAGTCCAGTCACCGTTATTATTTAAAATAGCTTCGCATCGTCTGGTGCAACTTTCACTTAATTTTTGCGCATATTCTAAACTTAAGCCTCTCCAAACTTGATTCAAGACCCGCGTAAGTTGTTTTGTATTGGCTATGTTTCTTCCCTTAAGCCTCTGCTTCATTAGAGACCACACATTTTCAATTGGATTCGCATCAGAACATTGGGACGGCCAATCTAATGTCTTTATACCATTTTCCTCTTTCCAGCGCGTGCAGAGCCAACTCCGATGTTTTGGATCGTTACCTCTTGCAAAATCCAGTCGTAATTGTTTGGTCCATACAGAGACTCGGCAGACTTCAGCAAACCCGTCTGGTATAATTTGACCATGAATTGTGCATTGAGGTTTTGTGTGAATATTATTAACTTTCCGAATCCTTTGGCCGAGAAGCATCTATAAACATGCACTTTTACTGGATGTTTAACTGTGCGTTGCACTAAATTTTCACCTCGTTTTGTCCAGGCTTTCTTCCAATAATTATACACAAAAAAAGATGACTCATCTGTAAATATGATATTGCTCCAATCTCGGTCAAAGTTCTGCATTGCCCAATTTAGCCTCTTTTCAATATATTTTTTAGTCAATAGCGGTTTTGGTTTGGTACTCCTGTTTTTTATGCCAAATTATGCCAAATTGCGTAGTAGTATTGTGTTGATGGACACTCAATGCCTTTTCTAGACAATTTTTCTTTTGCGTTCCTCAGACTAAGTGTGGGGTTTCTCCGAAACAATTCACAGATTACTTTATTGTCCTTACGGGATGTGCTTTGTTTGGTCCCTCTATATGGACCATCATCGACATTACCGAATTCCTTATACCTCTCTATTCACTTTCTCACAAATGCCTCTGATCTTTTTAAATATTTTGCTGCCGAATTAATACTCATTTGCGGCCCTTTTGGGTGAGTTACTAAAAATAAACTTTCGAAACGCTTTTTATAAACCGCACTCATTTTGTAATGATGTTATTCTGACGAAATAAACAAGATCTTATTTAATCGCCAATTTTGCAGACAAAGTTACCTGGAATTCTTAGGCAGGAAAGATAAGGTTTTCATTAGTTACTACATTTTTTATCTACTTTTGATGCACCCTGTCGTGTCATATTTATTTGCGCTCCGTTTGGCTTTCCATTTTATTATGAATAGACTAACGCTAGAACAATGCTTCAAATTGTGCAAATTTATTTAGATAATTATGGTTCAGTTCCGTGCGCGGTGCACATTTACGGTAGACATAATCGTCTAAACTCTGCATCTGATTGTATTAACCAAGGATCGTTTTTGCACCACGCATACTCTTCTCATGCAACTCGTGCAGTGTGAGTGTGCATCGAAGGCACAATTGCGGTTGTAGAGCCTAGTATTGAGAAGGACCCAAATGGGTTTTTTCTCCGAAATTTTGAAGTTGAAAATTGGACTTCCAGAATGAGTCACATCCGAGCCAGTCGCGGTGGCCAGATGCCCGAAATGTTATATAAACACTGATGGCATAAAATGATCTTTCTTTCAATTCTATTCTTCAATTCAAAGTTCTACACTTTGTACACTTCTAAAAAGCACCATATAAAAAAAAAAAAAAATAGATGTAAACATCCTCGCTTAAAAGTATATCGATAGATGATCAACTGTTGTCTATTTTGAGCATGACTAAACTAATTAAATATGTCTTGATGGTCATAGACGTTTACTTATAAAAAGGCATCACTTTCAATTATCGTATATGTATGTATTTTTACGTTGCTTCCGTCAAAGGCGCAGTCAAATTCAATCAACACCCAATCGCATTAATAGTGATGGCCAAACGAGCCCACACGTGAAAAAGATAATGAAAATGCAAATTGAAGACGGTGATTCCGGGAAATTGTCTAAATAATCATAAAGTAAAATCAAACCAAAAGTAAACAACTTTTGTGAAGAAAAAAAAAAACAAAAGAAACGGAAATTGAAATTGCGTGCAACGTTTATGAAGCTTATGAATACAATGTTAAGATTAACAAATAAAAAAAATTTTTTTCGTTCGCTCTATATTAAGTTGTAAACTTGAACTTGAAAATTTGGAACTGTTGTCAGCATTTCACACTTGGCGTTTATATAAAACAATTTTTATTTTCTTGGTAAGTTTTTTATTTTCTTTCGTTTTGTTTTGTGTAAAAAGTGTGAAAAATTTGAGAATATCACAGACTGGCCAAAAAGACTTTTGTCATGTGTGGGTGGTCGGTATATGTATAAAAAAAAACAAACATTTATTTATGGTATAATAATTTTTGATACTATAAAAAGGATTTGAGTAAAATTCAAAATCACTTTGAACTTTTTAACTTCAAAGTAATGCCGATTCCAATATCACTTATGATAGAGAATTATGAGCTTATTAGATGATTCAGATACTTGCGTTGATTCCTTCAAAGTGCGCTGCTGATCACTTTGTCACAGGAAATTAAAGCTAATTTCTCGATTTTAAATAAAAAAATGAGAAGTTCAATTCTTTGGCTTCCTATGCCCAACAGTCGAGGCGTTACTCATAGACTTTTTGCCGTATCAAACTGTTAGACGTACTTGAAAATGTCAAAAGTAAGTGCGCGTCATGTGTATGGATGATAAACAAAACAGATAAATTACCCATCGCTAAAAAAAAACAAAAAACAAAAAACAAATAAAAAAATAATAAAGTCAATTTTCATTTTCATTATCATTGGCGTTCGTTAGCTCAGCCAAGTAAATATTACTTTGTTGTATATTCTGCACTTTTAGCGCAAAATAATTATTTATGTTTGTCTCCTGTAGAAAAGTTTTTGACCCAGTACTCTGTAAAAATTTTTAATCCCCTCGATATTTTGTATATTTTTATTAATACAATTCTATTATTAACAAGGAAATAAGTAAAAACAAAAGCATTGTGGCTGATTTTTATGCACTTCTAATGCACATTATTTTTTGCATGTGGTTTTCAGTTTAGTTGTAAAAATTCTATCGTTTCGCGTCATACAACATTTTGATCTGTTTTCAACTAACATACATTTCGACATGATATTCGAAAATCATTTATCGAAAAAGTGGGCGTGCAATTAATAATTGCCGAGATTAAATAAAGTTTATTAGTTTATTTTGCGTTCTTTCCTTCGGTTACCTATGTATGTCTGCTTAGCTTGGGGCTTTTACTGTCTTCGATTCCGCTGTTCTAAACAGTCAATGCCGAAAAAAAAAAAAAATTCGAGCCAGAAATAAGATTATCAAAATTATCGTTTTTGCTGAGGTTACGTCGACAAACATATAAACGAACGCACACCCCAATATGTACATGTATGTGTATTTGTTTGTTTGTTATTTTACCAACCAAGAGCTGAACATGTATAAATATTAAAAATTTTCCACAAAAAAATATTAAAATTTATGATGTGTGAAATCAATCCAGAATTGCAAAAAAAAAGAGAAAAAAACTCAACCCAAGCACAATTAAAAGACGCCAAATTTTTGTTCTAAATTTAAAGTAACAATAGTTTCATAAAATAATGAAACGTTTCATGACAGAAGTCGGAAATTTAAATTCACGCAAAACGCCGAATTGTTTATAAAAAAAAAATTGGTTTGAAAAAAAAGTGAAATAATAGTGGTTTTCCGGTATCCATTGATGAAGTGTTGTAAAGTAGAACGGAAGAGTGCTTTCCTTAGAAGTTTGAGGCTAATAAAAAAAAACCAACACTAAGCGGCATTCTAATTTGGCCCACTTAGTTATAAACAAAATATGTTTAAGTAAATAAATAAATTAGTTCAGACACCACAGGAACAGAGTCAATAAAAAACAGAAGAGGTTGTTTAACTTTTCTTGTTTCCAACCGGGAAAAAACGATTTATCAGAGGCTTGACCAGGAAAAAAGAAAAATCGAAATGCTAAATACAAAAATAAGAGGTTGAAAAACTTTGTTTGATTGAAAAAAAGTGTGAAAATATTTAATTGCCTAACTGAAAAATGTTCGATGAATGCCGAAGGATCCACTCACATGCTCAATAACTCTTAAAACTCAATTTCCATATTTCACAATTCACATTTCATTTTTCCCACTTCACATTCACATTTCTCATCTCACATTTCATATTTCATATTTCATATTTCATATTTCATATTTCATATTTCATATTTCATATTTCATATTTCATATTTCATATTTCATATTTCATATTTCATATTTCATATTTCATATTTCATATGTCATATTTCATATTTCATATTTCATATTTCATATTTCATATGTCATATTTCATATTTCATATTTCATATTTCATATATCATATTTCATATTTCATATTTCATATTTCATATTTCATATTTCATATTTCATATTCTATATTCCATATTTCATATTTCATATTTCATATTTCATATTTCATATTTCATATTTCATATTTCATATTTCATATTTCATATTTCATATTTCATATTTCATATTTCATATTTCATATTCCATATTTCATATTTCATATTTCATATTTCATATTCCATATTTCATATTTCATTTCGAAATCTATATAAGATGTGGAAATTGCTGGTGTAATACATAGTTACGTTGGATTCCGAAATTGATTTCATGAACGAGCTTTGGTACCTAAAGGAGCCCTGTTCGAAAACCTCGACCTCCACAATTACCTTAGACATTTCCAATACTAATGATTTTCTTCTTTGGTAAGAATATGAAATTGAAATTGTTTGGAGGCATTATTTTTTAGAAATTGAATTAGTTGAGTATTTCCTTCTTCAGGTTTTTCGTATTAAATTAAAATTTTTAGTTATTATTTTAAAAAGACTTTATTCTTGAGGGACATTAAAAGTTTTTAATATTTCCAAATGGCGGACTTTTCACACATTTTGCATATATTTTGTTTACTTGTATGCCTGTCTTTATGTTATTTTCATTTCAAAGTGTTTCTATTTTGGCCCCAAGAGATAAAATAAAACAAAAATATATTATTTATGTTTATTGTCTTCTTTGTTGTGTGGCTGGTTATTTTTTGGTTTTTTATAAAGTGTTGTCTGTGAGCCAATGGAAAATTAATATTTTTGACAAACACCCACTTGTAAAGGCTAATATATTGACAAAACAGAGCAGGTAGGCGTGGTTGTTTTAGACTTGAAATTGACTTGATTTGTTACCTTAGGGTAGCAGCGAGTAGTAAAGTGCAAATATTTTTGTAATTTTGTATATAAAATGAATATATTTAAGAGGTAGAAAAATAAATATTTCGGGATAGAAATTTTATTATTACAGAAATAAAAAATCTTAAGATCTATATCACTACTGATCAATTTAAATATGTATACCTCTCTTCCTAAAAAGATAGCAATTAGCCTGAATTTAAATCTAAGTTTTCTAAAAAAGATGACATTTTGAGAAATTTACTTGGAATTAAATATAAGGTGCGTTTCACATTTATAACCCACCCCAATACACTTTTGTGATTTCTTTTATAAAAGTGAGGAAATCAGTTTCCTATTAATAAAGAACAAAATAGTAAGCACCGTAAGGTTAGTAATTTACGATGGCAGCCCTGTTTTGTCATGCTCTTCGAAATTCCGTCATATTTAATTTACCATGGTTCAATTATCGTTTCATAATTATAACCCAGTCGCAGTGTTTTCTAATAAAAAAGGGGTTTGTATAATGCATTTCTAACATTTTTTTAAAAATAACAACTAATACTGTTATACTTATCTGACCTAGGTATGCCGTGTGGTAAAACTTTGTCAGAAGAAAAAGGCAAAATTTAGGCTTGGGCTTCTGAAAAAATTTCAGTGGAGCGAAATTTAAAGAAAATTTGAACGCAGCCGACGCATGATATGGAAGAATATGGTAAAAAAAAGCGATCCGGACGCAAGAGAAAGATATGCAAGTGGGATGAGCGTGCAATCATACGAAAGGCAAGAAACTCGACAGCTAGTTGTTTTCGCCTGGCAAGAAATTGCAACACCAAAGTGTCAAAAACAATAGTTTGGCGTGTGTTGAAACGATGCCCTGATATTTGTCGAGCTAAAATTAAAGCAATTCCAAAACTCCTTGAATGGTATAAGACCGCGAGACTGGAATTTGGTGAATAAAATATGGATACTAATTGGTCCCCAGCAAGTGAAATGAATTACAAAAGTGTTATAGCCCACAATACGCGCGACGAGCGGCAAGCGCCAATTGTCACTTTTTTTTACATGTATTTCTTATGGAACGTATTTTGGAGACTTGTCGCTCAACATTGTCGCTCGACGTTGCCGTCGGCTTCAATTTAATTTTAATTTGACAGGCAACAAAAACAAGTTTCCGCCATTGCTTACATTGGTTATTACTGGTCGCATTTAGCAAACTGAACTCTTGTGAAATTTATGGTAGCTATCCCTTAGTGAGGGATGTTTTGCTTGAACTGTATTCAGAGCTGTAAAATCTGCATTCATATTCAGAATTTTAAGTACAGTGATGCCTCGATTTTCCGTGATTCGATTAACCGGCAACATCAATCATCCGTGAAAGAAAAAGACAATTTTTTTTTTTGCTTCGATTTAAATTTTTTTTTTGCATCGTTTAACCGTGATTACCTCTAGTATCCGGGATTATAAGCACAATTGTTTTTTCGATTTCTTTTGAATAATCAAACACGATGTGAACATAGCGAAAATGGGGAATTCCCTTGTTTGCATACGATGAGTGAGAAGCATATAACATACACGTGTTTGATTTAGTTTAGTATGATTGATACAATAAATTCTTATGCTTGCTTTTTTCTGGCAAAATACTTTTTTTTTCTTGTATTATTTAAACATGTACATTAAATGCTTGAATTTGTTACTGTAAAACTATGTAGAAAAATATTCCTTTATTAATTAAAAAAAAATATATAAAAAAACTACTAAAATTTGTTACTCAATTAACCGGGAACATCGATTATCCAGAATGCTTCCGGTCCCGACCATTACGGATAATCGAGGCCTTACTGTAGAACTGAATAACGATATAAGAATCCATAAAAAAATGCAAAATTGATTTGTAAATAAAATTTTAATTCACATTTAATTTTAAAAACTTGATTAATGATTCATTTCAATTGAATATTTCTAACAATTTCTTGTTAGGATTAATGAATAAATTTTTTATTCATATGAATGCTATACACAAATAATGCAATTTACAACGAATTTCAGAATTTGCAATTATATTTTTTACCCATTATTAATATTTTATTCATTTATATCATAATTTTATTTATAATTATTTTGTTATTCATTATTCATTTGTTATTCATTACTAATTTCTGTATTATTATTGATTTTTTATTCATTAATTGATATAAATGAAACGTATTATTAACCTATTTTTTAATATTGAATATGAAATAATATTTTTATTTATAAATTAGTTTTGCATTCATCGAATGGATTCTTATTTCGTTATTCACTTATTCACTATTTTGAAAATAAAATCGATTGAATGGATTTCTTTTTCAGCTCTGTGTTGTTATTCCAAACGGCAACTGTTGAGTCGGCTGAAAGCAGCCATTGTTTTTTGTGTACTATGCTTGCTGCTGAAGTTTGCTGCTGTCGCGTGTATTATAATCAAGTCGCTCAACATTTCTCTACAACGACAGATTGAAGACGTGCTGCTCGCCGCGCATATTGTGTTCGGGCTATTATTTGCATAAAATTTAAGTTTCTGCTTGCAGGTCATATTTTCTCATGAAAAGAAATGGAACCTTGATGGACCAGATCAAACTTTTATTGGCGAGATTTTCGAAAAGAATCTCGCTACTTCTCAAAGCGGAACTTTGGTGGTGTTTATCCAGTTTACGTCATCTCGGATGAATAGTGCCCAGTTCATCACTGTGTTACAAAGTAGTTTAGGATTTAGGATTTTCCAGCATGACAATGCCCGAATACACACTAGCGCTTGGCTCGCGCGTGAAACAATTAAAACTTTGATGTGGCCAGCGTGCTCCCCAGACCTAAGCCCTATAGAAAACCTATGGGGAATACTGGTTCGCCGCATTTATGCTGACAATCACCAATACAACAAGGTTGGTGAGTTACAAAATGCCTGGGAGATCATCATTAATACCTGGGAGAATTTGGACGCCGATATTTTACAGAACTTAAGTTCTTCCATGCGCAAAAAAGTTTTTGAAGTAATAAAGGGTAAAGGGAGCCATATTAACTTGTAAATGTTTGCTTTCTATTTTGAAAAGTTTAAAAATGCAAAGAAATGAAGCCTGGGTTATAAATATGAAAAGCTTCATAATAAGATATTTAAATTTAATGGGTCTTGATTTTAAAGATATTCAGTTATTATGATCTGAATACTGAATTTATCATTTTCTATATCTTTTTTAATCAGACTAAAACAATTCTGAAAAGTGGGAGTAAAATATGTAAATTTTAACACATACAAATATCAACATTATGAGGGTGGATTATATATATGAAACTTTATATGACTTTCCCTTGAAAATACATTTTTAAGCCTACGTGATTGAGTAAAACTTGAAAAGATTTTAGAACTTTTTAATACTCATGTATTATGAACAGCAATGGGCACAGAGCGCTCTGGGAGCGATGAGAATAAAAATTGAGAGCAAAGGCAACACAAAACGCAACAACAAATCAAAGACAAAAGACAAACACAGAAACAACACAGAAGCTTTAAATGTAGTGGTGCCCATACCCGATTATGAAGCTTGTTATTTTGTATGCGGGGAAGCTTGCCAAAATGTGAAGCTTGTGAATCACTTATCGAGGGAGAAAAATACTTTTGCTCATAAGTTCGGAGGGACTTCTCGTCTAAGTCTAGTAGCAAAAGTTGGTAACTTAACAAATAAAATATGAATGTTGATGCAAGTTCTCCAGAGAGAAAATGTGCAGATGTATAAGAAAATGCCTTTATATAGTTTCTAATCCTTTAAAGTCTTCCTCAAAATCTCTAAAAAATAGCAGTTAAAAAATAAAAGAATTTTCTGGGTATTACACATTAATTGATTTGTTATGGGTTATTACACTAAGAAAAAAAATATGAAATTTATCGAAAAACTTTTTTAATTTATCCAAAAAGCGAGTCATTTTTGCACCAATAACGCATTTGCATAAATCGACTAAGTAAATATTTAAAATTAATTTAAAAAATTTTTTAATTAAAAAAATATTTTAATATTTTTAATATTTTTAATATATTAAAATATTTTTTTTACGAATTTTTTAAATATCTTTCAAATATTTACTATTTGAAAATTAAACTATCATATCTGAAGGAAATTTATATAAAAAATATTGAAATCAAAAAACAATATATTCAAATATTTCTCACGAGCTGCGTCCATTAATGCCATTTGCATGGTTATTTTATTTTCTTTTTTCGTTCCTTAATATTACACTATTTTTCACAGTCGGTGCAATATTACTGCACCAAATGTCAAAAATATTATAAAACTATAGAACGAAAAATTGAGAAAAAATAAAAAAGCAAAATATGCAGGCAAATGACAATCGGTGCGACACATTCGTGGGAAAATGTCGAGTTGTCACTCCACCCAACGTAATTGCATTATTTGAGTACGCAATCGCTCATACGTACGGCCAAATATTCCTGATATATTACCCTTGTAACAAAAACGAAATGAGAACTATAAGAAACCTGCAGGAAAAGAGTGCGATGCTGTTGCTGCTTGCTTGTATGGAATATGTGTGTAGGTGTGTGGTATAAATAAAATTTAAATACGGGAAAAAAACGAGTTATAAGGGAAATATTTGATTTATCCACGTAAATATTTAAATAAAATTGATACTCAGGCGTGGATAATATTAATATGCATTATTTCCCTTAGTGTATAAATATCAGTGAAAGAGCCTTAAAACAAAACAAATGCATGGGAGAACAAACAAAAACTTTAAATAATTCTATAGGATGTTTCATGAAGTTTTTTTTTTTTTTTGGTTTTTGAATTTAAAGAACAATTGTTTCGGTGTATCTTAAATATTGATTGAATTATTAAGTAGATACATAGAGTTCATGTATAAAACACAAAATCTTTCAAACCTGCCAACTACCAGCTGTTAAATAATATGCCTTTGCAACCCTACACCTCTCGATGATACACCCTGTATTTTGTGAGAAATGGTTTCTAGGGCATGTTAGTTTAAAAAACAATTTAAAAGCATTTTGTCGGATTTAATTCATTTAATGATCATGCTCTTTGATTCCTTTGGAAATCATACAATATCCAAAAAATTTGGCAACGCAAGACTTTCTACAATAAAATTAATTTTGAATGAAGAGCCACATACGAGCTCGTACAAACATTTTTTTATAATTATCTGCGCTTTCCGCTCATCTTTTTTTATTTCTTCTTTTGTTAAAATGTTTACAAACACATATGTATGTAAGAATTTTGAACAGTATAAACATTAATAAAACATGTGTTTGTGAATTTGAAAAAAAAAAAAAAAATATATAAAAAAGATAATTTTTTTCATAGCGAACCAAACTTCAAATTTGATTTTAAGTATGTATCAATAAGAGGTTGATATGCTTTTTGAATACGATATACTATGGTTTGGATGTTGCTTTATTATTGGTTTATAATGAAGACACATAGATATGAGTATTCTGTATGGAAAACAATAACTTTCAAAACTGCCAAGCGATCAGCTGTTAAATAAAACGCCATTGCAACCATTCACCTCTTGTTGATACACCCTTTATATCATGTGATGAATTTGTTGTGCTCCTTATTATTAAAAAGAATTATTTTTTTTTAATACCTTAATTATAATTAAGTTAAAAAACTTTTGAAATTTTCCAAGAAAATAAATTTTTAAAATTTTTCCTTACATGCTTACCTTCAGTCCATTACACCTACACAGCAATATTTCTTTATCAAGGCACTTAACAACAACAATAATTTTATGTGTGCCAAATTCGATTTTTCTATGTAAATAATAAATATATAAATAAGAGACATACAAGACACACTTAATGACGGACAGACTACTACTTGAATGAAACAAAAAAAAAGTAAAAAACCAATTCATTGCCAACCCTTGGCAAGTGGGACTCATAAAAGTACCTTTGGGGCTTTATTACCTAACAACCTTGTTAGCCACAATAATGCAATCTAATGAAAACATATAAATAACAGAATAAATAACATTGGCTCTCACTGGCTTTCACTTGTTTGGTTCTTGTCGTTGACCCTGTGCTGGGTCGCTGTTAGATGTTGGCTGACCATGGACGGAGAGTGTTTGTCTGCTTGTCACAACACTTGTTGCTTCCTACATCGAATACTCAGTTGACGTCAACGTGAACCTTGCGCTTGACAACAGCAAATAAGCGGCTCAGTCTATTCGCTTGACACCCCAACCAAAATGACATCCAAAGGGAGTTTCTAGGCCATATGCTGTTTAGATGAGACAGGCTGGCGTTTATTTAATTAAATTTCACTGCAGCAGAAGACTCTTTTTTTTAGGTTTATCATTTTTATTATACCTACATAAACTAAATTAAGATGCTGCGGCCCACGCGTGCGGCAAAAACAAACAAAAAAAAAAAAAAAAAACAAAAATAATAACAATATAAGATCAACAAGTCTTTTAATGCGCCTCAAAGTCACTATTACAGAGCCCACGCCACACACACACAAACACACACACGCACACACATCATAAAATGTAAAGCTCAACATAATAATAATGATAATTAAATAACTCAAAATACAACAACAAATTCACGCAATTAAAAAATAAATCAAAAGCAACAAAAAGAGAAAATAAGAAAATTTGTTGACTTTGTTAAAGATTTTTGTTGGTGTGACTTTTTGAGTTTTATTTGTATGATGAACAAGGCAGCAGTAGCAGCTAATGGTCGATCCATCGATCGTAGACAAAACGTTTCACCGATTCGCCCACCCAGTGTAAATCAAGGCAAAAGGGGTGCCGTAGAGGCTGGGGCGCTAGCAATTGACGTCAGCAATGCCCCCAGCGCGACGTACGGACTCACGAACAGATTCGAAGGTGCGTCGTGAAGCACAAAAGCACACGTCCGTTTCACTAGATTGACGGATCGTGTCCGATCGTCGCGAAAACAAATCAAATAACAACAAATACAATCAAAGTCGGAAAAAAATGGAAAATTATGAACATTTAAGATGCTGAACCCAACTAATTTTAGACGCAACGAGTTGTCGCTAAGCTGGCGCGCAATCAAGCGGTGAAGGAAGATGGCGCTGCAATACGAACCAGTGTCTTTTTAATAGGGGGCAACTCGGGTCAAATCAGTACAACGAACGCAGTCTAGGCGACTATTAGGTCTGATAATTGCGGCAATGATCATGCCAACCATGAATTCATTATTTTGTAGCCAGAGCGCGAACTGACAGATATACTGCAGAAGGTTAACGATGTGCTGAGAGCCTGTAATTTATCAAAATTACTGTCATGCCTTATAATTAGCGTATATATTTCATTAATGTTTGTTTTACACATTTTTTTTTTCGAAATGCATTCTATTTTGTTTTTGTGCAGAATGGATCTTCTTTCTTTCAATGAAGAACAATCTAGTCGCGGCATGGCCAGACATGAAGGCGTCCTCATTGTGGTTACCATGACCAGCCAGTCATAAAGTATGATGTGCGTAGTTTTCACCCAAACAAACAATTTGGAACTTTATGTCTAAAAATTTAAAAAGATAAAAACAAAATTGCTGAAAGATTTTCGCAAGATCAAAGCAAGCAACACGCTGATCATTCATACAGCTGTAGCACGAAATTGACATAATTAATAAAATTAATTTTTTATTTTGTGATTTAATTTATGTGCCTCTTCAAAATGGCTCTCTAGAAGATTCTTATTCAGTTCTACGAACTGTTGCTAATCAAAAACGAACAATCAGCAGCAAAAACGCTTAAATCCAATACTAAAAGACTCCCAACAACAGCATATTCGTCAGCATCGTATCCTAAAACTCTTAAACCGATGTGCCATTAATTTTAAAATTTTAAAATTTTGTGCAAAAAAAAAAGTATAAATTTTAGAATTTAGCACTAGAATTGAATGATCTTTGCTTCTTCGTGTTAATGTGAAATATTTTAAAAATAGACACCAACATATCATCAATGTTTCCTTCTCAATTTTTCGAAATTTTTTAATTAAAATTCAATTTACTTTCGACTTTTTAAAATGAAAATTAAGTGGCAACACTCCAACACATATTTTACCAAACCAAAAACAGGCATGTAAGGCAATTAAATAATCGTAGAATCATTTCAAATGAAATTGTTTGCAAATAACTTTTTTATTGAATTTTCATACAAATAAAAATCTCTTTAAGATAGAAAGAAAAAGTGGTATTTATGAGCCATTAAAAAAATGTTTATTTAGCATTTTGTAAACTGAAAGACTGAAGAGTGATTCCCCGAAAAAAACAAATATGTGCGGAATTCTAATTGGACAATAAAATGGATCACTGGATCATTAAGCATGTCGTTGGTAATGTTTATTAAAAAATTGCAGTATTTTTATAAAAAGACTAAGAGGGAGGAGAGTTCTGGAGGAAACCTTGTAAAGCATAAATCAAAGAAAACTTTTTCTTAAAATAAAAAATAAGCACAGATAGTTTAATAGAAAGCGATTGCCGTGGACGATGCAGCGCGAATGTTTGTGAACCGTCCGACGCAAAGAACCATGGACCTCGAGGTTCGCAATCGCCAAGCTTCTGGCTTCTTGTTTACCAAGTTTCTGGTGACATTTCATTTTCACAGTCGACATCTTCTAAATTTCAGGCACTGCCAGATTTTTTGGTATGATATCACTTGCTTGGTGTTGGCATGATATGTATTCTAAATTAGGAAGAAATTAATCCATAAACACATTATAAGTTTAGACTTATTTCTGACATTTAAGTTGAATTTTCAGCTTTAGTGCATTCAAAGACTTATAGTAGAGAGTTATGCCAAATATTTTTGTCGAACATTTCGATGGCATTCCAAAAAAAGGGTCAATCTTCTTCTTTCAAGTTAATCTTCAAGATTTAGATGATTGAATCATGTAGAAATTTTGGAAAAAATGTACTTTCCAATATTTCAATGGTCAATCTGAATTGAACACTACGGCTTTAACTAATAAATTTAAGAAATCTGATTGAGAAAATACAAGAATGCACATTGGCCCTTTTGTCGGGATACAAATTAACAGGTTCTGTGATCAAAAAGGGCCTATGTGGTAAATTAGCCCTTTTTAGATCTTAATCTGTATTGTCAAAGTACTGCTTATTAGGGCCAATCTTGAATTTCTACCAAATTTCAATTAGGCGATTAAGAAAATTTGTTATTTTATGATATTGATAGTTATGATTTAATGTATTCAAATATACAGTTTTATAAATGCAGTTGTTTATAAAGTTCTCATTCTAATTAATAATAATAATTGTTGTTATCGATAACGATCCAGTTGAATGTCTTCCTCATCCGACTCTATCAGCACATCTAGTACTTCTTCTGAACTTGGTAGGGCAAAATACTCTGCATGCTATCGCTCTGGTTTTACCCCTTTGTTGCAGAGATTCATTAAGTCTAAGTATTTTTATTTTGGTAGAGACAAATCTTGGATGTATTTGGATGAATGAAAGAATAGCCTCAGATAAGTCCCAGTACAATTGGTTTTTTCTTTCTTTTTACTATTCACTACATTTTTTTGTTTCTTGGTTAGTTATTGAATTTGTTTCCTCTTAGTTATTGTACTATTTTGATTATTTTTGCATCTTCGTCTGTATATTTCCCGTACAAAATAAAACATCGGGATCTCATACGAAGCTTTTCGAAATACTTCAATTGTTCCATCCCAAACAACGGCGTTTTTTGGACCAATATCCGCGATGCCACTTTTACTTATCACTTTACCCTAGAATCAATTTTAAACTTCATAGAATAAAGTTTCCAGTCTCTAAACTCATGTTTTTTACAATTATTACCTCATAAGGGAAAAAATTAATTCGGGCGTTGGTTACTACAGTGGTTACTACTCCCTTGGAGAATACACGGTTTTTTCCTTACCGCTTTTTCTAATACTCCATGCATTGAGTCTACAGTCATCATGGAGTGTCCAGCAAGTAAAAAATTTTGCGAAATTTGGAGAGTTAACTCGGTGTTCCTTTATAGAAATAAATTTATCGAGCAGATTGGCCCTTTCACACTGTGCAATATACAGATTGGCCCAAATCTCATAATGCAGATAAGCCCTTTGTAGTTCGACCTTGAATGGAAAAATTAGATTGGCCCTTATGGCAGAACGCCGTCGATTTTAACCCGTTATATCCTTGTTTTTTGTGTTATCTCTGCCCTTTATCACAAAAGGGTTAAAAACGACCCATAAAATGAAAAGTTAGACGGTTAAAATGTTGCATAAAAATGTTCCTCGTAGTATTTTACATAAATCTTCTGAACACATCCTATACCCAAAATGTAAGGATCACATGGTTTCTCATGCCTATTCACTATAAGAATGTTCAAAAAGAGAAAACTTAAGTCCCCCTAAAATAAAACTCATAGGTAAACTTTCAAAACGCCAATACACATATGTGACCCGGTCTACGAAAAGGGACCTTCGGTGTAAAAACAAGTTTTCGAGAAAACAGCTTTGTAAACGTTTAATTGTCGCACAAGATTACCGAGTAATGAAATTACCTTCGAGCGAAACAAAGTCAAACAAAGAGTTGGAAACTTCTGCTTTGCGCCATTAGAAAGAGCACACATTAGTCTATCCGAATCGCCAAAAAAGTGAAAAATGATATTTTCACACCGAAGGTCCCTTTTCGTAGACCGGGTCACATATATATTTTTTTCCTGTCCCCTCTACCAGAATCTGTTGTCGCAACCTTGTTATTTTGGAAAAAATTAATTTTAATGTTGAGTGTAATAAAAAACAAAATTAAAGAAAGTTTTTTTTTTGGTTCCAACAGGGCTCGAACGCGCAAGTAGTTGATACGCATGTGCATATTACGCTGAACCAACAAGGCTATATACATATATTCATATAAATTTTATTCTTCATTAAAAAAAAAAACACTAATTTTTGTGTTTTGAAAAAATTTGACAAGGCATTGATAAAATTATGTTCTTGTTGAGAGAAAGAAGAGATACATATGTATTTTTTTTAAAAAATTTCCTGTCTTAATAATTTCTGGTGCATGATACAATTACAAAGTAGACTCATATTGGGGAACGGGGTGCGCTAGTTGTTCCCAGAGCTTTGTTGTTGCAAAATTTCTCAATGGGGCAGCCATCTTAAAATTAGCTTACCTTTTAATTGTATCATGGTCGGGTGTTTCGCTAAAATAACCCACTTTTAGAAATAAGTGCTCTTGAAATCTTCAAAACTATCTCATAAAACTTTTTAGAATTTCAACAGGAAAAAAATATATTGTCTCTTGGCATCGTTCGGAATTGAACACAGGACAGTTGGTCCTGAGCATGGTGTACTAATAATAAGGTGTTAATGAGTTTGACACTTCTCTCTCAAATGATAAATTTATTTTGCCCCGCTCCTATCAAAAACAGCTGATGGTGAATTGGAATGAAAATTATCTAACTTGCACTTCTTATGATGGCTATAGCTAGTTGAGGCATTGAACATTCTTTCATGCCATTCGATATGTTCTTGAAGCAGACGATGTGAATGCAAGGCAATTTGCATACTGGCCAAAGCTTCATGTCGGTGGCACCTTCCAGCACACGTTTTTGATAAAATGGCAAAACCATTCAATGGCGAACTTGTCAAATGGGCGAAGACAATTGCAATAACTTTTTGTCAACATAACACTGCACAATTAATTGCATTAAATATTTATTTATACTTAATTCGCACAATAATCTATAAAAACTATTACCTATAACTATAACTATACCTATAAAAACAATTTGACAACTATCAACAGTTCCGCTCTTTCGCTCACAGTTTTTTGACAGAAAGAAAGCTATGTATGGTGTTGTCAAAAACTCATTAACACCTTGTTATTATTACACCATGGGCTTGGGTTGATCGAAAACAAATTTGAGTGATGTAATGAAAAATGGAGAGAGATCATTTGTGGACTAAAGTTAAGAGAACGAAAGCTCATGCGTAAAAGAGTACTAAAAGAGCATTGACCAAGTATTGACTTGAATTTTCGTAAAATATGTTCAAGAAATAATTTCTTGAAAAGTAATTATTCCCAAAGTTATAATTTCTTTGATTTTATGGTTTTGTAAAATTCATTATTCAGCCCTTTTCACTTTCATATTAAAAAAAAAAATTACCCTTTTTGCAGAAGAATTCAGAAACAACAATCGAACAATTTTTAATTATTTTGCCAATGAAACAAAACAAATTTAAATATTTTTACAGAAAACTTACTTTGTCGCCATTTGTAATTAACCATTTCCTTTTATATTCTCTATTGCAGAAAAACGTACGTTTTCCTTTCGAATTCGTCGCTCGACTGGCGATGCCGGCAGCACGCACAGTCGAAACAGCAACAATAATAGCAGCACTTGCACCAACAATAATCGATGCAACTCACCACTTACACCAACCAGCACGTGCGCCAAGTTAGAGGTACCGATGGCTTCGGTTAGCCGCCGTGGCAGCATTTACAAAAAACCCGACAAGGACGATAGCGGCGTAATTCACATTATACCCGACATTGATCTCTCCTTGATTTCCTTCTCCGATCAGTACAATATCGAGAAAACCATTGCTGAGGGTTGCTTTGCCAAAGTACTCTTGGCAATGCATCGCCCCACAAACACCACGGTAGTGCTGAAAGCTGTTCACGCTGAGCTAACCACGTTGAAGGAATTTCAGAAAGAATTTCACTACAACTACCAGCTGTCGCATCAGCGCAATATACTGAGTGCCTATAATGTAGCCTTCCAGACCAAGGACTATTACGTTTTTGCAATGGAGTATGCTCCCTATGGTGACCTAGCTGCCAATTTGGGACCAAACGGCTTGCATGAAAACGCCTGCAAGCAGATTTCTGAGCAGATGAGTTCTGCTTTGGGCTTTATACACTCCAAGAATCTGGTGCACCGCGATCTTAAACTGGAGAATATATTGGTGTTTGCGCCAGATTTTTCGCGCGTCAAGCTGTGCGATTTTGGTGCCACCACCAAGAAAGGCATATTAGTGCACAAGGTGAAGCATACCTGGACCAGCTTTGTGCCACCCGAAGTGCTAGAAATTGTCAAGCACGAACGTTTTATATGTCGCCAGAGCAGCGATTCGTGGCAATTCGGTATTTTGCTGTACAACATATTGACCGGTAGCCCACCCTGGAAAGCTGCCGATTGGGTCAAGGATGTGCAATATGCAAACTTCATGAAGTATGAGCAGCGCAAAACTACCAAAATACCTGACAACTTTCGGCGTTTTTCGCCGCGTCTCATGCGTTGCTTTCGCAAGTATCTCAGCCACGATCAAGATGATCGAGCCAAGGTTACGGAGGTGGATAAATACATGAAGGACCGCTGGGTGGAATGTCGCGTGTCAGCGTCAAAGTCAGCTACGCTTATATCGCCCAACCAGGATCAAGACTCTTGCATTTACTTGAATCAGCGTGAAAGTCGGCTCTCTGCCGATGAGAACAAGTCGCGCATGAAGCGCATGATGTCCAGCTATGGCTTGGACAATGCCATCGATCAGACGGCAGTGCGGCGACGCGTTCTCGATTGGCTGTCCACGTGCGACAACAACTTTGACACGGAAATCGAGAGTCTAGTGTTGTACGATGAGGATAACTAAGGAGCTGTTGGGCCTGAATCATGGGTTTGAATTTTTTTGTTGGTTGTGCGCTGCGATGACAGCGATGTCAGCTATGGCTCTTTGTGCTTTCGGCTATGGTAACATGGAAGCCGTCGGACAGTGTAAACGAAAGAGCACTGGAAAAAAAACTGGTGCAAAACATAGAACCAAGAAAACTAGTTTGTAGACGAAGAAATACAACATTTCAGGATCTTTTGACAATAAAACATTTTTGATGTTAGTAGTTTTTATTTATAATTCCTTTTTTTATTTTGTGTCAAACAGAAATCCTCGGAGAGGACAAGGCTGTTTGGGGCGTAGACGAGAATATATATGTTTTTTCAAGTAGAAAAAAGTTCCAAAATATTTCATATCAGGATTTGTAAATTTATTACTAATGTAAGTAAGTGTTTTCTGTGTATATAATGTAAATAGTAATAAGGATTTTTATGATATATACGCTTAGCTACTTTTACTAAGAATGTACCATTAGTTTGTAATATCGAATAGTTCGAATTTCGAATTCCGAAAACTAAAGTTAAGTTATGAGCATTTCGAGTACTAACAAGTAATTCCAGTAAAACGGAGTAAAATATTTCATGATTACCAACTAGTTTTTATAAATCTTTAAATAAAAAACTGTAAATTTAACTAGAATTTATTCTATACTATAAACTAATTAATATTAATGTGATCTATTGTATTTCTATTTGTACTTTATTATTATGTGTTTTAAAATATGACGTGGTCAAGGTCAATATTGATGTAGTTTCTGTATAATTTTAGTTCTAAGAAAACAATATAAACGAAAAAAAAAACTTGAGAGTAATGAAATGTTACAGCTAAGTAAATAATGAACCATGTCTTTGGCAAAATTGATCAATAAAAGATATATACAAACATTCATATATATATGATATAAACAAACTGGTTTTTATGATCAATTTGGGACTATTTTTGGATTTTACCTGTTTCAATGTTTATTCGCATAAAATTCGGACTCAAAATAAACACTGATCATGGCGATGTGCAAAATTTTTAGTAAAAAGTAAAAGGAGCAGAAATTCGAAAATAGAACTTTAAATTTATGAGTTGCGATCGATCGATTAGTCAGAGTTTGACGGGTTCGTGGGTAGGTGGTTTGACCTCAATTAGACTGATTGGGGTCATTATTCTTTGCGAAATCTTGCCTGAGTTCTGATTGATTGCCGGAATTCATATGATTCGCCTGTTCTTTAGACACAAGAGCAACTAGATGTTTTCTCTTTCCCTCTTGAATTTCCAAATCCACCACTAATTTAGACCGATTCAAGCAAAAAGCTACGCCAACTGTTAATTACATATGTATCTGAGAGGAATTTATAGTTCAAAGTCATAAATATCGACTCGATCATGACTAATTCATCGCTTATCGCACAATAACAATAATTCTCTCACAGTTTTACAAAAATGTGCCTCTAAATTAACCACCCACCATGACCTCCAACACTTGTTAAGCAATAAATTGAATACAGAGCGTAGCAGGAACATCATCAAAAGAGCATCATCTATCGATCAGTCAGGAAAAGTTTCTGTCGACAAAAGTTGCGCGAAATTTTTAATTTCGCACATTTTTCACATGCGGTGAATAGTTTCCGCAGTTATTTAATTTTTTTTTTAATTTATATTGCGTGGCAGACTGACTAACTTGCTGAGCATTTGAGCATTTGGCAGTGAACATTTTTAATCAGTGCCATGCTTGCTAACAAAAAAGATAGATATATATATTTATATCAACATATATCATAAAATCAAAAATATAGAACATGAGAAAAAAATTTTTTTTTTGAAAATTATAAAAGTAAAATTAAACAATAGCGTATTTTTGGTCGCTGAAAATATACTATATAAAAAAAAAGTTAAGAGATTTTTCGAAAGTATTTTTTTTGTTTTTTTTTTTTTTTGCTAATATATTTATTTAACGCGCAAAATGATATTTTTACCAAACGCCCACTGTATGTGAAAAATTGGATTATTAATTTTTGGACCCGGTATCACATGCATGTGATAAGTATTGACGGAATATATTTGCAGACATTTTATTATCCTGCTGCCGGTAGAATGAAGGTTGAATGGAATGTTTTTTTTAATATATTAAAAGTGTTCTTTGAAATAAAGAAAAGTCTTCTCAAGTAATGTGAGTTACTTATTGATGATATAGTTGGGATTGTTGATTCTAATTAAATATTATTATATTAGTTTTTAATCCGATCACGATTCTCTTTTTTCTTCTCTTTCTCTTTTATCGATATTCTCGATATTCTCTTTTTGAGGAAATAAGATATCGTTTTCAAATTTTGCACATGTGTATATTTATTAACGTTTAAAGACACAAAAAACTTTTTTTCAGAATTTTTGAAGCGGTTTTTGACGTTATTTGATTTTTTTTAAAAAAAAGTAAAAAAATTGACGGTGTGCAGGATATCACCAGTCTGGAACATCTGAGGAAAAAATAAAAAAAACAAATTAATCCTTATTTAAGTGGCCAGCGCCTGAATTAGGATAATTTTTATACACCGAATAAAAATAAAATGGCGACCGATTTTGTAACCTCGAAAATCGATTTTTTTTCAATGAAAAAAAATTCCCGAAAAAAATTTTTTTTTTTAATTTGTAACCTGACGTGGGGTCACTGAAAATCTGCACTAAGTAATAATACAAAAAAGGTCTTTAAACAAACAATTTATTTTAACAAATTTTTACTCAATTTAAATGTACTATTGTATACAATAAGTATACATTATTAGTTACATCCAATAACTCCGTTGCGACGAATATGATCGGTTCGTCTGATGGTACTTCCTGCAAGGTGTTGTATAACATTAATGTTAATTTTCCGTAGACAATACTTAATGCGATTAATAAGTTGGTCCACATTTTGGGCACACCAGTTTTTTTTCATACACTCTGTCTTTCAAATAACTCCAAAAATCTTCAATTGGCCGCGTCTCGGGGATATTTGCGGGGTTGTCAATTTTTTGTACAAAATGTATGCATTCCTCTTTTAAATATTCGATAACTTTTTTCGCATAGTGGGAGCTTGCCAGATACGGCCAGAAGACATAACCGCCATTTGGATAATTGGCTTTAATAAACGGTACCAAGCGTAACCTTATGCAACAGTTAAAATATGTTTCTTCATTAATAGCGAAGCCAGATTTGCGTGCGGAACTTAATCCTTTTGGGCTCATAGCTATTCATACCAAAACTTTGTGTTCAAACTTAGCCTTTGTTTTAAATTTATATTGAAGACTGTGTTAAAGCATCGCTTGAATAAAAGCCGTCATGTCCATTCATTTTTGAGTGGGTTAGCGTAAAATAGGACTTGTCATCTAACACAAACTCGCAACTAGAGAATTTCCGAAAAAGTCGAGCACATTTTGTTTTTACTGCTGAATTTTGTTGGACAGATCGTTTTGGAATTATTTTTTTCTTTCTATACCGAATGTACGTCTTCTCTTTAAGTAATTTTTGGACATATGACTTCGATTTGTTAAATTTTCTGGAGCAGCGCGCTGTGAAGCCTGGTCATTGTGGTCGAAAAATTCCTTTATGGACTTTAAACGACTGTTATTTTGAAGTTTCTTCGTTTAACATTTTTTTTTTCTGCAGCCAGATTATTCTCAAAACGTTGCAAAATGGAATACACTGTTCTTTTTGGTATATTTTCCTTTGAAAAATGATTCACTGTATATGATTTGCCCAACGAATTATTTTGTTGATAGAATCTGTACACGCGGTATCTTACTTCTAGTTCTTTTGAACACATTTTTATAAGTCAAGCGTGAACTGACAACTGAAAAATTGTAAAATTTTAAATTAAAGTTTGTGCAGATTTACAGTGACCACACGTTATATGTCCCCTTAAACGATATCGATATCGATAGATTATTAAAATGATATATCATTATATATCAGTATCAGTATATTCAGTATATATCAGCATATATCAGTATAAAATGTATTTAACTAATACATAGAACTGATTATAATTATTTTGTTAAATATACAGTGATGGAAAAAATAATAGAAACGGCAAGTACTTTAAAATTTCGAAAAATGCTATCAAGTTTAAAAGCAAACTATATGAATGTAACCCACTGTACGAGTATACAGAAATTGGATATCGAAACTTAATTTTGTTTATGCTTTTGTGCATAATTCGGTAAAAATATCAGTTGTGCAAACTACTAGTTTACTAGGCAGTATTCGAGTTTAGAAATATGAAAAAATCGATATTTTTTTACATATTTCAATAGTTTAGATATTCTAGAATATCTACCTAAAAGGATTTTTCAAAATTCGAATTAATTTTATAGTTATAGTCATTTTAGTGACGTAGCACACCCACACCGGTTTCGGCGGAGCGAAAAACTTTAAACGCGTTTTTTTCGAAAATAATTTTTGCAGTTGGCATATCTCAAGTTCTAGCTTATGAACCAATAAAACAAAAAAATTTAAAATTTTTAATATTATTAAAAAATTCGCGAAAGTTAAAAATTAGTGGGAAAATCGACCTGAATTTTTGAGGAGCTACCATTTCGCGAAATTTTTTTTAACTTTTTCTCGTTCATACGAAACTGGCATTTTCAGGTGACCAGGAGGGTAGATATCATGACGAGCGGGAGGGCTTTTTTTCCCCCTCTACTTAACGACGCATAACTTGCTGAAATTTAAATATTTTATTTTTTTTAATGTACATACTCTCTTTATCTATCTATATCTATATCTATATCTATACTATTATATAAAATGAAAGTAAAAATTTTTTGTGTCCGCAAAACTCCAGAAGTACTGGTCCGATTTTTTTGAAATAAGTTTTAAAATATCACATTTGTGCTACAAAAGGTTCATTGGTTATTTTCTTTACGAAATTTCAATAATAAGTATCTTTAATTAAAGTGTTAAGTTTTTTAAAAAATCATCCACAATGTAATGCATTGCTTGATCGTTAGCTTTTCATGCGTTTGTGCTGCGAGAGCCTCAATAAACTGCATGTTGCTCTCTACTATACTCTTTTTGTTCTCAGCAAGCACAAAACAACAAAACAAACAAACAAATACATATACATACATACTTTGCTGCGCTTAAAGCTAATTGGATCGAAGTACATTCTAATATGTTCAAAGTAGTTTTGATGTGGAGAATTAATCTAACACAGTTTTGTTAAAAGGGAATTCACTGACCACCTTTAGCATGTTGAGGATTTTTTTGATGAGAATGAGATTCAATCCGACTTGATGTATGTATGTATGTACGTATGTCTATTTGTTTCGCTGCATGCAACTTTTCTACACATGTTTTGACGGTGGTTTTCCTGTAATTTATAAATGAACAAAAGGAACAAACGGCTGACTTTTAACTTAATAGAATTGACATTGTGTGATTCAATAAGTTTTTTTATAAATAAACAAGAGAACTGGGACGGGCATAGGAAAAGGCGTTATGGCTTCGACCACACAAGTCAAATTTTTGATATTGAATAGCTTTGGAACTAAACTAATTGAATAGCTTTTATTGTCGCATGACAATAAAACTCAGTATGGAGTTACTAATTGCCAAAGTCTTTCTACTGGAAAACCGGTTTGTGCATTGGAAAAGGGGGTGTGGCCCGATTATCTATACAGAATAGCTATGGAAGCTTAAATCACAAGACATTGAAAGTCATAATGGAATTGTCACCTGAGAGTGATGTTCTGCTACCGGGGACTGTAACGGGCAGTGGAGCATGAGCGTGGTATCAGACTAAGGGACTAATAAAAGTTTTGAATTTACTTATCATTTCCAATATACTTGCTGAGTGCAGCAACGCGCGCCGGGTATCGCTAGTAAAATATAAATAAATAAGTCATAAAAAACGGATACTAACAATATCAATTGTTTTTTTTATGAATCCTCAAAAAGTGCTCGAAATTCGACTTAATATACTGCGAATACTGCCTTAAGGGCCTACTAAAGTTTTTTTATTATTTTAGTATTTTTCTAAAATAAAAATCAAACGATCAAAAGTACCGGTCATATTTGCTTAACAAGTGAAACAAATTTGGTAGCGATCCTTAGCATAGTTTTCGAGTAATGCTGTCCATCGGTTTTAAACAGCCTTTTCGAGAAAAACGCGTTTAAAGTTTTAAAAGTAGTTTATTTAGGTATACATTAATTTTTTTTTCAATTTACATAGTATCATTTATTCCAGGACCATACAAGATAACCTCATCATCTATTGTTGAGTTAAAAAAATTTCAACTTCTCAACTTCTCAGGATTCTTCCCTCACGCCTGGCTTCCTGTACATTTTTTTTTGCAAGAATAATACGCGTGGAATCAACGTTTTTTATAAATATATGACAGTTTTTGCCACAATTGATGCCAATTTCCACATAACGTCCACAGAATTTTATGCCACGGGGAGAAGTTCTTATTATTACTGTTATTTTTATTTTTTTTACAATAATATAAGGTTTTTCATTTTTCTGACGACCTGGGGGCATTCAGGGGATATTTACATCCGCAAGAAAAGTGATATACATGACCAAAAAAGAAAATTCGCAACAGATTAGCTTTTGCAAGAAAGGATCTGATACGAAATAATTAGAAAAACGTGTTGTGACCAGACAAGGTGAATTTGTTTGGATCACATGGCAGGCCTCATGCAAGGTGTCCAAAATATACAACACATAATCCGAAGCACACAGTTAAAATTATTAAACATGGTGGTGGTAGCATAATGCTATGGGGTTATTTTTCCTCGTCGGGCTTAGGTCTAATATATTGTATTAAAGGTAAAATGTGGGCCACAGATGGAGAAATGGAGTTAAAATGTGTGGTTATGTAAGATAACGATCCCAAACACTCCTCGCAACTGACAAAAAATAGCTCCGGGACAACGGGATTAATTTATTAGAATGACCATCGCAGTCACTAGACCTTAATCCAATTCAGCACCTTTGGGAATTCTTAAAGAAGGAAATAGCTGGCTATAAATCCAAAAACAAAGAAGAATTGTGGAAAAAAGTGAAGGATGAGTGGTATGCTTTTGGTCCCTCAATTTGTGACAAACTGGTGACAAACGGTCCATGGCCCGTCGGTGCATTGAAGTTCTAAAAAACTGTGGTTTTAAAAATACAAAATATTTAAAATTAAACTTGTCTTCAGTATAAAATTGGTAGATTTTAAGAAAAAAAGCATTAGTATGTTAGTTATAAGTCTTTTGTACCTACTATTTTTTCAAGGACAATAAATGAAATGGTTTTTTTTTTTGTTTTATGAATTGCGTGACGCTGATTTTTTTTTATATTCTGATAGATATTCTCTTACTATTTAAGCCATGTAAACTTTGAAAACAAAATTCATTACACAAAAAAATCAAACAAAAGAAGAACAAACAAGCCGTTTCTATTATTTTTTCCATCACTGTATAGATAATTTTGTTCTGCACCGTTTGTCGGACTTCAACCAAAATCCATAGTAAGTTTGTAGTCTACTAAATTTAAAAGTTGATCAACATACAAGTCAACTTTCAATATGATTATCACAGTCTTCTAACGGCCTGCTTTGGAAGCTATTTAAGAATTAATAATAAATTAAAGTTAGCAGGGTTTAATTTTCTGAGTCTCAATCAGTATTTGAAAAGTGGGCGAACAAGAGAGCGTAGTAGTACATACTTTGACTGAGTTGATATTTACTCCAGGGTTTTTATATTTAACATAGAGTCGTATAGGGTATACTCCAAGCACCATGTAAAAAGAAGGCGGAACTAGAAAAGGTGGCAGGTCAATATCCAATATTATAAGTAACTAACCGTCAGTATCACTGCATTCTTAAATGTTTACAATATGTTGCATTTCTATATGAAGTCAGTTGATAAGAAAATCCAATTTTTTCGCTTGGAACATAATCACATAGCCTGCAGTGGATCGTCGAGTTTCAGCGTCAGTATCTATCTATTATACTATCACCTGCGTAGTCAGAGTCAGTAAATCCAATTGGTTTTAAAGACTTATTACCATCAAAACGAATTCCATAATTAATTGTTGATTTGCTGCTGATTTTTCCATAAATCTGCTTACAACTTCCTCTACATAGTTTATATCCAGACGAGTACAAACTCGGTCATAAAATGGTAAAAGTGAAATGTTATGTTGGATCCTATAAAATGAAAAATTTGGTCGGGGAACTGCGCTAAATAGATATTTATGTAAAAAAAAAAATATTAAATCTATAATCGGATCGGAGTAAAGGCCTTTTTTTATAAAGACATTTTTGTAAAGACATAAACACCTGAAATGCGACACCAAGGCCGGATAGCGCCGAGTACATATATGCCATTTATTAACTTATTGCATACTAGCTAAACAGCCAGTGCTGGTTTCTTGGAATGCGATAAGGAAAGGGAGTTAAACCATGCTATATTTATCGAGATTTTGTCTATAATATGGCCGTGTGCTATTCGAAAACTTTTCACTCGTGGTAGGAAAGAATTTACTGAGTTGAATACAATTTCTGTCTGTTGAAATAAAATTGTGATTTTTGCTGTGTCAAAAGGACGATGAAATTTTGACAACTAGAGATTTTTACGTTTTAGATTTCGGTAGTGTATTAGCACAAGACTTTAATTTAATATGCAAAATTGTTAATATGTATTGAAAATTAATAGTATTTTACGCAAATTTTTGCCACTTCTGGTTGCTATGTTGTCGGAAACACAAAATTTTTAACTACTTTACGAGTCACAAGCTCACAAGAGTTTTCTTTTTCTATTTTTGTCAAAAATCCTCTTGCCGATTTTCAAAATTTATACTAGCGCCTGGGGCTACATGAATTTTTGACAATTATATTCACCTCACAAGTGCCATATATTCTCATTGAGACTGTCAAAATTTCATAATCCGAGTGAAAAGTTTCCGAATAGCACACGGCCAATATGTAACAATCTCTCCTATGATATATTGATATTTTCCGTTCCAATCGTTATCTTTATCTCAGTTTTTCTCCTGATAGCTATACTTATTCTTTTACTTATCCCTGTACAAAACTTTGTCCTAATCTTTGTCTCAAAACTTGTCCTTATCCTTCTTCTAATCGTTTTTTAATGCTTGGTCCGATCCTTGTCCTAATTCTTGTTCTATTCCTTGTTCTAATCGCCGTCCAAATTTTTGTTTTAATCCTTGTCCCAATCCTTGCCTAAGTCCCTACCCAATTCTTGTGTTAGTTTTTGTTACAGCTTTCTTCATGTCCCGACGATGTCATTCATTTCTGTTGTTATCTTTGTCATGAGCTCATAGAATTTACGTACTTTACTGACGTACTTTTATCTTAGCTTCTGAACTCAGCTAGTAACATTCCCATATATGGATTAAGAAAGAAGTGGCTTTTTCAATTTTTTTGGAAACAGACGTAAAACGTTACGTTGTTACCTAAAAAAAGACTACTACTCCCTCTATATAAAAAATAAATACTTTGTAGCAAGTTAAAGCAAAAAGCCAAATTAACTGTCGATTAAGGTATGTTACCTCCTCCTTACTATTTCCAAGGTTGTTTGCAAAAATATGGCATAATGTCTTGTGGCCAACCACCGTCACCAAACGACGTCATCGTATGGCGTGATGTTTTATTTTAAGATATGTGTACCTTTATAAAGTGTAGTAAGATGCGTCATTAAAATTTTTAATGCAACCTTTCTTTAATGTTGGTGTTTTTGTGGTCTCTTATGGGATTTTTATACGGTCTGTGACATTCATTCATTGGGTCTTTATTTTATAAGTACAATAAGAACTAGTGTCAAGCTGGCTTAGTGACCAAAATAAAGTTACACTAATTTTAATTTAAGAAAGTGAAAAAAGAGTTATTGTTTATTAAAATTAACGTTAACACGTAAGAAGAGACTTCATTAGATAATTATAGTAAAATGCAAAATATAACTCAATATTAATAATAATCTAATTTATATGAAAGTTCGAGTTGCGGATTGAATGGTTGCCGATCGATGCAAAGAAACAGACTAACTCCTAACAGCGTAAACTCTTCTTGCCACGCAATATTGCATCATCCTTATTTCTGCAACTTCTGCAAGATCTGCAAAATGTTAACTGCAACAATTATGGCGTCGTTGACAGCTCGGCCGGATCTGACAACAAATCGTCCTCGATTTCGTCGGAATCGTCATCGCAAGTGATATCCAACTCTGGTGGACTCTGGCACCATGGCTTCATTTTGTCAGAAGAGTAAACTGACGAGAATTTTCGCGATGTCACCTGGGCGCCTGGTATATCCTCAACCAGGAACCTGTCGTTTCCCAGAACTTTCTTGATTATGTACGGTCCACGGTACTTGGGCTCTAGTTTCCGCGACTGTGTAGTAGCTGGAGCTTCATTCTCGATGACAATTAAATCATCTTCACAGTACTCGGTCGGCTTTGCATGTTTTTGATCGAAGCGCTTTTTCCATTTAGCTCGTTCCTGCATTATGTTAGCGATCGCTTGTTTTCGCTTGGTGTTGATGTCAACATCGTTCGTATCCTGATCAGTTACATCGTTGTGCACGGCAGCAAATAAATGGTTTTGCACCACGTCGGTTAACTTGAAGTCGAATACGAGTTCGTTTGGACTGAAACCTGAAGTGGCGTTTTTCTGCGAGTTAACGGTCCATTGAAGGTCTTGTAGAATGAGGTCCCAGTCCTTCGGATCCCCAGTCGATGTTCGTAGATATGACAAGATGGTCTGATTCGTCCGCTCAACCTGCCCGTTCGCTCTCGGTGTACGGACAGCTGTCTTAATATGGCAAATGTCATTTCGTTCGCAAAAGTCTTCGAACGCTTTCGCAGTAAATGCAGTACCCCTATCCGATACGATGCGTTTTGGTAGGCCAAAGTAACTCGTGATTTCCTTGAGTACATTAATTACTGGTACAGTTTTCGTATTACGTACAGGCTTAATGATTGAAAATTTACTAAAAGCATCAGTTATTGCTAAAACGTACGTATTCCCATGTTTGCTTCGTATGAATGGCCCAAGGTGGTCGATATGTATAATCCGAAAAGGGATGGGCTCAAGTTCATCGTAATGTAAACGTCCTTCTGGTTTCCCACCCCGTGATTTAAAATAACAACACTGTATGCAAGCGGATAAGTACTGTTTTACGTACTTACGTATTTTTGGAAACCAAAATGTTTTCTTGACGCGCTGGATGGTTTTTTCTAGTCCAAAGTGTCCCATCTCATCGTGACACAGCCGCACAATACGCCATCTTACAGCTTTAGGCACTACAAATTTGAGACCATCATCCTCCTTGCGGAATAGCCGATTTTTTTGAATCACATATTCGGATTTTAATTGTTTGTGTTGATCAGATTCTCGTTGCCCATTTAAAACAGAAAAAATGTGAACTATTGATTCATCTTGGAGTTGCATCGTTAACAGCCAGTCATCGGTGTCAGCAGTAACCTTCATGATGAATCCAGCAGGTTCAACTTCTTTAGGTGGTTGATCTGGTGAACGGCTTAGTGCATCCACATGCGCCATGCGATTTCCATTTCGATGGATTATTTGACAATCATATTCTAAAAGTTTCATGTACCAGCGAGCAATTTTTGGAATGAGTTCTTTTTTTTCCTTTACCTTAGCGATGGCTGAACAGTCGGTTATGAGCCGGAAGCGTTTGCCCAAAACATACACTCGAAAACGTTCCAAAGTTTCAACCACAGCTAGCATTTCGAGCTCGTAACTATGGTATCTACTTTCCACATCTGTACAGTGCCTGCTATAGTAAAAAACTGGCTGCCATGTTTTTCCATCGGTGGCTTGAAGCAAAACTCCAGCAAGTCCCACACTGCTTGCGTCAGTATGTACTTCGTGCTCGGCAGAAAAATCGTACAGACTCAAAACTGGTTCGCTGCTTAGTTTTTCGATTAATGAGATGAAAGCTCGTTGTTGCAGATCACCCCAAACAAAACTTTCATTTTCAGACTTTCGCAATAAATTAGTAAGCGGCTTCGATATAAGCGAATAGTCTTGCACGAATTTTCGGAAAAATCCGGTTAAACCCAAAAATCTGCGAACCTCGGTGACGTTGGTCGGCTGCTTAAAATTTTTAATTGCGCTCACCTTTTCTTTACCAGGCGAAATTCCATTTTTGTTGATCACGTGGCCCAAATGACTTATTTCCTCCACCAAAAACTTGCATTTGCTTAGTCGAAGAGTCAGATTACTTTTTTCCATAATTGTCATAGAACGTTCTAAGCGATCCAATCCTTCCTCTATTGTTGTACTTGGCAAAATAACATCGTCGAGGTAAGCGAGCACTTCGCCAGGATTCATTCTCGATACAAGTTTGTTCATCAAAGCTTGGAAGACAGCGGGTGCATTCACGAGACCGAAAGGCATTCGGTTGTACTCAAAGTGACCGTCAGTAGTAACGAACGCAGTATATTTTGTTGAAGTTTCCTCTATCTCGATTTGATGATAGCCCATACGGAGATCTACAGTTGAAAAAAACTTATTTCCAGCTAGATGCGCAAACTGCTCTTCCATTATTGGCATTGGAAATGGCGTTTTAATAGTGATTTGATTCAGTTGTCTAAAATCGACACACAAACGCGATTCGCCATTCTTTTTTTCAACCAAGACAACTGGTGAAGCGTAAGACGAGTCTGACACTCGTATAATATTATTTTTTAATAAATCTGAAACGATATTTGAAACAATTGGGCGCTTACCAAAAGCGATGCGATACGGCTTCATGTTAACAGGAACATCGGTGGTTAGTTGAATCTTCATCTTAGTTTCGGTGCATGTACCCAGATCAGCAACATTTTCTGCAAAACTTTTACGATGAGCATTAATTATATTTTTAAGTTGCGCGAATTCCTCCGAAGTTAAGTGTTGACCAGTTTGAATGTTGCCAGCGTTCTCAATCCAGCAGTCGTCTCCTTCAATTATGCAACGATTACCTTCACGGCACAAAATATCTTTACCCAGCAATATGTTTTCGGGTATATGTTCATCCTTGACGACCAGAAGATCAGTTTCGAAAATGTTTCCATCGATTTGAAGACATGCTGAGATTTTATCGGTACACATGTACTGACCTCCTGCGAAACCATTTAAAACAGTCGAGCATTCCGTCGTTTGTCCAAATTCGTCAGCGAATGATTTGCGAATTAACGTTCTGTTACTCCCTGGATCAATAATTGCAAATGACGTTTTATCATTGATTTTTATTTCCTTTGTTATGAGATCCGTGATGTCAGAATTTTTTTCTTGAATTTTATTAACGGCAGCTTTTGGTCTGTTTTCGGCACCATCCAAACTTTTTCGTGGACAATCAGCAGTTTTGTGTGACGTTCGTTGACAATGATTACAGCGTATTTTTCTCTGTGGTTCGGGACATTTAATTGAATAATGGCCAAATTGGAGGCAATTGTAGCATTTCACATTTCTGTCACCTTGTTTATTTTCGAATTTTTTTACAACATCCGGTGCACTATTCAAAACAATTGGCAGTGAAGTTGAAAATCTCGGCTTTGCAAACGAATAAGATTTAATTTCATTATAATTACAATAATTATTAATATCACGGAGCAGATCACGACAAAACAGATATTCGTTTGATATTTTTTTTTTCAAATCAGGTTCGTTAATACCGTTCACAATATGTCTAGCTATAGCGCACTCAGGTATCTCGCTTTTCGCACCTATAGCAAGCATCTTGTAGTAAAATTCCTGCGGTGTTTCGTTGTTTTGACGCTTAGTTCGAGCCATTTTTATATGAACATCGGCTATGTTTTCTATGCACGGAAAATCATTAGAGAATTTATCAACAAATTGTTGCCACGTTTGGAACACTTCATTAAGGGAATCCACCCAGTGTCGTGCAGGACCTTGCATTTTCTGTTGCACTGCAAAAACTAATGTTGCATCGTCCCACTTGTAAGCGGCTCTGAGTGTCTCTACTCGTTTTATAAATTGAATTGCGTTTAAAGATTTCTCGCTATACGGATTAAATTCCGGCAAACTGGAAATAACGTCTCGTACATTTCCGTATGAATAAAAAGTTGGCGCTGCGTATGACTGCTGAAGATGTGGCGATATATTTGGTAAGGATGATATGCAGTTCGATGACAACATATTTGACGGTGTAATCTGAGCAGTAGTATGTGCCATATTATTTTGCACTTCGACGTATGGCGACGTTGTGTTTCTTGAATTTTGTAATCCTTCAAAATTATTTGTAAAATACGTAGAATGTTGCGAAGTCTGCTGCGCTCTAACTGGAAAGCAATGTTGTGTATACGACGATCTATGTTGCGGAGCATGTTGAGGAGCATGTTGCGGAGCATGTTGAGGAGCATGTTGCGCTGTATGTTGAGTCTGTGCAAACGGAAAAATTGCTGATGCAATCGACGGCATGGAATTACTATGAGTGTATGTGTGTTGTACAGAACCAGCGTTTTGTATCACATTCAAACTTGTTGCAACGTTTGTGGGAATCAACTCTGGCTGTAAATTTAAATTTTGCTGCACGGGCGTTTGTATTGCTGCAGCGCTTGGTAACGGAAAAACGAATTCGTTCGAACGAGAGCTTGGTGGCGTTACTGCTTCTTGTTGCGTCGATGTGTGTGATGCTGTACTTTCATGCAAAGAATTTTCTGGAACTCGCTGCTGCGACGAACTGAGGACAGACTGAAGTTGCTGGGACAGAGTCTCCATTGTACGCTGGAGAACGCTAACGTCGTCCCGCAACTTGTCCACGACGTTTTCCTCATTAGAAATATTGGAAAGACTTTGCGAATCTTCCGTAGAGTACGATTTTTGCGTAGATTCCACCGACGCGCATGCTATTTTTTCGATGCCACTTTCTCTTAAACGCGTAATTAATTCGTTTTTGCAACCCGACGTTGTTAGATTCAACTCCGCGAGCTTTTTCTTTAGTTCAACGACTGTACGCTGCGTTAGATCCATCCCACTTCTGACTTGTCAAGCTGGCTTAGTGACCAAAATAAAGTTACACTAATTTTAATTTAAGAAAGTGAAAAAAGAGTTATTGTTTATTAAAATTAACGTTAACACGTAAGAAGAGACTTCATTAGATAATTATAGTAAAATGCAAAATATAACTCAATATTAATAATAATCTAATTTATATGAAAGTTCGAGTTGCGGATTGAATGGTTGCCGATCGATGCAAAGAAACAGACTAACTCCTAACAGCGTAAACTCTTCTTGCCACGCAATATTGCATCATCCTTATTTCTGCAACTTCTGCAAGATCTGCAAAATGTTAACTGCAACAATTATGGCGTCGTTGACACTAGGTTCTTTTACAGTACAAAGTGTAAACACAAGATACAATTTGATTTTTTGAAATTAAATTAATACATTGCTTAAATTAATACATTAATACATTGAATTTATATAATACAAATAGTTTAAACTAAATTAACAAATTAAAATTGACAAAAAATTTTATCAATTTGTAAAAAACAAAACAGAAAAATAAAAAAAAAAAAAAAAAAAAAAATTTGCTTAAGTATAAAAGAAAATAGAAAATATAAAAGAAGTTTATGAAAAGAAAAGAGAAAAAAGGGGAAAAAAAGAAAAAGAACTGTTTACTTAGTAAATGCCTAGTGAAGAAAAATGTTCCAAAATGGCATGTTTGAAATTTGCTATTCTGACAATAGATTTTATGCGACTCGGTAATGCGTTCCATAATCTGATGGCGTTAATAAAAAATAATCTTGTCGAATTTAAAAAATTAAAACATGGAATGATAAGCGTTTGGTTCCTCAACGACTGGGAAAATTGCAATTTTTCAAATAAATAGCTGGGCGTTCTGTTTTGAATTAGTTTGTGTAAAAAGATACAATTCCTGGCATTGAGATAACTTATAATGTCACAACCAAGTATCAAATTCCTAAAGTGAGCTAAGTGTTCATGTGTACGCAGCCCATACACATATCGCGTAGCATGATTGTACGCAACTTGTAATTTATGTTGTGAACGTGAATCTAATTTACTGTAGACGAGTTCAGCATATGTTATCACAGGAAGGACTAATTGGACAACAAGCTTGCGTCTTGTATCAACTGGTGTATAATTAGCTGAGAATCTAAGGTTCCGCAGGATGAAATATATTTTACGGACAACATCGTTGATGTGATCTGTGCACGTGAGAGAACAGTTAATTTTAAAGCCAAGACTTCGAACACAACAGACAAGTTTAAGGTTTTTGTCACCAATTGAAAGATCAGGAATATCCCCGTGATGAATTTTTTCTTTGGATATGGGCAACACATATGATTTTAAGGCATTTAACTGAAGATAATTTTGTTTAGCCCACTGGTAAATACTGTTCAGATCTTCATTTAGCTTATATACCAAATCTTCCATAAGGTTTGTTTTACCAGATAGGTATATCTGAACGTCATCAGCGTAAGCATGCAGTGACGCGTATGTGCAGGTATAGAAAATGTCATTGATAAACAATGAAAACAGAAGTGGACCAAGAACGGATCCCTGTGGCACACCACTGCAAACCAATTTCTGCTGCGAGAACCTATTACCAACTTTTACTCTTTGTACCCTGCCTGTTAAGTAGCTATTTAATAATTTTACAGCATTGCCACTAAATCTATAAAAGTGTTTTAGCTTGTGACAAAGAAGTGCATGATTAACAGTGTCGAATGCTTTAGAGAAATCAAGCAGACAAAGGAGAGTTACTCTACCATCATCATAAAAGGATCTAATGTCATCCAAGACTTTAAGGGTAGCCGTCGAGCAGCTATGACCTGCACGAAACCCAGATTGTAGAGGAGATAAAAGATTATTTATTGCTAAGAATGACGATATTTGGTCAGCCATAATAGCTTCACAAACCTTCGATAGGGACGACAGGATGCTTATAGGTCTGAAATCTTTGGGATCAGAAGCTGTTGTTTTTTTTGCTACAGGTGTAATTAAAGCAGTTTTCCAAGAACTAGGAAAGGAAGATGTAGCAAAGCAATAATTTATTATATGGGTAAGAGGGCTCAAAATATGAGCTAAAATAATTTTAATAAATTTTATATTAATACCATCTTCTCCAACGGCGTTCGATTTTACGTTCATTACAAACTTTGCTACATCATTTTCCGAAACCGGGGAAAATTGAAAGCATTGTTGCGAAGGAGACTCAGCAGATTCAAAAGTAATATTTTGCAGAGAGTTGGTGTTGAGGAGAAAAAAATCATTAAGAATATCTGGATCAATCGAGCAGTCGGAGGTTTGCTTATTGCCAATGCTTAGTTTTTTTAAGTTACTCCACAGAGCCTTAGGAGGAAGAGATGCGTTCAGTTTAGCATTACAATAGTTTATTTTCGACTGCCTGATAATCAACACTGAGGCATTTCTGGCACACCTATAGTCTTCCCATTTCTCAGCTGAAGGGTTTCTTTTCCATACACTTCGTAACTTGTTTCGATTTTTTAAAGCATTCCGGACATTACTTGTAAACCAAGGACAGGAAGCATTTTTAATAGTGACAGTCTTTAACGGTACATGTTTAGCAAAAATATCATTAATTTCATTAGTAAACGTACACAGTTTATCTTCTACAGACAGACAAAACCAAACCTCGTTCCACGGAATTAAAAGAACATCACGATACAAAGACGGATAATCAATTGACTTAAAATCATAGTAAGAGAACGTGTTTGACACTGGAGAACGCGACAAGTTTATATTAATTGTACAGAAAATAAGGTCATGATCAGATATGAAATATATCTGGTCGAACAATAATACAGTTGAGACATCTGACACAATGAAATAATCAAGAAGACTAGGATTATCATTAGACGAATAACGTGTGGGCATGGTATCATTAACGACTGACAGACCGACGGATGAGAGATTGTCAAGCATTGAACTACTGAAACAATCATTACATAAAAGATTAACATTAAAGTCACCACATATAACAAAATAATTAAAATCAATGGATATACTAGATATTCCAGAAAAATACGCTTCTAAACTATTACTCTTACGAGGATTATATACACAAGAAACAAAAACTTTGATATTACTATCAGATACACATATATTCAAATATTCAATACAGCTGTCAATAGATTTATTAATTAGTTTAGGATTTAACGAACTTCGGCAGTAAATCGCAACACCACCGCCCCTTTTATGGGGTCTATCATTTCTAAAAAGTGTGAAGTTTTTCATACTGTAAACCGAGTCCATCACATCAGTGCTAAGCCAGGTCTCAGAAACACATACGACATCAACGGAAGAGCCCTCAAAAACATACTTCATGTAATCTAGCTTTACGGAATTTAAACTTCGTGCATTGAAGTGCACAACTTTGAGACCATTGTACCTTTTACACAACACTTCTACAAGTACTTTATTATTAACACCACCACAATTATAATTATTGTCACCCATAACAGGAAATAACAGAAATACAAACAACAAACACACCAGACAAAATTTTGAAAATCTTTATCACAACACAATTATTTAATAAACAGTTCACTTCAATGAAATTTAAGGTAAAAAGATAGAATGAAGACGGAGTTAAAAAGAGAGAATAGAATAAAGACAGCGAGAATAAATTAAATAAGAGATGAGAAGATAAGATTAATAACATTTTACAATATATAATACATTTATTTAGTAAAATTAAGAAAATTAAGAATACTAAAAAAATTAAAAAAATTAAATGTGACGAAAGTTGGCAACTCTTAAGAGTCACGAAAGCTCTCAGCACCTCCATCCTCCAGTTCGCTTGACACAACATTTAATTAAAAAAAAAAAAGACGTACATGAAAGATGGTTAGGTTCGGCCACTGTTGTTAACGTTAAAATGAATCCTGTTCATTCATTTCATGAAAAAGTACACGGCAATCGGTTTTTGTATGGGAGATAGCAATGCTGATCCTTTCTTTTTTGTCATTCGTACCTTGCTTCGTAATACAGCATGATATAAACGTGCATCTTGAACGTCTATCTGATCCTTTCATTGTGCAAGTATACAATGGCTTAGCTTACTTGTTGAGCACTTTTGCGATATATACCTAACAGAAGCCACTTTCTTGATCCATTCCTCTATCAAGACGCATTTGTAAAGGTACAAAATTCAGAGGGGGTGTTCGTTAGAGATTTGTTTTCATAAAAATGAACTTTAAATTCATGTTTTTGTTATTATTATTTTTTTTGAATATTTTAATTTCATGGAAACCATTTGATTTTTTTATCGACAAAAAGTTGTTTTATAAGCCACCCACATTTAGAGGTTACAGGATATTCAGCGAAACATACACAAATAATAGCAATGTTTATGCTTAAATGCATAGGACAACAACTCTAGGACAGCATCTAATATAAACACATGTCAAACAAAAAGCTACACCCACAAAACAACAAGCGAACTACCGTCATATTTCTATGCTTTATATAAATATATCATTTTTTAAATTCTGTTTTCTTTTTGGCATCGTGCGTCCTTCACATTAACATTGACATTGACGAGCTGTCAACGTCATGGTCACACAGTCATATGCGATACAGTTGCTCATGTTCTGGACAAACATTATTAACGTAATAAAACCACAACGTTTTATTCATTTTTTTTTTTGCACAATGAGCTAGAAACACGAGAAGCTTCATTGGCAGAATTTATTGATTTGTTTAAACTTTAATAAGAGATAAACAAAAATGGTCAAGTCAAATGCGGATCTTGGCCAAAAACTTTGTGTAAATAAATGTTGGCGTATTTTTCTTAAAAAAAAAACTACTAATTAAAACTGATGTAAAGAAATACTATCTATAGAGCTTTGGCTAATCCGACTCAAGCGGTATTTTCTGCTTGATAATCTGCGGGTGGGAACAAAAAGTTATAAGAGAAATGGAGTAAAATTTGAAGAGCTTTACCTCGGAACACATATTTTTATAGATCTCATCGGTGTCCCAAGGGCCACGCTCGGGTAATGCTATGCCTCGTCTGCGCAGCTCCTGTACACAATCAGTCAGATCGAAAATGGGTAGCGGATCAATGCGTGCTTTGGCCACCTGGGCCGACAAGTACTCCACGTAGTGGGTGCTGCAAGTTAAGCTTAGATTAATGATTGTTTATTCTCTTGACACCTAGTTTGAAACGCACCGACAGAGTCCGGCATGTTGATCCGTGATGTCATTGTTACAAACGGTGTCTATCATGCCCTTGGGTGTTTCCTTCTGCAGCTGTATGGGACAACGTCCAGAGGCCACACCAGCTTCGTTCTCACTTGGTGGTTCCACATCAAAAACGACCCCATTTTCCTTCAAAAGAAACTGTAATTGTAGCGGCAGCTTATCGCGCAGATAGAAGAGACAGTTGCGTGGATGATGTGCATGCAAGCCCAGCTTTGAGCAATATGGCGATATGTTGCACTTGGCACCCATGCGGAAGGGCTTGGCGCAGCCATAGCAAAACTCAAATTTGCATTGAATACAAGTAAAATGCATGCAGCCACCTCTGCAAAAAATAACAGAAAGTCAATAAATGCTCGGTAGAGGAATGGGAGGCAAACTAACCTGGCCAGCGAATATCTGAACTTGCACTTTGGACAGTCTATGCCGTGTTGTGCCAAATGTTGCTGCACCCCTTGAGCCTGTATTTCAGGATCGTTAGCTTCTTTCCATTCCAAAAACTTCTCACAACTTAAGCCTTCGTGCTGCTTTTCCCACTGTTGAGCGAAAAAAAAACACCGCATATAAATAAAATACTATGGTGGGAAGGAGACAAATACTACACACAGCTTTGCGGCATTGACTACAGGTTACGGAGCCGCAATCGGGGCATATAAGACGCTTTTGTTTTGGTCGGGCAAAAAAGCCCGATGAGCATTGTATACACCACTTAAAATTAGGATCCTGCAGCAATGTGCGATCTCTAAGCTTGCGCTGGAACAACTCATGAACCTCGGTATCTAGAATGCTCTTGAGAAAGATATCCAGATTGGAAAAGTATTCGAGATTCTCATCCTCGTGTTGATTTTGGCCATGCAACTCGGGCATTTTACAAAAAGGACAGCTACAATCGTTAATGCTGCGATCAGTGATCTGTGGGGAAATGCAGAATGAAGTTCATTTGTTTGGATTTATGGATTTTTTTATTCCTACCTGCACTGTGAAGTAGGCTTTGGCACATTGCTTGCAACACTTGTGCGTGCACTTGAGCATCGAGACGATCTGATTCAGAGCAAAGGTTCCCATACACAGCTCGCACTCCTGTTGCAACAACGCTATGGCTTGATCTAAATCGCTACATTCTTTGGCAGCCCACAGCGAGACATCCTGAGGGAACTTCATGTTGACAAGCATAGCTGCAATCTGTGCCTCGGCAAGGTTATCCAATAGCTTATCGCGTACGAATTTACGTGCCAACACCTGAAAGGATCGTATATTAACCATAACTCTTTTTTAAACTATACGCTTACCTCTGGATGTATGACATCCGGCTCTTGTATACTGGGGTAGGTGCGAAAGACCGGCACGCTATGCTTGCGTTCGCGTGCATCTTGCGTCTCTTCGGGCTCTTCATCTGCTGTTGATGTCTGATAGTCATCGTCGGAGAAGCAGGTTTCGTGATATTTCTTCTTTGGTATTCGAGGCTGTGTGCGTGCTCGAAAACCACTGCTTGTTGAGGGCCCTTCTGGTTTTGAAGAGGAAGGAAGGTTAAGCTTAGTGATCACCTCTGTAATGGAGTTTTTGCGCTTGACAGCTGGTGGTGGATTCTTGAGAGTTGTGACTGTGCTTTTAAGCTGCGTCTGTTTGTTAAGAAACTCCAGTTGTATAGCTTTGACGGAGGAAATTCCAATTGGTGTTGGGGGGCCCGAAAAGGACTTTGAGCGGGTGGGTACTTTTACTTTTGTGCTAGCCTTTGAGGTTCCTTTTGGTTTAGGTATTTTGCTAATAGTTGTCTTCGTCGTTGGCTTTGGTTGTGCCATAGATGTGGTTGAAGCTTCGCTATTTGGTGTGCCAACAAGTTCAGTTATCTTTTCCGTTAACTGAACTATGGCATCAAGTTGGGAAGCGGAAGTTTCTGCTCTAGCAACTACATCTGTATCAGTTACTTCCGATAGAGTCCTGTTCTCCGGAAGCTCTGAACTTAGCGTTTGATCTGCACTGTTTACTGATAATGCGGGCTTATCAGGCGATGCTTTAGTTACCAAAAGATTCTGAGTAGCATTAATTTCGGCAAGTTGTGTAGTTGATGTAGCCTCTACGCTGTTTGCGTCTAAATATTCATCCGAAGTTAGTCTTTCAGCAACAACGATAGAACTGTTTTCTTCCGGCTGGTCTTGGGAAGTATTGTTTTCCGGTAGTTCTGAAGTTGACTCGTAACTCACAACTGATGTCTCGTAAATTACTTTTGGCGTATTGTTTTCCGAAAACTGTCGCAATGAAACTTCTGTTCTAATGGCATCTACTTGATTCTCTAATGAGTTTTGTGTTGCGCTCGCTGTTTCATTAACTACTATATCCTTATCCGTCAACTCAGGAGTGTTTGATTCATTAGCCAAATTTTGGTTCGCTTCATTTGTAGCAGCTACTGTTGGTAGGTCTGTAATGAGCTGTGTTGCATTATTAAGTGTCTTATTTTCAGTGTCAATGGATGCATTCAGTGTGTTAGTGCCCTTGGCCTCATGTGTTGATGAATGCGTGCTGTTAATGTGAAAATTACTGGTGTCTGTTGCCAGATTTTGATTATGAGTTTGTGTTTCATCAGTCTTTTCATCATGAGCGGTACTTATGCTTACTTCAGAAGCTACAAATCCTTCCGTCAATGGTGAATTCGCTTCTATTGTAATGTCTTCATAGCTTAAGTTTGTTCCTTTTGCTGGGGTGTCTTTTGAGTTATCGATTGAAGCATTCTCGAACTCATACTGAGTACCGTCCGAGTCATTATTATTCTCCTCCAACTCTTCGCTAAAGTCTGTTTCTCCCTCCTCCTCCTCCTCCTCTTCACCATCTTCTTCGTCATAGTCTTCTTCTTCTTCTTCTTCACCTTCTTCATCTTCGTATTCATCGGAATAATCATCCGTATATTCTTCATCAGAAGATTCTAAATCAACAATATTTATTTCATCTCTCATCTGTTTAATCAAACGTTGAGTATCTTCTACTAATTCAGTTAAATTCTGTTTTGCCGGATCTGAGGAGGGCACAAAATCTTTTAATGCTGTTGTTGCAGCTTGTATAGAAGAATGGTTAAATGTGGAATTGATTGTAGCTGCATTGCCAGATGGCATAACACCGTCTTGGTCGGGGAAAGTTGTTTGTGGATTGTCATCAAAGACAAGTAACATTTCGCTATCAGATGTCGGTGATTTAAGATTGTCTCGACCTGAAGATTGTTCCTCAGCAATTGAGTCACCACTATCCACACTAAAAAGTTCACCATCGGAGATAGATTCATGTGGATAGGAGTCAGAATTTGCTTCATTCACTTCAATATTTGATGCATCACTAGTATTTGGCTTTGGGTCTTCCTTTTCTTCATCGGAACTGAGCTCTACAACATCCTGAAATATTTCCTCAGTACTTGAATGTATAGGGTTGGCCTGAGTTTTCAAATTGTCCTCTAAGTTATCATTTATTTGTTGCCCGTTATCTGCCGAGAAAGCCTTTTTTGGCTCAATATTGATTGAAGATGTAGCGTTTCCGGGTCGAAGACTCAGGTTTTCTTGTGTTTGAGAGTTTAAGCTAACGATTGGGTGTTTTAAGAATTTTTCGTTTGAAATGTTACTCGTACTGGCAGCTCTGCGAACCGGTATTCTAGATTTCCTAACTTGATTTCTTGCAGTGGAGTGTCTAACATCAGATTTAAGAACTATTTCCGTAGCTGCTAAATTTACTTCTAACACAACACCTTCTTTTTTTATTGGCTTAGAACTTTCAACTATTCGGGAAGCTAGTCCTACTGCTTCATTGCTAAGCGTGTCACTACTAGTATTGCTTGGATTGAAGGATTCTTGATTGGTATTTTCTTTTTTTGCAATTTGCACTTTATCTGGAGAACGAGTATCTATCAAGGGAGCTTCAGCATTAACGTCAGAAATTGGATTGGAAACTTCTGCTACTTGCGACGGAACAGTTTGTTCATTACCCACAGAAACATCTCGGCTAGATGATATTTCAATCGAGTTGCTTGACTGAGTACTGTGGGTCTCAAATTTATAGGAAGTATGTGGTTTCTGCTGTACTTTTTCGTCGCTTAAATCCTTAATTTCTTTAAGATCCGTAGTCGAATTTTTATGTGAATTATGTGAACAAGAGCTTAGGTATGAGTTAAGTTGTTCCGGAGGTTCTTCAAACACCGGCAATGGTAAAAAATCATCGAATTCTACCAAAGGAAATGATTCAGTAGGTTGTTTTGTTTTTTCCAGCATATTACCTTCTTCATTCCTTTGTGTTATGCCATTATCTCCAATCCTCAATGTGTTAGTAGCCTGGTTTTCATCAGTGGCATGGTTTTCATTCTTAATGTGATTTCTCGAATCTCCGTTGTTTTCAGATGATTCTCGTACATCTTTCTCATTTTCATGTCTTGGTTTTTTATCATTGGTAATCCGATCTTTCAAAAATGTTGAAGACGTACCAGCAATCTGATTGACATCGATGTTCGCCAAAGTTGCTTGTGAAATATCTGAATTTATCACAGAACTTTCGACAGCACCAGGTTTATTCTCCAACTTCAAGTTGAACTTAGATATTTCAGTAGATTGAGATTGAAGAGGATCCTCTTCTGGAAAATTGGGACTATTCACAGAGTTTTCCTTAGCTACTTTTGCGGATTGGTTTGATCGGTCGAAATCAGAAATAAGATCCCTGGATATTTCTTTTACCGTGGAAGATTTTTTGTCATGAACTTTTAATTGTATGCTCGTTGACTCATTTTCGGCAATATTTAAAGGTGCTGTTGGTTCTTGTTCAACTGGTTTGGGTGCAATAAACATTTTGTAGAGTTGTCTAGTTGCCGCACCCAACGTTAAAAAATCGAACTCATTCTCTTGCATCTTATCTAATGCACGATCGAACTCCATTCGAAAATTTGCTATTTCTGCAGTGTACATATACACAGCTGGAACTTCTTCCCTCAAAAAAGCCTCTTTCAGATTCGGTTTGATAACTTCTTCCATGATAAATTCCTCTGGATTGACTGGCGGTGGCTCTGGTTGGCTCCTTGACGTTTTAGCCATAGGCTGTTCATCATTATCGCGTTCCATTAGCTCTTTTTCCACCTGTTGCACAAGATCAGGTACGATTTCCTGAATATGCTGCCAAACAAAACTTTTGACATTGTCACCTGAGTCATCTTTCTCAGTAGACCGTGTTCGAGAGCTGTTTATTGGACTCTTCACTAAAATCCGTGTCGCTTCAAGATCGGCCTCGGTTTCCAACTGGTTATTGACCATTAGACCACTTATCATGGTCTCGATGGAGCGTAGTACTTCCTCGTTTTTTTTAGTCTGATTCTGTTCCATGTTGCCAATGAGAGTTTCAAGGTCTTTAAGCATGTTTTTGTTATTTTGTGGGGTGTCTTCCAATGGAAATGAATTTGATATATTTTCCTTACTGTCTTGACTGTAGCTAGAGATATTGTCGGACATGCGGTACTGATGCGAATCGTTAGAGGAAAATGCAGAATTTTCAAATGCACCGTCAATGGTGGGGAACTCAAAGCATTGTGAAGCGTTGGCATTAAGGAAATCATGAATTTCTGCAAGTGTGAAAAGAGAGAAAGGTTAGCGTAGAGTTAATGTAGCTTTTAGTAATGATTTCTTCAATGCTGGCATGACATGAAAACAAGCCTACCTGACTTGGTGGATTGAGTATCGAACCCACTTTGGAGAGATGAGGATTGTAACGGTTCCATGCTACTTTCATTCTCCACACCGCCCGGTGATCCCCAGATTCTCATAAGAAATGGTTTCAGCTGAGTTTTGCTCAAGTCCAAAAAGGCTGTTTCCAAATTTCCATTGTGGGACGTTAAGGCTGTGACTATGTCTTCGCGGGAAAAGTTTCCTTTGCTGGAAATTTCTCGATATTTTCGTTGGCGTTGTTCAATGCATTCGGAAACAGCCTGCCAAATGTTACCAAAATGCATACGCAGAGCTTCACGTGCCTCTATTTGTGATATTGTGCCGATTGTGTTCTCCGACCTTTCTTGTCCATATTTTGTAGCTAGGCTTTGAACGGTTTGTATGAGCTTCGACCAGTTCTCACGTAACCACTGCACTGGATGCATTTCTGCACTACAGTGTTTCATCGCTATGTGAAGTTCCTCCGAAGTAAATTTGTAAAGCTCGGCCTCCTAGGAAATATATGATGTATGATAATGAAAACTTGTTACACTATTAATGGCAAGTTTTTTACTTTAATAAGCAGATAAAGTTCTGTCTCTGGATCTCTTGCGGGCTTTAAATCGTAGTATGGTAAATCATTGGTATATCCTGGCAAGGGTGAGTGGGATTGTAGCTGTGCCTGTGAAGGGAAAAATAGTCAATACTTAGTAAACAGTTTCGTTAAGTCTTTAATGCTCACTCTCTGTAATGCTAGAAGTTCTGCAATTGAAGACTGCCTACGTCCCAAGCCTGGTAGTGGTGTATAGTCTATAGGCAAGATATCACCGTGTCGCAAGTCCGATGAGCTACGATAGCGATCTCGCTCGGTCTGAAGTAGGGATGGCTCGTGGAAAAAGGGCTGATTTTGTGCCATGTTGGACGAGTGTCCATCTACCCTATTTGTAATTGATGCCTTTGTGAATAATGATAGAGATTAATTGAATGTAAAGAATCTGAATTATGCTTAGCTTACTTGTAACACACTTGGCCTCTCAATCGTGTTACACTCCTTGGTGTCTGTTCTATGAGCAGGTAGCGTGTCGTAGGTCTGAAATTAATCAAAATTAGACATTGTTGAAAGTACAAAAAAAGGTATTTACTTGTGTTGAAATGCTCTGTGGATGTGCTGGTGGCGTTGCTTCCCTACCATTGAAAACACTTTCCTTTTCCTTAGCTTCCACATAGATTTCGCGTATAGGCGATGTTCCACAGCTGGTTGACTCTTTCTGCTTTTTCTTTGATTCAGCATTACGTATTACTTCGCCTGCAGCTGCCTGAATATTCTCATCCAGAACAGCCCATATATCCTCCTCGGAATCTATAAAAGTATTTTTTTGGAAAAATATTCCTTGTTTATCCAGGTTGAAACTTGATTGGACTAATTGGGATTTGTTGAGCTCTAAGAAAACAACATTTTTCTTGGTTGGAACAAAAATCAGAAACAAGTGTATTTGGATAAAATTCAATAAGAGTGCACTTATTATTACAGAGAACATCCAAGTTTAGAATTACAAAGAAAAGAAAAAAACAACACAATTGGGAGAACATGAAGCATCTATTTGATTTTGGTTCCTTCCAAAAACGAGATCTTTTTATTCCTACCTTTCATCTTGCTTATAGCTGTCTCAGAATCGTCTTGGGAGTGCGAGATTTTAATTTTTGATACACCATTGGTTATGGGTCGCGTATATGATGAAGCTTTGGCTGAAGCAGTTGTGGTTGTATCTGTTGACTCTGTTGTAGTTGAGGTATTAGTTTTTGTGAGCGTTTCTTGTGGAGCTTTTGGTACCGGCTTAGTTGGTGGCTTGCTGGGAGTCTTGCAACAGATGGTACATATTTTTACTTTTGGCTCGTTGACAAAAGTGCAAAACTCGCACTCCCACTCGTGATCAGGAGTTGATGGAGGGGGGCCCAGTGGTGGGCTTCCATCCTTATCATCGCTTTCAGTAGCTGTCACTTCTCCTCTGTTGCAGTTGGTTTCTTCAGGTGCTTCTTGTTGCGTTGTAATCAGTAAATCATTGTCATTTATGTAAATATTTTCATCGGGTTGTGGTTTTGATTTGGGATTTGTTTCCGCTGTCTTTTTGGTACTCTTCAATGTACCCGTTTGAACTTCGGTGGACTTTTTGAGTGGAGCCTCACTTGTCTTTTGCGGTTCTTTTGCTTTCGGCTTTCGTTTCGGTTCCTCGTCTAGTTTTTGTTGGATTTTAGCTTGGACCAACGCCTTAGTGCCTGACCCCTCAGAGTCTAGATCGGAATATATTCTCGATGCGCGGAGCGGTGAACTGGCGTTGGATTCATTCGGTCGTATATTGCTTGTGGAGGCATGTCTATCGGGCAACCATTCGCTCTGTATTGACTTGGTGACGGATCCACGTCTCTGGTCACGTACTTTCGATCGCAGATGACGTTGGTTGGCTGTTTCAGTGTCCTCATCGTGAAAACCTTGCGAAATGCTTGATAAACGTCTTTGGCGTGTACGTGGCGTGCCGCTCATGCCAGAACGATTTGACATAAGTGAGCGTCGGTCATCTTGGTCGGAGTCTTCGTCATCGGTAGGCTCAGTTTCGGTGAAACTCGAACGCTTTTTGCGCAGAGAAATTGATTTGCGACTTAACGATGGTGATGGTTGCCGGGAACTAACTCTAGATGCCGCGCGAGAACGAGCCGTTGGTGGCATGGCCATGACTCCTGAAATTAAGGTGGGATTTTGAAATTTGTGCGGACATTTTTAACAATAATCAAACCTGGATTCATAACAGGCATGCCGGGATACGGATATGGGTACATGTTCGACACCATGCCGCGCTGATTCATAAAGACAGGTGGTGGAAACATGCCACCACCATGTTGTGAAGGCATCATGTAGCCCGCATGCATATTCAAGGATAGGTTTGAGCGGTTGAGTTGCTGATTTGCACCAAGTTGTTGGTTCCAGCCATCATGAGGATGATTGTTCATTGGTCTTGGCGGTCTCTGGGCTGTGGTGTTCCAATTTCCGTTGTGAGTGCTGCAGTTGGCACAGTTCAAATGAGCCATGGACTGAGCCTAGAAAGTGGAGTTTTAATAAAATTTCAAATATTTTAATTACATTCTTGCCTGTTGCATCTGGTTGTTTGGCCAGACATTGGTACCGTTTTCCGTTGGTATACGGTTAATTTGATTTATATTGAATACCGATGTGCTCATATTTCTGGCACCAGCCATACTTGCGGCGTTGCGATTAACACCAATCTGTCTTTGCTGTTGTATTTGTCTCTGATGGAACAAATTGAAATGTGAATCGTCCGAGAGATCAAAGTGAGAGGAATTGAGGCCTGATGACATGCTGCCTGAACGGAAATGTGATGGCGATGGTGAAATATTTGACCACTGATCGAATGGTATATTCTGCATGTTTTATGACGGCGACATAGACGTGGATACAGATTGGAGAACAGAACAAGACGAAACGAAACGAAAGACGGTTGGAGGAACAGAAACATAAATCGTTTGAATGCGTTTATGAGCGATACTGGGGGAATGGAGAGGCTGTTGGCGTAGGTTAAGGTTACCTGATCTATAACGGAGCCGCTACGGTGGCCATCCTTTTCCTCCTTTTGCTGACGGTAGCGTTGTTGCAGCAGTGCCATGCGATCAAGTGTGGCACTTGCCTTGCTCTTGATCTTCTCCAGAGTAACCGATGGAGGACGCTGTATGGCATCGAATACAGAGCGCGGTGTCGTTGAACGGGAAGACATATCATCGCTGGGAGTAGAGGTTTTTGGCGTATCCGGCAGTGGTCGGTTGCTTAAATTTAAACCACTTTTCAAGGAGCCCACGCGTTCGTGCCAAGACGGATTTCTAACAGACAGTGTTGGCGATGGAGGAATCGCCAGATTCGTGCTATTCGCAGTAACCTACGATTAAGTTCCAAAATGTTCATACATATGATAGAGATGGTAATGAGCCCGAATTGCCTCACTTATGAGCAATTCAAAATATGAATTCTAAGCAGCGGATGGTTCATTAAGTCTTTTTTAAAAAGCTTCATTTTAAAACTGAATTTTGTGTAAAGATTTATTAATATATAAAATGAAATATTAAATCAACAATGATTGAATCGAAAAAATACCAAAATTAAATCACATACAAGCGGAATTATTTGATATGTTTTGTATATTAAAGCTGAAAACATCTGACAGAAGCGCTAAGATTTTAGTTCTTAAGAGAGAACAAACAATAACTAGGTTTGATACTGTAACTGAATGAAAAAAACAAAAATTCTCAACCGACCGCTACAGCTGGTTGTTTCGGTACAGCTTGTGGTCAGAGAAGTTGTTTATGATATCGAGCAGAATCGTACCTGATCCTTACGTTGCATCAGTGGTGTTGGGAAACCGCGTTTGCCACGTCTTGGTGGTGCTACGGGAGGGCCTGGTCTGGGTTGACCCGGAACTACCTTGGCCGGCAAAGGTGGTAGATTTTGTTCGATGGTCTATAGAAACAACGAGAATTCAAACGCTTTTACACAATGATATGTCAAAATGCCAACCTTGCGCATGTGAGTCTTGCGCTTGGGATGTTTGTGGAACATGTCATCACAAGAAGCGCAAAATATTTGTTGTGCACATTCATCACAACGCACCCAAGGATTATTGGAGCCACATAGAGTGCACTTAAGATTTGCATCTGCAGAATGATAAAAATATTGTCTAATCATAAAGCACAAACTGCTGAGAAATATGCACTCATACCATCGGATTTTGGACGCATTCCAGAACTGTGCTTCACCATGGGCTCGTTTGAATATTGCTGACCGGAAAATTCAATCACTTCATAGTCGGGCTCGGGTTGGTTTGTTGTCTTCGGCGGAAGTGCTGGCGGCTTTGCCGGACCATTCGATTGGCTTGGAGATGGTGGTGGTGGTGGCGGTTTTGGTCCGACACGATCATGTGTTTCCGTCTATGCGTGAAATAGAGAGAGAGAAATTGAAGTTTATTCCTGTTCATTAAGTGGAACAAAGTCGGTTGATGTACATACCACCCATTTGGGCATCGTGCGTTCACCTCGATTAAGTTTTGGCAAAGTACTCGTATGCATTCGGTTCTGTGACTGCTGCTGTTGCTGCATCTGTGACTGGGTAGCCATTTATATTTTCTACGCTAAAAGCAAAGAAAACACATTTTAATTAAAATTGAATTTTATAGGGTTAAATTTTATTTTAATTGCATTAAATAAGTTGTTTAGAGAAATATGTGGTAAAATATTTTCTATTTATATCTTTGGTTATGACTTTGGTACTAAATAAGGATGACGTCAAAGATTCTATTTATAAAACATCATGTGAAAATCTTCTCTCAAAATTGAAAATATGTTTCAAATTGAATGTTAGAAGAGTAATGTTTTGCGAATTTTAGTGAATCTTATATTGAAAAATTGTTTCCAGTCTCATTCTTCACTACTTACCCATTTAAAGTTAGAAAAAAATTGTCAGGAAATTTAAGGATATAAAATGCACTTTTGTTTTTCATCTGGTTTTCTGGAGGTAAAAACCAATGAGTTCATCACAATAATACAGACACATTTAACCATTTAAGAGGTACTGGGTGGGAACATGTAACATATTGTATGTGGGACCATCTAATATTTAACCTTTTAGTCCCATTACTTCTTGTAAAGGAAAAGTTAATGGATTTGCCGACTCATGTTGTTGTCGGTTGATATGATTACCTTAAAAAATCGGGAAGACCCTATCTTGAAAATGAAGCAAGATGGAAAAAGAGATCGGTTTTTGAGAAGTACACGTATTGGTGTCTGAAGATATTAAAAAAAAGAAACATTTTAAGTACATATCAAAAAATGTTCGTTCAAAACTGCTTATTTAGAAATGTGATGACGACAGAGACGAAGTAATTGAATAATGGTAGATGGCTTGCAAGTAATTTTTCTTATGCATGTGAGGCATTCTATTAGATAGGAAATTTAAACTTTGAAGATTCTATATCAGAATCGTAATCAGAGATCTCTATAACCCTATAAAAGATCCCTATCAAAAATGTGCGCTTCAAAGTATTAAGACCAAAGTGTTCTTTTTGAAGATAATAACGAGATTAAAGAAATTTTATAAAAAAAAAATTATGTGTAACGAAATTTCCAGATGTGGCACTGAACGAATTGAATACAAAAAATTAATTATTCTGTAACTGAACCATTTAATGTTTTGTTTGTTTTTAGTACATAAAATAAAAATCGATGAACGGAATATTCTTGTTCTCAAGAAGCTTTACATAGCATTTTGAATTCTCTATGAGGTTTGCCATTGTCTGCAGAGAGGTGGCGGCCGTACAGAAAAATTATTTTAATTCAAATAATTTTCTGTCGCTGCTGGGATTCGAACCTGGGTCTCCAGGTTCGTTGACATAGCTGCCATGCACTTTAACCAACTACGCCATGGACGCCACGAAAAATCCGCCATAACATACTTAAAATATTTGCCAAGCTTAAGAATGGCCAGATGGACATCCACTTTATTAAAATTTTGGGGATAAGCCCCGATAGAACTGAACAAAGTTTTGACATCCTAAAGCTTGATAGTATCACAATGGAGTAAGCCAGTGCAGCTAAATATCTCGGAGTAAGTTTTTAATTCCAAGCTAAGTTGGAAAAAATAACACAGAAGAAAGAAAAAAGCTCAATCTGTAAAGAGATTAACCCTAAAACAAACGTTTTGCCCTGAACGAGTTTATGAAAACCATGTTAGCTAAGCGGTTTTACGACTCAAGGAATAAAAACTTGAAGGCACTGGATCCATGAACATGCTTCTATTAAAGATCTATGGATCTTACTTACGATTCTGATTCATAACCCAATCCAGAATAAAGGTGGATGATCGTAGGCAACGGGTTCGCCCTATCCTGAGTAAATGAAAAAGGACTACCCAGATCCTGGAGTTGGTCGCCCAATCTGGGGAGTAGGTGGACCGTTTGACTCGATCAAAGGTAGCGTATGGCTATAAAGGAATAGCAATGATCCTAAAAATATGTTAGCACGGGGTTAGCCTTTACGCTCGACAGACGTTCTATCACAATTTCCACCGACACATTGGCATTGTAGTCTCTGGATAGTCTCATAAAGACTGGTTAAAACGATAGTAAATGTGGTGTAGAATTTGGTGTACAAGAGGTGTCAGAATTGGGTAATTTAAGGTGAAAGGTCTACGCTGTAGCACATCCAATAGTGGTGGCTTTTGCCATAACAGTCATGAACGATGAATGCAGGTGTATCGGTGTGTGTTGGTGCGTGTCGAGGTAAATCCCATTGCCCGGGGAGACTATCGCAGGGCTGGCCCTTCGGGGAGTATTGTGCTGGCTGTGGTAATTCAATTTCGCAAACAGGTCTGTGAGATCGGCGTGGAGTTGCGTTAAATCAACCGGGTGGCAATGCCCATAAATTGTCACAGATGTTGGATGGGTGTGGATTTACACCAATAAATGTGGATGGTAACCCAACTAACCATATTTGGTAAGTTGGGTCCATAATTGGTACGGTTGCGTTCTAACATTGGTTGCTATTCATAAAGTATGTTTATTTATTTTAAAATACATTTAAGTATGGTGTGTAACCGGTGTTGAAACTACTATGACAGGGCGTTGGTCGCGTCTGGAGTCATGGAAGTGGCGACCAGGAGAGGTCGGATAGACGTTGAATTTGAATTAGCATGGTAACGTCCTGAAGATTTTTCTGCTGGCCATCAATTCCATAAACCTCGACCCCAATGCCATGGGGCAACTTGAAATTAATTCTATACGGCAGGTGTTCACGTTTCAATAAAAAGGAATTTCAATAACCCAGACAATATATTTTCAGCAGAAGCTGTTCATTTCCTTTCCAAAAAGAAATAAATGGGAATCGAATAAGCTTTACGGGATCATCAGCAAATACGATATCCATATATTCATTGACACATCCAAATTGGAGAAAGCCACGGGGATGTAGTATATTGCAATAAATCACAAGTATCTCTGTTGTACAGACTAAAAGAGAACTGAATTTCCTTTTAACACTGACAATCCACTGAAATAACATCAATCCATTAAGGATAACGATCTTTGTCGACAGCCAAGTTTCCATTAAAGCTATTCATGTCTAGACGATCCAATCGAAATAATTTTGTCATCAAGCTCTCCTAAATATTAGTCATGCCCGTACAGTCGATACTACACAAGTCACTATACAATGACTTCCTAGCAATGTGTAAAAATGTGAAACTCTCGCATCTAGAGTCTAGACGGGATACTACTATCGGCGTAATGGTGTAGTGACTAGGGATCCCTCATCCTGATTTTTGCCGAAGCTGTAGAGAAGTCGAAGAAATAGGAACCACTACCAAAGACCTGCAAGACTTACGCCCCAATCTTGAAAAAGTCGACTCACGGAAACCTGACCGCAGAGAACCGCAGAAGCTCGTTAAGGGACTTATTTAGATACATATGGAAAAAATAGGGAATCACAATGGACCAATAGGCCCTTATGTCTGCAAACTTTAGTTGCTTGACCCTCAAACCTTAACTTGCCTAACCTATTTCAATCATAAATTTTAGTGTATAACCCATTCTGTGTTTACTCCGATAACTTAGAATGGACTATTTCAATATGCAAAGCCAATTTATCCTTTGAATTGTTGCCTTCTGGTACTGGAATCAATTTCCACCAAAGCATGGTTTTGTCATTTTTAAATGGAAAAGGTTATATTTTTTATTTTTATTTTTTAATTTTAAATGTTCCATAAGCGATTGAGCGTCATAATGAATGATAACTACCTTCTAGTAAAACTATCAAAGTTTTACCATTGCTTTTAGTAGTGACCACTACAAAATATTTGACACAAAGCCCATGATTAGTGGGAGTGGATTAAACCTAACTTCGCTTATTTTTAACACGATTCTTTTTACTCCTATTAAACTTTCCACTTAAGTCACTCTTATAGTCACTCTCTAAGTCACTCTCTAAGGCCTAGAAGATCAAGTTTATCTTCTAGGTCATTGGTAACGAAGAAAAATAAAGTTGGGGTTTCCCAAAACCTCCTGATCCCAAATTACACGAATAGGTTGTACTCTAGTTACTCAAAATTAAAACTTTCTTACTTGTTGCATTGAGTTAACGATGTCAAAAAGATCGAGAGATCATTTCTGTTTGAGAAGCACTGAAAATCACCAATGTTTTTATTCGAATACCCAAGTTAAAGAATTTCTGTTTAAGGTGATGATAGAAAAGTGCCGGCTGTTGCTATGAAGTGTGCCGATGTAGCCATTGAATTAAGCCACCTTAAGTGAATTTCCTCCTACGAGAAGGCAGGAGAAAAACTATTTATGCCGCAACTTCGAACACTAAAACACAAGTTTTCAGTATTTTTCAGAATTACCACTTAACGAATCGTTATGTATTTTGATATTAATCAGGTCGCGCTCATAAAAATAGCATCATTCCGTCATATTGTGAAGTGAAAAATGTATATTTTTAAACAAAAACACTGAATAAAAATTTCGAACAAAATCATGTTGACAACAAACAGCGAGGAGTTCTTCTTCAGGTTTCTTCAACTAGTTGCAAAGTTGATTTTTTTTTTTTTTTTTGTTTTTTAAGAAACACAACGAAAGTGCAATGAGTTGTTTTTGCAGAACACGAAAGAAAAAAAAACACCCAAAAAAGTATTGAATGCAGAGCGCAAGTGAGAACAACGTAAACAATTTTAGCGTTGATGCATTAAGCATCATCAACAGACGCGGCGAACTCGCCGCATCTTTTTTTGCAGCCATTTTTGACAGCGTGCCAAACATTTGGTATGACTCCCGCGGGATACTTACAGCAATTATGCTTAGCTCTGTACGGTTGGCCAAGAATTTTGATGGGTCCTAAATGTGTATGAGTTCCTCCAAATATTGTGCGACTTCAGGTCGACTGACTGAAGTATAATACTCCGTGACTTGTGCTCGGTGCCGTGCGGTGAGGTGCAGGCGTTTATTTTCGTGTCGTAGATATGTTCGCTGTGTATCGCACTAGCTGCTAAGATTTGATATGAAAGTGTGCGCGCACTATAGCCCAGGGTTGGACTCGTGTGTTATTTTTGAATTTGCAACTATTTTTAATTTATATAGTAATAAATTTTTACTTAATGCTTCAATTGCATTGAGTTATGTTAAAATATTTCTTTTTATGGCTTTTAGTAATTTTCGGCATCAACGCCACGCAACTTAATATTAATTATTTCGATTTGAATTTTAAATTTGTTCTATATTCGTTATTCTATTTTTAGCACTGAACTTTGAGCATCACTTCCGATTCCGGTTTCGTGAGTTTCCGTTTGCCAAACAAAGAGGTGAACACAAAAACCGTTATATTGATTGATTAGTTGGCGTTGGCCAGTTTTATCTTGTCAACTGCTTATATCTAAATGCTTATATAACGTGCGTCTGCTATGGCGGAGGCCTTTTTTCCTCTACGTTGTCGTTGTCGTTACGCGGACGATGTTGATATTCAATGATCTTCCGTTTGCAAACTGAATTTTCTGCTGCAGACTTTATTCGAACATTGGGGAAAATTTAAAGTTCTTTGCTCTGCATAGTTGCTTCGTTGTCATCTCGTTCGGTTGTTGTTGTTGTGTGTCGTCGAATTCGTTGTAGTTGTTGCGTTTTGTGTATTTTATTTTCCTTCTGTTGTTGTGATTTTATCTCATAGATGCGACATTATTGTTAGTTTGTTTGTATGTAAATAAAAACACTTTCAAAAAAATCTTCGTTTTCTGTCAAAATGAGAAATTTTTTACTTTCGCGGCGAAAATAGTTTGCAGCGTCTTCGCGTCTTCGGCGTTTGTTATTAAGTGTTTGTGTGTTTGTTTTAAGAAAAAATTTAAAAAAAATGTTCCTTTAAAAGATTATTTTATTTTCGTTTGTTGCCGTTTTCTCGGCTAAAACCAACCAAAGCGCCAGCACAATATAACTCGCCGGTGTCTCGTTCTATACTGAAAAAAAAGCTGATGGTAAAGATATTGGAATTGTTCTGAGAACGTTGTTGTTATCACGGAAGAGTGACACATAAAGGCTCTCGCACGAATACCGATCGTGGCGCATCCATCTGCTTAATGTTCATATAATTAACTTGGTCAACAGTATAGTGTGTGAAATCATTTCGCTGTGCTAACTAGGCTCCAGAAATAATGTTATTCCGCAGAGTGAATATGCTCAATATGTTTGCGAGTAGGATTCCTATTTGAAGTATGGTTAACCCTTTCAGTCACAGTGACTGACTATTTTCATTTGCATTTAATATTGTGGTCTGAATTTTTTTGACAAAATTGAGCAAACTATTAAAATTTGATGATTCGATGGTTTTTCAATTCAACATCCTCCATCTTGGATTGAGAAGTGGTCAAATTCTGACTTCAGATTCATGATCAGCGGCTCCAAAAACTGACGAGCAGTAATATTGGGGCAAAAATATCGAAGTTTTATAGATTTGTCGATATAACATCTGAAATCTTGAATTGAATTCGTCAGCGTTTCCGTGAGAAACAAAATTGAGGCCAAAATATTGAGTGGATAAATGCTTGACTGGAAGCTTATCGACATTTTGAGTTAGTTAGTAGTTAGTTCAAAAAGTATCTACAGGAGTAGATTTCCACAAAACCACCTCACCGTGAATACCCTTAATGAAAAATCGTATTTTCTCTCGACTTGTTCGAATTCCCGATGATTTCTTTCACCCAAGCGCTCAGCACTGTTAACACTGCGATGCATTTCTTTGCATGAATGGCTTACATGATTTAAGGGGGATTATATACGCAGAGGCCGAAAAAAAGGTCATGTTTGTGAATTTTTTAAGGAAACCTAAGGGATATTTTTTATATCTAAATATATACACATTCAAGAGTATGTTTAGCATTTTGTATTAAATAAATTTAATATTAAGGTAGATACAGCATTTTTTATAGAGTGTTGTGAAAAAGCGGTGACCAAGGTTGCTCCTTCTACATTCATCTGAAACAAAAGACGAAAAATATTATTAAACTAGATACTTAAAACTCGTACTTGTTATAGCCGATTTTGAAAATATGGATTTTTCACAAAATGGCAGACATTCGAACGTAAAGTAAGGATTTTCGACCAAAAAACTTTAAGAAATAAAAAAAAAAAAAAGTTCTGGGTTAATATCATAAAAACCAATCTTAATTCCTAAAGTTTAATTGACGCTATGAATATTTCATAAGACTTCTTTATGAAGGTATTAGTTGTATGCATCCTATGAAAAGTATTTCATAGGAAATATGTACGGAAAAAACCGCAAGCGAAAAGTATTTCATGGGAAATATGTACGGAAAAAAACCGCAAGCGTTAATCTTAAAAGTAAACATTTATTGTGAGCATTCCTAAGAGCTTTACAAAAATATTTATGCTACTTCGTGCATATTTTTAAAAGAATATATCATATCATAAATAGACCAAATCATGAAAACTCCTGATGCATATCATCACTCGTATGACTAACTGACGTATCTAAATTTTGCATCTGACATGATGCAGTATGGCTAAAGAAATATATTGACATCTTTAAATTAATTTTGTAAAAAATGTTAGTAACGTCAGTTAGTCATTCGAGCAATGATAGAGAAATACATAGAGACAAAAGTATATATAAGTTTCTAAAATTAACTTAAAAAATGTGACTTTCTGTATATTAGAATATGAAATTTAATCAGAGCGTTGTTCAGACATCTCTTTGGGTGTTACTGTCTGACCAGAATTATGTCGTTGTCGTGTCGGTAAGAGAGAATCGTTAAGAGTTTGCCCAGAGCTGTAGCGTCGGCCTTGTCGTTAATCTATCATTTCATTTTGCTTCAGTGTTCTTATTATACTCCGATTAAAGTAATAATTAGTTCACTTCCATTTATTCTACTACTTTTTGCAATTCTCTTTATATAAATTTACAAGTTTTCCTTTAATTATTAGAGCAAGTAGGAACACTGTTTGCTCGCTACATTTGTTGACAGATTCTTTAAATTTTGTTATAATATGACAACATTTGTGGCAAAGACACTGAGAGAGCTGTCAAATAAACTACAAAGAAAAATACATTAGGGGTATTCACGATCTGGAGTTCTTTGTAGAGCTCTTGTGCAAAAGAAGAAAAGTGCAACAAAAAAGAGTTCTACAATAACAAAATACACGTGTTGTCAAAATTGTGCTTTTTTGCTCAAGCGCACTGGCGATACCCTGTAGCTCTTTTGTTGTGCGCTTGAGCTCTTGGGTTCATTTTATGAATTTTCGACAGCAAACAAATATTGATGGTATATTGTGTACACTTCTAGGTATTAAAATCTTTAATATCATAATTTCACATCACTAACTGTCAAAACTGACTGAACTTAACTTTAATTGCTAGGTCTGTATATGGGGTGTGTTCACAGTTTGTTGCGATTTTTTGCACTTTTGCAAAAGATCTCTACAAAGAGCTCCGGATCGTGAATACCCCTATTGCTGAATTTATAAGGTTGTCTCGGGACTGATCGTACTCTCTTCTCAGTACCTACAAGTGTCAAAATCAATGAAAACAACAACAACAACTTTATCGGCTTTACATGTTATTAATTTTCGCTTTCAGATTTTGTATGAGCTGTCAATTGCGATTTGACAGCGTTGCGACAACCTTATTAATTCAACCATGGAAAAATATAAATATTTCTATCTTGGCGTTGTCGTTGTAGTTTTCTGCCACAAGGTGTTCGTTGTCTCTGCCAACGCTCTGCCTGCCGACACGACGACATGATTCTGGTCAGACAGTTAAGTTTTTTTATTGTATTCACAAAACACTTGTGTGTAAGCTCAAAATATGTCTAGTTGGCATCTCTATATCGAACGTGAGTTTGAATAGCAAGCAAAAGTTGTGTGCTTTATATAGAAATTCGAACATTATTTCGAAAAGCTTTTTTACTATGACAAACACTTTAAGCTTTAGAAGTATTGCTAAATACAAATATGCGCCTAAAAACGACAACAAAAAAGCTTGCCTCAAACTCGCGTGCCGCGCTTGCAGCAAAATACTCCAGCTGCAATTTGAACAATTCAAGAATTCAGTTACGCGAACCTGCTGTAACCGTTAAGTTGTTTATGTATACATTAGTTTAGGCCGCATTTTCTGCTTTGCGCAGATTAAAGATAAATCAAAATAAGATATACTATATGTAAGAAAAAGTGCCTTCAAGTGAAGTTTTTTAAAAAAGTTTATAAAATAGATAGTGATAGTTTCGGAAACTAATAACGCTTTTAAAAACAGGTTAAACTTGATTTTACAAGTACTTTGGTCAAGACAAAATGTCATAATCAAGACGTATCGAATTCTTTCGATTCTTTGCACTGTCGTCAATGCAGTCACATTGAGTGCAGAAGAAAAACCTTCAAGTGCGCTTTAATGAATTATGAAGTTCAAGTGAAATAAATTCTACGACGATACAGAAGAAACGAAAAATCGATACCTTCTCGACAACGGCAACGACAACGACGTCGACGTCAACATCAAAATGCGGTGCACAGAGGTTGATGAAGAGAAATAGGCGCGTGCAGCAGTAACAACAATAATAAAAACACCAAAAACAAAAACTACCACAAAAACAACACCAAAATATATAATATAAGCATTAGCAACCGCAACCACAACAATTCCAGCGAGACACACTGCAACCTTGCGCTGGCGGCTGTTAAATAGCAGCAGGTTATAAAACAACCCCCATTTGTAACTCCTCCCGAATGAGTCTCTAAATATTTACAATTATGGTGGACTTAAACACGTGTCCACCAACTCCACCAGCTGGCGAGAGTTCGAAAATAAAAAACTTAATGGGACGCACACCTGGCATTGGCATTCTTAAGTCAAAGTTCCTCACAGTGCTCGGAAATAGCAACGAGCTGTTGAATGGCATCTCCAACAAGGTGAGCAGCTTTTCAATAGTCAATAATAAATACTTCCCATTCCAATAGCAAATTTTATTTTAATTAAGTATTGTGTCTAGCTTTCTGTGCAGTACGTTTCTGTGCAGTATTTGCGGAATTTCCACCTTTTGTGGTTCATTGCAGATTTGTGTGCGTTCTGGGCCAAGGCCAAGTTTGAGGCCAGTGTGTGCCCTTGAGCATAAAAAAGATGAATCAGTAAGCAATTTATTGAACTTGAAGTGTCAAGTTAAAAAAGTATTAGCCTCGCAGCACTTTTAGGTATTTATGGACAGAGGACGAGGAATTTATGCAGTATTGTGCGTAAAGAAAAAAGAAAGGTATTTAGAGTTGAGCTTCTCGCTGGAGCTATTGAATGTTGCCTTGGCCGACATTAAGAAAATTTAAGGATCGAAGTGTGGGAAATTCAAAATTCTCTAGGGATGCAGTAATTAACCTGTAGTAGTTAACTGTGCTCTGAAGGTACCTCTTTATCATAGCTTAGAACCCCGGTTTTAAATATTTTTGATGTCATGGAACTTTTTGCAATTCATAAGCAGAAAAGATAAGATTTAATTGAGATCCTTGAATCCTTGTCAAGGTCCGTCAAACACTGCTTTCTAAAGAATGTATTTTACAATAGGATTTTTTTTTCAAAGTGCATTTGGTGTTAGAAAAAGGAAAAGAAAAACCTTTAAGAAAAATCCAGGCAGTTGATATTGTTCTTAAAGTTTAAAGCAGGGCTGCGGAGTCGGAGTCGGAGTCGAGGAGTCGGAGTCGGAGTCTGTAAGGATTTTTGGGTGAAAGAGTCGGAGTCGGAGTCTTAGAAAATGCACCGACTCCGACTCTGACTCCGATAAAAAAAAATCATTACCAATTTTTAACGAATATCGCCATAGAACAAAATCTTATAGACAAATTATTAATTTTTAAAATTATGTTAATATGCAAAGGGCCCTATGGGGCATGGTTGTTTAAAAAATGTCGTCTGTTGGTACTTGAGGTGTCATTTCTAATTTTTTAATCATCACTATAACGTTGTGATTTTCATTATTTTTAAAAAAGTACGGTCCAATAACGGTCAGAGTACATTGGCAGCTCTTGAATTGCCTCTGGCTGCTTTTCAGACCAAATTCGGCAATTCTGTTTGTTAACGTACACATTGAGCCAAGAATGAACTTCGTCACTAAAGACAATTTTTAGATAAAAAAGCCGATCTTCATCCAACTTTTCTAAGGCCCATTCACCACACAAACGAAGTTAGGTTAAGTCACCCGACTTCAATCCTTGCACCAGCTTTATTTTGTATGGTTTCATACCGAGGTTCTTACGTAAAATGTTCAAGGTGGTCAAATAACACAAGCCTAATTGTAGAGAATGGTGACGAATTCACATATCGCGATCGTCATTGACACTGCCCGATATAGCAGTATTTATTTAAATTTAAATGAATTTGAATTACTTTCCTCACATTTTTGACTTCCTCATTTAAAAGATAAATACATACAAATGCTATGCATGAGTCGGAGTCAGAGTCGGAGTTGGAGTCGGAGTCGGTGCTTCAATACTTGGCGGAGTGGGAGTCGGAGTCGGAGTCGTGATTTTTCGAACCGACTCCGCAGCCCTGGTTTAAAGAGACTTATAATTTTCCAAAAATCAATTTTTTTTACATATTTCAATTCCTTTTACATTAAAAAATGACCTCCTAAAATTTTATAAAGAAATTCTTATTAGAATAAAAGTTATATTTACTTATATGTAATGACGTCCGTGCATGAATAGATTGTGGTAAAAAAACTTAAAACGCGTTTTTCTCGAAACTACCATTTTCAAATGAAAAAAATCGAAATTTGTTTTAGTCGCGATGATAACTGTCTGATCTTTATTTTAAAAGAGTCAATATTTCTTATTTACTTAGGTCCTTATTCAGGTTTTATAAAAGCAGATTATTTTTTTTCAAAATTGCTAGGATTGATAATTTTCCGTGTGTATTTATCATAAAATAAAAAATTAAAGAAATTATTATTACCTAATAATTTCTTAGAATACTTCAAGATGTAACACAACAAACTTTATTTACCATTAGCTAATTTTTTTTCAATTGTTGGGAATCTAACGTTTGATAGCTTTTTAATATTTTATTGATGTTGCCGAACGCATATTTTTAATACATTCTGACCAAAAAATACCAGGAATCCTTCAATCAAACGTAAACGGTTCAATTACTCGTATTAATTGATATTCATCTAATCTCCTTCAATGCAATGTCCATTGCAATCAATACACATATTCCAATTCTCCGTATAACTTGAAAACATTTTTCATATGCTTGAGGACAATTTTCTTAACTCTTTCGTCAATCACATTGCTATATGGATGACCGGAACGAGGCAAATCATAAAACACATTACGGCCAGGTTTTAACTGTTTGTGCTATTTGTGCGCTTGTGTTTTCGCCATTGTCGAGTCCCCGTAGGCCACTGCTACATTTTCAACGCTTGTGCACATTAGATTTTGTTAGAAACACAACATTTCTGACAAACTATTTGCTCAACTTAATTCGACATTGCGAAATGCACAGAACACAACAAACACTGACTTATCCTTATCCTTATCCTTATCCTTATCCATATTCTTATCCTTATCCTTATCCTTATCCTTATCCTTATCCTTACCCTTATCCTTATCCTTATCCTTATCCTTATCCTTATCCTTATCCTTATCCTTATCTTTATACTTATCCTTATCCTTATCCTTATCCTTATCCTTATACCTATCCTTATCCTTACCCTTATCCTTAACCTTAATCTTATCCTTATCCTTATCCTTATCCTGATCCCAGGCGCGGATCCAGTGGGGGGTTTTGGGGGTTCAAACCCCCCCCCCCCCCCCCCCGAAATTCTAAAAGAACCTGTATTTAAATGTGATGTACTGATGTTTATTATGTGGGCTAAGAGTACCAGAAAGAAAAAAAATTGGTTTTTTATAATTTACTTTAAATATTCACACCCTTATGCTGTAAACGTTTGTAGCTGTTTCTACACGTATTGCTAAAATACTGAATTCTGTTCCAGTTTTTGTTTGTTTTTGCGATATTGCGCCTGTAGCTGTAAACAGTCACACATACAATCTTAACCTGAAATCACAAAAACACCGCATTTTTTGGATAAAATATATCCAAACACCCCACAGTCTTAATTTAAAAACCCACAGTTTCGATAGTATCGGAAGTGTAGACGTAAAATTCCTTTTTATACAGTAATGGAGAAAAATTCCGGCTTTTTGTAGTTTTTATTAATTTTGATGTTGGTTTTATGTTGGCCTTTAAGGTTTGTATTCGAGTCAAATAAACAGAGAAATAACTTTTATTATTATAATTATCTTCACTCCAGCGTCAGCTTGTGGTATTTAACAAAAAAAAATAATCCTGAGCACCACACAATCATATGGAGTGAATATGGAGTAAAATGTGGATGGCTATTTTTTTCGTAGCAAAGTTTTTCCAATAAGTGGAAAAATTTTTTCACATATTGCAGCAAAACACAAATTATAACCTTCTTTTGAAAAACCAGAGGCTCGAAATATATTTTAGACTAACGGTTTCTTCCCACGCCTACGATTTTTTGAAAAAAAAATTATCGCGCTCTAATGTATATAAAGGGTGGTTAAATTTTAAGGGCCGATGTTGAATATAAACCACACCTAAATGTTAACTTTTTTTCTGTATTTCATTTGACATTTGTCAATTTCAGACTAACTCAATTTGAACCGTTAAAGTTATTCAGGCTTATTATGAAAATGAGCTTTCAAATCAAAATGCATATCGAGCACTTCGTGATTTTTTCGGTCAATTTAATCGTCCAAATGTGCGTACAATCGGAAAAATCGTGCAAAAATTTGAACAAACCAGGTCTGTAGGAGATGTGAAAACACCAGTGCATGCTCGTACAGCTCGTACTGCAGAAAATATTGCTGCTGTTCGCGATAGTGTGGCTGAAGAGCCGTCCACCTCAACTCGTCGTCGTGCCCAACAATTGCACCTCTCACGTTCGTCGTTGATGAACATTATGCATAAAGACTTGCATTTACACGGTCAGAATGGTGGCAAGAAATGGCAACAGTGGATGATCAATTTTCGAAGAAAATGATCTTCAGTGATGAGGCACATTTTCACCTCAGTGGATTCGTCAATAAGCGGAATTACCGCATTTGGGTGAATGATAATCCAAGAGTGATTGTCGAAAAACCAATGCACCCACAAAGAGTGACTGTTTGTTGCGGTTTATGGGCTGGCGGTGTCATCGGGCCGTATTTTTTTCCAAAATGAGGCTGGTCAGGCAGTTACTGTGAATGGTGTTCGGTAGCGTGAGATGATAACGAACTTTTTATGGCCCGAATTGGAAGATATGGATGTGGACGATATGTGGTTTCAACAGAACGGTGCCACTTGTCACACAGCTAACGAAACAATGGCTCTTTTGCGCGACAAATTCAATGACCGTGTTATCTCACGTGGTGGCGATGTCAATTGGCCGCCAATCATGTGATTTGACACCGTTGGACTTCTTTTTTTGGGGTGATTTGAAAGAAAAGGTGTACGTCGATAAGCCAGTAACAATTCAAAAGCTAAAGGATGAGATAATTCGGCAGCGGGGTGCAATAAGGCCAACGGCAATAATGCTGAATTCGGCCTTATTTCCATTTGAAAAAGAAATTAAGCCAATTTGGCCTTATTTCCCTTTAAAAGGAACCAATATTAAAACGCCATCAAATAAGTTTTTTAGTTTTATTTAATGAAAAATTAAAGATATAAAGTATTGGAATAATTGTACTTTAGGGCCCATGCTCCTTTTTTCTTTTTTTTCTAAATGTGCATTTGGAGCTCCTAATGCACATGCTGCAAAAAAAGGTCGGTCTCAAATGGTTTAGGAGATAAAAATCGTGAAAGTTTGAAAAATGTACATATTTTGGAATAATTGCACTCTAGGTACACGCTTCTTTTTTTTTTTTTTTTTTTTTAAATGTGTATGGAACTTCTAAATCTAATGCTGCAAAACAAAAATAGGTAGGTCTCAAATGGTTTAGGAGATAAAAATCGTGAAAGTCTGAAAAATTTACATATTTTTTTATTGAGAAGACTAGGATATCTTATTCTAATAATAGAAATATTTATCCGTTTAAAGCGAAAAATATGATCGTTTAAATGCTAAAGAGCATACATCTTTTTGTAAGTGGTCGAGAAAAAAATGTAAAATATAAACGTACAAGTTATGAATGAAAATTTATAAAATATGCGCGATTTTTACTAAAATTTTTAATGAAGCTTTAATATTATAAAGAATGAGCGTCGCAAGTTTATAATAAATCGCCGCGATTTTTAATAAAAATTTTTTGCCTGCGGCGCTCATTCCTTATAATATTAAAACTTCTGCACCTTCACTATTGAACTACTACTAATAAATTTTTCGCGTTGATACGAAAACAAGCACATTGAGGTTGACAATGGCAACTGTTCTCTTGCAAATTGAGTACCTACGCTGAGTCCAGTAACTTTTCAAACAACAGACTACAGGGTGCGTACTTTTTATTAAAAATAATTATAAAAAATAATCCTTAGTTTGCAAAAATTATTTTTCGGCCTTATTACCATTTTGCAAAATTTTTTTTAAGCTTTATTTCCTTTTTAAATGGAAATAAAATCAAATTCACAATTTCGGCCTTATTTCTCTTTGAAAAGGAAATAAAGCCAATTCGGCCTTATTGCCGTTGGCCTTATTGCACCCCTTCAATTCGGCACATTAACGGCATAGAATCCACTTATGCCTCGGCGTCATCGAAAATTTGGACCATCGGATGGAGGTGTGCCGCCGAGGTCGCGGCGGCCATTTAGCCGATATTTTGGTCCATGCATAATTGAACCATACCAATATTATCATAATAAAAAGAAACGACAATAATTTCCTTAATAATTTGTGTTTTATTCAAAATCAACATCGGCCTTTAAAATTTAACTACCCTTTATATATATAACGAACATAAATATTTTTGAAACCCCCCCCGAAATATATTCCTGGAACCGCCCCTGCCTGATCCTGATCCTTATCCTTATCCTTATCCTTATCCTTATCCTTATCCTTATCCTTATCCTTATCCTTATCCAAATCGTTGATTAAAAAACTCGAGGCAATCTATGAAAGACGGCCTTTATAAATTCTAACATTCATCGAATGGCTTCATGTAAAAAATCAAATGGAGCAGAAGTATCCTATTCTATATTCCGAAGGTATTTTATATAGAACTATCTAGTAAAATTTCTAAAAAGAAAATTCCACCCATAAGGATAGACTTTAGTTTTAAATATTATAATTTTCGTTATAATATTAAACTATTATCCATTTAATATGGCCTATACCACTAAAATTTGTTCACTTTTCTTTTCTAGCTTACGCTAAGCATCAGTTCCAGCGAATCCGAATATTGCGATGACGATGAAGAGGTGCCTAACTGTAAGTAACTTTCATCTATAGTTATATCCATTCAATATTTTCTTTTATCTTATGTCTTGCTTCTCTCTAGTTGACGAATCTATTGATTATACAAAAATAGATTTTGAGTCTCGCCGCCTTAAGGCACGCCGTGCGCATGAAGAAATTATCTCAGGTCGTTATAGGCATCCGAATTTGGCACCTAGTAGGTTGATGTCAGGCCCAATGATTTACTAACTTATAACATTTCTAACATTTTAGAGCCACGCCTTGAAGCTTCAAACTCAACAACGCGCGCCAAGTCCAAAGCTGCGCGTTCTTCATCATCTTCCTCTAGCTCCTCATCCACTTCTTGCTCACATTCATTGGCGGTAACCACAGCTGATCGCAGCAGCACTACACGCTCTAACTCCATTGAATCGCGTCACTCGGGTGGCTATGGACGTCCTGGACGCGCAGTTGCTGGAGCACGACGCAGCGATTTAGATATACAGCGCGATCTGCGTCGCATCAATGACATACTTAATTCCAGTACACCGCAAATTGATGTGCAACCACCCTCAGATAAGGAGCAGCACCATGAGCAAGCCCAGATAACAACCATTGGGCGTCAGTCTATGCTCGAGACAGCAACCATATCAGCGACAGTTTCTGTTAATTCCATTAGAGTACCGCCTCATAGCAAGGCTTCCAACAGCAGCACTTTGACTAGTCTTCGCGATGACGAAGTGCAGGTGAGTCCCAGCGTGGAGTCCACTGATTGGCGCAGCTTTATACGCTCAGAATCGCAGAACTCGGTACCGTCTTGGGCTTCGTCCATAAGTCTTGACTGTCGCACTGGTGAGGAGCCTGTTAAGGAGTTTATGAAACACTTTGTGGATGTGCTGTTCAGCAATGTGCCGGCCATAGGCTTGGAGTTGAAATCGGAGTTTGGTGCCATGGCACGTTTGGAAACAGGACGTCAGTGGCTCGTACGGTTTCTTTTGGAGCAGAATGCAAAATCAAAACGTGTGGATGAGTTAACATTCTACTCGTTGGTGCAGTTCCTGGCCATTGCCTTGTTCGAATGCGCCGAATGTGAGGACTTTGGCCCTGCAGAAATTATAATGAATCTTTGCTTCACGTTTTATCGCGATAGTGAGTAGCTTCATTTTTATAATTTGACAAAGTAATCTTGATCTCTTCGATTGATATTTTTGATCTAGTTGATGTTCCCGGTTGCGACCCATATCGCGAATATCTGTTTATTGTTATGCGTCAGCAGCCCATATGGCACAATCTGCGCTTCTGGAATGCAGCCTTCTTTAATGCCGTCCAGAGTGAACGTGACCACCGCTTGGCATTGAAAACGAAGAGTCTCGAAAGGCGTCAGCAGAAAAGAGCGCTCAAGGATGGTGCTTCGACTTTGGTGGCTAACGAAACAAATAACGGTGCAGGCGAAGCATCTTCATCGAGCTCATCCCATCACAGTAACGCTATCGTAATGTCATCCAACGTGTTGCCTGATGCCTCAAAGCCTGAAGATACTATCAATGAGACAAAGATGCAAGAAAATATTGTATTTCGACAACTGGGGTGAGATATAAGAAGAGAACAAATATGATTCCTCAGCAAATTTGGAATAGTTTTAGATTAAGATTCTCTCCATAGTCGATTTATCGATACTTTTATCATTTCAGCACCTTTACCTGTAACATGCATGCGCTCGGTGTTCACCAGGAGCTGACTCTGGAATTCCTGAAGAAACAGACAGTCATTGGGGCTCTACCAAAGGGTGAATCATTTTGTGTTCTCTGCAAATAGCTGTAACTAATCGCCTTATTTCTTTATTAAACCTTTCTAGACAAGATAAAAGTGATCAAGGACAATGTACAACGCATGTATCATGAAACTGAACTTTGGGGTGCCAACGCATCATGAGAAAAGTTATGTGATTTTGGTAACGATTGCGATACTTAGAAAGTTTTTTGAGCTAAGCATAAGTGAAGTAATATGTATCTCATAAATGAATCGAGTACCTACGTAGGAGTAGTTAGGTTTTTCTAAAATAAGCGTTACCAACTTACTAATATAGGATAGTTAGCGAAATTTATAAACATTTAAGAAGATTGGTTATTATAAATAATTGTTCAAAGTTGAAGGAAGTTTTGAAAAAGCTTTAAAGTACTTTTTATAAAGAGCAGCAAAAATTACGTTACTCAAAATATTTATAAATTGTTCGTGATGGATAAAAAATTTATATGATGAAAATTTTCAGAAATTTTGTTAAAAATATGAACGAGTTTGGATTTTTGTTGAAGTAAATATCGAACAAAATTCAAACTAGATTCGATGAAAAAGCGAGTTATCTCTGAGTATATCAAGTGAATTACTTTAAGATATTAACATTGTGATAGAATAATTTGTGATTTATTATAATTGTTATGTATGATGATGTTTTTTGCAATCAGACAAAATCACTTTCAAAGTGATCTGGAGTGAGTAAAGTTCTATGGTTTGTGCTTAATGAGATTTAACTTTAAGTTTTTGTTGCTTAATCTTATCTTGTCTTGACTCTTGCCACAATGAATCCGTCAAATAGCAGTACATATTTATTAAAACAAAAAATCAACCAACCCACTACTATCGAAATGTGATAAAACAAAATGAAAATAATCGTAGAGAAAAAATAAAAAATTTTAAAACTACGCGATCGAGTCGATTTTCTAAGAACGCTTGTGGAAACTAGAGTAAGAATTATGTTGACTTCAAACTACGTGAACATTAGAACAGAATAAATAGTTTTATATTCCATTCCAGAAATATTTATACAATTTCTATAATTAAATGTTTCCACCAAATACTTCTGTCGTTGTATATTGAAATTTTCTAATATGACTGAACCCAAATAGTTTCGAATTTCAATACAAAATCCATTATTTGATCTGGTCTGTAAAGATCTTTTTAAGAATAAGAAATTTGCGACAGAAAGAAAAACAAAACTTAGAAAGATCATAAGAAACAAACAGTATGGGAACGCCTCCAAGTAAAAAGTAGTAAAATTTATGAAAACGTCAATCCTTTCTGTACTCGTATTTATTTAAAAATGCCCTGTGAAATTTTATTTCTATAGAATTTATTAATTTATGAAAACGTCGATCCTTTCTGTACTCGTATTCATTTAAAAATGCCCTGTAAAATTTTATTTTCATAGAAGGATTTCCCATTTTTAACTATTTGTTATTATTATTAAATAATACAAATATATAAATATATATAAATATAAAGATCCTAACCTTGAAATCAAACTATCTCAAAACATTTCATAAAGCTTTGTCGTTTGAAGCTCTTCTTATTCTTATAACGTTTTACTCGATAACTTTCTCTAGCAAAAACTTGTAACTTTTGTCGTGGAGAGGAAATGATTTGTTCTTCCATTAGCACTCTCTTTTAAATTTTTTGTTTTAAATCCGGGAGCGCGTGGAAGTTAAAAATAGTTAAAAATTAAAAAATTTTGCGTATGACATAATAATTCAACTTTTAATATTCAATAATTCTTTTAAGTCAAAATTCGAATTGAGCAATTTTTCATTTTTGATGAAAAAAAACAATTTTTGTTTTTGTAAGACTTTAAACACTTATGCAGGAAGTATTTGAAAAAATGTGGGGACAAAATCGATAAGAAAGTTAGTAAAAGTTGATGTGAAGGACTTAAAGTTTTTTAAAAAAGTAACATTGGATAAATTACGAGCAATTTTTATTATTTTTAAAAAGTTATCGAAAGCTGTTAACTTCTATAAATTTCTGATAAATAGAAAATTTTTGTCAGGACAGAATACAAATCAATGAATTATTTTAACTAGAAAATGATAAAAATCAAAAGTGTCCAAGTAAAAGTTCGAGCAACAACTCTTTCAATGCACACATGTTTATTATTTAAAATATTAGTCAAAAACCTGTTTACATAACATTGTTATTGATAACATTACTCGTAGTGAGAGTACAAGAAAGAGCGAGAGCATCAGTTCTCTAAATAAGTTCTCTAATGTTCAGAGTATGTTGAATAAAAAAAACAATTAAAATAACATTGATGCAATTATTGCCAGTAAAAATTAGCAAAATCGCGCGTGAGTCGAATATTAACATCGTCCGTGAGAATGCATTAAAAAAAACCGTTAATAAAAAGCAATAAAATGGTGAATTCATGATCGCGAATAAAAATTATGAGCGTCTTAGAATGAAATTCAATTATCGTGAGCGTGTGCGTTCGGTAGTAAAAGTACCGATATGAACTTTTAAGAAGTATTCCACATGATTATCATGTCACATACGATTAAAAAAAGTGATTGAATTGAAAAAAGGGTTGCCATAAAATAATAACATTTAAAAGGTATGTTAATTTTCAAAATTATTTAAAGGCTTGAAGTACTTTAAATTCCTTTAAAAAATTAAATTATTAATTTATTCTCAAAATAAACTTTATACATTATGTAAAAATCTATTGACACCTATGCTTTCAAAAGCACATTACATTTCGCCGGCTTACAAGGAAAACCGACCAAATTCGAAAATCTACTTTTTGATGCTGTATAATGTAGAAAGTCGTTAAAAAAATTTCTAGCAATGCTGAGTATCTAATATTTCGGGAAAAAATATCTCTTTGCTAATCTAAAAGATAAAATTAAGAAGAAAACGCAAGGACCTTCGTAAGAAAAAAGGTTTTTTTTTTGCTTTTTCTAACGAACTATGTTTTTTTTTTCAGTTGGTCAGTTTTCTTTGTAAGACGACGATAAATCGATTGCCAATTTCGATTTTTGAAACGTTTAAGTAAATATTATCCAGCGTCTGTATGAACCATTAAAATTTCACACGTTTAAAAGAAATGATGATGTTTCTAAAAAAAAAAAACATAAATTTTTCTCAATTTCGCTTGAAACAGTTTTAACATGCTATTACTTTGTTTTTTGTGTGTACAGCGTGGGCCCTAATAACTGTCGCATCTACTTTTTCAACCCAAAAAAGAACTACGAAGCATTTTGAACTGAAAACATTTTTTTTTTATTGTTGAAATTGTTGACTTACATTATTATTGATTTAACTCAAATCTTTCCCCCTTAACCTTTTTTACCAGCTTCAAACGCTTTTGAAAACTATTACAGGTGGCACGGATGACTTCGTCTGGTATGTCGTCCCAAATTTTTCGTAAGAGGAGTTTAAATTGGACCAATTTCATGTTTTTAAGATTATTCAGTTTTCCCAACATGTATCCCCATACACAAAAATCCAAAGGATTCAAATCCGGAGAAGATGCAGGCCATTCATCCACTGGAATAAAACACGGAATATTGTCCTTACACCAACGCTGAACAGTTCTTGCTTTGTGAGCCGGAGCAGAGTCTTGCTGGAAGCAATATGGCTCAATGCCAAAAAGCTCAGATGCATGAGGGTGAAAATGGTTGACAAGAACTTCATCCAAATAATATTGGGCATTGATTTTTACGCCTTTGTCAATAAAAAGGAGGGGTAACTTGCCTTTTGTGGATATGGCTCCCCAAACCATAACTGATGTGGTGTTCTTTTACCTCTCAATAGCCTTTTTATCTGCTGGAATGTCGCACATTCTCGGTGCATATACGCGGTCGTTCTGGGGATTGTAACTTTTTTGCAGAATGAACAACTTCTCGTCACAGTTTGCGTGCCTCTGAAGGAGCAAAGAACTTCTTTCCGTTCGTTGTTTCTTTTGCCGCTCCGTAAGACCATGGATCCTTTTTTTTTTGTAAGCTTTTATCTTTAAATTTTTTTTTATGATGTTTCGGATGGTTTTGCGGCTCACATTTAGGTCTTTGGCCAGTTGTCTCCCTGAAACTGCACAATTTCTCCTTATTCGCTCTCGTACTGTCTTTACCAGACCCGGAGTTCTAACGGTGCATTTCCGACCAGGTTTTTTGGAAATTTCAACGCTCCCAGTTGCCTTGAATCGAGCAACAGTGCGTTGAACAAATCTGCGTTTAACACCTATATTACCTAGGATGTTAACAATTTCACTAGTTTTCTTGCCCTGCATATGCAATTTTTGAACAAGCTCTCTTTTTGCTTCCATCACTCACAAACTTTTAATAACAACTATTTAAACATATAACAAGATCAGTTGCTTGCACAATCAATGGAAGAAATAAAATAAGTAACGGTAAAAAGTCTATGCATTCAATGCTTGATACAGGGGCGCTTAAAAAACATGCGACAGTTGTTAGGGCCCACGCTGTAAATAATGCCATTTAAAGCTTGTTGAGAACATGAAAAATAGCCGCTCAGAGTTGGCATTAAAACTAGTAGGTCCACGTCATGGTGTAATAATAATAAGGTGTAGCGAATTTTTGGCAACACCAAGAATAGCCTTCTTTCTGTCAAAAAATTGAGAGCGAAAGAGAGGAGCCGTTGATAGTTATCAAATTGTGATATTTGTTTGAGTTGCTAGATGATGATGTGCTATAGTTTTTATAGGTTATTGTGCGAATAAAGTTTAAATAAATATTTAATTCAATTAATTGTGCCGTATTGTGTTGACAAAAAGTTATTGCAGTTGTCTTCGTCCATTTGCCAAGTTCGCCATTGAATGGTTTTGTCATTTTATCAAAAACGTGCGCTGGAAGGTGCCACCGACATGAAGCTTTGGCCAGCATGCAAATTGTCTTGCATTCACATCGACTGCTTCAAGAAAATATCGAATGCCATGAAAGAATGTTCAACACCTCAACTGCTAATAACCATCAAAAGAAGTGGAAATGGCATTGAGCTTTGACCGACTGCACGTTAGCTGATTTATTTTCATTCCAATCCACCATCAGCTGTTTTTGACAGGAGCGGGGCGAAAAAATTTATCATTTTGAGAGAGAAGTGTCAAATCCACTAACACCTTATTATTATTACACCATGGTCCAGGTCTTCTGTTCAAGCATTTAATAACACGCACAACTCAAATTGATCATAAGAAACTCGATCAAAGTCCTTTCAAGATCTGAAATGGCTAATTCGTACTTTATTTTTAATATTTTTAAAAATATAGTTTAAATAAAAGCTTTTTTGAGTTTTATGCATCTTATAACATATCTTATAACTTTTAATGAGTTTTTTTTTACTAAAATATTTCAATACATTTACAAATTCATTTCAGGTAAAGTTTTGACCTCCCATATTGTTGATATAACAATTTCCTAACATATTAACACCTGACTAAAAACTGTTTCTGATATGTTTCATTGTATGATTTTCCATTATAGAATATAAAATTTTACTAAAAAATTTTAATTATAAAAAGTTAGGAATCCCAAAAAACTCTTTTTGACTCGGACCTCTACTATCCATATAAAAACTTTGAATTGTATGGGTGGTGCCACACCCCCTTGTCTAATGCTCGTTCAATTTTTCCAGTCGAAGAACACGACTAAATAGGAAGTTCCTACCAAGTTTCATTGATTTGTGACTTATAGTTCGAAAGTTATACCGACAATTTGGGCTGCTGAAAAGTGCCACCCCCTCTTTTAACGCCCATTAAATGTAACCAGAGTGATCGAACACCAATTTCTGAGGCTGTGTGACCTATAAATTTGGGTTGTATGGGATGTGCCACGCCCACCATAGATATTCCGCACGCACCTTCTCCCTACTTTTATTGATTTAAGGTATACGTGTAAATTTTTCGAAAAAAAAAAATTTTTTTTTATTTAATGTGTTCATCATAGTTTTAAGAATATACATACTCAATTTTAAATCGATATTTGAAAAAATACAGAAGTTAAAACGGTGTTCGTTAACCTATGTCCAAGCTCCATACAACAAATAAAAAGCTTTAAACGCGATTTCCTCGAAACTAGTTTTTTTAAAACGGTTCGATAGATAACTCGAAATCTATTGGTTCAATTTCAATGATTTTTTTTTGCATTTTGTTCATTATTTTGTCCTTTAAGCATCGCCTTTGAATTCAAGTATCTATTTTATTTTGTTTTTTTTATATAAGCAAAAAAGCGCGCGAAAATGTATCTATTTTTCGAACTTTTTGCTTCAACTTCCGCCATAATTAAAAAAAAAACCCCGGGGGTCTTGCGTAGGGGGGATGCCTAATATAAGGTCTATGCTTTAAAATGTCATTTGATTTTTTTGTTTCCGATACATGGGAAAGGCCATATCCATCGAACCGTTTTGGATGTCTATTTTTCAATGCCATTTTCAGCCCCCTCTATATAAAAGTCAGAACTGTATTTTAGAAAATAAAAAAATATTTTTATAAAATATCTTTTATGTACAATAACCTGTATAAATTAAAAAAAAAATAATAACTTCTCATATCTTAACAATTTTTTTGAAAACAGCTCCTATTTTTGGCTGCTACACGTATGTTATACCTTAAAAAAATTATCAAAATCTGTTGAGAAACACGGGAGAAAAGGGTTCTTAACTGTTCTGCCTACGCCTATTTTTATATAGAAGTTACATAGATATATTTTTCTTATTTTGATGACGTCACTTTGTGTTGGAAGTAGGTTTGGTTTTCAATCAATTTACCCAAATTTCAACCTCGTTATACGTTTTAAGTTTTGAAGCTTATGTGTAAAATATAATTAAAATATAATATAGCAATACATTCATTTTTGTGGAATTTGTGAAGGTTTTGTTAATTTTATGAAGTCACTTTATATCCTAAGTGTAGGCATAGTTTTCCTTTGATTTTCCCAAATTTTTGATTTAACTAATGGTGTTTTCGTTTTACCCAAAAAATCTTACTCTTACATAAACGTAATAAAAGTTTGTATCTATCCTTGTCTTACACACGCGTTTTATAATATTGTCGTTTAAAACAATCTCTTGGTTTCCGGGGCAACCATCTCCTCTAACAAAGTTTAATAGGTTAGAAAATGTGCATTTTTTGCCTTGTTTAAGTGTGAGATTTTAAGAAACCAAAACGAATCAAGAAAAGGGCAATGGAAAGGGTAACATTTTGTGATAGAAACAAAATCGCCATAAAAGTCTGTATTTGTGAACAAAGATTTTGTGCAAAATTTAAAGTGTTTTGTGCAATTTTTAGAGATTTTGATATTGCCACTTAATAGCGTGGTTTTCACTTGATTTGACAAAATTCAAACTTAGAGTGTGTATTTGGAATTAAAGCTTAGGTGCAAAATTGTACGTTTTTATATTAATTTTTGTAGAGATTTTTCTATTCTATTATATCACTTTGTATGGGAGGAAAGCATGGTCCAATTTGGTCCATTTTCGAACTTGATCATTAAAAGTAACGGCTGTAATCGTGACGACGAATAGACATACAGACATGGTTAAATCGAATATATGTACTTTTCTATACTTACCAGAACTCTCTATAGGCGTTACAAGCGGATCCAAAAATAATCCAAAGGGCTATTTAACCCTTTACAAAAAATCGTATATTCCACTTTATACGCCTATATCTAGCGTGATTTAAATAACAATTCGAAAAGAGAAGCAAATAATTCGCTTAGTTCTTATAGAGAAAATACCCATAAGAGAAAGCTGGAGCTATGAACTATCTTTAATAAGACAGTACATACTACAATAACTACGGTTTCCATCAACATAAAGGTTTTATTATAGTGACTTATACTAATGATAAAGCCAATAGCTCTACAAGCCCCGATCATTTAAATTTTATAAAAGTTTTTGCAATCGTCACTTCCGGAATTCAAAAGTTAATTTGCACAATTTTAAGTAAGGTTTTTTATTTCGGTTTCACTATTTTTATTTTGAATGGCGACCATGGCCGAGCCTAGGTTCCAACTCCAGCTAACCCAATAGAAACATCTTTTACTACTAGAGAATTAGTTTTTTTTTTTGAAAAAGAACAATGAAGTCAACACAATTTTTACTCTAGTGATCACATTTAGGTTAAGGTATTACATTGCAATTCATTCGAAGTACTTTCTATACTAAAACAACACAAAAAACTTAAGAAAAACTACAATCAGCCAGCTAAAACTTTAAACTTGTACTTATCTTAAAATTGTACCCTTCTGTAAAAACAATAATAATCCGTTTTGGTTAGAGCTGGGTAGAAATTTAATTAATTTTTTATGCTTTTTTTGGGAGATATTTAAAAAAAACACAAAATCAGTTTGCAATTTGATATGGAAATTGCTTAATCAAGAAACTTAAAAAAAAAATTGGATTTCAAGAAAATCGAATCGGAATAGAAAAGTAAATGAAACTACTCAGCTCTTGTTTTGGTCAGTTAAAGTAAGGTAATGAATAGAAACTAGTTGGAACTAGTTCTGTTTTCATAGCTAATGGTGATCGATTGACAGGCAAAGCGACACCGATTGAAATGATAAAGAACTGATTTTTCGAAACTGTTTTTTTTTTGTTTTGTTTCTGTTACAGTCAGAGTATTTTTGCTACAATGAGTCCTTGGAAGAGAAATAAAGCTTTAAACTTTAAGCCCTAAAATAATAAAAAAAATTAATATTTAGTAAATATTATGAGTTGTTAAGTTTATACAAAATATTTTAAGCAATTAAACAGTTTGTTAAACATTTGCAGAAAATGTAGAAATGTAATAATCTAACTTTATAAAGAAATTTAAATTTTTGACAAGCAAAGCATGTTTTATGGATATGACGTTCTAAAGTGTCCGAAAGTTATCTAGAAAAAAATAAAAACAGTATTTGTATTAAACTCTTTAAAGTAAAACAATCCCACAACTCTTAACCTAACTTAAGCTAATCTAATGTTTATGGAATAAAATCAAAAACTTAAGAATACTTCAACGTCAAACTTTTTCAAATCTCAACTGAGCTAAGCAAAGAAGAAAATAAAATTATAAAGAAATGTCACCGTATGTTGAAATTAATAAAAGAAAATAAGATAATTGAGAGCTAAAGCGACTTATTTCAGGAAGGGGTCATTCAATTAATTGCCTTTTTGCCATTGGTTTATGTTTTTGTTAGTTAGAGTTTATTAAAAAAAAATTCTATAGGTACTTTAGGGGTATTCACGATGGATTAAAATTAAAAGTTTATTTAAGCCAGATTAAGAAAAAGTTTCTGCGATTATTTTAAAAACTACATTCTTAAAACGTGTAATAAATTCACTTATGTTATTATTTCATACTTTACCGCATAAATCACAAGGTGGAACCTTGTTTGAAAAAATTTTGAAAATATCTTTATGTATTTTTATTCATAAATTTTTGTTTTTTTTTTTTTTTATTTAAATGTATCTTAAACTTCATGACAACGTTTCGTTTTTTTTTTTAATTTTTTATTGGCAAGTGAACGAATTTGTCTTTAAATTTCACAAAAATAATTATTTTTTTATAACAACAGCACGACGACGACGAATGGCCGCCGCCGTTTAAGCGAACGAACAAATTGAAAAAAGAAAATACTGTGTGTTTCCGAAAATAATTAATTATCCGTTGTTTTTGACTATTAATTTTATTATAAATTTACATGCATCTGTTAAAATAGTTTTTTTTTGTTTGTTTGTACGTTCTAGATTGTAATTGCTAGGTTTTCGTTTGTTTTACATCAACTTTTTTACTTAATTTTTCTGTTTTTTGCTTGTTTTGTTTCAATACTTTCAGAACTGAATCTCAATTAAGTATCTTGCTAATGAAAAAACAAAAAAAAAAAAAAATACGAATTAATTAATTAATAAAATTAAAAGTAATGGAAACAAAACGATTAATTAATACATAATAATTACAACTAATGATGATATTGCTGCGGAAACAATGCAGTACAAAGCAAAAGCGGCGCCGATTTCGCTCAGTGCAAAGCACTGTATGACAAACGTTTGCAGTTTAGCACCTACAAATATAACTTAAATGTACACTGTAAAAAAGTGTATTTGTTTTGTTTCATATTCTTTTTGTTTTTGTATAAATAGTTTTCGACTAAAAAATTTTTATATAATGGCTGGTGGGTGGTTTGCTGGCCTGAAGTTGGGCGTGTCCAAAATGGAACGCTTGCTGCTTCACTTTTGCTTTGTTCAGTTTGTTGATTTGTTTAACTATTAAATTTTCTTGCTTTTCCCCCAAACCGACGCGATTTAAAATCCCACAATTTTAGTTATTTTTTAGTTTTTAAAAAATTTACAATTTCATGCTTTGAATAGTTTGAGAGGCGGCGGTGGCAACGGCGGTTTGGTGGATTTGAGGCATGGCTTGGTGGTGTTGGTGTAAGCCGTGGCGGCATGCTTAATCGAGGAACAGCTGGAAGGCGACGGAACCTTTTCGCTCGCGACTGCTGCCGCTGTAAATGATGTTCTTGGCCCAGGCACGGCATTCAACGTTCACCATTTGATTGATGGTTAGCTTCTCGAACTGCACGGCGATCAATGGACTCAGATATCCCTTTTGATTCTGGTAGGGGTAGTAGTAGGCGGGGAAGCCACGAGATGGATAGAACTTGATTTCGCCAATGTTCTCCTTGTCGAGTGAATGCTGTCCTTGGCAGGAGACCCAGATTTGCTGGCGCTAAAGGGAGGAGAAACACATTTTGTGAATGCTTTGCTGCTCTTTATGTGTGTTTTTACTCACCTCATGATCGCTGGTGAGCGAAATATGCTCTTTGAGATCGGCAGGCATTTCCTCTGGCAAGTCTTTGGCGCTGTCATAGTACTCAGGCAGCCAGTTGTAGATCTTGTTCAGTTTTAGGAAAACACATGGACGTCCATTTTTATAGCCGTAGCCCTCATTTGGCGAGCATGGACCAAATGTGTCGACATCTACCACACATACCTGATCGGGTTTGTGTGTCTGATTGAAGCTGCAGAATATCTCCTTCTTGCCAGTGCCTTTATAAGCTGTGGGAAGCACGAAAACAACATATTAGAAAGTATTTTTGACTGTTGGCTCGGATGCGACTTACGTAACAAGAACTCGTCCAACAGCTCCTTCCAGTAGCGACCTTCTTCCGGTTTCTTTGTGTCGAATTGTATCACTGAGCCACGTTCTGTTTCCTCGCTTAGTGGACGATAGCCCAGGCCAGGATTTGTGCCAATTATCGATTGGTCCAACTTCCATTTGGGTTCTGTATCGCTGAGTGTGCTAAAGAGACCCTGCAAACATATGGACATCATGCCCGCCAGAACAATGTAGAAGATGGTATAGAAAGTTAAGATTTTTGCTGTAACGAGTTGAGAAGAGAAAAATAAGGTAAGTAAAGTGGTTTACTAACAAAAAAGAATACATTTTAAAAATTTATATTTTGTTGTATAATAAAAAATTAAGAATTGTTGACAAAATATTGTATCTCATTTTGTATGTTTGTCTATCGTACACTATCCCACTCTCACTGTCTGTCTATTTTTATAATTAGAAAATGTTTGTGTGTGTGTGTGTGGGTGAGTGCATACATTTTTTAGCGTCTTTTATATTTTATTAATTATTTTTGTTTTGTTATGTCTTTTGTATCCACATAAGTTGTCATTTTCAAAAATCTTCCGTGAAGGCATTCAAATCGAGACAAACGTAATTTTTTTATGTGATTTCTTTCTAAAACAAAATAATATCTATACATCATAATTATTTTTTTAGTGGAAAATTATTTTTGTCAAGTCCATTTGAACTTTGTTATTTGGTTGTTGGTGTTGAAATTCACAAGAGTTGGCCTTGCTTTTGGCAAAATATTTTTCTTAGAATTTTCTTAGAAAAATACAAAACATAAAAAGAAAAAAAAATTCCAAGTGAGACTTTTTCAGGTTCTTGGAAATAAGTTTTGGTCTGTTACGTATTTTTCTTATATCATAAATCGTTGTTCAAACGAGCATAAAAGGAGGAAGGTTTAAATGTCATTTCAACTTAACCTCAAATGAGCCTGATATAAAAAGACACTTACGTATGCACTAGTTGGAAATTATCTTCTTCCATAATACGTAAGTACTTGTGAATTCAAATTTAAAATTTTGATGAACGTGCTTGTGATGCTTGCTTCGCGAAGTGCTGTTGCGAAGCAGTTTATCGAGCTCGTGAGAGAATTATATCATATAAGCCTCGCAAATGCTTCTGAGACAAAGCTGAGTCTCATGAGGGAAAATGTTTTTTTCTCTCTCCGTACTTATGAGGGAAAATATTTTTTTCCTCGATAATACTTCGTAGGTTCTTATTTGCTTGCTTCGCTAGAGGCTCTTGCAAAGTACTTTTATGAGGTAATTTCTAGTTAGAATTAAAAGACACTTAATGCTACAAAAAGTATACATATAATATCGGATATCGTATTGGATTGGAGTGCGACTAAACCTGTGTGAAATCCTCGTATGTTCAATGTTATTTGCTTTATAAAGAAGAAATGTATTATTATTTGTAGCTTATTTTCAGTATTCTATGTACGCGGAAATATGGAAATAAAAAAATAAAAAAAAAATAAAAATTATGTAGATAACTAGCCGATATTCCCGGTGTTATTGGGGCCTTTATTATAATGTATTAAATAATTGATAAATTTTATATGATATCATTTTTGCAAATACCATGCCTTTTATGGAAAATGATTATCTTTGCCTAAATTTCTACAAGGAAATACACATTTTCGTAAATATATCTACCTCAGCACCACCTCTACTCCTGCACCATCTAGGGTTTTCCAATAGGGACTTGACAACATTGAATTACATTTCTGCACGCACCTTTTCACTAATCATCAAATTGTCACTTTCAATTTATTCAGAAAACTAAACAATTTCATTATGGTAAAGTACACGAACGAGCAACGTCTGCAAATTATAAAAATTTACTACCGAAATTCGGAGTCGGTGATCGCAACTTTAGGAGAGTTAACTGCAATTTTCGGTCGTAATTCTCGCCTTTGTACAGAAACAATAACAAGTTTAGTGCAAAAATTTGAGTCTACAAATTCGTAGTGTGATGTTGCCGTGCCAGTGAGACAACGGGTTGGTCAAAGGTCAAAGTGTCGAAAATATCGCTGCCGTTCAGGCGTCCGTAGCAAACGATACAAAACAGTCAATTCCATGGCGTTCTCAAGAACAAGCAACAAGCCATGATTACCGATTATTTTTGGCCCGAATTGGAAGATATGGACTTGGACGATATGTGGTTGCAACAGGACGGTGCCACAAGCCACACAGCCAGTGTTGCCATGTGTGCAGATAAAACTTGTTTTGCCAGTTTTTTGAGAGGGTAGAAAAGTTTCAAGTTTTTTCCTAAAAAAATAAAGTTTTATTTTATTTTACCCAGTTTTTCAAGTTTTTACGATTAAAACGATGCTTTCTATTTTAGTTTTATGAGTCAAAAATATAAACTATATTGTATGTTCCTACAAAAACATAAGTATAATTTGAAGCTGCTACTACTAATTTTAACTCCTTTTCAAAGTTTATTTATATGGCAGCGCTGTTGCTATTATTGTTGCTGTCATTGTTTCTGTTCTTTTGTCTCGATTTCCTTTCGTTGAGTCTTGGCGGTTAATTTTTGGCATTCCTTTTTAAACTTGACGCTTCAGTTTACATAGGCCCATATTACACGATGTCCGTTTGCCCGACCTTTGTTGTTGCTTTCAATGTGAAACTGTAAAAAAACAGTGAGAGTAAAAGCGGATGCAACAACAAAATCGCTTGTCTGCCCGAGCGTACGCCGGACAAACGGACGTCATGTAATAAGGGCCATACATTCAGAGTTGACGATCAAGTCTTCCGTATTTTCTTGAGAAATGAAGTTTGCAAAATAACGGGACAACGAGAGAACAAAGCGAATTGCCAAAAATTTTAAAGCACACATTTTAAAAATACATGTTTTAGTTAATTTTTAACATAAAGCTATTTCACCAAAAAACAAGTTTTTCTTAAAACTTATTGGAAATTAAAGTTTTTTTCAAAAAAAATATGGCAACACTGCACACAGTACACGTTAGAATCGATTTATTGAAGAGTAAGTTTGATGAGCGTGTTATCTCAAGAAATGGGCCAGTCGATTGGCCGCCTCGTTCGTGCGATTTAACGCCTCTAGACTATTTTCTTTGGGGATACGTCAAGTCATTATTCTATACCATCAAGCTGACGACGTTGGAAGAGCTCAGAGCCAACATTGAACGCGAAATAGCGCCGTTTCGGCCGAAATGTGTGGCCAAGTCATCGAAAATTGGATCCAACGAATCGAACACTGCATACGTGTCCGCGGTGACCAAATAACCCAAGTCGAGTTCCATTCATAAATGTTTTGATTGTACTTTAGCCCGATAATAAAGTTTTTGAAATATCTCAAATAGTTTGCGTTTTATTTAAAAAAAAAAGTTGTCGAGTCCTTAATGGAAAACCCTATACTTACATATATGATTGCATTTGCAATTGCCAGTGCAATGATTGCACTCTAAAAAATCTTATGTGACATAGCCTATGTCCATACATTCCTGATAGTCCATGTTACAAATCCATATCCAAGAATAAATCATTGTCTTAAAATTTGAAATTCTTTGTAGATTTTAAATGAAATCATAAATTCAATTTTTAACAGACTTTGCTAACAGCAGAATTTTTTTAAATTGATAAATAATAATAAAATATATAACGATTTCAAGAAAATACTCAATTTTTTATAGACTGTAATTAATATAATTCGTGAGTTTAAGTCTGGCCCATGCATTTAGGGGTTAGAAGGAATAACTAGTGATTGAAAACAATCTAAATTTAACTGAAGTTTGATCAGTGCAAGGACATGAGCTACCAATTTCAAAGACGTTCGAAAGATTCAATTCTACAAGCATATAAAATGCGAAATACAAGAAATATAAATGCGGCTCATTAACCCCTAAAACTCCACATAGGTATATGACACTTTCAACGAGTTCGACAGGTTTCTGATTCAAAAAAAAAAAAAAAAAAATAAAAAAAAAATAATCGAAAACGCAATACAGCATTTTTTATTTGTTTATTTTGTCAAATTCAAGCTGAAACATTTAAAATCGTAGTTTAGCACGTACCTTCTAATAGATTCGACACACCTATAAATAAAATTATTAAAACACACTCAGGCAATAATAAATAAAAAAAAACATAAAAAAAAATAAATAATAAATTTCAGCAAAATAATCAGTAAACTTAAGAAAGCAATAAAACGTTGACTGAGATAATTTTCCGAGTATCTTAACGGAGATAAGATGAAACCGCAAAACTGCTAATTATCTACAGTCTGATGATAATATTTGTCAAATACTTTTTAAACTTGTTGATTTTAATATTTAGTATTTCTAATGGGAAGTTTTATTAATTTTTGTCTGTGAAAAGTTACAAGTTTTATCTAGAATAAGTAGATAAAGTAACAAATAACTGTGGCAGGTATTTATTTCCGTAAACAAATTGCTATTCATCTATACAACTACGAGTACATGGTCTATAAAGTGCAAAAATACAGTTTTATGAAAACTGAAATTTCAAAATTTGATGCTCAAAAGAAAGCGAAAAGCTACCAATAGACATAAAGCAAAATAAAGCATAAAGCAAAATGAGCAAATCACAGACAGCACTTGATTTTGCGGTAAGTGAAAAAAAAGAAAAAAAAAATTTAAATAAAAATAAATAATATCTACGTTTAAAAATAAAAATTAAAAAAATTGAAAATTGTAACTTAATGTTTTGGCAACACAGACATATGCAATGAAATTTGTTGAAAAGAGCAAACATCGAAACGTCTGCTCAGCTGAATTCGTGTTGAACTAAAAATAGCACGAAATGTATTTCAAAGATACGAAAGATTTTGTATCTCAAGATCATGTATTGTAGCTATAGCCATAGCTGAATTATTTTCGAATATTTTTTGTTTATGTGTGTGTAGTTTTTTGTTTTTGCGGCTGTCTTTTTGTTTTATTTTTTTTTTACTTTTATTTATTTATTGCTCCCAAAATTATTTACATTCAAATAGATAATTTTGTATTTTCGCTTGTTTTCTTTCGCTTTACTTATCTTCACTTTGGCATTAAGAAGAAAATAAAAATAAGAAATGCGAAAATTGAAAGCAGTCCAAAATACGTCACAAGGCTGGCTAGACTTGGAATAGCTCTTCCACTCAACCACCGCGCTTTTGATGTTCTTGAAATTCGTTTCTTTTATATTTAGCCTAAATGTAAAGACCAAAATTTGCTGCTTACCGCGACCCTGTCGAACGTTCGCATATTGTCTGTCCGTACTTCGAAACGTTCTTCTAACTCATGCGTTCGTAACTCATCACGTAGATACTTTGTGTTATTCGAATGATATAGATACTTTTATGAACTGTTTTACTGTAATAAGCACTGACACTGACACTGACACTAAAGGGTGGAATTTTCTTGCTCTGTATCCCACACACTCAGAAAAGATCATCGTCATCATCATAATAATCAACATTTGTTCACGTGGTCGCCGTAGCTCATTCATGATTCATTCATAAAGACTTCAAACATTTTGATTACTTGTCAAAACTAAACCATATCAAAAACAGGTCTCAAAAAAAAAAAAATCGTTGCCTTCAGAATTGAGCAACGTCTGGCGTAGAAATAAAATGTATCTCAGCATATAGAACATACCTACTGTTGGCTTCCAATAAGTATCTTAAGTGCGTACACTGAGTATCTTTGTCTAATAATAAGCAATAAGCTTGAAATTAAATATTTATTAAAGCCAACAGATGGGCATTATTTCTGGTAATAGAAAATGAAATAAGCTGTTTCAGAAAATCTAAAAATTGTGCGTTCAACCAATTACAAGAACTCAATCACATTCAAGATTCACGAAATGCATGATTTGGCAGTTGATATTAATTGAATTTTTGAAGAGTATCTATGAACTATTTTCAACAGAAAACAAAAACCAACACACTTAACAATTCATCTTAACTTTAATACACGTGAGTGAATAAGAGTTCTTTGAACTGAGTTATCTTAGGAATTAAAAAAAAAAAACTCACTTTGGTCAATAACTTATTTGAAATTCAATATAAATACGTTGGATTCAACGTTATAAGGTACACCGGAAAAACTTGTTCACTTAACATTTGTTAAGCTCGTTTACCGAAAAGTAATTTATTTTTTTTTTATTAAGAGTATCAGCATCACCAGTATGAGTCATCAAGTGTTTTACAACTGTGTGAGTTTCGGGAAATACTCACACAATTTAAAAATTATTATATTTTTATCTTCACTAATATTTTTTTTTTTAATAAAAAGAAGATTGTTTAAAATTAAAGAGGGTGTATACACAAGAGATTGTTTTTTTAAACAAAACAAACAATTGTGTGGATCTCTCCTTTTATCTGAATGCGAACTAGACAAATGGAAATTATGCATGGTACAATATGTTTCAAATTTGACAAGCGAACAGCTGTTAAATAATACGCCCTTGCAAACCTAGACCTCTTGTTGATAGACCCTTTATCTGTGTTACACAAAATTTACTGAAGCGATTTATGAATGGCTCATAATTGTTGTGAATGGGTTTCACTGTCAAAAAAGGTTCACTAGAACATTTCTCGATTTGCAGTAGTTCTTAGCTCAAAGTGTGCTAGGCTCATTTTCTTAGCTTTTGTCATTTTTAGGTATAAACTATTACGTCTTGTTGATTCTTTAGCTACTCTTACACCAAATACTTTATGCCAATGAATTTTTGTAAGATGACTCCCTTTGGCGGCCTTGTTTGTGGAGTGGTATAGCGCTTAACATCACCCTGAGATCCCGAGTTCAAATCCTGGCCATGTCAAGGTCTTACGCCTTTACATTTCTTCACTTTTTTACTTTATTTCTATCAAATGAAATTGAAAAATCAACAACATTTACTACCACTAAAATAAATTCGTTTTTGGTAATAGTAAAGTTTGTGAATGGGAAGAAAAAACAAAAAAGAAAAAAATATAATCGCTTTTCTATGGGCTGTAAATTTCGTTTTGACAGTTGCGGCAGTCTGCCTCTCTGAAATGCTTCTACATTCTTTTCATTGTACCATGGTAATAAATTTTTTGTTTTTGAAAAAAAAAAAAACGAAATGAAATGCTTTCGTTAAGTATAAAAAACAATCTTTGCCAAAATAAAATTAATTCTTATTTTAATTTTTTTTTAGCCTTGAATCGAGGATTTGAGGTGTTTCACCTATTTACAGCGCTATTCTGGCATAATCATCACAAACCATTGATACTGAAAAATTGTGATCATTTTAGTTCAGTCTCTATTGATTCGTATTCAGGTTGAACTGTTACAAGCATAAAGCTTTTAAAATTCACCACACCATGTTGTAAAGCTTATTGAATTTGTAACCTCCTCTTTATATCAACTTGCTCCACAGTTGTCACTAGACAAGAAATTTCGGTACATTTTTGTGTAACGATGAACTTCGAAATGAGATGAATTGACCGTGATACCGTTGATCGGCTCATGGAGACCCACAAATTATTGCAGACACATTTTTGATAAGAGCCATTAGCATAAAAATAATAAATTTCCAAAAATCTTAAGTGGAATGGGATTGACGACCTTAACTCATCATGTGGTTGGATTTCATCAATTAAGTTCTAACACTTCGGCAGGACTTTGACAGTCGAAATTAATTAACAAAGGATCCCGCACGTTTTGTATGGGAAGTGGCCCTTGGTGAAATTTTCTGAAATTGATATGTTATTCTATTCGATCAAAAGTCTCAATGGGCACAAAGTCGAATAATGGACAGATTTCGAGATATCGGTGGTAGAAAGTGAGGTATGCCGAACCTCCACTGTGACTTTGTTACAATAGAGCTGTTAGTCAACTATACCTTGGTTCGAAATGGGATTGTATATCCCAACTAGCAATTAAACTTTCAAGAGGCTATTGCAAGTAAAGTCGAAGCTCATTTAGAGTACTTCTCAAGTTCGCTTTCGTATGCCTCGCTTTCTGTTTGCGTATTGAACTTCGAAAAGAATACGAAAGCACAGTAACGAGAATTTTCTACCACAAGAGCAAATTTTTTTCTCAGAAGAAATACTGAACTGATTGACAGTAAACAAAATAATATTTTTGGTAATTTTCAGATTCTTGTTAACACAGTTTAATAAATATATTTGTCTATGTATAAATTTATTTTTTTGCATTTCAATATTTCCGCATACATCTATATCTATATCTATATCTATACTATTATATAAAAGGGTTCTTTCGGATTTTTATCGTTCAATCACGGGGTAATCGCTGAACCGATTTTAATAATTTTTTCACTATTCAATTGCTATAATAAACCACCCTGCTACTGGGTACTACGTTTTTGGTTAAACTTTTTATTTAATTATTTAAGAATTCATGCAGCACAAAATAACAGCAAACAATAGCTTAAGCTCTTTGTTAAGAGAGAGAGAGAGGTGAGAGTTTACAACTCACCGCGCTGCCATCTTGAGTGGATAGTTGTACTCAGCTAATTTTTGCTGCAGTGTTGCCATCTATACTATCTTTATTTAAAATATGTTTTCATATCATATTTATAGCCATATTTTGTAAAACGAACGCAATCACTTGCGTTAAGATTTTCAGTCTGGCAATGCCTTTTTCATATGAAGTAAAACAAACTCTCTTTCTCACTCAGAAATTTTCTATTAAAATAAATTGCCAAATAAGAAAACCCGAAGTGACGTGATTGCGTGCGTTTTACAAAATATGGCCATTATACTCCCAAGCTACGCTGGGAAGGGGTATGCTAGTATTATATAAAAGGGTTCTCTCGGATTTTTATCGTTCAATCACGGGGTAACCGCTGAACCGATTTTAATAATTCTTTCACTATTCAATTGCTATAATAAGCGACCCTGCTACTGGGTACTATGTTTTTGGTAAAACTTTTGATTTAATTATTTAAGAATTCATTCATTTTAATCCTTGCTGTCATTGTATGTATAAGCAGCACAAAATAACAACAAACAATAGCTTAAGCTCTTTGTTGAGAGAGAGAGAGGTGAAAGTCTTTAACTCACCACGCTGCCATCTTGAGTGGATAGTTGCACTCAGTTTATTTCTGTTGCAGTGCAGTGTTGCCATAAGCCCAATATATTTATTTTGATTTTCATACTAAGATTGGTTGCCACTCTTTTTATTTCAATAGCTACTGAGTTAAAAATCTAATAAATAGATTGAGATAAATTTTACATAATTTTAGAATAAAGCTGAGTAAAAACAAAAAAATATAAGATTTTCATTAAAGGCCATTAACATTTTTATTAACTGCGAAACTAACTTCTATGATCTTATGGTAAAATTGGATGGTAGTAATCATGGTTGAACTACTCAGGACCCATAAATGTCAAATCGAAGTTGACAGCTCATACAAAATCTGAAAGCGAAAATTGATAACATGTAAAGCCGATGAAGTTGTTGTTGTTGCTTTTCATTGATTTTGACAATTGTGGGTACTGAAAAGAGAGTACGATCAGCCCTAAGATAATCTTATTAATTTAACCATGATGGTGATTTTAATTGCATGTAAGTTGTGGGGACGAAATGTTTTGTACTACCATGGCTGTTGTGTGTTCAACGGTCTGAAATGTCAATGCGTTAGGTTGTGGCTTGAACAGCTGCGCAAAATATTGAGTCTTTATTTAAATATGTTTTCATATTTATATTTATATCGTCGTTGCGCATACAAAAAAGGCTATGTGTAAAATTTAGATTTTTTTTTATTATACCATTTAATAGCCATATGTATGCCCCATCTATTCACCAAATGGTTTCTTGATATTCTTATTGATCCAGAAGTAAGCAAATGTGAAAGTTAGCCAGCTATGTGAAAATAGTATTGAAATTGTTAAAAAACAAAAATGTTTTTTTCGTCTCCTGACAAATTGTTCAAAAACACATAACCTTTTTTGTATGCGCAACGACGATATATATTATCCCAAGCAACGCTGGGAACGAGTATGCTAGTGGCTTATATAAGGTTATTCTCTCACGATTTCGTCAAATAGATTCGCAAGAACTTCTCGCGTAGCAAACTACACTAGCTTGCTCACCTCAATTTGAAGCTCTTCACAAGAACTAACGAAGCTTTATCGAGAGCAATACTATTCGCAAACTTCTCCATCACCAACTACAACTGTAAAGCCGTTAATATTGATGAACTTATAATTTCAAATTGAAAAATGTCTGAATTGAAATTAAGAAAAGGTAAAAACGTAGGAGCATTTCATACACGAACTACACTTAAAGTTACAAAGGTCATGTTTTTAGAACTTTTACGTATCTGATGCCATGTCTACACAGAGAGTTTAGTTTGAGTTTCCAGTACAAAGTTGAGTTTTGCCATTGAACGCAAAATAAACTCTTGAGTTCCCAAGTACAATTTCGCAGGATGAAACTCAACTAAAATCAACTTTCTTTCTGTGTTTGTCAAAACTCAGTTTGAGAAATGCCTAAAAGTATGCTAATGTTCATAAAAAAAGGTGCAACTATTTAGATGCAACAATTTTGTGGTGAGAAATGTCAAAAACAGCTGTTCTAAAATTGTACAATTTATGTCATGTCTTAAATTATGTCTCTGTGACATAATGTCTTAAATTATGTCACAGAGAGTTTAGTTTGAGTCCCCCCGTACAACTTTGCAGGATAAAACTCAACTAAACTAAACTAAACTATCTTTCTGTGTTTGTCAAAACTCAATTGGAGAAATGCCTAAAAGTATGCTCTAATGTTCACATAAAAAGATGCACTTTTTAGGCCATGTCTACACAGAGAGTTTAGTTTGAGTTTCCAGTACAAAATTGAGCTTTGCAACTGAACGCAAATAAACTCTTGAGTTCACCAGTTTTACAGGATGAAACTCAACTAAACTCAACTTTGTTTCTGTGTTTATCAAAACTCAATTTGAGAAATCCGTAAAAGTATGCTAATGTTCTTATAAAAGACACGTTCAGATGCAACTTGTACAATTTTGAGGTGAGAAATGTCAAAAACAGCTGTTCTAAAATTGTGCAATTTACTATTTGCAAAAAATCAACAAAAAAGCGAAGAAAAAACTTGGGCTTGTGTAGAAGATGAGGTCTTCTTATTAGTATTGGCCGTTAAAAAATCCAAATTGCGCAGCGCAAGGAAGAAATCGCATGTGTACGCAGTGATGGCTGCAAACTTGTCGTCAAGTAGAATTGAAACAAAGAAATGTCACACTTAACACAATTCTGTCGACGCATCTCTGTGTGAACAGCTATGGTTGAACTCAAACTAAACTCTCTGTGTAGACATGTCATTAGCTACTTTCCGTAGCTACTTTCCACAAATATTTTTGTACTCATCTAGAAATTTATTTGCGAAATATTTACAATTATAGATTTTTTTAAATGTTCTCGAATCGAGGGTCAGCTAGTCCGTTTTCATCGTAACCTGTTAAGGTGAGCATGAGTTAGAACTCATTAAACGATTAAAGCTGTGTAACTAATGCAAAAATTAAAATATTTAGCACACTTATTACGTTAACTTTTGCTTTGGCCTTGGCATTGGTGTTTTATGCACACTCTGTAAATGTCAGTATTTATGACAGTCTGTCTATTACTGCTGTTTTAATTTATGTACTTCAAACTTCTCAATAATCTTTAATTTATAAGCACATTTTTTGTGTGAAGTTTAAACATTTTTAGCACATAATTTCAAAGTCAATTAAATTCGCTCTAAAGGCAACGTTCGCAATTTACTGACTATATTTTTTTTTAATATTCAGTATTGTGTGCTGTATATGAGTGTGTGTATGTATGTGTGCGTGTGTGTGTGTGTGTCAGTATGCGGGTGTTTGTATGGGTTATTATTTGTTTAGTGCAAACACCTGAGTTCGTCGTACATCGCACGAATTGCAAATAACGCAATAAATAAGCCTGGACAACTTAGCGCGGGGCGGTTATGGGTAGAGCGGTGTATTTCCAAGGAACCTACAGATTTCACTTCACTGCCTGGAAATTATTAATGTTTTCATCATTCATCAGCAAAAATATATGATTTTTTTTAAGTAACAACCACAAGCTACAGCAACTTGTGCTGGCGCGGTTTGCATGTTGTGTGTGTAAATGTTCTGTTTTGGTTTTATTTTTATACTCGTAAGTCAAGCTTTTTAATAAGTTTTTGAGATTTGCTTTGAAATCTGCACAAATCGTTTAATTAATGGCAGTTAAATTTGCCAAGACTTTTTTTTTAATTTCATGATACAACTTCTTACGAGTTTTTCAGGTTCAGCGTACGTCACATTCAATACTTATTCATGGAGAAGGTAAGAAAGAGTGTGAAGAAGAAAATACAAATCTTTAAATTATTATATAATTATTGGCATTCTTTCAACTGTCAAAGTTGGATTTTGGTCAACACTAAAGAATATTTCATGTTTTTTTAAATTATGATTTTAATAATTTTACAAATAAAATAAATGTTTTTATTTCATTTCGCTATGACTTTAGCTAAAATGCCAAAGCATTGTTTAAAGCTCGCAGAGAGCACGTGTGCAGGGAGATCATTTCATTTTGCTACCGGAGAAGGAATAATTTTTTGATGCGAGAATCTGTTGAACGCACTTCCACTGGCAATATCGATATTCTGTATGGGGCTTATTGTAAACCTTATAAATTTTTAAAGTTTATAACAACGAAGTTCGAAGCGCACCTCAAAATGGTGCCTTCCCGATTTCTATGAAAGTGTGTTCTAAGTGTTGGCATTACTATCACTTTAAAAATAGGGATTTCTTTTTAAGTAAATATGGTTTAAAAAAAATTTTACAGTGCATGAGGAAATAATTATCTTGAAAGGTCTACTTCTTCATTGACCATTCAAAAATATTAAATAAATAAAGAATATATGAGGATGTTATTAATTTCTGGTGAGTCAAGCAATAATAATGCCCTTCAGTTGAAAAGGTCTTTACTTTGGAGAACAAAAACTCTATCTGGTGTTGCAATATTTTGGAAGTTAAAAGTCATTCGCGTCTTTATGAATTAGTGGAAATCCGACAACAACACCAACTTTAAAAGCATATTTCATCTACACTCAGAAAAAACCCCTATCTTTTTGTGATAAAAAAATTTATATTTTTAATAATAGCAATTTTCTCTTTTTCAAATAAAATTTCCTTCAATTAGAATAAATTTTCACATATTCGAAGAAATATTTCTTCACTTGTCGGAAATGAAAATAATTCAAGTCTCTTATAATGATAAGTATTTTTCTCGCATTAAAAAATTCTCATTTATACACTAAGGGAAATAACGCATATTAATATTATCCACGCCTGAGTATAAATTTTATTTAAGTATTTACGTTTATAAATCAAATATTTTCCTTACAACTAGTTTTTTTCCCGTATTTAAATTTTACTTATACCTCACACCTACACAAGTATTCCATACAGCTGAAATAGCCGACAAGCAGCAACAGCATCGCACTCCGTTCCTGCAGTTTATTTCTTGCAATTGCAGGTTTCTTATAGTTCTCGTTTAGTTTTTGTTGCAAGGGTTATATAGCCTGGATATTTGGCGAAGTGCGATGGTCGCTTGATGAAAAGATGTAGGGTGGAGTGACAACTCGATATTTACTCAAGAATGTCTTGCACCGGTTGTCATTTAGTTGCATATTTTGCTTCTTATAAATTTTAATTCTTATTGAATTTAAATATGTTGTTTTTTAAACTCAATATTTTTATATAAATTTCATTTAAATACAATAGTTTCATTTTCATATATTAAATATTTGAAAAATATTTAAAAAAATCGTGCATAATTTTAATATATTTTTTATTAATTCTGTTTAAATATTTGAATATTTTATTTAATTAAAAAAATATTTAAATAAAATTTTAAATAGTTACGTAGTCGATTTATGCAAATACGTTATTGGTGCAAAATTGACTCGCTTTTTGGATAAATTAAGAAAGTTTTTGGATAAATTTAACTAATTTTGGAATAATTTAATTTGAATAATTTTTTCCCTTAGTGTAGATAAAAATTTCTAGAAAATGAAAAGTTTTCCCTAATCACTATGTGAAATATTTTCTTCAATAAAAACAAATCCTTTCTCAAAAATAAAAGTCTTTTTCTCTAAGAACGATATATTTCTCTTTTTCATGGAAGCTTTTTACCATTTTTAGGGAATTTTTGGAATCACATTTAGAGAAAAGCATTTTCTGGAGCAAACTCTATACCATTTTTCTCTAAATATGATGCATTTTTTATCATATTCCGAGAGACTTTTTTCTGAGTGTAAACACCACACACTACTTGGCTTGGTGGTAAAACAAATTGCGTCCTACTCAATAGTCAGAATAAAAAAAAAAAATTATTTGGGATAGACCAATTTGAACATCGAAATTCAGAATTATATTCAAACCAGAATTGATTACGTGAAATTATCCACCTACTCCTTCATCGAAAACAACTCAATTCTTTAGGTTGTACTGGGAAAAGTGTACGCCATTAAAACGGGCTGTTCAGTACTTTTATAAGCATAGATTAAAACTAAACAGCAAAGAAAGCTTTCTAAAGATTGAGTCTTTCTACGCATCTGTCTTCCAAGTAAACACGGCCAACTTTGAACCGGAGATTTCTGAGAGCTTCTTCCATGCATTACTTTTTCATATGCTACAAGAACGAGAGGATAACAATCTTCGATTTTCAATATTTTTGCTAAGCACTTTCAAAAGGAAGGCTTAGCAGTGTGGTCTCTTGTTTTTACGGTGATATGCCTGCCAAACTTCATAAAAGCTCATCACTTTTACCTAGTGCCGAATGCTATATATTGTCAAAAAGCATTGTTATTTAAAGTTTTTCACGAATATTCCCTTCATAAAGTTTGGATAATATATCCAATGTCTTGAGTATCAATAGTTTCCCGCAAGGTTTTATTCACAACATGACCACGAAAAAGTCCAAAGTGCACATGTGTGTTTTTTATGATCAAAATACGATAGAATAATACAGTTTTTAAAGCTGACTTTGTGACGCATGCATCATTCATTGTTTTTAACAGTGAATAGAAAGGAAAGATAAAAAAACCCCGACCAACTTAAACAATGAAAACAAAATAAATACAAAACCATACAAATAACAGCTTAAAATGTAAGCGTGTTATTTATTCTTCAAGAGCCAAGCTGGCGCTAACTTAAATCTTAGAATGGCATTAGTTGTCATTAGTTGAAGTTTATATTTATGATTTTTTTGTTTTGCTAAATTTGCAAAAGAACTAAAAATGAAATGAGAAAGTGTGTAGAATAACAAAAACAAGAATAAAAATTCGCTAGAATTTAAACTTGGTTGATTATGCAAATAAATATACGGCAGCATGGTGTGGTAATGGCTTAGTAATGACTAAAGTAAGCATCTTGCTAGCTGTGTGTGGTATTCGATATGATGGACAATTGTCGTCAACAGCAGCAAATTAATTTGTACCATGCTGCTTTATAACGTAGATTTTCTGAGTGAGTGTCGGTGAATGACGGTGAATGAGTATGTGGTGCGTGTGTGTGTGTGTGTGAGTAAGCGTCTGTGTGTTTTTCCCAATACAATTAATCTGAAAACTAAGCAAATTAGTTCGAATACTGTTTACTATTCAAAGTTGTTGTTATTGTTTTCTTTTTTTTTTATAAATAAACAGACGACATTGAAAAAAAAAACCGTGCTGCAACTACGGCTATTTTGTTGTCTGTTTTTTTGTGCTTGTCGATTATTGATGGAAAACGAGTTTATCTGAATTTATAATCGGAAATTCATTAACTCGTTGCAAAGCATATCGGAACATATTTCCTCCAAGACTACAATTAGTTAGATTAAAAGTTTTTTGTTTCTATTAACACGAACGTTTGAAATATAAAGGCTATTTGTCGTAGTTGTTGTTGTTGTTGTATTGTAATAGTTGATTGCTTTTATTGCCGCATTTTGTTTACACTCTAACTGCCGTTGCCATTTCATTTTCTTTTTATCGCAATACAACTGTTTTCAAAACTGCTGCTAACTAGAAATTTTATTGATGGGGTTTTTTTTTTATTTTGCCAAAGCATCTTTTGTTGTAATAAAACCGCACACTTAATAGTAAGTTTATTTGCGAAAAAAAAAATCATTAAACAGCCAGCTTTTTACAATAAAAACAAAAACACATAAAAGAATTTAATTAGCTGTTTGGATAAAGTTTTGTTTCAGGAAGTTCACCAGATATTCTGTTATAGATAAAGCCTTTTTCAAATATCCTTTGAACACACTTATGATGGCAAAATTACTCGTTCACCGCAACAAGAAAGCTTAATAAGTACACTAAGGGAAAAAAAATATTAAATTTATCCAAAAACTTTTTTAATTTATCGAAAAAGCGAGTCATTTTTGCACCAATAACGCATTTACTTAAATCGAGTACGTAAATATTTAAAATTTATTTAAATACTTTTTTAATTAAATAAAATATTAAAATATTTAAACAGAATTAACAAAAAATATATTAAAATTATGCACGAATATATTTAAATATCTTTGAAATATTTACTATTTGAAAATAAAACTATCGCATTTAAGGAAAATTTATATAAAAATATTGAAATTGAAAAACAATTTATTTGAATATTTCCCACGAGCTGCGTCCATATCAAATGCCACTTAGTGGTATATTTTATTTTCTTTTTGTGAAAATATGATTTGAGACTCCGATGGTGAGTGCGATGCATGATGAAATCATGTAGAGTGGAGTGACATTCTTAAGAAAATTGTCAATCGCCCTTACATGAATTCATCATGCATCGCACTCACAAATCATACTTGCCAAATATCCCTGATATATTACCCTTGAAACATTAACTAAATGAGAACTATAAGACCTGCAACTGCTGGTGCGAAGAAACTGCCATAATACGCTGCTGCTTGGCGGCTGCTTGGCAGCTGTATGGAATATGTGTGTCAGTGTGTGGCATAAATAAAATTTAAATACGGGAAAAAACGAGTTGTAAGGAAACTATTTGATTTATCCACGTAAATATTTAAATGAAATATATACTCAGGCGTGGATAATGTTAATATGCGTTATTTCCCTTAGTGTAAGCTTTCAATAAAGTTATTTGGAGAAGGTTTACTTTAAGTTGAATTAATAAACATTTTTCAAGCTTGATTAGATATGTTAACGATGAGGTCACTTGGTATGGCAGGAGGTAGGCGTGGTTTACATTCAATTTTGCCAACTTGGAAACTTAGCTGTGTGGTATTCGATATGATCAGGTATGGGCACCACTACATTTAAAGCTTCTGTACTGTTTCTGTGTTTCTCTTTTGTCTTTGTTGCCTTTGTGATTTGTTGTTGCCTTTTGTGTTGCTACATAAGCTTTTGCTCTCAATTCTTACGCTCAACGCTCCCGGAGCGCTCTCTGCCCATACCCGGATATGATGGATGTACATAGAGCTCTCTGGGAGCGTTGAGAACAAGAATTGAGAGCAATGGTTTATACAGCAATACAAAACGCAACAATAAAGCAAAGATAAAAGACATACATACACAGAAACAACACAGAAGCTTAAAATATAGTGGTGTCTATACCTGATTATGTGTAATATTTCAAGAAAATTTATTAATTTTTTTGGAAATTTCAGTGAAGTGTATATTTTAAAAAGAAACTGTTATATTAAATTTCATAAAGATATCTTCAAAATACGGTATCGTGACAACTGATCAAGAATATACGTATTTTTATAAAGCTGCCCTTTTTCTTTGTTCTCCTGGTACACTGGGTATCATATTTGATACTTGCAATAAAAGCTTCGTGATAACGCCATCTTTTGAGTAATAGTATAGCTTTCTTGTTGATGGCATAGAATAAATCTCTAGTGACAAATAATAACGGCTTTTGTCATTTGATTTAACTTATTTGTACTAATATGTAAATAAATTGAAAACATGGAAATAGTCTGTTATTTTCCCTTCTGTGACCCAAAGTGACCCATATATAATACCACCGGAAAATCCGGAAGCAGAAACTTATTTCACATTAAATCGATAAATTTGCATTATTATAACATTACATCTCTGTCATTCGAAAAAAATTGATTGAAACGGAGTAACAAAGTTCAAATTATCGCTTATGCAGTACGTGTGGCGGTATATAAATTGTGAAAACTTCGCGCTGACAATTCGTAGAGTTTTTCCAACTTTAACTAAGCGCCATTTTTGCCAAGTGATGTGAAGTGTAACTCCACAAGTTTATGATGTGAAGACATGCACTTGTGCTCGTCCGGTCATTTCAACCGAAAATATCGCTGCTGTAGCTGAGAGTGTTACTGAAACCTAGGTTTGCCCATTTCGAGACGCTTATATGTGAATGACACTGAGCAACGCCAGCAGCACAGTTAAAATCGGGAAGGACCTCACTCCTCCATTCGATACCAAACGAGGTTTCAGACAAGGTGATTCCTTATCGTGCGACTTTTTCAACCTAATGATGGAGAAGATCATTCGAGCTGCTGATTTGAGACGCAAAGGCACGATATTATACAAAAATATTATGCTGCTGGCGTATGCTGATGAGATCGATATCACTGGCCATAATACGAGCGAAGTCAGCGCAGAATTCTCCAGCGAAAGAGTCGAGTCGAATGGGTCTTGCAGTGAACGCAGATAAGACGAAATACCTAGTGTCAACAAATAAACAGTCCCAGCGTCTTGGAAAGCACGTCACTGTTGACAACATCTCCTTCGAAGTTGTTAATTAGTTCGTCTACCTGGGATTCACTATAAACTCTTTCAACGATGTCAGTATTGAGATAAAATGAAGGATAACTCTTGCCAACAGGTGTTACTTTTGGCTGAATAGGCAATTTAGAAGCAGAGCCCTCTCTCGACGAACAAAATTCACGCTCTTTAAGTCACTAATCATGCCTGTCCTATTATATGTAGCACAAACCTGGACGTTGAGCAGTTCTGATGAAAAGACTTTGGGAGCCTTCGAGAGAAAGATCCTCCGTAAGATCTTCGGTCCAATCTGCGTCAATGGCAAGTACCGAATTCAATGGAACCACGAGCTGTATTAGCTGTACGCTGACATCGACATAGTTAAGCGCATTAAAATCGAGCGGCTCCGCTGGCTAGGTCATGTTGAGCGAATGGAAAACGACGCTCCAGCGAAAAAAATATTCGATACGGTGCCCGGTGGTGGTCAACGTAGAAGAGGATGCCCACATCTTCGTTGGAAGGATCAAGTGTTGGATAACCTGACTACACTTGGTGTTTCCAACTGGCGTCAGCAAGCGAAAAACAGAAATGACTGGCGCAATTTCTTATACGAGGCCAAAACCGACCAACGGTTGCAAGCGCCATATAAGTAAGTAAGTAAGTATATGCGAAATCGGGTTTATCACAAGTAAGTGTGCACAGCATTATGGTTAACCCATTAAAGAATGACCAGCCTTAACCCATTTAACTGTTCCTTCAAACCGTATGAGTAAATTAGTTAACGATTGTAGCTTTTTTGTTGTTAACTTGTCTAAAGGTCAACTCAAGAGAAGATTAAAAACTATTGTTTGATTGCATGGTTAGTCGTGTCGTCTTGTGTTGTCCTTGAGCCCAACCATATTTTGGTGGGTAAATTTTTCTCACATTGACTTATTTCGAGCCACAAGTATCAATATCGTTGAATTATTTCAAAGATTTTTGGACTGTGACTTTTAATGCGTTAATGATGAGAATGAGCGAAAAAGCTGTAGTAGCTTAACTCGATTGTTATTGCAGAAATCGTAAAAGGATAAGATTTAGATTTTCACCAATAAAAAACTAAAGGTAAATATGAAAAATTAGAACGATCCATTTTTTTTCTTATATCCTTCCTTCTTACTATAATAAAAAAATCGCAATATCTCTCTTCTAGCCCGCACTAGCATTTTTTTCAGATCAATACCTTCTTGGGTACATAAATACCCATAAGGCGGAAATGGGTAAACATCTTGGTTTGAAGGCCTACAAAATTCAGCTGACACAATAATTAAAGCCACACGACCTTTCACAATAACATAGATTCGCTGATTGGGTGCTGGGAACGCATTTAAAATAGGCTCCCGGAATTTATGCCCGATGAACTTACACCCGAAAAAAAAATGGTTAAAAAATCCCGAAATTCTCCTTACAAAATCAGGCATTAATTCCTAGGAAAAAATACCCAAATTTCGGGTGATTTTGTCATGTGTTTGGGTGTTTGTGCCAAAAAATGTCGGGTCTTTTTTCCAAATATTTGAAAAAGAAGTAAGACCCGAAAAAAATATTGGAATTTAGGCCTGAAAAAAATCGGGCACTTTTACCAAATTAAAATAATGAAAAAACGCCCGAATTTTTTTTATTCCCAACAAGTTCAGAAATTTCAAACTCCTTGTGATGAAATGGTTTGTCCTTATACGGAAGGTAAAAACACAACATTCCGTATATAGGCAAATCGGAATTATAGGCATCATAAAAAAAAAAATACCAAATTGTATTTTTTACCTTATTCGGACATTATTCGGACACAATGAAATCCTTGTTCATGGAATAACATAAAAAAATTGAAGTAAGGAAATCTTTGCAGATATTTTCACAGAGGAACATGAATTAACTGCTCAAATCTGTTCTCTTATATTTTGATTATCTTATAATCACAGTGCAGCTGAACACACGTATCGTGGCGGATCGCTCGCATTACCCATCACCCCGGTCCCGCACCCCTCCGTCGTAGTTATTTCTGGAAATAATATAAAAATAATAATTTTGGAAATAAAGCCCGAAACACTGCTGAAAATTTCGGGCGTAGTTTCCATTTTTTTCCATTATTTTTACGAACAAAGTTATGCTGATCGATAAGGACCATTTTCACCTGTGTAAGTGTGTCAGGAAGCAATATTGTCGCATTTGGGGCTCGGAAAACTCAGGAGAAATGATGGAACTCCATAAACAACAAGTTTGACAGTTTGGTGTGGTTTCTGAGCTGACGGCTTTATTGGGCCATTTTTTGGAAATGAATGCTGATTCGGTCATTTCAGTGACTAGACTAGCGTTAACGAACACAGATAACTGATTATTTTTGGTACGAAATTGAAGCAATGGATGTGGACGATGGTTATTATGTGTAACATGTCAAATAGCTGGTAAAACCACGGTGCAAATGCGTGAAACATTTCCCGAACGTATAATTTGTCGAAGTTGAGGCATCGATTGAATGATGAGATTGTGCGATTTAACACTAATAGGATTTTTACTTTGGAACTTCCTTTTGAAGGACCAAATCAGTTCAGTTTTTAGGGAAATAGAAGCAGACTCATGCAAAATTGTGATAAAAATTTTAAATACTTAATAGAACGACTGTCTATTAAAATAACCGAAGCGGATATTTCGAACTCATACACTCAGAAAAAAGTCTCTCGGAATATGATAAAAAAGGCATCATATTAAAAGAAAAATGGTATAGAGTTTGCTCCAGAAAATGCTTTTCTCTAAATGTGATACCAAAAATTCCCTAAAAATGATAAAAACTTTCATGAAAAAGAGAAATATAAGAAAAATATATCGTTATTAGAGAAAAATACTTTTATTTTTAAGAAATTATTTGTTTTTATTGAAGAAAATATTTCGCGTAGTGAATTGTTTATCTATAATAGAGAAAATTTTTAATTTTCTAGAAATTTTTAAATGAGAATTAGAAATAAATGAGAAATAAATGAGAAATTTTTAGTGGAGAAAAATACTTATCATTATTAGAAGCTTATCATTTCCGACAAGTGAAGAAATATTTCTTCGAATATGTGAAAATTTATTCTAATTGTAGGAAATCCCAGCAGTTTTTTTGGAGTCAATTGAAAAAGTGAACTAGTTCATTTCTAGCGCAGTTCGCAGTAGTTCTGAAAAAATACAAAAGGCGTTCAGTGTAGAACAGTTATCTTTGCTTTTGTTTTCAAAAGTATTGCTGACAAAAATAAACGCGTTCTGGCTACTTTTTAAAATTTGCTGCGCACAAGAAAGAATAATAAAAAAAAATGTTTATTGACAAAATGTTTTCTGGATTGTGGATGGAAAAGATGGTAAAAATGAGATCTTTAAGACCTTTCCATTGCACTAAATTCTTACACTTTTGATATGTTCACTTTAAAACTAGTTAAAAAAGAACCACTTTCAGGCTACTGAGAAAGCAACCAGTTTAAAAATGTTCCTAATGCAACTAGTTAAAATATAGGGAAAAAGGAGTGTTTCAGGGGACAATTGTCTTTTCCTATGACATCAACCCGCAAAAAGCGTCAGTTCGTTCAATGTTAAAGGGTATTGTAGTGGAACTAGTACTGGTCCTTTTTGGAACTAGTTCAGAACTATTTCAAATTTGGTCCACTTTTCTGCTGGGATTTTATTTGAAAAAGAGAAAATTGCTATTATCAAAAATAGAGATTTTTTTAATGGAGAAAAGATATGGGTTTTTTTTCAGTGTAGTCAATATAAAATAAAAGAATTATAAACTTGCCATTTTAGCCCTTGAAAGGAATTTGACTGAACTTCTTATGATCAAACCCTAGAACTGGACCCTAGTAGGTCTTATGCCGACTCCGAACGGCCAATGTGCATGTTCTCAAGAAGCTTTACATGGTATTATTTACTCTCTGAGGTTTGCCATATTCTGCAAAGAGGTGACGACCGAACAGAAAACTGAATTCAGTTGAAAAAACTTTTTGTGTCAGATGGAATTGAACTAGGGTTCTCTGGCATATGGGTCACGCACTCTACCTACTACGCCACGGCCGCCAATCAATAGTCAATAGTTTTGATTATATTTGAAATGCAACCTCTTGCTGAAAGCCCTGCAATTTTGCATAAAATTGTTCAACATATTTTCTTCTATTTCTTACTTTCGTCAATGATGAGTTTCTCCAGGTTTACTAACTAATAAAGACATGCTTACTTTTGGGAAGGAAGATTTTTTCGATCGAGTCTGGTTTTGCAACCACTTGAAAACATTTTACATCAATTTTGAAACAGCTCAGAAGCTGTTTCCAAGCGATAAGCTTACACTTGTAAGTTTGCTATAAGCTTGCGCCAAGCTTGATTGACTGTTAGAGGACCTAACTTTTTTTTAAAAATATTTAGCAAAGTTTACTTAATATTCTCGAAGCTAGGTATGTGTGTTATTGCCCAAATGTGAAATTAATTCACAAATAAAAAATGCGCTACACCGTTAAAACTTTGTCAAATAATGATAGCTTTGCGTAAGATTGGCGTGTGTTGTCGCCTTCAATGGCCAGAATGCGTGAATATTAAAAAGCTCACACAAGGACTTGCTGCATACTCTCACTAACACGCATTCAAATATTTCCAGGGTGTGGCAACACTGGTTAATGATGGTAAAGGCGCCGAACAGGCGTTTCAAAGGCATTCAAAGTTTGCAGAGACTTCTTTAACAGTTAAAGTGACACAGAAGCAGAAGCCGAAGCAGAAGCAGAAGAATACATTAAATGTAATGGGAATAAAAAAAAATAAGAGGAAAAAAAAAACACGAAAAGAAACAAACTAATAACAGAAACTGATAGTCAAACAGACTATCAAACATACACACGAACAGTCGAGGAGGAGAGAAGGACAACAAGAAGCTACAAAAATGAATTCGGGAATAAATCAACCCGGACATTTTTACACAAACACAAATGCCTGAATTTGCGGGTGCGGCGACCTGTTTTCCTTTTTGCAGTTGTTGTTGATGTTGTGTCCAATGCAAATAAACACATGGTACCCGGTTCTGCACGGTGGGTTGGCTGGGCTAGGCTGAATGAAGCATTCGCAAATTGCTCTTTTGACCAGTCGGCCAATGACAATATTTAACATTTTCACAACAACAACGACAACAACAACAACAACAACATCGAGAAAAATAAAAACATTCTAAATTTAAATTCTTACTTCATTAAATTGAAATTTGATGAGAATTGCCAAGCTGTTGCTGCCGCAGCATATCCGGCGCTGGAGCCTTGATGCAACAATAAATATATAATGTCCACAAATTATGTATGTATGTTTCATTGCTATTTGTTTTGGCAGAAGCATGCCTTAAATTTCTATGTTGACCCAAGCAAACCCTAGAATTTTTGCGGAAATATCCTGCTTCCCAAACATTAATTTTTATTATTAGTATCCTTAAGATTGTGTTATGGGTTGAACTAGTATTTTTAGTGCTGTTTTTTGGTCCGTTTTTTTTTATGATAGCTCTTAAAGTACCGTACATAATAACGTTAAAGTAGACATTTCATTTTAAAATTCGTTAAAAGCTTTTCTTTTAAATATGTTCTGATTGTAGCTTTTAGCTTTTATCTTAAAATCTGACACTGAAATCGCATGGCGTGACCTATTTCCGTCTCCTGTTTCGTTTTTTATTTTTTTTTGCTTTTCGCAACCATTTTGACCTGGCCAGTTGTTATGCTGTTGCGTGTGCTTAATGTTGCTTGTGTTCTTGTTGTTGTTGTTGTTGTTGCGGTCGACGATGCTGCCGCACGTGATCCCTTTGCATAGCATAGCTTTACAAATTGACTTGGAAACTTTGCCATTATACTTCAGTGAAGTCAAGTAAACCTTTTTAACGACACTAAAGCAATGTAAACAACATTTAACAGCGCGTAAAGTAAAGGTAGTTCTATCCTGTGTTCGTTATCAACCTACACATCCCCCATATCCTCCACCCTATGAACAAAACTTTTTCATTCATCATTCATTGGAGAAGGAGGGTTGCGGGGGGTTCAGCGGCAGATTATCAGAGTAGGCGAAATTAAATCGAGTAAGCAAATGAAATTGACTGCATTAGAAGGTTATGGCAGCCCATATCGAGGGAGATACTTGTATAATCAAAGTTTTGTAGGGAGAAAACAGAGCAAGAGAAAAGTCGAAAGTGGCAACAAGCCACAATGACCCATTGACTAAATCAAATTATAGCTCGCTGTTGTTGATGTTATTGTTATGGCGTATCTGACTAGGAACCATTAAAATCTTCCATGTTTACCTTCCTTAGCATACGTCACGCCATGTTATCTTTGTAAGATTACCTATTTTAATGGCTCTATTACCTATTTTAATTATATGTATGTTTGTAATTGGAAACATGTTAAAGTTATATTTTATTGGAATAATTGGAGAAAGGAATTAATTGAAGATAATGTTCAACAGTATGCTAACATTTATTGTATAATTTAGAAGTAATCTTAATTATAATAATAATTATAATATTAATGATTAATAATTTAGTAATAATCATTGGGCCTTCGGTCCTGAGTAAACTTGTAAAATGCATAAAAAAAAGAGTCTGTTATATACTAGAATCTCGTATATAAAAACTGCTTATAAAAAATAAATTTTAACATGTCTAATTTTTTTGTGGTCTGGCAATCTTGCAGGTATGTAGCTCCACAACTGATCATCGGTACATTAAGGGAGGTTATATACGGAGAATTTTTTTTTAAATTTTTTTTGCATTTTCTTAAAGCTTTACTGCCGTCATAAGGAAGAGTGCGGCATCTAGCATAAAAATATAGTCGAACTCTGGGTATATAGTCCCCCTTAGTAAAATAATGAATATTATAAAAAATAGAGAACGTTAGAATTTCCATCTTATTAAAATTTTTTTTCATCGTTTTGTCAAAAATTTATTTGAATATTGATGTAATTTAACTCAAAATAAGATAAGATAAGATTTAATTTGACGTGCTGTCTCCAAACCAAGATGTCATTGCTATGTTCTATGCAAAATTAAGATTATCCCACATTTTTCCTACTGCAGTGTGTAATAAGAATTACTATTTGAATATAGTACCGATTGCATAGTGCAACAAAATATTTTAATTCAAAATTTTTTCAGCGGATTAAGCATATTTTAGGGTCCCTGTACATGAATCTAAAGCTAATTTATATGCCATCACATTTAGTTGTCGCATAATCCATAATCCCGACCTTATTTTTCAAGGTTTGGTTAAAAATCTCAGTAGGGTATCTCAAAAGTAAGAGGAAAACGTTATTTTTTGTAATTGTAAAATCTTAAAGTTAATTTAGATAGTGGAAATGGAAAATGGAATAGTTAAAACGAAAAAAAATGTTTTAAGTGCCTTTAGGAGAACTACTTTTATTACTCTGATCCAAACAAAAAAGTTCTGTTGAAATCGTCTTTAAGAGTTTTCATTACTCTTAAGATCATTAGACCATTGAGTCCATCGAACGACGGGATCTAAATTTCGAAATTAAAATGTAGTGGACAGCAAAACTAAGGCTGTAGAAATCAGTGCACTCATCAACAAACTGTTTACATTAAAACATTATCTAATAATAGCCTGAACTCATTAAAAACTTCGAAAGAGATAAAATTGTGCTATAACATTATGAAATGGATCACGTCTGTTACAATTCAATACAAACGGAAGTTGTATAGAACTGCTTTGGCTATCACTTTTATTAAAATATCATAGATAATGGATGTCAGGACAAAGTGCTTATTTTCTATGGGCTCCAATTTTAATATACTATATATGTATTACAAGATGTCCGGTATAAAATATGCGAGTGATCCCGTATTTTGCCTTAGTTTTTAAATATTTTGCCATATCAAATTTTCCCGAGTTTAGGAATTTATATATAAGGAATATATTAAACAAATTTTATCCTCTTACAAGAACGGCCCAACGTGTTTATATAAAATGGGAGCAGGTTCAAATCCGTGAAATCCGGGTGAAATCGGAATAAATTTTTTAAAACATTTATTTTTTTTTTAAATTCTAAACTTTCTTGAGGACTAGAACTTATCTTTTTTATTTTAGAAAATCTTAAACCTTCTTTAAATTTAAATGAATCATTTTTATGATCATGTTCTGTATGTTTTCCAAAATAGTTTAAAATATAGGTCAAGAATTGTAGCCTCGTATGAACCTACGTGTTTTTTTTTATTTCAAAGAATTTTTATTTTTATGGATGGATCTTCAGGGCCTTACATAAGACTTGAATTTGAAATACTTTTGTCCTTGACATACAAGCTTAGTCTCATAAGTTCCCGACCTGACGTAAGATGGCGGTTGTAGTTTGAAAAGTATGACTATGGTAGAAAGCTAACGTTTGAAGTCTGAAAGTCGTTCAGTATTTGTTTGGAAGCCTTCTATAGTGAATACTCTGAGTGAATTTGTAAACATGGGAAAAAAATATCAAATAGAAGCTAGTGGAAGTTTAAACGAGGAGGTACGAGCTGCCAAGACGAACATCGTCGACCATTTGTTGACCCAATGAGGAGACTGACAGAAATGGTAGAGAAAATTTACAAAATGGTATTGGATGATCGTCGAATAAAAAAAAAAAAAAAAAAAATTTCGAAAAGTGCTGTACATCGCATATTGAAAATTTTTTTCGAAAAGTGTTGTACATCGCATATTGAGCGAAAATTTTGACATGAGAAAGCTGTCCTCGAGATGGCAGGCGCCATTTTTAAAAATGGAACAAAATCAGCGTCAATCGAGTGTTTGGCGAAGTTTTACATCAATAATTATTGATCTACTTTAAAGTAGAGTTTTTGCGTCGATTCATAGCCATGGATCTATTACTTCACGTCTGCGACGAAGGAATAGTCAAAACAATGGATTGAAAGGAAGAATTCCCATCGCCGGCGAATGCAGTTCCATCTGGAGGCACGGTCATAGAGCCAGTTTGAAATAACTGGCCATTTCAGCCCTTGAAAGGACTTTGACCTAGCTTCTTATGATCAATTGTGTTGTGCGTGTCATTAAGTTTGTACACAATTGACCGAGAAATGGACCTACAGGCTTAACGCCGACTCCGAACGGCGATGAACGAAATGTTCTTATTCTCAAGAAGCTTTACTTGGCGTTTTAATTACTCTCTGAGGTTTGTCATTGTCTGCCGAGAGGTGGCGGCCGTACAGAAAAATTATTTTAATTCAAATAATTTTCTGTCGCTGCTGGGGTTCGAACCTGGGTCTCCAGGTTCGTTGACATAGCGGCCACGCACTTTAACCAACTACGCCACGGACGCCACAGAGATAAGGTCAAGAAAAAACGGCCGCATTTGGCGAAAATTTATGTTTTGTTTTATCAAGGGAATGCACCAGTTCATACATCCATTTACGCGTTGGTCAAAATCAATGAGTTAGGGTTCGAATTGATTTCTCACGCAAGCTATTCACCAGATTAAGCCCCTTCGGACTCTTTTCTGTTTTCAAACTTGAAAAAAAGACTCGGTGGTAAAATATTTGTTAAGAATGAAGATGTGGAGCCTACGGTTGATAGTTACTTTGTGAAGCTCAACGGTTTTCTCTATAAACAAGATATCGATGCTATTGAACATCGTTGGGAAAAGTGTATCACGCTAAAAGGAGACTATGTAGAGTAATAAAGATATTTTTCCCGAATTTTTTTGCGTTTAATGTGTTAGTTCGGTTACTTTTGGAACTTTTTATAAAATATATTTTAAATTTTATTTTTGAAAGAAATATTCATCTTTTTCGATTGCATCATGTGAATATTTTTTATTCTGTTATGCTGGATTAAAAATCTCGCAAAACTTTGCCACATATTCGAGTTTTTTCTTTGATATCGACAACCATTTAGTTCTTAAATTTTTTTTTGAGCTCTCAATATTACTTTAAAATCATTTTGTCCCATATTTGAAAATACGATGCATAGTTAATATTTTTGTCTAATTGGCCAATAATTTCATTGTATTTTGCATAACAAAGTGAGGAAAAAAGAATTGAATGTTTAATATTACTGAGTGTAGCTTACTTCTTATAGCCAAGAATAAACACGGCTTTAAAATAAGCTTAAATACTTTTTCAATATTAACATCTTAACAACAAATAAATTAAAATAATTATATTTGAAAATATTTGTGAACAAAGAGGGAGTATGCGAAGCATAAGTTAAAAAGCTTGGTAGGGTATCACTGCGTTTAAGCATCGTAGTAAAAGTCTTGATACTGGTTATGTAAAGGGTTTTCCAATAAGAGGTGTTATTTTGGTATTCAAAGAAAAATGCCATTTTTTGAGATAAACGATCAGATGTTTATTTCATAATAAAGAGGAAGGTATGCTGTTAATAATGAAAAACAGCATCAGCCAAATGGCCACCACGACCACGCTTACACGACAATATCCTTTTCATGAAATTTTCCATAACCAAATCGCAAAGTGGCTGCCCTATGTCCTCGATAGCCTCACGAATTCCATCTTTGAGGTCTTCAATCGATGCTGGGCTGTTGGTGTAGACCTTATCTTTCACGTGGCCCCAATAGAAGAAGTCGCAAGGTGTTAAATCACAAATTCCGGAAACGTTTCCCGTAAAAGATCAATGGTTTCGTTGCTTGTGTGGCACGTAGCGCCGTCTTGTTGAAAGTAAACGTTGTCCAGATCAATACCATCCAACTCCGACCATAAAAAATCATTAATCATCTCTCGATAGCGCAATCCCTTCACCGTAACTGCTGATCCAACCTCATTTTCGAAAAAGTAAGGTCCAATGACCCCGCCGGACTATAAACCGCACCAAACAGTCACACGTTGAGGATGGAGAGGCTTCTCAACAATAACTCTTGGGTTTTCCGAGCCCCAGATGCGACAATTTTGCTTGTTGACGTAGCCACCGAGGTGGAAATGGGCCTCATCAGTCAAGATGATTTTTCGATGGAATTCCGGATCATTTTCATGCATTACAAGGACCCAATCAGCAAAGACACGACGTTGTTGATGATCGGCCGGCTTAAGTTCTTGTGTTAACTGAACTTTATAACCCTTAAGACCCAAGTCTTTATGCAAAATACGGTGTAACGACGTATGTGGAATGCCCAATTCCAAAGAACGACGAGGAATGGACAAACCTGGGTTTTCTTCAACACTTTGGGCTATAGCATAAATATTCTCAGTTGAGCGAAGTGCACGGGTTTTATTCTTCACATCACTAACTTGTCCCAACAGCTCAAATTTTTTCAACAATTTCTGTATTGCGGTCCGACAAGGTGCTTTACGGCGGCCAAAAAATGCTTTAGTTTTGCGAACTGTGACTGCAAGATTTTCACCATTTTTGTAGTGAATTTTTTGTAGTGTATTGTTCCATTTTTAGTAATGGCGTAGTTTCTACTTGCTAAATGTCAAAGAATAAAAGCTTTAAAAGTGAGCGATTCACAATAGCGGGCGATTCACAATAACACCTCTTATGCATCAGCGGTCTTGGTAGTCGAGTAGGTAGCGCACTTGACTGCCAGCCTAGGGGATCCTGGTTCAAATCCCGGTCAGGCTATGAACCTGCAATTTAACCTTTCTTTATTACTTTCCTATTTGTTTATCGACGACGACTTAAAAGTTGTAGTTGGTGGCAGAGAAGTTTGTGGAAGGGATTGCTGATAACTAGACCTGACTGCGTTTAAGGAATAAAACTTGCATCAGATTCGAATTCACATGTTTCAACGGCTTTCCCCCACACTTAGAAAAACATACACAAGTTTCATTTGGTTGACCCATCTATTCCACTAATCTATCATCCCATTTCGAACCAAGACAGATTTGACTGAATAAGTATAACACCTGCAATCCTTGGTTCAAAGCCAAAAAAAAGGCCGGAAACTTTTCAAACCATGCACGTATCAAACCATGCATTCAAATATCCAAAACAGACAATTTTAGTTGTATTCAATATACAGGATATCTTTAAATTCATATAGAATTTATTGATAATTTGTATGCTGTTAAACAGAATTGCAGAGAAGAAATAAAAACGAGCATCTTTTAATTTTAAAAATAAGTCAAAATCAAATCGTACCGTTGTAAAATAAATAGATAACTGGCCATTTCAGCCTTTGAAAGGACTTTGACCGAGCTTCTTATGATCAATTGTGTTGTGCGTGTTATTAAGTTTGTACACAATTGGCCGAGAAATGGACCTACAGGCTTAACGCCGACTCCGAATGGCGATGAACGGAATGTTCTTATTCTCAAGAAGCTTTACATGGCATTTTTATTACTCTCTGAGGTTTGCCATTGTCTGCAGAGAGGTGGCGGCCGTACAGAAAAATTATTTTAATTTAAATAATTTTCTGTCGCTGCTGGGGTTCGAACCTGGGTCTCCAGGTTCTTTGACATAGCGGCCACGCACTTTAACCAACTACGCCACGGACGCCAACCGTACCGTTGTAGGATATTTTATATTCTATGATGTAAGAATCTGTCCTATTATAAATAGTTGTATTCTCGATAGTTTAAATTGAGAAAAAATAAAATTAATATTTGCTTAAAAAACTCACATCATTTGCGTCTAGATACTGCGAAAACTTGTTTAGAACTTTGTAAAATTCCTGACAATGACAAGCCAGCACAAACAACAACAACAGCAAAACGGCAAAAAACAGCAAAAAATGTTCTTGTTCATTCGTTAATTAACATTAATAATTTGTGTACAAATTAAATTATGAGGAATTTGCAAATGTTTCGCACCGTGCGTCAATAGTTTGCAGAGATATGAGTGTGGGTACAAGTACGACTGCGACTAATGAGTACCTCAAAGCATGAGCTGTTTAACTGACAAGATACGGTTAGTATCTGCGAGTGTGCGTGTCGGAATTTAAAGTGGATACTAAAATGTAGATAATGGCAAAATTAAGATTTAATGTGACAGAGTGACAAGGTTTCTTCATATCTTTAAAAATGTCGGCTGCTAAAATGTAGAAAGATGCTGGAAGTTGCAACACTTTCTTTATGGTTTTTTTTTCCTCTCTTCCCAACCTTCATCAATTATCGCTTCTTTACATTTGGGAGGAGTTGCTAATGCTTAGTGATGTCAAGTATTAACTCACATTTAATTCATATGCAAATGCTAACTGCTGCATTTAGTAGCTGTTTTATTACTGATTTCCCTAGATATTTATTGCTTTTGGCTGTTGGTGTTGTGTTTGTTGATGATGTAGCTTTGGTTGTTGCTATTGTTGTTCTGTTGGTCTAGCCAAAACCAATTATTTTCGGCTAATTCCAGTTGAAACCCGCTCACACAGCGGATATTACATACGTCACGAGCGTTAAAGGTGTAACTGTATCTGCTGGTTAGCATCTTGTTTTTTTTTTAACCTATCTATCTATCTTACTTTTTTTGTTTTAATTACATGTCAAAATGTATACATATCGACACAGTAAATGTAAACAAATCGGACGGCTCAGAAAAAAAAATACATATATATATATATAGTAGTCGTCGTCGTCGTCGAGATAATAAAGTTCACATGAAATCAAAAGCCAGTCAAGCGACTCTGATATAATGGACGGCGTCTGTCTCGTCCCGTCGAATAACTGATCGAAGCTGATGATTGTTTTTGTGAACGCTTTTTTGAACGCTTTGATTAAGTCAATGAGCGAACAGTGAGTGAGTAGCGTGCACCCGTCAGCGCTTAAGCGACGATTTCGTTTTGCTTCAATGTAAACTGTCTTAATTACAGGGTTGCCATTGTGATTAGCGTCGATTAAGATTTACCTGCCACCCTCCAGGCGCGTTAGTTAATTGAATTTCAAAATTGTTTCAATTAAATTTAATGTTCTAGGTTGCGTTAAATCGTTGGAATTTTGTGTGTGAAACCGTGAAAAAATATTTCTTTACAGATTTCATGGTTTTAAATATAATGGTGGATGAGGTATTTTTAGTGGGTTTTTATTTGTAGAGAGGCATTAATCAAATGACGATTGTTTAAAACTTTCTTTGAATCGATAAGGCGACTTCTCTGCTCTGCTATTTTTACTATTCTGTGAGAACTTTGACTGAAATAACTAATAAAATGCAAACATCTAAACTCACTTAATGGAAAGGCGTGGTTGAGTGACGTCTGGAAGGACAAATTGTTCATTAAACTGACATGGCAGTAAATAAAATTTGCAGGTAAATTAACGCAGGTACCTTGGTGGGTGGAGTGGAGCAATGGCATCATTTTTATTTTAAATTTGATTGATAACCATGGCCTAGTTAAAATCATTTAAGAAAGATAAAACCATTGATTCTTCTAAATCAATTTTTGGATTTACAACTTTGGTTATAAATTTGATGTAAATATTTGCGTGGATAAATCAAATGTTTTCCTTACAACTCGTTTTTTTCCGTATTTGAATTTTATTTATACCACACGCGTACACACATATTCTATACAAGCAAGCAGCAACAGCATCGCAGACGTACACACATACTCTGACAAGCAGCAACAGCATCGCACTCTGTTCCTGCAGTTTATTTCTTGCAGTTGCAGGTTTCTTATAGTTCTCATTTAGTTATTGTTGGAAGGGTAATATAGCTTGCAAGTTTGGCCAAGAAATGAAATGATGTATGGTGGAGTGACAACTTGATATTTACTCACATATATCTTGTACCGGTTGTCATTTACCTACATATTTTGCTTATAGTTTTTTGTATAATATTTGTATAATATTTTGCTGTCAATTTTTCTTCCTCTAGTATATGCTATTTTTGACATTTGGTGCCCTAATATTGTACCAACTGTCAAAAATAGTATAAATTATGTAACGAAAAAAGTGAAACAGAGAATTGGTGGACGCAATATTAAATTTAAATATGTTGTTTTTTGAAATCAATATTTTTATATAAATTTTCTTTAAATGCGATAGTTTAATTTTCAAATAGTAAATATTTGAAAGATATTTAAATATATTCGTGCATAATTTTAATATATTTTTTATATTTATTCTGTTTAAATATTTAAATATTTTATTTAATTAAAAAAGTATTCAAATAAATTTTAATTATTTACGTAGTCGATTTATTCAAATGCGTTATTGGTGCAAAATTGACTCGCTTTTTGGATAAATTAAAAAAGTTCTTGGATAAATTTAATATTTTTCTCTCTTAGTGTACACGCAAAGTAAAAACACGTTTATTGCCAGTTTGCCGCAAACGAACTTCGTTTGTCGTGCTTGGGATCGTTATTTGCAAGCGTTTCAACAGTTGTCATAATAATAGTCAGTTGCGAGGAACTCGTCATTTAGTTACAGGAAATTAATTTCGTCTGTCATAAACGCGAGTGATTTTTAAATTGCAGCAATTGAAAAAGTTGTTTCGCCCAATTGAAAACTTTGGGTGCTTTTCCCTTCGTTGCATAAACACAACGCTTATAGTTCGAAGATACTTTTTGGACAAATTGTTACTATATAAGCTAATTGGTGATTTGCTTAATACGCGGGCAGAGATAGCAACACAGGTACGATGAGTGCAATCCATAAGAAGACGGACGGACATTGGGAGAAAGATAATTCACATAATAAATAATAATGACCGAAATAGCTTGCGGTGTATATATAGGTATATAAGTTTATTTTTAAGTGACAACTGAATATTCGTTTGCTGCAGATACAGCTCGCAAACGAAGTATAGTTGGCTAATTTTTCAGTTGCTGTAAACGAAAAATTTCTTTGCGTGTAGTAAAAAGTAACGAAATAGCAAATTCATGGCAGTAATATTTACAGCAAAAATGATTTAAAACTAGTTTTAGAAGAAGTAAAATATGCAAAACATTATTCTTCAATGTTCACTAGCTAACGAAGCCCACTTAGTTAAATTTAAAGTTAATTGGAAATCGATATCCTAATCGAATTTATCAGTGTCTGTCTGTGTAGTTTTCATTCAATATTTATCACGAACGTTGTGTTTATTTATTTAAACCAATTAATTATAAGAGTTAGAGTTAAGCAAGCAAAGACCTTTGAAGGTGAATTTTGAAGGTCATAGTTAAACATTGCACGTTTTGCTAGAACTATAACTAGCTTCGAATCATGGATTTCAGGTGTTAAGCCTTTGCAGTAAAGTCTAAAATTGGATGATGGATTTCTGGTAAGTAAGGGATAATCAAGTGAATCATGTGTATCATGTTCATAGTGTTTCGAAAAGCCGTTGAAACATATGAAATTGAATTTGAGGCAAGTGCTATACATTATGAGTACCTCAGTCAATTCAAGTTAGTAAGCGATCCTTTCCACAAACTTCCTATATCACCAACAACTGCATTTGAATCTTCAGTATTGATGATTTTTTCATTTCATTTGATTTGAAATGAGGAAAGAAATAAAAAAGGCAAAAGCGTAGGACAATGGCCTGGTCGAGATTCGAACCTGGTACCTCTCGGGTTGCAGTCAAGCAACCTTTCCAAATTGAAAGAGATTAACGTTTGTTACTCTAAATTCTAAGGCGTTTCGAACATATTTGTCCAGCGATTTTCGCCGAAACTGAAAATCAGCTTCAAGCAAAACAAAAATAAAAAAAAAACCTGTGTACCCCAGGTAGTCAAGAGTTGTTTGAATGTCGATTTCTTTATTTTATTTGTCAATATCAATTTCTGATAATTCTAAATTTGTGAACATTTTTTATAGGTGTTAAATTGTTTTTGTTTGAATTTTTGTTGCTTTTTCTAATTTGAATTAGCAACTCATTAAAAAAACACTTCGAGCTTAACACAACACAGACGGACAGACAGAAAGCTAGACAGACAAAATATAAGCATGCTTAGCGAAGAATTAAGGGCATGAATAAATCAAGTTATTGAGAACGTGTTCAACTGATATCTAAGCAATTTACGTAAATCGAAAACCCAGTAGGAAAAAATTGAGTCAAGTTAAAAATAAAAACGATTTTTTTTTTTGCAATTAACGTGATCCTATTCACTTATTTACATGAACGTGCAAATTAAATTATTATTTTAAGTTGGAAAAGAAATTTTGAATAACCAGTTTATTGAAATTGGCAGTAAAATTTTTAATTCAAACGGAAAAACTGAGGAAAGGACTGGTAGTCAGTAGTTTTAATTTGTTTCACCAAGAAAAAAAAAAGATCATACAAGTTGGCTTTTGTGAAAAAATGTTCTTAGGTGAAGAACTTATGTTTATTTACGAAGCTTTTGTACCAATCATACGTAGTCTATATAAATAAAAATGTTAATGTATGTTTGTAGAAAACCGCAAGTCTTCGAAACTTCTACACCGATTGCCTTGGAATTTTGGCACAACAGTGCATTGGAATGTTTGTGGTCGTGATTTTATGTAAAAAAAATTTGCCATTCCCTTTTTTTACCACCCACAAATCAATAAAAATGCTATATTTCAAACGTTCTGGATCGTATTAGACTAAAATTTAATAATTTAGTTCGTATGGTTACTGTCAGTAGCTGTGCTGAATATGGGGGTGGTCGAACTACAAAAATTTCTATACTTTAAGGAGGGTAAGGATACACAGAACTTTTTTTTCAAAAATTTGTTGCTTTTCAAATTTTCTTAAAGCTTCAAGTCTCAAGAATATGTGGTTAAAATATTAAGTCGATATCTCAAAAAATAACTAGTTATAGCCTAGTGAGTGAACCGTCTTCGAGAGCATACAGTGCTGGCCCTTATTTTCAAACGCGTTTTTCTCGAGACCATGTTTTCAATGTGGCGTCCGTGGCGTAGTTGGTTAAAGTGCGTGGCCTCTATGTCAACGAACCTGGAGACCCGGGTTCGAACCCCAGCAGCGAAAGAGAATTATTTCAATTAAAATAATTTTTCTGTACGGCCACTACCTCTTTGCAGACCTCAGAGAGTAATCAAAATGCCATGTAAAGCTTCTTGAGAACAAGAACATTCCGTTCATCGCCGTTCGGAGTCGGCGTTAAACCTGTAGGTCCGGTTCTCAGTCAATTGTGTACAAACTTAATAGCACGCACAACGCAATTGATCATAAGAAGCTAGGTCAAAGTCCTTTCAAGGGTTGAAATGGCCAGTTATTTATTTTTTTTTTTATGTTTTCAAAGTCGGTGACCAAGATTTCTCGAAACTCAGTGAACCAATCGGTTTGATTTTTTTGCAGGCTTATTTTATTCATAATAATCTCGTACTTGTCATAGGATTATTTTTTGTCGTAGTTTGGTTCATCATTCATAGTCAAAATAATGGCGAATTTTTGGTTGAAAATCGTTAATTTGGGTCGGAAGTCCGCCATTTTGTGAAAAATAAATATTTTCAAAATCGGCTATGACATTTACGAGATTTAAGTATCTAGTTTAAAAATAATTTTCGTTTTTTTGTTTGAGATGAATTTAGGAGGAGCAATCTTGGTCATCACATTTCACCTTTTTTTCACAGCGCTCTATAAAAAATGCTGTATCTACCTTATTGATAATTTTTTTTTTAATAAAAAAAAACTAAACATACTCTTGAATGTGTATATTTTCAGGTATAAAGCTCTCATTTAAAAATATCCCTTAGGTTTCCTTAAAAAAATTCACAAACATGACCTTTTTTCTGCTTCTGGATATATAGTCTCCCTTAACCCTTAAATGCACCGTGTATCTTTAAAGATACAACCATTCAAAATATTCCTACGGCTATATTTTTGGTTTGATTTTTTTCAAATCTGATCTATATTATTTAGAATATTATAAGTCTTAAATGAAAAATAGTTTTTACTTCTATTTGTCATACTTTTTAAAAAAAGTATGTACAAAGTCAAAAAAAAATTTTTTTTTTTAATTAAGTAAACACTATTAACAGCTTAACTTTTAGGAACAGATAAATAATTTTGATTAGGAAAAAATACTGACTGCTTTCAAAACATGTCCTTTAGTGATTTTATGTGGTTCGAAAAAATTTCGATCACTTGGCACCTCAGTGGGTCACTTTAGTTGGTTGTATCTTTAAAGATACAGTGTGCACTCCCTTCAGTTTTTGATAATTTTAACTTTTTAAAATAATGAATTAATAAAAATTTCATAACACATTTATTTTATTTTGATATATTTTAATAGGGATTTTAGATGTGGGTAAATTCACATTGTATCTTTATAGATACAACCACTTTTTTTAACAAACATTTTTTAAAAAAAAAAATTTTCGAAACTAAAAACGCAGTTTTTATTTTTGCTCAATTTTACATAAAATATATTTTTTCGGTAAAAATCGGGGGCCTTGTGCATTTAAGGGTTAAACACAAAAAAAAAATGTTAAATTAATAAATTTTAGAAATTTCAATATAAGGCTGGCTTGGTTGCCACCCTAAAGGTTCCGGGTTTAAATCCCGGTCTGTCATTGGTCCTATGTTTTAACCTCTCTGCCTCATTTTAAATCATCAAAAATTTAAAATTATCAATATCTACGAATTAAAAGTTATAGTTGGTGGTAGAGAAGTTTGTTAATGTATAAGTATTACTACATTTTGGCTTCGATCCTCGCTTAGAACATCCTACACATGCTTGACTTGATTGCCCCTTCTTTCCCACTAATCCATCACCCCATTTTCGAACCAGGTCAGAGTTGACAGTTTTTTTAAGTTTTTTAGAAAATTTAAACCTTCATTAAATGTGCGCGCTGGGATAGTGTTTTTTTTTTCTGTCAGGTTTGGCGCGATGCCAAATCACAAACTGCAAATGTATGGCTTAAACCAACAGAAAAAGCGTTTCTCAGAAATTTAAAACAAAAATAATAGAAAAAACGTGCTTGTTTAATTAAAAACAAAGGAAAAAAACAAAGTAAAAAAACAAGGCAAAAAAAAAATGCCAGTAGGTAAAACTTCAATTATTGACATGCTTGATTGAATTCGTGTTCAAACGCTGCAATTCAAGATTTTTTTTTTTCAACCGTCAGACACTTCCAACAGTTTATTGCTAGCGAAAAAAAAAACAAAAATCGTCGAATTGGTTTTAATGGTTTTTTCTCTTTTCAACACGGCATAAATTAAAATGTTCTTCAATGTGAACAACGCGTATCCAACACCTTCACAGCCAAAACTAGAACAATGACATAGCCTAGCGACCTGCCAATCCCAAAGGAGCTATTCAAATACAGCTGTCGCGAACGTGTTAAGCGTTCGAAGCCCATTTTTTTGTGCAAAGAAAGAATGAAGTAAGCGACCAACAAGCCGACTGACTGACCTCCCAAGTGAACACTTTGTTAGGGATATCATGACAAAAGCTTCTAAAAACAACACTTACAATAAAAAACATTAACAAGGCTAACAACATTAACTGCACGCCTGAAATGGCATTCTTGCAGCGTGAACGCACGGCGTGTCGTAAATAATTCACTTTGCAAATATTAACCAACCTTAAAGTTGCCACAAGCCTACCTGAATGCCAGGTGGCAATAAACAATTCCCGACAGAATGACGAACTTTTGAGCTAGTCAGCAGCCAGCGGGAACATCGAAAACTTGCTAAACGAAAGTTTCTCAAGTTGCGAGTAGGATTGGTTCGAATTAGATTAGGCCATGTATGTAAGTTGATATGTGCGATGTTGTTGTCGTTTTAAGGACAACATGAGTCATGCGTCTTGCCTTGGTCCTATTGTCGGTTGCTGGCTATGAAATCAAGTCTTGTGGTCTGCGTATACATGACATCATGGCCAGTAGTTATACCATCTCATTCTCTATTTTCTTCACCCCCCCCCCCCAATTTGAGGAAAAAACAAAACAATTATTAAAAATTAACAAAGGGAGAAGATGAAGAAAATCGCTAAAACTTTCCAACTTTCGCAAGCAGACAAGGCGACAACTTTTGAGGCTCTTCAAGGAAGCGAGTGAACACAGAACAATCACAACAAACAAATATTTGCTCGTCAGTAAACATTAATAAAGTAATAAAATAAATTCAAAAGCACATTACTTTGGTGTGTATGTGTGTGTGTATATAGTGGGGAGTGGGTTGGTTTTTGGCAATACAGTCGATTTCGGTGAATTTTAAATTTTTCTGCAAATGTCACAATTAACTTTGACAGGCACCTTCATGTTCCTTTTCTACCCAGCAATTTCTGACAACCGACAATCTTAATCTGCTGGTTGTCGTCTGACAGACAGACAGACAAAAATAAATAATGAGTGAGTCGACGTTGTTGAATATATTTTTTCCCTGCCGCATGACAAGCCGTAGATATAATGCATGATAAGCACAATTCTAGATAGATTTCTAATCAGTAAAACGCTATCAGCAAAATTAGTAGGGTGTTTCGAGGCGTTGTTGTAGTTACAGCTACTCGTACACGCACATATTTCATTTGCTAAAGCTTGCACGCAGAGTTAAAGAACTTTAAAATCCCAAGATAGGTAGGTAGGTAGGGTGAAACTTATTGAAAATTCGTTCCATTTTATGCTGCTTCATCCTCTTTCAAGAAAACCCAAAACAATCTCAAGTTTTTATTTAAGGGGGATTATATACCCGTTTTTTTTTTCTTGAAGCTTCGAGCCTCAAGAATATGTGGTTAAAATTTCAAGTCGATATCTCAAAAAATATCAAAGTTATAGCCTAGTGAGTGAACCGCCTTCAAGAGCGCGTCTTACTGGGCCTTGTTTTCAAACGCGTTTTTCTCGAAACCATGTTTTCAAGTCGGTGTTCAGACCAAAATTTCTCGAAACTCAGTAAGCCGATCGTTTTGATTTTTTTGAAGGCTTATTTTATTCATAATAATCTCATACTTGTCATAGGATTTTTTTTTCGTAGCTTCGTTTATTATAATAAGTATAAGTATACTTATATGTAAAATAATGGCACTTTTTTGGTCGAAAATCGTTACTTTACGTTTGGAAGTCCCCCATTTTGTGAAAAATCAATGTTTTTAACATTGTTACGACAAGTAGCCGTTTATCTAGTTTAATAATATTTTTCTTTTTTTTTTTGTTTCAGATGAATTTATGAGGAGCAACCTTGGTCACCGCATTTCACCTTTTTTCACAACGCTTCATAAAAAATGCTGTATCTACTTTAATATTAAATTTTTTTTAATAAAAATAAATTAGGCATACTCTTGAATGTGTATTCTTTAAGGTGTAAAAACCATAATTTAAAAATATCCCGTAGATTTCCTTAAAAAATTACCTTTTTCTTGGCCTCTAGATATATAATCCCCCTTAATAAATAGAGATCGTAGAAGTCATTTGGGGGGAGTGACCTCACAGAAAAAATTGCTTTCATAACCGATTTTGTAACGACGACTTATGAGGCCACTCTAGAAAGCTCTTGGAAATCAAAACAGAGATGAACTCTCTCTCTTATTTTGTACTAGCCTTTTCCCGGCGCGCGTTGCTGCACCCTGCAACTATATGGGAACAGAATAGGTATATTCAAAAATTTTCTTCATAGTTTAACACCACTGTCATTTTCCACTGCCCGTTACAGTTTCCCAGTAGCAGGAGATTACCAAATAGTAACTCCATTTTGAGTTTGTATGTAAATACTGATACTTTTACTTTCAAAGCTATTCGATAATACAAATTTTAATTGTATGGGCGGAGCCACACCCCCTTACATAATGCCCACCCCAGTTTTCTAGTAGATGGACATTGCCCAGTTTTAGTACAGTTGTCGACAGTGAGCATACAAACTATTTATTGGATTATTTAACTCAGTAGATATTGAAATAAAAAGAGTGGCACTCAAATAAATACTATATTTTGGGCTTATGGTTACACTGTAGCAGGAATTAACTGAGTGCAACTATCCACTCAAGAGACCAGCGCGGTGAGTTGTAGAATCTCACCTCTCTCTCTCAACAAAAAGCTTAAGCTATTGTTTGCTGTTATTTCGTGCTGCTTATACAATGGCAGCATGGATTAAAATGCATGAATTCTTAAATGATTAAATACCCAGTAGCAGGGTACCCAGTAGCAGGTTCGCTTATTATAGCAATTGAATACTGAAAAAATTATTAAAATCGGTTCAGCATTTACCCCCTTGATTGAACGATGAAAATTCGAGAGAACCCTTTTATATTATAGTATAGATATTGCTGTTTGAGTTCTATTATTTGGTTATATCTGACGACAACTTTCAGAACAGCTTTTTAATTTACAATAAGTTGCGGAAAACGATTTTCGTATCGAGCAACAATGAAGTTAATTTGATTTCAAGAAGGAACTTTTGCTTTTCATATTTTATTGGCCCAATTTTTAACCACTTTTTGAACTTTCTTAAGGTATACTAGTTGGGGCTGAGTGTTAATTGAATATAAAAAAAAGGATTTCATGTGTCAAGTCTGCCTCGGTTCGAAATAGGGTAGAATAGTGATCTAACATATGTAAGATATTGATATGTAAGATTTCTTCAGACAATGTGAAACCTCAGAGCGCTAACAATACCATGTGGACATGCACGTTAAACGTTCGAAGTCGGCATACAACTTATTAGGTTCAGTTCTCGATCATTTGTGTACAAATATTTAATTAATATTTGTACCACACCACAATTTGATCACAAGTAGCTCGTTCAAAGATCTTTCATTGGCTAAAATGTCTAATTTCTTTTTTTGTTGTAGTACTGTTGTAGTATTTTCAATTTTTTTCAAGAAAGAAACTGAAGAAGCTTTAATACGATTACGTAAAAGTTATTTTTTAAATTCCTAAATCAATCTGCTTTACAATGACTAAATACAAATAATCGCAAAAATATCTCAACACATTCAAGACAATGATAACATACAACGCTATCCCTTGTATCGATAATAGCAGCGTATTTTTTTAGGTGTCTTCCATATGATAAGCATTAATGCGTTTTGTCTTGTCACTAAGCTTGGATTAAATCTCGATACTTTTCACCTTTTCATTAAATTAAAAATGGCTTTATCTATATTTCAAAAACAAATACTACGACAAATACGTCGTTGTTCTAAGCTAACCTCCGTAATATTATTCTTATCAACATAATTTTTATCATAGTAACGAACGTGAATACTCGTCGTATAAAGAAAGCAATAATATTTTTATAAAAATATTATTTGCATGCGCGCAATTTATGTGAGTCAGAGAGTCAAGAGAAGCAATTTATTTGTTTTTGTTTAAATGGATCTTAAGGAATGAATCTAAAACAACTTGTTTCTACGCTGGAAAAAAAATTATTCTAAGATTCCTTTTGATGATAAAAAAATAATCTAGCACGTGAGTTATAGGAAAAAGAAATTTAATAATCTTAGACATATCTATACTATTATATAAAAGGCGTCTCTCGAATTTTCATCGTTCAATCAAGGGGGTAAATGCTGAACCGATTTAAATAATTCTTTCACTATTCAATTGCTATAATAAGCGACCCTGCTACTGGGTACTACGTTTTTGGTAAATCTTTTTATTTAATTATTTAAGAATTCGTGCATTTTAATCCATGCTGCCATTGTATAAGCAGCACGAAATAACAGCAAACAATAGCTTAAGCTCTTTGTTGAGAGAGAGAGGTGAGATTCTACAACTCACCGCGCTGGTCTCTTGAGTGGACAGTTGCACTCAGTTAATTCCTGCTACAGTGTAGCCATAAGCCCAATATATCGTATTTATTTGCGTGCCACTCTTTTTATTTCAATATCTACTGAGTTAAATAATCCAATAAATATATTGAGATAAATTTTACAGCATCCTAATATATCAAAATGAATAGTGGTTTGTTCGGATGCTTAAAACTTGAAAACGACTGGACCAAATTAGATACTTCCTTCTGTGAATTTGTTCGTAATTGTTACGCGAAGGTTCTGGAAAAAATGCACGGAACATTGGACAAGGAGGCGGGGCACCTCCAATACAACCCAAATCTACGATAGCGAATAGCTTTGAAATTATAGGTCGCATAGCATCGGAATTCGGTGTTCTACCTCAATTTACAAGTGCCGTTCCACAGGAAAAATTTTATGGGTGTTGGACGTGGGGCGTGGCACTTTTTCAGCAGACCAAATTTTCGGTATATCTTTCAAGCTATAAGTCACACATCAATGAAACTTGGTAAGAGCGTACTATTTAGTGGCGTCCTTCGACTAGCAAAATTAAGCAAGCATTGGACAAGGGGGTGTGACACCGCCCATATAATTCAAAAATATGATATCGAATAGCTTTGGAAATACATGTCGCATAACAATAAAATTCAGAATGGAATTACTATTAGGTGATGTCCTTCTATGTTCTAGAAAACTGAGACGGACTTTGGAAAAGAGGGTGTCGTTCCGCCCATTCAAGCTAAATTTGTGATAAAGAATATCTTTGGATATAAATGTTGCACAACAATGTTACTCAGTGTGGAGTTGCAACTTGGTGATATCCTTCTACTGAAAAACTGGGACAGACAGGTCTTTCCATGTATAGTGGTTGGCATGTACGTTGAGTGTTTTAACGTTATCTTTTTTGGGCCATCTTGAACACCAGAGGGCGCTGTAGTACAACATTTTTTGCAAAACCACCTTAAACTCCCAAAACGTTCATGCGATTAGAATGAAAATTGATATATAGTGGTTTTTGTGTACGTTGAGTGTTTTTCTGCTATCTTTTTTGACGCATCTTGAACACCAGAGGGCGCTGTAGTATAACTGTTTTTACAAAACCACCTCAAACTCCTGAACCGCTCATGCGATTAGAATGAAAATTGGTATGTAGTGGTTTTCAGGTACGGTGAGTTTTTTTTTATCTCCTTTGATCCACCTTGGACACCAGATGACGCTGTAGTATTACCGCCATGTAAAACTGGCTAAATAGAATTTTTTGTTATTTTTGTAGGTAATATTTTATTATTTTTATATATTATTCAAACTTGACTTATACATTGCGTTTCTTAATAAATGAAGTATATAACCAGAAAATTTGGTAGCGCTATATAGAAAAATGGCTTTGCAACAGTCAAAAATGCATAAAAGTGGAAACATTTAGCCAGTTTTGCTCGCCACTGTAGTTGCTGGGTGCAGCAACGCGCGCCGGGAAAAAGCTAGTAATCTATAAAAAAATAAAGATTATGACAAAAATTTAGTTTTCAAGATTAAAATAATAAATCAAGTAATATAAATGTATGTAGAGGTCAAAATTATTAACAACAGGAGAATCCAAAAATATATTTTTAAAATATACATGATGCAATTCAAAAAAACTCCAAACAAAATCATGGAATTGAACGCTGTAGTTTTAATATTTTCGAATTTAGTACTAATTTTAGGAAAAGATAGACCATACATAAGGATTTAATAACTCGAAAAGGAACAACCTTAAGGTAAGAAACCCCTCATACAGCTTATAATTTCCTATAGATCACCTAAGGCCTCAACAAATTTTCTATTTTTTTTAAGGATATACCTAGGCTTTAACAATTTAAAGCCTATTATTAAATTTGTTTTTAATAGTATTTTAAAAAGAAATCGCTCATTTTTTTATTTATTAATTAAATAATTATTATTTTTTTTTTTTTAATAATTTAATTTTTCTAGGTCTTAAAAAAATGATGAGAAAAAAACATCCCAGAGAAAAATAAAGAAGTTTTTCTATTCTGTACCTCCATTCAAGTATGACTAAGTAAAAGTCATTTTTTTGACATATGAAGTGAAGCTGACATTTTATGACGGCCTAAAGTCCATTCAATACTAATTTTAAAAATCGCGCGATCTCTGGTTCGAATCCCACCTTACACAGAAAGTTTCCTTCACTTGTAACTTAGCTTTCTTGCGTGCGACCATCTTGCAGATTATGGAAAAGCTTGGAGAGTAAATGAATGTTAAAAATTTTTAAGAGCATGAACATCAGTAGTTCAAACTGGGCTTAAAAACTAGTAGGTGTAGTTTTCAATCTTTTATTTACTAAAATTGAAATTAAATAAACACGAACAACACAATTTGTTTTGTCAAAGTACTTTTAATTCGGGATAATTCGACATTCAAAAAAATTTTGATTATTTTTGAGTATGATAAACTACCTAAATAAGTCTCTCATTTGTTTGGTATATTTTTTTACAGCTTTGAACCAAGGATTTCAGGAGTTGAATTAATTCAGTCAAGTTTTCCATCAATCAAAAGGAGATGCTGGATGAGTGGAAAGTAAGATCAATTTAGTCAAATAAGTGTAGGATGTTCTTAACGTGTTGGAGAGCCGTAGAAACATGTGCAATTTTATCTGAGGCAAGTAACTTGACCTTTTCCTCAGTTAAATCAAACTTATCTACCTCCAACTACGACTTTATGAGTCGTAAGTATAGATGAATTTGTAGTTTCAGTTGATTAGAAATGAAGAAATCTTCAAGCGTAGGACAATGACCGGGCCGGGACTCGAAATGGGGATTTTTGTGATGGCAGTCGAGCACTCACTTTAATTACAGAAAAAATTTTATAAAAAATTGCGAGATCAATTTCGAAATGTACCCTATAATAAAGGGTAAAGTATCACGAAACAATTTCGAAAGATCAATTTCGAAATTTACCCTGTAATAAAGGGTAAAGTATGACGAAGCAATGCCCGAACGAAAAAAAGAAGCGATCAGCACTGCTTTCTTCCATACATAAACCAATTGCTTCTAGTTTCTTGCTTATCATTAGTGTGCTATTTCGTGATACAGAATGAAGGGTTTAATTTTTGTTTTATAAAATAAAAAATTTTACATTTTCAAACAACAAACAAACATCAACAAACATCAACATTTTTGCTTTACAAGTTCCTTATTGGATCATCAACTGGCTTACGTGATAGATAATCTAAAACTCATTTTTATATATGTAGGTTATTTGTAAGATGAGTATTTTAATTTTCTATCTCGTAAGTTTGATGCTGTCTGTGAGTTGTTGGATTCATCGAACCATATTTTTCAAAAAGTAAGCTGTTCAGCTGGCGTCCGTGGCGTAGTTGGTTAAAGTGCGTGGCCGCTATGTCAACGAACTTTGGAGACCCAGGTTCGAACCCCAGCAGCGACAGAAAATTATTTGAATTAAAATAATTTTTCTGTACGGCCGCCACCTCTCTGCAGACAATGGCAAACCTCAGAGAGTAATCAAAATGCCATGTAAAGCTTCTTAAGAATAAGAACATTCCGTTCATCGCCGTTCGGAGTCGGCGTTAAGCCTGTAGGTCCATTTCTCGGTCAATTGTGTACAAACTTAATGACACGCACAACACAATTGATCATAAGAAGCTAGGTCAAAGTCCTTTCAAGGGCTGAAATGGCCAGTTATTTATTTATTTTTTTTTTTAAGCTGTTCAGCGTGTTACGGTCAACGGTATTCGCTTTATAGAGCCATGATGAATTAATTTTTTTGTTCCCAATGTAGTGGAAGAGATGTGATTCCTGCAGGATGGTGCTACGGTGCCATACTGCAAACAAAACAATGAACTTATCTAAACCCGTATATTTACCTCCAAGATCTTGTAATTTGAAGCCTATGGATTATTCTCTCGAATGAATACAAATAAATATCATTCAAATTCTAGGTTAAGAAACAAAAGTTAGTACTTGCTGAGAAAAAATCACCCTTTAAGATTAATTAATTGAGGAATTTTACGAAGCCTGCAATTCAGTAACTACGTTTCGCACTGGACCAAAATTTTGTACAAAAGTAAGCGTAGGGGCTCATATAACCCAAATAAATTCAAAAACCAAAAGGATATAAATCTATTGGCTGTCTAGTTCATAGTTCATTAACACTCATAAGTTAATACGAATTCGATAATTGTGGTGCAGTGTAATTGGTAAAAGGAGTTTCAAGGAGTTACTTTGTGAACTGGATAAAAGATTTTATCATACTTTAAACTGTAATATATCTTAAAGTAGAAAAATATCCATAAAAGGTATTTATTATTAATTTTTTTTTTTTTTTTTTTTGTAAATACTTTTTTTTAGAAAACCAGTATATTTTTTAGTACGTAGAATTCATACCAGTATATATAAAAGAATAGAATTTTTAGTCTTTCGTCTAACATCTTCGAACCATGTCTTATTCCTTATCAAAGCTGTTTTGACCCTTTTTCCATTCTATGATCTATGTTTATGTAAGAGAAAATCCATAATTATGGCAGATTAAAACGCAGCTGAGGAGTCTGTTCGAAAATATGAAAGGAGTTTACGAAATTAACTGAATTAAAGGTTTTGAATCTAGGTTTTCAATTGAAAATTTGTAGTAGAAACATGTTTACAGGAATTTTGACTCAAGAATTACTTAATAAATCCTTTAAAAAATCTTAACTTGAAGACAGCGGCCTATGTGATCGAACAGTAGCGAGCTAAATTGGCACCTCACAGGTCCCGGATTCAAATCCCGGTCAATCCATTTATCCTCCTTCATTTATGTCCTCATTTTAAATCAACGGAAAATAAAAATTCATCAATACGCATGACTCAAAAAGTTGTAGTTGGTGGCAGGGAATTATGTGGAAAAGATCGTTTAATAACTTAAATTGACTGAGGTAAAAGCATTACACTTGTCTCAGTTTCAAACTCTTATGATTTTACTCATACGGCTTTCCGCCACGCTTTGAACAACCGTTCACTTAATTACCCCTACCTTCCCACTAATCTATCACCCTATTTTGAGCCAAGACAGACTTGTTTGAATAGGTGTAAGACTTGGTTTAAATTATTATATAATTTTTGATCTTTCATCCCCCTTCTACAAATAATAATTTATTTGTAATAAAAGCTTTTCTTTATCTTATCAATTTTATGATCTCTTCAATTTTGTCGCGATGATGTCTTTGTTTTTTCAATGTTGTTAAGAAATTGACTTTTTATTAATATTTTTATTTATTTTTTTCATCACACAAAACATTTTGAATCTACTTTAATACAATTTTTCTCAGTGCATTATTGTAGCTCGAAAGTGTCGGAATTTTGTAATATTTTTAAAGCAAATTTATATAAGCTCAGTTCGAACAAACAGACTATCAGTCAGCGTTACAGTTGATCAGACGTTGAAATTCATATGACGACTACACATCGTCTAGATAAGAAATATTCTGCTACTTTGGAATGACACTAAAAACAGTCGTGCTTGTCAATAATAATAATAATACTCTACAGTTGGTAGTTGGTAGTTTCAGTTGGTAGTATTGTCAACTTACCCCAGCTGGCGGGTGTGCGCCCAAAATAGGTGCCTTCCTTGCTGTTATAGATGATTTGACCGATGGTCTGTTTCTCCTTGGGTTGTGGAAAGTTGAACTCCAGCACTTGTGGGGCGGATGTGGTGCCGTTCTTTTTCGACATTATGGTCGTTTGCTGTTACGCTTAGCGCTCTACTTATATAATTGGTAAAAATCAGAAAATTCCTTAAGAGCAAAGATCGCTGTTGATTTCTTTTCTTTTTCTTTTTTGCTTTGGTCGGATTTGCTTGTTGTTTGTTTTGTTTTTGGTCTTTTTCCGAACTCAAGTATTGAACTTAGTAATATTTGCAAATAAGACGACTAGAAAATGCGTGTTCTTGTTCCCAACTTTGTTGTTCTTGTTCCTATGCTTGTTCTTGTTGTTGCTGTTCTGTTTTTGTTGTTATTTTTGTTGCTGTTGTGTTGTTTGTAGTAGCTGTTGCTGTGTGTATCAGATGTTGGGCAATCCTACAAAGAATTGGGTTGATTTGATGAAAAAAAAGAGCACGCAAGAAACTTTAAAAAAATTATGGAGTATTTATATTTTTACTAATATTTTACAAGTGTTTTTTTTTAAGTTCACTTTAGAAAATTTAAATATCTTGTAATGATTTTTTATATAAATTTCTTATCGTTTACAACTTGTCACAAAATCACTAATTTTTTTATTTTTAATTTTTGTTTTTAAATTTTAAAACAACAGAATGTTATTTTTATTATTTTGCAGAGTTACAGTTTTTGAGTTTCTGAAATAATTTATGGGTTAAGTTGAAATTTTTCTTTTTTTTTTTTTTTGTTTTCTTTACTTTTTATAAATTGTTTAGAGCCCTGCGCGCGTGCTATACCCACGAAGTAAGATCAGTGACTGACTGTGTCTGCGGCTATTACTGCGGCTGTTACTCAACTAAACTGAACTGAACCAAGCTGCCAGAGCACATAAACGCGACAAGAACTCCGAGAACTGATTGTGAAGCGAGCAACTGACTGCGGATGGTTTGTTTGCCTGTTTGATTAGATGGACGTATGGATGAGTGGATGGACGGACAAACGGATAGATGGATGTATGAACGAACGAACGAACTGATGGCTGGATGTAGTGCTGGTAAATCTTGTACTCGCTCTGGATTTACTGGTGGACTGACTGAGTTGATCTGCCTGGCTAAACATGTGGCTGTGAAGGTGGTGAGCTCCTTATGATACGCTCTTGTGGTATAGTGGTATCTCTCAGTCGCCTTGATGTGTGTCGTCACCACCTTCCAGACGCAACTTCCTTGCTTTGTTAATACAATGTGTGCTATATTAAGCTGTTGGGAGGCGGGTGGAAGCGATGGGTTTGTTTTGTAGTTCGTACACTCAGCTGACGTGTGAATCTCTCTGCCGTTTGTACTCTCTGGCTGGCACGCTAGCGCTCCTTATGGTAAGCCAACAATTGGTTGACTCTCCACTCCACTCCAAGTAATGAAAAGCACCATCAACAGCAACAGCAGCGACAACAGCAAAGAAAGCACAATGTCAGCAACTGTTGCTTCGGTTTTGTCTACCTTCGGGACGTTCGGGACGTCTCAAAGAGAACGAAACAACGAAGGCTGTGGTCATGGGGCTGGCTGGTGGTGTTGGAGTCTACAAACACACGCATGTTTTGTGGCTCCCCATAATACATATAAATAAGAGTTGCCATATGCACGAAAAAAATAATGGAAAAGATGACTAAAAAAATATAAAAAGAAACAAAAAGACGTCAACACAAAAATATTATGAAAATGACTTGTTTTAAAATATAAATTACAACAAATTTTTGCTGCTGGAAAATATTTGAGTTGAAGATAAACAAAATGTTGTTTTAAGCAAATAAAAATTCCCAAACTAAAAATAAAAATTAGTGTGTAACAAAAATTTCACACGACTATAAATTTTGTCTGAACTACAGGCTCAGAAACCAGAAAATACAAGAAAATACAAGCTCAGGTGGGTCAAATACAAGTTTTCTTTTTAAATGCAATAAAATGAACAAAATTAAAGTTTTTCCATGTATTATGGCTTTATTCGTCAACGTCAACGTCGTTCAAGTGGCTGCCTCGGCTGACTTCGCAGGTGCGCATTCTGTCACTCCAATTTTCCAAGACCTTGTTGATGGTTTCGGGCTGTAGCTCACGGATTGCTTGGATGATATTCGCCTTAAGTGATTGAATCGTTTCCGGATTCTTGGCATAATATCGGTTCTTATCGGTTCCCCACAAAAAAAGTCAAAAGGGGTCAAATCGCAGCTCCGAGGCGACCAATTGACATCGCCAAGACGGTTGATAACATGATTTGGGAATTTGGTGCGCAAAAGATCGATTATAGCATGGACTGTGTAGTATGGCATGCCATCCTGCATGAACCAGAGGTCGTCCAAATTCATGTGTCAAATTTCAGTAAAATAAAGTCGGTTAAATTGGCTCCGTAAAGCCCATCGTTGACCGAAACATTGTTCCCAGCCTCATTTTCGAAGAAAAATAGTCCAATGATGCCACCACTCCATAACCTGCACCACAATCTCATGGTGTAATAATAATAAGGTGTTAGTTAATTTGACAGTTCTCTCTCAATATGATAAATTTTTCGCCCCGATCCTGTCAAAAACAGCTGATGGTGAATTGGAATGAAAATAAAGCATATAACGTGCAGTCGGTCGAAGCTCAATGCCATGTCCACTTCTTTTGATGGCTATTATCAGTTGAGATATTGAACATTTTCTGATGGCATTCGATATTTTCTTGAAGCAGTCGATGTGAATGCAAAACAATTTGCATGCTGGCCAAGGCTTCATGTCGGTGGCACCTTCCAGCGCACGTTTTTGATAAAATGGCAAAACCATTCAACGGCGAACTTGCCCAATGGGCGAAGACAACTACTATAACTTCTTGTAAACACAACACGGCACAATTAATTCAATTAAATATTTACTTTAACTTTATTCGCACAATAACCTACAAAAACTATAAAACATCACCATCTAGCAACTCAAACAAATAATAGAATTTAACAACTATCAACGGCTCCTCTCTTTCGATCTCAATATTTTGACAGAAAGAAAGCTATTCTTGGTGTTGTCAAAAATTCACTAACACCTTATTATTATTACACCATGCACAATCTTGCTAACGTAGCCGTCGAGGTGAAAATGCGCCTCGTCAGAAAAGTTGATTTGTTGCTACACAAGTTTAGGCTAAACAGCACTCACTTTGAAAATAAGTTTCCAATATTTGCCAACGTTGTTCAAGCGTAAAGTGACTCATTTCTTTCCGCGGAGGTATGATACTGACTTTATGTCAAGATTTCGAGCGTGAAACAGCTATCAGTGTGAAAATAACCTATGATTTATAAAAGAAACCACTAGATGACCCACCCCCTACTTAAATGTAGATTTTCGAAGAACTAGTTTCGAATCCGAGATGAGAATTTCTCTGGTGGCACGGGATGTAAAGATGTTCTAGGCTGAAACTGCAAAAAAAAAACGATTTTCTGAGATATTCGAGGTTACTTGTTTTTTAGCATATAACGGCGACGTAATCGTCCGTCCGAACGTCTAATTGCGTTAACCATGGTTCTTTATTATAGTGCGCATCCGCAAAGACGTTGTATATTGCGCACCGAAGAAAGATTTGTTGCTGTAGAGCACATTACTGAGGAGGATACAAATAAGTCAATTTGCCCATCAAAATTGGTCATCCAAAATGTTTCGAGCCACCCGTGGCGCCATAGAAAGGCATACAATTTTCCTTCATTGCCTCTTCTTTCTTTCATTTCATTTCATACAATAATTATGTTATCTCTGTATTTTATTTCAATTCAAAGCTCTACACCTCTAAGAACACACCCTGTAGTTTTATTAAAAAAGCAACCTTACGATGACACATAGCTTTAGTTATCTTGAAAAGCAAACATTTTGTGGTTTTATGGTTAAAGTATCATGAAAACCAGACCCATCAAAGAAATTCTTACCTAGAATTCGATTCGGAAAAAAATATTCTGATCGCAGATTCTTTTGTTGGGCTGTGCTAATTTTGCTTATTTAAGTATTACAAATAATAAAATTGTTAATTTTTTTTTATAAATTTTTCTGCAACTACTGTTCTGTTCTGCAAGAAAAATTCTTGAAGAAAATTCAAAATTTTCAAGATTTTGTGCTTTCCTTCAATGTTATAAAGTGATAGATTTCGATATCTTATCGCAGGCGTCATAATCAAACGGCAAAATAATCATATTTTGACGGGCACTATTTTGATTACCGAGTAATTACATTTTTCTTTTTAAACACAAGAAAGATTAGAGAAAATAATAACTTACAAAATCACTTTTTGTTTTGTGAAATCTGAAACTATCACTCGTGTGGTTAAACAATATAAAAAACAGACTGTTCTCGGATGGACTTACATCAAGGTTCTTGTCAAATTAATATATTGTTTAGCGGCAGAAAATGTTCCCGTTAATTTGATATGAAATTATCAAAATTATCCACGCCTGAGTATAAATTTAATTTAGATATTTACGTGGATAAATCAAATATTTTCCTTACAACTATTTATACCACACACCTATAAACCTTTAACATACAGCTGAAATAGCCAACAAGCAGCAACAACATCGCACTCTGTTCCTGCAGTTATCAATGAAGTTGTTAGAATTAAGATTCTTGCTTTTGGTTTCTTAAAGTTCTCGTTTGGATTTTGTAATGAAAATTATATAACCTAGATTTATAGCCAAGATGATTTGTGAGTGCGGAGTGTGATCGCATGATACAATTATGTAAGGTTAGAATGACAACCGAACATTTTCTCACGAATGTCTTGCACCGATTGTCATTTGCCTGCATATTTTGTTTTTTTCCTTCTCTAATTTATACTATTTTTAACATTTGGTGCCATAATATTGCAACAACTGTCAAAAATAGTATAAATTTAAGAACGAAAAAAGTAAAAAAGAAAATAAAATATACTAGCAAATGGCATTTGATGGACGCAGCTCGTGAAAAATATTTAAATGTATTGTTTTTTCACTTCAATATTTTCATATAAATTTTCTTTAAATGCGAAATACCAAATATTTTAGAGATAATTAAAAAAATTCGCGCATAATTTTGGCTCTCCGCAAAATCGCCCAAAGAAAATAATGAAAAATCGCCCAATTTTTTTCCATACGAATTTGGTTGATTTTACATATGAAAAAACACCCAAAAAAAGTGGGCGATTTTGCATTTTTGTTGGGTAAAATTTCGTTTTTTGCTTTTGGGCGAAATTTCACCCAAATATTTCACTTTTCGTTTTTGGGTGATTTTTCGTTTTTTTTTTTTTTTGGGTGATCTTTCATTTTCAATATTAAACCTAAAATGCACAAGGCCCCCGATTTTTACCGAAAAAAATATATTTTATGTAATATTGAGAATTTACCCACATTTAAAATCCCTATTAAAATATATAAAAATAAAAGTAGTGTGTTATGGAATTTTTATTAATTCTTTTATTTTAAAAAGTTAAAATTATCAAAAGCTGCAGGGAGTGCACACTGTATTTTTAAAGATACAACCAACTAAAGTGACCCAGTGAGGTGCCAAATGATCGAAATTTTTAGGAACCACTTAAATTCACTAAAGGACATGTTTTGAAAGCAGTCAGTGTTTTTTCCTAATCAAAAATATTTATCTGTTCCTAGAAGTTAAAATGTTAAAAAATAGTGTTGATTTAATTAAAAAAAAAATTTTTTTTTGACTTTGTACGTAATTTTTTAAAAAAGTATGACAAATAGAAGTAAAAAATATATTTTTATTTAAGACTTATAATTTTATAAATAATATAGAAACGGTTTGAAAAAAATCAGACCAAAAATATAGCCGTAGGAATTTTTTGAATGGTTGTATCTTTAAAGATACACGGTGCATTTAAGGGTTAAATAAGAAACGTCAATTAGTTCTTAAAGATAACGGTATTTAAAGTAAAAGCAGCGGTTCTTCTTTTGTTTTTCTTTTGTATTTGCATCATTTGCTTGAGTTTGCTTGGTCAAAACCCGTCCCGTAATTTTTTCTTTTTGTAATTTTTTGATAACCAAAGAAACTTGTTGTTTTGAAAAAGAATCAGTATTTTTCCCTTGTACGAAATGTTTTGATAAATTTTTAAGTATGAAATTATATCAAATTAATATGAGTTAAACTTTTAAATTTAACGCACTTCCTACACAATCAGTGGCGGATCTACATAAGAGCTGAAAGGGCTTTAGCCCCCCACTTGGAGAATTTTTTGTATGGAAAAAAAATGAAAAAAGTCCAAAAAGACGTTTCCCCCTTTCGCGAATCCTAGATCCGCCACTGTACACAATTAAGATTGATTAGTAACGTAGTAGTGCAATTTAAAAATCAGCTCACCCAGTACCTTTTATCGTTGCAATAATAGTTCTAATAATAGTTTTTGTGCTAATAACAGTGGTTAATAAATAACTATATTAATAAAAAATAAATAAATAGTATTTATCTCATCAAATGATTGAATTAAAATAGACTTTAAAAAAAAAATACTGGCCTTGAAAATGCTCATTTCGTACAAGGGAATTTTGTATCTCGTGTGGGAACACAATGTAAAATATTGGGCGATTTTTAATTTTTTTGGGTGTATTTTCGTTTTTGTTTTTGGGTAATTTTTCCAAAAATTTTTTGGCTTTTTTTCGTTTTCTTGGGTAAAATTTGGTTTTTTTATGAAGGCGATTTTTCATAAATTTTTGGGTCATTTTTCATTTGGGTGATTTTTCTTTTTTTTTTTTGGGTGATTTTGCGGAGAGCCCATAATTTTAATATATGTTTTATTAATTCTATTTAAATTTAATATTTTATTTAATTAAGAAAGTATTTAAATAAATTTTAAATATTTGCGTAGTCAATTTAAGCAAATGCGTTATTGGTGCAAAAATGACTTACTTTTTGGATAAATTAAAAAAGTTTTTGGATAAATTTAATATTTTTTCTCTTAGTGTAGTTTTTATCTTTTTTTAAGTAATGCACCATTAGTTTTTTAATGATACTACAAAAAAAAAATAAGAATAGTTTTATATGAATTGTTGTGATTGGTGTATTTAATACCTGAATGAACTATCAAACATTTTTCCGAAGTTTTGGGAGAATTTTTGATAGAATTGTTAAACTTTAAAAATAAGTTGGGTTTGTATACAACCGAATATCATTAAAGATTCGGCTAACGAAATATGACTCAATAAATTAAGGTAACCAACTGAACTATCCATTAACAATTTTGATATTTTGCACATCATATTTTGTTCCAAACATGCACTCTACGTTGGAAATTTTTTCAAAATCAACTAAAACTTCAACTATTTTCCATACAAAATGACGTCATCAAAATTGCAAAACCTTTATAAATTCGACATCAATGAATATATTGACTTCATATTTTACATATAAGCTTTGATATTGCACATTGAGTTTGAAATTTAAATTAATTGAATGATCGTGAATAACCCTGTAATGTTTTGTAAAATTGTCCAAATCAAGAATTTTTCTCTTTTTTTAAATGATTTTTAAAAACAAAATTGTGAGAAAAATTTCCAGTTTTTTCACTTTTAAATTTCAGTCTTAAATATTTATTTTTACTCGAATGAAAAGTTAGTTATAAAAGAACTTCGATTATAAGAAAACTCTAAAATTCTCTAATATTTTCCAAATATTGTATATTTCAAACAAAAACTTGATATTGTCACCTAAACTTGATAACGTTACATAAAACCCAAAAAGTCGTAACAAATAAAGGGTTGGCCATCTAATGGTTTTTTTTTTTGTATTGAAGTTATTTTGTCACTGACAGCTATTTCCTCCTCGAAATCTTGACATAAAGTCAATATCATATTTCCGCGCAAAAAAAATGAGTCGCTTTACGCTTGAACAACGTTGGGAAATATTAGAAACTTATTTCCAAAGTATGTGCTGTGTAGCAGTAAGACTGTAAACAGTCTTATTTCCTATATAAAATTACCTATATTTGAAGTTGGAAAGATATCCTCTCTTTTGAAGTATGAAATTGGCTGTTTTTGGAAGGATGATTTCTAATTTTGTTGGAACATGTAGTTGACGTTATGGAAATAAATCCTTTAAATGTTTCATTTCTCAATCAATTTTTCTAATGTTATAGGGCTGTTCACGGTCCGGTGCAAACAGTTTTGCATCAGAACAAAATTCAACAGCAAATCATGCCCCTTTTGCAATCAAAACAACATATTGTACGCAATTTCATTTCCAATTTCCTTCGCATAAGTGCTATACCGAAACATTGAATAGTATTTTAAGAATATCCTCTCACGACATTGCAAATTCTTTCACTTCAATAAAATATTCTACAGTGTTTACTCAAGCAATTTGTCAATAAAAATCATTTGACAACTGAAAATGAAAACCAAAACTATTTTAAAGATGGGATGAAGATGAAAAAAAACAGAATTAGCCAACGGGAAAAGCTATACGAAGAAATAAATCCAGCTTATTTGAAATAATTAGTTCTGAGTTAATCTCTGCGATATATCCGTTGGCTGCGATTGATATGAGTGCTCAATGTCAATTGTGTTTTTTTTTTTCAAAGTACACCTGAGTAAGTATGTTTAAAAGTTATGACAAAATGCAATTGCCTAATTTTGCTAGAACATTTGCACCCATGCATAGTGGTTTAATCCCAAACAAAGTTTGGAAAAAATAGAAGGAGTCGTCGTAGAGCAACAAAATTTGGTACATAAGTTAGACCTCTATTAGAAGTTGTTAAAAAATTTTTGAAATCCACCCACAAACACGCCTACCTCTCATATAACACAAAATTTTAAAAAGCTATATTTTTTTCGTATTGAAGTTATATGAGAAGAAAAGCTACCTCAACTCTCTCTCTAGAGTACAGAGAGTGGCCTGTCTAGGAATAACTAGGTGCGCAACATCAACGCCTTAGGCAGGCCTGGAGGTCATATTAAACCTCCTCCCCCTGGACGAGTTCATGAAAACCACTGCAACCAAAGCGGCGTTTCGACTTAAGGAAGCTAAACTTTGGAGGCACTGGACGCATGGACACGCCTCTATACTCACAAAGTATAGTCCTGAGGATCTCGCCACCACCTCCGATTACATCACCCTGGAAATAGACTTTCGGCAGAACATGTCATTCTCCTTTCCAAAAAGAAAAGAATGGGATTCAAACCACCCTTTTAGTGAACACGATATCCAGATCTTCACTGATGGATCCAAAATGGAGAATGGCACGGGAGCCGGAGTCTACTGTAATACACTACAAATATTCCTGTCATACAGACTTCCAGATTACTGTAGTGTTTTTCAAGCAGAAATTTTTGCGATCGAGAAAGCAGCTACGACAATCCCATCAAGGAACATCAATCCATCAAGGATTACAATCTTTGTGGACAGCCAGGCTGCGATAAAAGCAATCCGCAGCGAAACAACAAAATCGAAATCTGTACTGAACTGCCGGCAAGCTCTCACCAGAATCAGTCCTCCCCACAAGATCAATATCTGCTGGGTCCCCGGTCATCGTGATATAGAGGGAAACGAAAAGCAGACAGATTGGCTAGGGAGGGCTCTGAACTGGAAAGTAGTTCTGTGATTGGGTCGATCATGGCTCCAATCGGAGAATTCAAGAAGAAAATAAATGATAAAGCCGGAAATAACACAAATAACTCTTGGTCAAATAGAGACGACGGTGTTATCTCTCGCCATCTCTGGCCTAAACTCTGCGAAAAAAGGACCCAATTCCTACTTTCAATGAGTAAAAATGAAACTCGCATCTTAATAGGGGTCCTCACGGGGCATTGTTGTATAGGCACAATGGCCTCGCGACTAGGAATCCCGCACCCAGACTTTTGCAGAAGCTGTGGAGATGTCGAGGAAACAGAAACCATTAAGCATCTACTTTGCGAGTGTCCCAATCTCCAACAACGCCGGCTTCGCCACATGGGAAGCAGAGTGTACGGAGAACTGCAAGGGCTCGTGGACGTACCATTGATGGATCTTTTCAGATTTATACGGAGCACCGGTTGGTTCGACCAACCTTGCTCCAGTGACTAAGATTTTTATTTTGGTTTCGCCACAATTAGGTCCACAGACATAGGGATCCACAATGGACCAATAGGCCCCCGTGTAGGCAACATCGGGTTGCCCTTCCCTCTTAACCTAACCTAACCTAACCTTTATCAAAACAACTTACTCAAGGATCTGAAATATATATGTAGATTAAAACAAATTTGCCACGCCCACCTCCCATACTTTTTCTAGGATGTTTGCATAGCATTAAGATGAAGTAGTCGTATACCAATAAAATTTGGTATATACATAAGTTGAAATGAACTATATAAGATCACTTACAAATAATTTTGCAAATACGCCTACAAACACGCCTACCTCCCATATAACAGAAAAATTTAAAACGATATTTTTCTTTTTATTGAAGCTATATCAAAACTTTAGAAGAATATAAAATATATGTGTATATTTAAAAATAAATTTCCACGCCCACCTCCCACACAAAATTAGCATAGCATCTAAAACTCAGGAACGACTCGTCGTAGATCGATTAAATTTTGTATATAAGTTGCAATTAGCCCTATTAGAGCACATGTTAAAATACCTGGTTCAATACCTGGCGAGTACACAATTTTTTTTTTATATTTTTCAATTAAATTTTTTTTTTATTTAAATATTTAAATATTTTATTATATAACATTTAGGAATTTTCTTTATAATTATAATAAGAAAAAAAAAAGAAGAAAACAAAAATATTACATATTCTTTATGACAATGTCTGCAGTACGCATGGGTATAAATATGCATTCACTCTTTTGTTCGTTAAACCCAGGTTAGCAGCTAGTACCAGCCAATTTTTCTTTTTAAATGATTACTAAAAGCCTACAGTTTAAGATTTTTATAGTTAGAAACCGTCGATATGTGTCGATAACTTAGTTCTGGTCCACCAAACTTTGGAATCTGGGAAAAAACCATGGTCTTAATAAAATTATTTAAAAAAAAACACAATAATAAAAAAAAATATATATGTCATTAAAAAAATGTATTTTAGGTACATCACAATATTGTTTTTAAAAAGATTTAAGGGAATACCAGCAATTATGTCGGAGTAGTTCCTACCGGAATCCGGCTTAAAATCATGACTGTTTTTGAGAAGAAAAATTTTGCCGACATTCACTGCTTCTCCACAAAAATTAAGAAGACTTATCTTAGATTGTTTTTTTAAAATATGTTATTAAAACATTTCTAAACTAAATTAAAAAAAAACGAACAAAAATTACAACATGAAAAAAATTATTTAATTCCCCTTTGAAACCACTGTGCGACGTGTGAATATCCCTAATTTTGAAAATTTCAATCTTTGCTTCCATAGTAATTTACAATTTTGTTTAAGATATTTGAAGTTTTTTAATGTAATTTTGTTATTGTAACATGTCAACCTATGATTTGATTTAATCATTGGAGGGATATATGGAGGGATTTTTGATTGACAAAATCTTGATAGGTAGTAGATTTTGTTTAATTTAAACCTTTATATTTTTGAGTTTTTCCAAAAATGACAACGAGTATGTTGCCATTTGTGGTTTTACATCGATTCTGTACATTCTCTGGTGGTCCAAGTCTTTGCAGCTTCGTTGTATTGCATCTTTAAAGAAATCTTTCTTATCACTCCCTGTTATTGAGCGTAATGCGTGAATTGAACCTGTTGCAGAACAACATCAATGATTACATCAATTGAATGCAATTTGTAACGCATTCTTCTTCGGTGTTTGTGAATGTATTCAATTATTGTACGAGTATCTGCATAATTTACTCACATGATTAAAGATGTTGGTTGGTTGGTCGACTGTTGTGTTGGTTTATGTGTCGAACTAGTTTAAAGATTTGTCTGCATAAAGCTGAAAGTGAAGAGAGATAAGCGTTGTTCTACTTCGAATTGGTTTACGTCATTGTCCAGTTTAATCATGTTCTTACAGATGTAGTAACAGCTTTGAGTAGAGTATTTTGTTGTACCTAGTATACGTTTTTGTTCGAATTAAACCATTTTTCAGAAGATGCTCGTAGTGCTTCAAAATTCACTCTTCTTTTCATTTAAGAAAATATAAAAAGCAGCTGCTCATTATCTCTGCAAGAGCAAGTTCTTTAGCATCTTTAGATTGTATCTCGGATTACTTGAGCCGATGTATGCGTCTGCAAGTTTGTGCTCCGAGTGGATATTTTGGTTTAATTTCATTCTAAGGTTTAATTTTTTGGATGTCTTTTAACTTTTTGTTGGAATTATAGCAAATAATGGAAAAATACCCAAATAAAACAGCAGACAACATAAAAAACCTTCCCTGGCACCAAGCTGCAGCTGTGTGAAGCTTGGGCTGGGTTATTTTGGTTTGGCACCGGTTTTGGATGTCGTCACAAAAGCTTGCATTTATCACAGAGGTGCACACTAGCACCACCAACCTGTATGGGTGCATTTAATGTGTCTGTATGTGCGTCAAGACTACGCAGACTGAATGTGTTTTCCCCCTGAATTCAAGTTTTTGCTGGTTCGAACTGGGTTCGGTACGTTTTTCCAGCTGTTTTATAAGCACTATCTCACAAGTTAAATAAAAATAAAGAGCATCTCGTCGAACTGTAAAGGTTCTATTACAGCAATGCTTAGATTATTTATCTGCGATGCTGTTTTGAAATTCGAGCTTGAAATGCTGGAGAGTAACAGTTAACAAGCGACAAAAATGCAATTTACAGCGAGAGCTAAACCGAAAGATGTGTGCTGCTGATCGTGCTCTTGCGTTCGCTGCTGCCTGAGCATCTGTTGGATACAATAACGCCAGACCAATAAGATGGTAAACACTTCAAGGCAAACTTTTTGATAAGAAAAGTAAACAGTTGTCATTGTAAACAAGCAAAAAATATATGGCTATTGCGGCACACAAAGGAGAATATAATAATGAAAAAAAAAAACAACAACAATAATCGCGCAATAAAAATGTACAAATAAAAAACAATCCATATGTTTTCTGCTAAAAATTCAATTAACAAGTAGCTGCTGCTGCTTTATTGGCATGTTAACCAGACTTATCCAGATTAATCTATACTGCTCGACTCTACGGCTGACCAGTAGTCTTTGTTCACGCCGGCTATCTTAATGAGTCAAGCACGTTGCGCATGCGCAATTTTGATTTAAATTTCTTCAAACATACGCACAACTGTCTGCGGTTACAATCAAGAGACATGCAAAATTATCCTAAATATATTAAAATTAAAATTCAAAGTTCTAATTAGCGAGTAGACGCAAAAGAGTTCTGCCGACGTCATTTGAACCTGATGTTATGACAAGACTATTATAACGATTCGCGTGAGTGAATGAGGGACTTTACTGAAATCGATTGATTACATAAACTCTGCAAATACTGTCCTGTGGTTACTAAGCTCATAGTAAAGTAATATTCATCGGGCACACGAGCCCAAGTCTTCGAGTATAACAAGTTCAACTCCAACAAATAGCAGGTACTTATTTTTAGATATTCGCTCATGGCGTATTAAATCGTTAAATATGTAATAAGAGTACTTATTTATTTTATAATTAGCTGCAATTACTGCTAATAATAGGCGAGTGCCAAAAGTGCTAATATTTTATTACAAAAAAAAAAAAAAAATCAACACACGTTTGTATACGGACATTATAAATTTCAATAACAAGTCTGCTTGAAGTCACTCGCACTTGCAGAGTAATGACATTCACAAGATCTTCAAATTTTGAAAAATTTTGTCCTGATGTTTATTGTAGTAAGATATGAAACAATGCAATATTGTTGAGTGTTTACTATTGAAGTAGTCGAATTGTCCCTTGAATTGTTTGCAGCAGACCCATGCCTGTGGCGTTAAAAGGAACGGTCAGCAAAATCTAGCTGAAGTTTTTCTATTATTATATTGTTTAATAATAAATGGTTTCCTATCGGAATTCGAAGATTTCTTTTTTTCGAAGTGCACGCTTTCAAATAAACTTTGTTTGGTGGATATACAAGTGACAAGTAAAAATTACTTTTTGACGTGACAACGGTATGCTTTACCTCGCAGGTTTCAAAAAAAGTTGAAAAGTTATTTTTCCAAAATTGCACTTACTCGCTGAGTATAGCTGATAATGATAAAGATAAGGGTACGACAGTAAAGGTTAGTTTTTTTAATTTATTAGGAAAGTAAAAAATGAAGACATCATCGGGATGCAGCTTAAGCACCAAAACTTAAAATTTGTTTCATTAAATAATGCGCTATGTATAAGTGCTACGGTAAGTGCTACGGCCACTTAAGACTGGTTTTTACACGCTCACGTACGCTTTTTTTGATTTTAGGATGACAAACGATTTTTTTTTTAAAATTTCAAAACACGAAAATGCATTTCGATAAATAATTAAGTCAACATGATGAAAATGATACTAGAAACTTAATAGTCTCATTACTTTTTTTTTTTAAAATTCGTGGAAGTTGAAAAATTTTCCAAATAAAAATTAGCTTATTTAAAGCAAAAACTGAAGGACTGCTTGAAATATTTATAACTTTAAGTTTAAGTTTAAGTTTAAGTTTAAGTTTAAGTTTAAGTTTATTTAACAAACTCCATTAATTTTAAGATTACACTTCAGGGAGTAATTTTTTCATAATTAATAATAAAAACATAAATAAAAATAAATAACTGGCCATTTCCGCCCTTGAAAGGACTTTGACATAGCTTCTTAGGATCAATTGTGTTGTGCGTGTTATTAACCTTCCTATACTCGCGTCAAATAGTGTAATTCGTATATCCGCGTACGATCTGTGAGACCGAGATTCCTAGGTCCAATTTAGCATGTTTTTAATAACATATCATTATTAGTTAATTACATAATATTGGCTAATAACAGTCTTTTAACGTCATTTGTTATGAAAATAATAAGTCAAACGTAAATCGTCGGTCTGAGAGACCGTATGCGCGAGTATAGGAAGGTTAAGTTTGTACACAATTGACCGAGAAATGGACCTACAGGCTTAACGCCGACTCCGAACGGCGATGAACAAAATGTTCTTATTCTCAAGAAGCTTTACATGGCATTTTGATTACTCTCTGAGGTTTGCCATTGCCTGCAGAGAGGTGGCGGCCGTACAGAAAAATTATTTTAATTGAAATAATTTTCTGTCGCTGCTGGGGTTCGAACCTGGGTCTCCAGGTTCATTGACATAGCGGCCACGCACTTTAACCAACTACACCACGGATGCCACATAATTAATAATACATGTTTAAAATTCAATATTTGACATTTAAAATTAAAGTTAAAGTACATAAATTAAAGTTAAAGTACATAAATTTAACATAGTCCTAATGGAGAGAGTAGTGACATTAATAGTATATATAAATACTGTATTAAATGTCACATGATATGAAATTTTGGGATTTCTTATGCAAATGAAAGCAAGCCACAGTTAAGAGAAAAAGAAATAAAAGAAGAAGAAAGTGGATAGCATAAAAAAAGCAGAGAAAAAAAAAGAAGAGAGATTTTAGTATAGTATAGTATAATGTTAATAAATGTAACTGAAGATTTCAATGAAACAAGATTACGTATTCGGATGAAGAAGAAATTCTATGTCCTTGGGGCTAAAACCGAGAAGCCATTATTTATCTTGTTTTAAAAAGGTATATTCTGATTCCAAGCACTTAATTGATGACGGAAGACTGTTGAATAATCTACGGGACAGTATAGAGTAATTATTTCTGTAAGTAGTCGTTCGAAAGGCAGGCACGACAACATTATTGGGATGTCTTAAATAATACGGCGATACTAAGTTGTATTGTGCTTGCTCCTTAACATTGAAGAATTGTTTTAGTACCTTAAAATAAAAGAGATGGCGAACAGGTAAAATTTTAAGATATTTAAAGAGCTCATGACTAGGGCAACGGTTATCAAAATTGCAGATTTTACGAATGATGTTTTTTGCAGAACTAATAAAGGCCTTATATTATTGGCATACGAGCCACCCCAGCAAGAAATTCCATAATTAAGCTTAGAGTGAAAAAGTCCGAGGTAAAACATTTTAAGAAGATTGGAAGAACAAAGTTTATTAAGCATATAAAATTTTCTTAGTATTGAGCGAAAATAAATTTTCAAACTGTTAGTATGTTCACGCCAATTCATATTGCTATCCATTATAACACCCAAGTATCTGAAATGGTTGACGATTTCAATTTTGAAACAATCGTCGCTGCAGTTCGTAGATTCTTTGTAAGGTGTTATCGAATTTGCACACAGATTGAATTTTTGACATATGGGGGAATGATAAACAATGTCAACATTTGGAGAGCCAGAACTAGAAAGATTGACAAACATTAGCCTCGTCTTATTGCTTATTATCAATTTGTGTTTAGCAAACCATTCTCTTAAGGTATGAATATCAGAGTTTATATCACAAATTAGTACGAAGTGGGAGCTTGACTGGTATGTTATACCTAAGTCGTCCGCAAAAGCTGTTATACGGCCGTGAAAATATGGAGTTAATGTAAATGAGGAACAGAATTGAACCTAATACTGAACCTTGTGGGACACCAAGACCAATCGCAGTTGGGCAGCTAAAGGAACTGCCGATTTATACTCTTTGAGTTCTGTGGTGCAAATAAGAGGCAAACCAATTATGAATCGGACCTCTAAATCCAGCAGCAAATAACTTCTTCAAGACAATTTCGTGATTAACCATGTCGAACGCTTTGGTAATGTCAACAAATAAGCAGGAACAAGATTTTTTGTCATCTAGACCTTTTAATAAATAGGAGCAGAAGTCCAACAACGCGTCCTCAGTGGATAAACCAATACGAAAACCAAATTGTTTGGGACTGAAAAACTTATTTTTAACAAGAAATGTTAAAATTCTTCTCCTAAGAGCCTTTTCAAATACTTTTGAAATCGTGGGAAGCAGAGATATTGGCCTATAATTTTCTTTGTTTTCTCTGTCTCCTTTTTTAAACAGAGGAATAATTGTAGCGCTTTTTAAGTTATCTGGGAAGACCCCGGTCAGAACACTTAAATTAAACAAATGTGCCAGTATATCAGAAATATTATAAACAATGCTCTTCAAAAGATTATTTGAGATGTGGTCAAAGCCACAAGAATTGGAGTTTTTAAGTGAATTAATAGTTTTTATAACCTCCAGGGATGATATTTGGTCAAAGAAAAAACTCCTTGAAGATGAAATACATTCAACTGTATGAGAGCAGCTACAAGAAGGTGCTTCAGTGTTGTAAGAAGAAGCAATTGAGCTGAAATATTGATTAAATTCGCTAGCAAAGATTTCACTGTCCGTGCAGATTTTATCATTGATTTTGAACTTCACTGGTTTATTATGTATGGTATGTTTAGTAGTTATTTCGTTTATCAGAGACCACTGCTTCTTTACATCGTCGGTACAAGTTTGAAGTTTAGAGCGGTAGTAATCTTCGCGCACCTTAGGTATTTCGAAATTAATAGCTTTATTTAGATTTTTGTACCGGGTTTTAAGAGACAAATTTAGCGGATGTTTACGGAGTTTTAAGCCTAGCTTGTTTTTCAGTTGTATTTATTTTAACTAGTTAAAGCATAAGGTATCCCAATAAGCACAAAAACTGATTTTCTCCAATGTTTGAGCAAATCCAAGTTTCTCTGTGAGATATCCAGTTTAATTCTCCAGTTTTTTTCCCAATGATGGAGATTATCTGAGTTGTCGGTCTGACTTCCACTATTTTTCTCCAAGCTTAAGTAAATAATAAATTTTTTTGTTTTTTAGTACTTTTGAGACATAGTTGGCCATGAAAAACACACTGAAACATGAAAACAAACTGAGAAAATGTTGGAAAACCAATGCTCTAAAATGGAGAATCGAATTGAAATTCAAAACGATATCAAACTTTAGAATAAATGAAGATCTCACTGAGATAACATTGGATACCTAATGTACTAAAATGGAGAAAAAAGATACAGTAGTTTCAACTATGTCGTAACATAAGACGTAGAATTATTCAATACGCTTTTGATGACATCTTTCTTAAAAAATATCTAGCAAAATATTTATTCCATACACCTGAGCATATGACCTTTAAAAGAGTGCCGGAGAGGGTTAATATGTATGACCGACCCCCATTACTTTTGTAAAAGGAACATTTTTGCCTTCGATACCTATTCCCTCCGGCCACTCCTTAGGGGGGCTCCCATACCAATTTTATGGTTTTTGTATATTTATTCCATACACCTGAGCATATGACCTTTAAAAGAGTGCCGGAAAGGGTTAATATGTATCACCGACTCCCTTTACTTTTGCAAAAGCAACATTTCTTCCTTTGACACCTATTCCCTCCGACCACTCCTTAGGGGGGCTCCCATACAAATTTTATGGGTTTTGTATATTTATTCCATACATCTGAGCATATGACCTTTAAGAGAGTGCCGGAGAGGGTTAATATGTATCACCGACTCCCTTTACTTTTGCAAAAGCAACATTTCTTCCTTTAACACCTATTCCCTCCGACCACTCCTTAGGGGGGCTCCCATACAAATTTTATGGGTTTTGTATATTTATTCCATACACCTGAGCATATGACCTTTAAAAGAGTGCCGGAAAGGGTTAATATGTATCACCAACTCCCTTTACTTTTGCAAAAGCAACATTTTTTCCTTTGACACCTATTCCCTCCGACCACTCCTTAGGGGGGCTCCCATACAAATTTTATGGGTTTTGTATATTTATTCCATACACCTGAGCATATGACCTTTAAAAGAGTGCCGGAAAGGGTTAATATGTATCACCGACTCCCTTTACTTTTGCAAAAGCAACATTTTTTCCTTTGACACCTATTCCCTCCGACCACTCCTTAGGGGGGCTCCCATACAAATTTTATGGCTTTGTCTATATTTAACTTTCGTTTTCGATTCGCATAATATTTGCTGCGATTCGCTTTTGATGACATCTTTTTATAAAATATTTAGCAAGAATGGATAAATAAAGCAACAGCTAAATTTTTTTTGCTACCTAGTACACTGCAGAGTCGAGTGCTGCAGAGTTCACTGTCGATAATATGCCCGGATATTTAATTGGCTGCGGAATTTTGAACAGATTCTGTTAAAAAAGCATGCCCCTCAAAATTACTCAGAATTACTGGGCTACGCGATTCTATTAAAAACAACATGCCCCAAAAATATGTTTTTTTTTTTAATTATAAGATTTATGTCTTCACGCGAGATGGCCCTGTCTTCACCGTCGAAAAAACCGGAAACCGTCGATAAATAGGTAGCAAACTTAAACAAACAAAAACATCAAATGTTGGCATTATATTTCATGTAATTGTGTAAAATTTATATACATAAGTTAGAGAGTTCAAAACATGAATTTTTCTCCCAGTTAGGATCAAGCAGACCAACAAGTGCTAACATCAAGATTGTACGATCAGTACTTTGGGCACACCAAAGGCTCAAATTGTAATATAAATACCGACACCTGATCACTATCAACCACCCTACTTACCTCCGAGTATGACGTATTCTACGTCAAAAGGGTGAAATCCATTGGAGGTCAAGTAGATAAAATGTTAGAGAACTAACGTACTTTTTTGCTAGAGAATGCCTTGTTTCTCAGACTGATATCAAATGGATATCTACGCTGCAGATTGGAGAAAAATGCTGGAGATCTGTTTGAATTCCATTGGATATCAAACAAAACGGCTTGTTGTGTATATTTTGAATTTTTTTTTTTTTTTTTTTTGTTAAGCTCTTAGGAAATTTCGTAGTGAAAAAATAAATGGAAAATAGTTACTGAAAAAAATTATAAACATTGTGGAAATGTGCCTATAAAATCTTGAAGTTTGAGTTTGAATTTAGCTAAAGTTTAGTAGAAAATAGATAGTAAATAACAACATATATCACTCGAAAGCTATAATAATTATGAAATATAGTACTTTGACCTTACATTTTTGCAAAAAACCATACGTTTACTTTCGGATAAGAAACAATATATCATTTGAAAAAACGCTTCAACATAATACGTCTAGTTTCACCACTGCAACATGGCTTTGTCCCTTGTCGCTCGACTGTCGTAAACCTTGCTATATTTTCTGAATATTGTATCTCTGCTTTTCATTCTGGGTGTCAAGTCGATTCTGCCTAAACGGATTTTTCTAAGGCTTTTGACAAAGTTTCGCATTCGTTATTGATAAATAATTAAGCGATACTTTGGTTTCATTCTTCAGTCTTGAGTGGCTAAGGTCATATCTTGATAATAGAAATAGTTTTGTGAACATTGAAAATTCCGTAGTACCGTAGTACCGTAGAACATAGCATCATCCGTAGTACCGCAAGGTAGCATTTTAGGTCCGTTGCTATTTATATTATTTATAAATGAGATCACTAAAGTTGTTTGTCACTCCAAATGTTTACTTTTTGCAGATGACCTTAAATTTTTTTAAATAAACAATTTATCGGATTCTGTTTTATTGTAGTCTGACATTAACGCTGCTGGTGTTATAAATCTGGTGTTATAAATCGCCTGTCTCTCAATTTTGAAAAATGCTGGTATGTCACGTTTTCTAAATCAAATTTCTCTATGCCTATCTCTTATTTTTAAGCGGACTCTCTGTTAACGTATTCTAAAGAGTTTCATTTGTAGGACACCTTGATTATATTACTCCCAAAGCTTACGCTTTGTTAACTTTTATGAGGCGGAGTAGCTCAAATTTTTTAGATGCTTATACTTTGAAAACTATTTTTACTTCTATAGTTCGTTCTAATTAGAATATACTTCCTTCACATGGAGCCCTTTTTATGCTGTTCATATCTATGTCTTGAGAGGGTCCAAAAATCATTTATTCGTTTTACATTAAGAACTCTTAATTTTGAGGATCCTATTCCATCATATAATGCACGATGTTTACTTATTCATTTAAAATCTCTCCAAAATAAAAGACAAGTTTCATCTTTCTTATTCATTTATGATCTCATTGCTGGGACTATAGAATGAGTCCATCGTTGTTAGAATTCATAAATTTCAATGTCCCCTATAGAATCTTAAGAAGATCTGATATTTTCTATTTGGAAACATGCAGAACAAATTATGCTATTAATTCTCCTGTACATAGAGCTTTATCAAATTTTAATTTGTTGGCATCTAAATGTAATGATGATTTTTCTGTACCTAAAGCAGAATGTGGCGTCCGTGGCGTAGTTGGTTAAAGTGCGTGGCCGCTATGTCAACGAACCTGGAGACCCAGGTGCGAACCCCAGCAGCGACAGAAAATTATTTGAATTAAAATAATTTTTTGTACGGCCGCCACCTCTCTGCAGACAATGGCAAATCTCAGAGAGTAATCAAAATGCCGTGTAAAGCTTCTTGAGATCAAGAACATTCCATTCATTGCCGTTCGGAGTCGGCGTTAAACATGAAGGTCCGGTTCTCGGTCAATTGTGAACAAATTTAATAACACGCACAACACAATTGATCATAAGAAGCTAGGTCAAAGTCCTTTCATGGGTTGAAATGGCCAGTTATTTATTTATTATTTATAAAGCAGCTATGAAGCGTTTATTAAATAGCCATTTTTAATGTAATGTTATATTATTTAACTATTTTATATTTCGAATAAGTGATTTGTATAAATTCTGCTTAGTCTGTAAGAACTTTGTTCATTGACTTAAACTATTAATTGGCATGGGAGCATATGTAAAAACATATGTGCAATAGGTTCTCAGTACAGCATTTATGCAAAGGCTAGCAAATCTAGAGTAGTACATTTTATTGTTTTGATTGCAAACAGAGACAAACAAAGTTTAAACTTGCTAAGATGCAAGACTATTTGCACTGGAACGTGAACAGCCCTATTGTAATAACATAAGACCATTTTCATTGCAACTTCAATGACTTTGAGAAACGAGATATATTTCAACACAACTTACTTTCGAGTCATCATACATTGAGGCGGCCAATTCTAATTCCAGTCAAGACGGCTGAAAACACGATTTGAGAATTTGTTGCGCAAAAGATCGATTAAGGCATGGCGCGCCATCGTCATGGCTTCAATTTCATTAAAAAAGGTCGCTTAACAGGCTCTGTAACGCCTACTGTTGACCAAAACGTTGTTCCCAGCGTCGTGAATTGAGTCTCACTCTTTGCTACATCAGCCACATTCACGTCTGTGCGCACCGTACTTCATTCACTTCATTCACCTTACGGTGGGTGCTTCATTTCGGCCAACACTTCTTTTCAAATTACGCACTGTTTGGGCAACACAGCACTCACTTTGAAAATAAATTTCCAATATTTCCCAACGTTGTTCAAGCGTAAAGCGACTCATTTCTTCCCGTGGAGGTATGATACTGCCTTATGTTAAGATTTCGAGCGGGAACAGCTGTCAAAATAACCTATGATTTAAAAAGAAACCTATAGATGGCCCACCCTTTATATTGATCTACTCTTAGGCTTCAAATGCCAACCATCCTTGACATCCTTGAATAAACACAAGGAAGAAAGGCTCTCCGCAAAATCGCCCAAAGAAAAATCACCCAAAAAAGATAATGAAAAATCACCCAATGTTTTTCCACACGAATTTGGCGATTTTTTCCCAAAAAAATTAGGCGATTTTGCATTTTTGTTGGGTAAAATTTTGTTTTTTGCTTTTGGGCGAAATTTCACCCAAATATGTTGGGCGAAATTTCACTTTTCGTTTTTGGGTGATTTTCCGTTTTTTTTGTTTGATCTTTAGTTTTCAATATTAAAAAAGAAACGTCAATCAGTTCTTAAAGATAACGGTATTTAAAGTAAAAGCAGCGGTTCTTCTTTTGTTTTTCTTTTATATTTGCATCATTTTCTTGAGTTTGCTTGGTCAAGTCAAAGGAAATATTTAGTACCGCGCCAGCGTATCGCGACGTGGCGCGGCGGATTACGCGTAGTGCGAGCGGATCGCACGCGCCACCCGTCGCCCCTCCCTGTTCCTCCCCACCACCTCCGCCGTCATTTTTTTTTTTTTAAATTTTTTGATAACCAAAGAAACTTGTTGTTTTGAAAAAGAATCAGTATTATTTTCGTACCCTTGTACGAAATGTTTTTATAGAATTTAAAGTATGAGATTATATAAAATTAAAATTAATTAAATTTTTAAATTTAACGCACTTCCTACACAATCAGTGGTAGATTTACATACGGGCTGAAAGGGCTTTAACCCCCCCCTTGGAGAATTTTTTGTATGGAAAAAAATGAAAAAGTACAAAAAGACGTTTCAACCCCCTTTTGGCATACAAAAGTGTAGTTTCAGGCCCCCCCCTTTCGTGAATGCTAGATCCGCCACTGTACACAATTAAGATTGATTAGTAACGTAGTAGTGCAATTCAAAAATCAGCTTACCCAGTACCTTTTATCGTTGCAATAATAGTTCTAATAATAGTTTTTGTACTAATTACAGTGGTTAATAAATAACTATATTAATAAAAAATAAATAAATAGTATATATCTCATTAAATGATTGAATTAAAAGAGACTTTTAAAAAAAAAATACTGGCCTTGAAAATGCTCATTTCGTATCTCGTGTGGGAACACAATGTTAAATATTGGGCGATTTTTCATTTTTTTGTGTGCATTTTCGCTTTTGTTTTTGGGTAATTCTTCCAAAAATGTTTGGTTTTTTTTTTCGTTTTCTTCTGTAAAATTTCGTTTTTTCGTTTTGGGCGATTTTTCATAAATTTGTGGGTCATTTTTCATTTGGGTGATTTTTCTTTTTTTTTTTAGGCGATTTTTTTTTTGGACAATTTTGCGGACAGCCGGAAGAAACACTGACTGTGTGTCAATATTTCGAGCGAGAAACAGCTGTCAGTGTCAAAATAACCTATGATTTAAAAAGAAACCTCTAGATGGCCCACCCTTTATATTGATCTACTTACTCTTAGGCTTCAAATGCCAACCGGAATAAATTTGCCCCTAACTTTCTTAACTTCCTTGAATAAATACAAATCGCTCCAACCATGCATATTCATTAAAGTACGCGAAATGGAAAATTTTAAAATATACAAGTACATGTTCACCAAATAGATATGTACTTTATGTGCTCACCATTGACATGTGCAATAAATTAAGTATTACGATCACGTTACGATTTGTCGTCATATGGACGGACATATTTATTTTTTAGTGTCTCTGAAATTGACGTATTTATAAAATAAAAATATCGTTGGCAAAAACAAACGCAACGATTGATTATTCTTCAACAAATACAAAGAATAATCTTTAGCAAATACAATTAGTTATTATCAAGTATTTCACATAAAATGTGCTCTGCCTTTGCAACGTTCTGGGCAACGGTGTGGAAATGACGCAATTGATTAAACGGCTTCAAGCTAGCGTACCTGCCTGCATGGTTTCCTAAAGAGCCATGTTATAGATTGGCACAAACCTGACAATACCAAACAGAACCAGCGAAGCATGTGTAGAATGAATACGCTTCGTTTCGCGATCATATCTCGATGCTCTCTGGCTTTGACAGGTACAGCTACTGTTTGTTTACATTTTATCTTATCGCGGGGATTTTGGTGTTGGTGACTTTATTTCGGATTGCTATCGAAAATTAGATTTTTTTTTTTAATAGTTTTATGTTCGCAATTTTGCAATCAATAGGTCTGTGCAGTAACTGAAATACTTGCTGGAATTATTTGTTTTTTTTTTTTATTTTTTTTTTATTTAACTTATTTTATTGTATTTTAGTCAATATATTTGATTTGTTTTTTATTTTTCTTTTCTTTTTGGATTGAACTAATTGTACATTTCTACAATATTATAATGAAAGTTTGTCCGTCCTGTGTCTTAAATAGCTTAGGTTTTTTTTTGTGTGTTTCTTAAGGTCCTTTTCTGTCTGTATTTAACGCATTAACAACTATTTTTTAAAGTTTACAATAACAAAGAAGTACGAGTTGTAAGCTCGGAGTTTTGATGTTGAAATGCACTGCAAATAATTTCGGATTCATGGGCTACTTTCTCTTGTTGTTGCTGTTGTTGTTACATGTCGCTCCTGCTGCTTGTACTACTTTAAACATAACAAAAATAGTGAAATGGCAGTTAATTAAAAAATACATTAAAATTATATTTAAATACTATGGGATAGTTTCCAGGTTAGTCGAGAGAGTGTGTAAGAGAGAGAGAGAGAGAGAGTTACAAAGGAGATTCTTAGAGCTTAGATCTAACAAAATTTGTTTGATCCAACGGGTTGTTGTTTCGGATTGACGCCGTTAATGCACCGATTTAAGTGTGTGCACTTAAAATGTTGTGAATTGAATTTAGCGGTGCATATTTTAATAATTGCTTTAAAGCTTAAACAAAAAAAAAATACAAGGTAAGGGTTAAAGAAGACCATTCGTGAGAGTTTGATCAAATTCGTCTACTGAAAAAAAAAAACAGTTTTTTGAACTTCGTCATAAGCTATTACAAATAAAAATTTTTTGATTTGATGATTCGTATAAATAAATTTGTATGCTTCTGCATTGTGCACTTGTCTCTGCTCCATCCAATCGCTGTTAATCAATCAGTAGCTCAAAGTGCACTGAACCTATTCTCTCCTTACGATCATGGCCAATATTGCGAGCCCAGGCTTTGCACTCGACGTTGATAATGATACCACCTGGAAGAGGAGAGATATAGGAGATATAGGAGTGTTTAAGTAAAGTGGACCTGGTTGTTGCTTACTTTTCGGTCGCTGGAAGTGCACAGCCACCAGTGGACTCAAGTAGCCCTCCGAGTTTTGGAAGGGATAGAAGTAGCCGGGAAAGCCGCGAATGGGCAGATAGTCAACCGGACCCACATTTTCTTGATCAGCGGGATTTTCTCCTTCGCAGGACACCCAAACGGTGTTCATCTGTAAAGTGAGAGAAACAGTGCTAAATATAAGACGAATTCGATAAATTGAGTACGATTTTTACCTTATGGTTCTGTGTCTGCTCTATTTCAGCAATGTATGCCTTTAGGTTTTTGGGCATGTTATCGGGCAGATCTCTAGAGTCATTGTAGTATTCTGGAATCCAGTCGTAGATCTTGTTCAATTTCAAAAAGACGCAAGGTGAGCTCTTGTGGTAGCTGTAGTTGTTCTCCTTGGTACACGGCATCCAGGACTTAATGTCGACATCGCACACCTGTCCCTTTGGTGGTGGCTGATTGTAGTCACAGTTGTAGATGTTTTGACCACGGCCAGGGGTCAAACCAGGTACTTTGTAAACTAAGGATTATATAAAAAGTTATTGAGTTTTGTTGTTTTACTACTTGACTTGAATGAATTAAGCTACAGATAGTACTCAATGTTATCTGAGTAGCTATCGCAATCACCCATTTGTATTGTCTTATTTTATTTTTTTCATATCAAATTAAACTAAGCCAAAGCACTTATATCAAAATGAAATGGTGCTAAAATACTTCAAGAGCTGTCTGTCAGTTCGATATGAATCTTCAAACAGAAAAGGAAAAACACCCTTTTAAATCGTGGTCAAGATATGACAACCAAAATAAGTGGAATTCTTTGACGTACTTGGAGCAGCGTGAGCAGAGGATTTGATAAGAATGCGAAATGTTATATAACCGTTTATTGCTACATTGTTCTGTTGAAAAACTGCTTTGTTAAAATTTTATCTTATCAATATTTTTGCCCATATTGTCAATGCTTTGTTTTTTTTTACACTTACCCGCCAAAAACTCATCCAGTGAATCCGTCCAGTGTTTGTAGTTTTCATGTTGTGTGCCTTTATACCAAATCAATGTGCTCTCCACATTATCCTCTGGCGGCAATGGTCTGAAACCAAGTCCTTTTTAAAGAAGAGGATAAAATAATAAAAATGTTTTTTATTTATTTAAGTCGTGCTATTAACCTGGGTTTGTTCCAATAAGTGAACCTTCTAACGTCCATTTCGGAATACGCGGATCGAGTGTCTGGAAGAATGCCCACATACATATGGCTACCAGCGCCGCTAAAACACCATAGAATGACGTGTAGAAGATTCCGATTTTAGCTGTAAGAAATAGAGAGAGATAGAGAATATATTAAATAGATAAAAATGAATACTGATAGGTTATTAATAATAAAAAGCTAATTAAAAGAACTTATCTTCTTACAAAACATCGTAACGACAGATGATGTTCAAAGACAAAGGATTAATCAAAAGTATTGTTGCATTTTAATTGTTTTAAACAATTTAAGTGAAAAAGTTAATTCAACAATTATAAGTGCTAATACTCGTCGGTGAAACTGAATTTAACCTAAGTGAAAATTAGTTTCTATTCCTTCAGTCTTAGAGCAAAAACATGAACCCCCAGAAACCCCAATTTAGCGAATTCGAGCTAAAATAATTATGTTCATAAAACTTGTTGGAAGTACAATTCAGTCAAGAAACTGATTAAAGAAACAATCCTTAAACGGCAAGAAAAAAATATTGGAAACAATGATACCTACAACTGATCTGAAGATCGTTCGGCGATCATCATGGGTTTCGTGGATGCACACACTTTTATTGAGGCTGATTGAAGTTACGAAACAACTCCTAAGGAGGAAGTAATAAATACAGCCTCAATTTTCTAATCTCTGACTTTTGCCGGCAGATGTTAACGCTTTACGGTCATTATTATACTTAAGAGTTCACATTAGGTTTACGTGAGGAACAGTCTGACCTTTTGTATAGATAGCGGTTGTTACTTAAAATTAATTACTGTTGTGGAAAGTACCAGCCTTATTGAGCTTAAGTTCGAAATTTAAGCACTCTACGTTGTTCAGTATTTTCTTGTCAGCCATTACGAGGTGTACTATTTTTATTTCGGGAATATCAAATAATAAAAAACATTTTTAAATAAAAAAAATCCCTTTGATGATCAATACACTTTTGCATTCGTTCCAACCATTTGTCATATCAGTTTTTCCATTCCTCTTGAGTCACCTCCAAAACATGGTTTTTGAACGCTACAACTGCTTCTGCGGCGCTCGTAAATCGTTGACCACGCAGTTTATCTTTGATATTCGGGAACAAGAAGAAAACATTGGGTGGCAAATCAGGACTGTATGGAGGATGAGTCATCAATTCCACGTTTTGACTGCTGAAAAATTCACATGTTGGACGAAATGTGTGAGAGCTCGAAATGTCATGATGGAGAATGATTCGTCTTTGGCGGTTTGTTTTGCGAATTTCTCCGAAGACTTTCGGCAAAAAAATGGTCGTGTACCATTCAAAATTGACCGTCCTACATTGCTTAAGTGGAACAGTGGCCACATGACCCATTCGGTAAAAGAAAGAGGCGACCATTTGCTTCGCAGTGTTTCGTGCGCGAACAACATTTGTTGGATTTGCCTGGTCTTGGAATACCCACACGGTCGTTTGCTGTTTTGTTTCCGGCTCATACGCATAAATACATGGTTCGTCACCTGTCTTTTGAAGCACCACGATTGAACTTTTTAATCATTTTCTTACACCAATCGACGCGAGACTTTTTTTGAGCGATTGATATATTATGAGGTATCCAACGAGAGCAAATTTTGCAAAACGATCTTGCATTATTAGTTCACGTACTGCATCGATGTTTTGTGGCACAACAACAGATTTTGGATGACTTTCACGGAATTCATCGGCGACCGAACTAAGGCCACCAATGAATTCTCTATACCAGCGATATACTGTTGTTTTTGATGGTGCTTTATCGTCATACAAAGAACTGAGTTCATTGACACATTCTTGTTGAGATCATCCATCCATGTGAAAAATAGTGAGAAATAATCCAACGAAAACCTTCTCTTGAAATTTTTATTTTTTGAACAAATTAATTTTCTTAACCCACTGTAAACTAAACAAATAGCACTTGTACATCAAAACGTTGTGAGTACATTTATGCTAAGAAATGTCAAACTTTTTATGGTGGCACCAGATTTTAGCTATAGACATTAGTGTTGCCAGTTCCCGAAATATAAATAGTACCCATCGTACCAATTGTAAACGGAAGCATGACTGTTGCTATTACATTTTTTTAGACATGGCCGCATAAACACTGATGACATGTACCTTACATTGTAAGTGAGAACTGGAGTAGGTTTGCTGAATACCGCACAGAAAAACAAAGAGAACCGACGGAATTTAACGAATTTCTCTTTTGAAAACTCAATGAAAAGAAAAGGAAATATGTACATCGAATCGAAATAAATGAAAGCAAATGACACCGAAAATTGTTAATTTTTAAAAAGCATTCAAATAGCTCTGCTATTTTTTGCTTCTTTTGAGAAGGTCTTATGAAACTTACAATATATCTGTTTATCCAATACTTTTTAGAAAAATTACTTCTTTTCATGAATTTTTCCTAAATAAGATGAAGGAGTAAGTCTAGCTTACCTACAGTAAGATGTGCAATGCTAAACGTACTTAACATTTAAGTGAGAAAAACTTTTGAATAAACCACTCATATACGCTCGTGGTGGGCGTGGAGACAAGTGTGTAGACCACTCGATGCAAACGCGAGCCCAGGTTCGAACACCAGCTGAAACAATAGCAACTTTTTTCAATTCAAATTAATTTTTCTGATCGACCGTCAGCTCTCTGCAGACAATGGCTCACCTCAGAGAGTAAATAATGCCATGTAAAGCTTATTGAGAACATACTCGGAGTCAGCATAAAACTAGTAGGTCATTTAGCGATCATCTGTGTACAAACATTTAATAAGTCACACAACACAATTTGATCATCGGTTAAAGTCAAGAATGATACAAACAAGATTACGCGTTCCGCAAATAAGAGAGAGAGGTAGAGCATGACGTCACATGCGGTATTGTCAGACTTTGGAATAATTTTACTTTGGGTCCCAAGCCTAAATATTTTTTTTTTTTTCTTATTTTCAAAATATGTATATGGACCTCGTAAACTTATTGGTACAATAAAATTTTTTCAGTCTCAAATAGTTTACGAGATAAAAATTATGAAAATTAAAAAAATTGATATATTTTGTATACGAAAATATTCATATTTTTATACAGAAGAACAGATATTTTTATTTTTTCATTTCCTCAACAATTTATTTTCAATTCCGTCAATTTGCCTAAGCGATCGCACATTTGCATACGTTTTTGTCAAGCAAGAGTACTGTGTTACGTCATGCACTCAGTTGAGAAAGAGAGCATTAGATAAAGGGACTGCGTAACGCGTAATCTTGTTTCTCTCATTGTTGGGTTAAAGTCCTTTCTGAAATACTAGACATTTTTCCGTCTATTGACAGTGATCACTTTCTTGGCTATGTGATCAATTATGTAGACCTAAAAATGCGTCACAGTTCAGATACAAAAAAATAAAAAATAGTCTTTAACAATACACCATTTACCATGTTAAAAGTGTTCATGTAAATGTGTCAAAATAATCAATTTTAGTTTGTTCATTTATCATTTATAATACGTGCAGATTCTTATATAAATGCTACGAGATAACTCAAAGATCCGAAAGCTTGCGGAAAAAAGGGTGTTTCACTTTGAGAGTCAACTAAAAATTATTGATTTCATGTTGAACATTTAAGAGGTGGTCACAAATGGTTGATAGATTAACATTTGTAGATGTCATGGGTTAATTTTTTAGCTACTCTTTAATTTTGAACTAACTAGATAATTCGAAGAAGTACAAGTGGTGGGTGTATGTAGTGTTGAAAGATGCATTTTTTTAAAGAGAATTGTTCGAAGTGCGCAATTTGATTGAGATGTTAACAGAACCCCTAGTCGAAAAATATCCACTTTGTCCTGGAAAAATGTATACTCAATGTACTTGGTTTGGCTATTTCCGCGAGTTTTGTTTTGATTTGTTGTAACTTTTCACTTCGATTCATTGGGCTGAATTGCATAAACCTTTGTTTTGATATTCAGATGATACATGCCTTCCGAGAAGAAAGGGAAACAAAGAGCTCTGATTACCTATCATATCAAAATTTGAAGTTGACTGACATAGCAAACACAAAAAAAAAAACAAAACATTTAAATGTCAACCCTGTTTTCAAAAACCACCTCAACCATTAAAGCCATTCATTATTAATCGGTTTGGACAATTATAACCATCCACTTATTTTCTTCTGCTCTGCATTCAATAACTTTTCACTTTTGTTCTGCATTGTTTATCATTTGATCGCTAAATTGCTGCCGCTGCTATTAAATTATTATGCCATACAATGGAACAGGCACATCATAAACCCCAATCGCCCCAATAATCTCTTTCACTCCTCACTCCTCAACACATCCATCCCTTAGCCCAGCCAAGCACATGCAGATGTTATGAGTTCAAAGCATCTCGTTAATTCTTGACTCGTTGCTCCACTTGATTGAATTAAGCACTTGACTCCGGTTAAGTCAGCTCCGATGCTTCATTCATTCATTCAGTTAAACTGACTGACAACGGCGGTCGTGCATGTCTTCTCCATAGCGACGACAATGTGATAACTGGGCGAATACTATCAATTAAAACTAGAGACAAGCGCGACAAAATTTCGGAAAGCAGATTTTCAGGAGCAAGTAAAGAAATTAACGGGGGAAATAAAACCGGAAAACCGGCAGCATGGAATGATGTAATTGATATTGTTCAGAAAATAGGTTTTTTTATACATTGTGTGTGTGTGTGTCTTTCTTCCACTTTATGAACTTTTAATTTGTTAAATCTTGCTAAGCAGTTAATTTGAGTTGTAGAGTTTTATAGCGAGTTAATAATTTAATTATAGCATTAACTGCTATATGATAAGATTACTAATGGCAGTATTTATGTTTTCGGAATAATACTTTGCGGTAATTAAGTCAATGCATGTGTTTGGGAAGGAGTGTTCATGAAAATTTCTCTAAACTAATTTTCGCCTGATGTTGATAATGAACGAGTCAACGAGTCATCGAAATAGATAATGAAACTTAAGTAATGGAAGTAAAACTAACTCATTGTCAAATACAGTTTAAAAACAAAAAAAATACAAAATTTTAAGTTAGAAAATTTCAAACCAAACGTTGATTTGAGTGTTGTCGATTATACATTTTTTTCAATCCTTATTAATACGTTTTTCAAATAACATTTTAAAGCTGCTTGAATGTTAGTTACTAATTAATTAATGCTCTGATTAATAACTGCCGACTTCCAAGATGATCAGTATAAACCTTCAAATTGAAAAATTAACCAATTTTGTTAATGGATGACTTAGCTTTCGAGTGTTGTGGGAGAGAATAATTAATAATTGCGTATAATTTATTGATTTATTTCTGTTTTCTTTTTATGGCATAAAGATTTAAGCGAGAAATTTATACTTAATATTTTAAAAAAAATTTGCAATTCAAATCATATATTAACAACGCTTTAGCATTTATTTAGCCGATAATGTATTGATATGCTGAATACTATACTTGGAATATTGGTTGATATTTTTGAAGCGAAGCTTTTTACGCCTCGTTCTGCGATTTGCTAGAGTGAAATCAGAAAAAACGACACTTTTTTCCGACACCTTTTTTCTTAGAATTGATATTGTTTTTTGCTTGCATCAATTGAACCAGAAAATGTTAAATTAAAAATAATTTCTTGCCCGCTGCAGGAATTGAACCCACCCATTGTTGGTACTTTCCTCTAACCTTTACGCTAAAACCCTTTCTTTCATAATTTTGTTGATTCAGTGATAAACATTAGCTAAAGCTATGTTTCAGCAGATCACTATAATCTATTACTTTAAGAAATGATTGTGTGTTGGCTATTCTAGGACTGTGTATTGGCTAGCCAACCGACAAAAGTAGCAAACAAAACGAACTAGAGCAAAGATAACTGAATTTACCGAGTTATGGTTTGAATCTTCGGTTTGTCCATGCGAATTAAAAGACCTAACGAACTAAAAGAACGAACGAACTAAAAGAAATATTCACTAAGGATTGTGTATTAGATGTTGTTTCTACTTCCTACTAAAGGTCGTTATTAATATCGTTAAAAATAAACAACCTGTAAGTTGATTAAATTGTAACAAAATTAATGATTTTTGTATATTTATTCCCTACAACTGAACAGGGGGCTTTAAGGGAGGGCCGAAGAGGGTTAATATATATGATATATATACTTTGTTATTTTAAAGTTTTGAATTTAAAAATTATTTTAATCGAAAAAACGCTATTAAATTATCAAATCTATGAATTTGCGAAAATGCTTCGCTTCTCTCGTGTGTCCAGTGACGCACCTGTGTTTTTTTTTTAAATATACCATAAGACATTAAAAAAAAAATTGAACAAAATTTGAAGCTTTTTGCCTCAACATCAATACAGATCATATTAAAAATTACCATAAAAATTCAAACACCATGCAACCTCACTTGGAGTTGTAAAAGATAAAGAACATGTAATTCTCAAAGGTATATATTAATTTGTAAAATAGCCATGTTTTTATGAAGAAAAACATTAGGAAACGAATTCCAAAACAAAAAAAATATACTGTTTGTCAAATATATACTAAGTATATTCCAAAGTAACCAGCCTCCAAAAAGTAACCATTTCCACCGAATAAAGGTGAACTTTGATCTATTTTATGACGATTCTGAAAATACTTTGGATGTCACGATAACCGCCAGTGAGCTAATCCATTTCGAAATAACCTCTCAAAATCAAGTTTTTCGTAAAAATTTTAACAAACAAACGGTCAGAAATAATAGTGCGGAAAAAGTTCTTCCCAACTGCATAAAAAAATTTCAAGTATTTGCTATTGAACCAAAGATAATGCTGATTTTCATTCTTGATTTTCCTTTTATTTATTCCTGGACGGAGGTAATCAATTTAATTATCATTTAAAATGTACATGCCATTATTTACTCTCTGATGTTTGCTATTATCTGCAAAGAGATTACAACCATTCAGAAAAAGTGAATTTCAATTAAAAAAAACTTTCTGTTGTTGTTTGAGCTGGGCTCGCATTGGCCCATATTACACGGTGACCGTTTGCCCGGAGTGCAATGAATCTTTTTTACTCTCTGGCCGTGTGCTATTCGGAAACTTTTCACTCGTGGTAGGAGAGAATTTACTGAGTTGAATACAATTTCTGTCTGTTGAAATAAAATTTTAATTTTTGCTGTGCCAAAGGACGATGAAATTTTGACAACTATAAATTTTGACGTTTTAGATTTTGGTAGTGCATTAGCACAAGAATTTAATTTAATTTGCGAAATTGTTAATATATATTGAAAATTACCAATTCTGGTTGCTATGCTGTCTGAAACACAAAATTTTGAACTTCTGTACAACTCACAAGTGTTTTTTTTCCATTTTTGCTTGTGTCAAAAATTCTCTTTCCGATTTTCAAAATTTATACTAGCCCCTGGGTCTACATGAATTTTTGACAATCATATCCACCTCACAAGTGCCAAATATTCTCTTTCAGGCTGTCAAAATTTCATCATCCGAGTGAAAAGTTTCCGAATAGCACACGGCCTCTTCCACATTTTGCACGCTGGTATGTTACAGAAAAAGAAGCAGAAAAAGAAGGGCGGACAGATTTTGACCATTACTTTTTCTCCTACACTTTATTCCAACAAGGGTTTCCTACAACTATTTTCTTCATACTGTTATTGTATTTACAATAGTAGTTGTACTTTTCTTCAAAAAATGTACTTTTTAGCTACTTAAACGCCCAAATCTTTAATATCACCACCCAGCAACACTGTTTTTTCTTTCCCGTGAACGCTGTATCGACACCGTTCAAGAATGAACATATTTTGCCCGCTGTTCCAAATGTTCATCCACTTACCCTCTCAATGGTTTTTGAAAGCAACAACAAAATCGCTTGCACGTCGGGCAAACGGTCACCGTGTAATAGCGGCCATTGGCATCAAGCCCGTCCACGCACTGTTTAACGCACTGGACCACGTCGCCACTATGAGTTAAAATGCTTAACTGATTTCAATAAAAATTACTTTCAAGACTTTCAAATATTATAAAAGATACTTTACATAATTAATTTTTTAACTAAAAAAAAATAATATAGGCTGTCACCCTTGATTTCGGCACATCAACAATTGATCGTTCGTTCTAGCATATCAACAATTGATGAAACGTGACAAAAATGAAAAAATTTATTGTGAATTATCCCCGAATGACAATTAGAAAAGTTGCTTATGATGTTGGCATATCTATTGGTTCATGTCATGAATAATTTTCAGATGTTTTGGGTATGAAGCGTGTTACAGCAAAATTTATTCCAAAAGTGTTAAGTTTCGACCAAAAACATCGTAAATTTTTGGAAAAAATCAACACTGCAATCATGCCCCAGCCTCCATATTTACCAAAAATGATACTGTGTAACTTTTTTTCTGTTCCCCCCCAAAAAAAAAAAAAGAACCTTGAAGGGTTAAACCGTCGGACAATGGCCTGAATTATAGGGCCTATGAGGTGGTAGTCGAGCACGCACCTAATCGAATATCGAGGCTATCAATATAGATGCTATCACTAGGAACGAGTTCCAAGGAACAAGTTTTGGAGATTGGAAGAAAATTCATGTTATTTTTTTTTAACACACCGTGTATATGAAAAAAAAGGAAATTAGACACATATCTTCACATCCGAAGGTATTGACATGACACCATTGTGTTTCGCTTTCGTTTTTGTTCTTGTCTTTGCTTTCATCTTAACACTTTGTAATAAATCCATGCAATGATAGTGTTTTGACATTACATTTAGTGGTTCCCTGGAAGCTTCGTGACATCATATTCTTTTTTCATTTATATCATAAGGAAAAAACTTCACCTTCATTTTCGATCAATAAAATTTACCACAGCATTCATAATCTTCGAGCTATAATTCCATGCAACGATTCTTCAATGTTGTTGCATTTTAATTACATTAAGTGGTTGGCACCGTAATGTCATGCCGTAAAAAATTTTTATTTTATCGCTATAAGGTCAAAAGACTAATCTTAACTGTCGTAAAATTAATTTTACCGTAGCACCATTATTAGTACTAATTTCATGCAACAATATTGCTTTTTTGTTGAATAAGCTGCTATCTCCGCAAGGTCATACTAATTAGTTGTATTAGTTTTTTTCCGCTATTCTTAAATCTACCCCAGTTTAACAAGGAATCACTCCGTGAAAGTGAGTCTAGTAAGGGTGGAGAATAATTGGTTTAAGTTGTAATCGGTTTTAGTTCAATTAAAACTAGTTAAACTTTGTAAACTATTTCAATAAATTTCTTATTTATCATATCTTGCAATAATACTTAAGGTCAGCTTATTCAGTTTGAAAATTAATCTCTTTAACGTACTGAATATTAAAAAAATTCCTTTGAAATTATAGCGTATCTAGATAGCATAAGCATCATCTAAGATAAGCTTTTATTCTAAAATGTACTTAATGATAAACTGTTTCATACTAATAAAAGGATAATAATAAAATGTAAAGAATTAAATACTAAAATCTATATTTTAAACTTTTAAGACAGTTTCCAGTCTTGGTCAAAAAACGAAGCACCTCATTTTCATATCAGAGAAGAAGTAACATCTCGCTCTGTTTAAGTCTGCAAATAGTTCTCGAGAAAATAATGTACTATTTATTCCCTTTTTAAGGTTACACCTATCTACTAACGACGTGAATATTATTTTTATTTTCATACTCTTAAAGATAAATCTTTTAATATTTTATATCTTAAAGATTATGAACCTATTCCATAATTTATCTCATAATTCCAACAATTAAAAATTGATGGACAATGAGATGGACAAAGGGATTAAGTACAAAAAAATAATTATAAATCTGCTTTAAATATGTTAACAACCATACTGTAAAACCCTCTTCGAAACACATTCGCCTAGCAAATAAAAACACTCTTTTTCAAGAGAATATCAAACTCTTTTCGCTGAAAACAACTCAAAAGTTAGCACAACTCAATGACTCGCCTTAAAAAGATAAAAAAAAGGTAAGCCCGATTCCACTACAACTCACTCAAATATTGGCCGTCAACAAACTATTAACACTCAATGGCAAAGAGAAACTTTAAGCCATCATTGCTGCATAACCTCAATAGTTGAGACATGGCCTAGCAGATGTCAACAGTATTTGTCTCAGTCTAACCAAAGTTAACCAGACGCTCGAGTGCTGTTCAACAGACAAAAACCGTCAACATAAGGTAGGCTTCTTCCACAACCACTGAACAGGTAGAAGATGCGAACAGTGAATAAAACAAAATGGCAAACAATCGAGTTGTTGAGGTTAGGTTTAGTTAATGTTTTTGTGTGCACTCAAAATAGAATTTTGACACTTTGCCTAAAGTAAATGAACATTGACTAATGTAAACAAATTCAGTTTTTTGTTTTTTTTATAATTCAAATGTTGATACGCTGCCATAAATAAATCGATCTGATCACTACGAACATTAAACTCGCGCACTTGAGTTGTTTTGTTAGCTTGTCACGTCACAGACTTCGTCACATGAAAGAGCGACAGTATCAACGTCAACGCTAACGCCCTAAAAATGTAATTTTTTTTAACTAAATTATATGATATTTTTAGCCATAAGTAAAAAAAAAACAACAACAGGAAAAAATGGTGCAAAAAATAAACTGTCAGAAGTGGGACAGAAGAAAGAATTGGCAGCAAAATTAGTAGCGATACAGAGCTATTGAGAATGATCTAAGCGTGGTGGAAATAGAAAAATGTGAATTTGAATCTGAGGCAAGTACTATGCGTTTATCAGGCCTTACAAGTTTTAAGGCAATCTTATCCACAAACCTTTTTACCATCAACTACAACTTCAAGTCGTAAATATTGATGATTTTTCAATTTCAGTTGATTAGAAATGAGGATAAAAAATGCAGAAATATTAAAGTGCGGTTCGGTTGGAATTCGAACCCAGGACCGGGTTCAATGGAGCATGCTATCTACTCGACTATTGAGGCCGCTTTATCTTGGATGGGGTTAGATTATATTGACAGTTTTATTTATTACAAAGGCCTTATTGCAATATTGATAAAATTACAATTTAGCTCTATTAGTGTTAATGTTTATTTAATGATACCCTCAACCAAGGTTAACTTTTACTTTTATTTTGATCTGGTCTGAGCAGCTGCTCATCTGATTCATATTTTTATCTATCTGGAAAATGAAAATTTCTCAAAATCAATATAAATCCGTTAACGTCAATAAATAAGTTCGATGTTGCTCATAAACTGCTGATTTAAGATGATTTCTTTTTCCGTTTTTTTTTTAATAGAATTGTACACGAGCCACTGGCAAAATTTACGTTGGCAGATATTTTAATTATTTTCGTCGTTGTCGACAGTCTCGGCCGCCTTTTTGGCCGAAAAACAATATCGACGATTTACACGCTGAATTGCAAAATTAATCTCTCGGTCTCTGTGCGTCATACCGACGATACAGCGTTGCTCATCGCCGCCCCACTTGGAAGCTGGCAGCCTTCTATCTATTTACCTACCACTACAGTGCGACAAAATTACACCATTTTTCAACCTCGTTGACATTTATGTATTTATGAATGCATCCCAAGGCTGAGCGTTGTAATTTTTAAAAATATGGTCGCCAGTGCATTCATTATGCAAGCAGCTTTCAACGACTCTTACACGTACACACACACACACATACACACAGAAACGGTTATGCTAACATATTTCCACATAATGTCAATTGAATTGCAACGTTAAACATTTGACCGTGATTTCCGTTCTAGCTCATGATCTGACAAAAAAAAATCATTGATCTGCAAGGCAAAAACTTACCCCATGAAGTGCCATCTCGGCCCATAACAGTGCCCTCCGATGAATTGAAGAGAAATTGGCTGAGTATAAAGGGTCGCTTGTAGCGCACCTGGTACTCGGCGTCAATGTTTGACTGCGACATGGGTCTGGGTTTTGACATGTTTGTCAAGTGTAGACAGACACCTTAACAAGTAGAGTTTAGACCAAGAATCGACTTTAGACCAAGAATTTGGCTCTATCCACGAACGTTGTAGCTGATCGTTCGTAGCGCGCTCTAGTTAACGTGCCTTTCTCCAACGATTTTGAGCTTGTCACCAATTGTTATGTAATATTGACTAGACTGAGTTAAAAACCGCACCGAATTTTACCGTATCTCACGAATTTATTTTGAAATTATTTCTTTTTTTTTCCACAACGTTTGCGATTTTGTTCACTTTACGGTTTGAGCCAAGCTTAGTGAGCCACCTCTTGTTGGCTCTTTTCTGTAGCTTCGTCGTGGTCGGTAGCAGCGTGCACCGTCAACGCGCCGTTGTTTGTTCTACACTCCGTTCACGCTCTTTGGCTACTATTTTCTCGTGTGGTTACAATAAATTTTGGTTAAATTTTGCACAAAACTTAAATATTGATAAACACTCAATAGATACACAAATGCGTGCAGTTGCTACAAAGACTGCAGATACCAAAAACAAAAAAAAAACACAAAATCTGTCGGTTGTTAAACGTGCGCACGGATTTAACAAAACAAGCAACAAGATGCAGATGAGATGAAGTCTATTAACGGCACATATAATTCATGCAGCAGAAATTATACAGCTGCGCGTTGCAAATGGCAATTGTGATGCTTGCACTATTTCGTAGATACCAAATGTATCGCAGGTCAAGCATAGACCACGGACGGGCACGTTGGTCAGGAGTTTTTTGTAAACGTTTTTGACGTTTTTCACGTTGTGTAGTATAGACGACAACAACAACAACAAGCCGTTCGTTCGTTCGTTCAACCACACCTTTTTCAGCTACTCCAACTCGAAGCACAAACTTTTCGGGTGTGACAGAGAAGACGCTACGTGTGCGCTCAGCGTTGGCTTAGACCGGACTTGGAACGTTTTGAAAGTTTAAAGTTCTAGTTATGTGTGTTTTGTTTTTTGTTTTTTGTTTTCTCTCTGCTGACTAATCAGAATATAAGAAATGCGAATCCGATATATTTTGTTGAAACCCTATCTCTCAACTATCAGCAACACTAAGCAACCCGTTGCACTGTTTCAAATTAGTTGCTGACCATAACAAACCAAGTTTCCCTCTTAAGACAACGTGAAGACTAACACTTGTATCTAGATACATAAAGGCTGTAGTAAGGCGCTACTTGAGTAGATCGAGTGAAACACTGTGCCCATTTGAGTCATCATTCCACTCAAAAAACCCAAATTATGTGAACAAAGCTGTTAGTTGTAAAATTTCTTAAAAGTGAATATCCCAAGATTTCTCAAAAGAAATAACAAGAAGAGGGATAAATAATAAACTCAAAGATTTTCATACGAGCTAGAATAGCAACTCTTGCCGCACCCTGAACCCATGACGTCAAAACTACGCTAAGCATCAACTCTCTCTCTGTTGTGTGTTAGATCTTTCAGTCGAGCGCTTTTATTTATTATTACAAGTTCTTGCCAAGAATTTTTTATTAAACGATAAATACTTGTTCGCTCAGATACAGATTCAATGCTTTAGCTATGTAAAAAGATCGGTTGAGAGAAATTCAACTAAGTTGAGTGCAAACACAGCATGCCTGAAAAGAACATCGTGCTCAACTCATTTAAACTCTTTCACTCACTCTTTGTGCTGCGGTTAACGACTTGTGATCAAGAGCTCAACTGCTGCATAATATGACCTAAAAATATTTCAATTACAGGGTCAGTCAGATTTAGCGATTGGTATTTATGAAAAGCATTTAAAAAAAAAATAAATAAAAGATATAGATTCTTGAAAAATTTGAATGATCAAATAACTGAGAAAGCACACAGCTCATTATAAGCATTGGTCGAAATAATGGGGAAAAATAAGTTAAAAAAAAAGTTGCAAAAAACATGGTATTAACAGGGTACAAATTTACTTATTATGACGCTTTTGTTTCTTTCGCTTAGGGCGATGTTATGCAGGCGGTGAAATTATCCCCGGCCCTGTCACTTTTTACGCTCTTTTTCATCGAATGAGCTGTGTGACGAAAGTGTGTTATGCAGACGATCTTTTGATCCCTGAACTGGCACACTTTTGCTACTTTTAGAACTTTATCCAAAAAAGTATTATCGCATTAAGTAGGTTTCATTAGCGCTTTGATACATTTCTTACTAAAAGTGTACTATTTTTTTGCAAAAACACAAATGTTGTGAATATATTTTACAATGCAACACTGTTTTGATTCCATGATTTCATATTTTTGTCAAATCAATTGGTAACCGCGATAGGCAAAGTTTAGTCTCGCTCCCGCTCTCAAATTTTTAATAAAATTGTTGAAACGCAACAATGCGTGACCGTGACGTGCCCATGACCTTCTACATAATGTAGTCTTTAGAGAGGTTCTCTGGTGGGAGCCAGTGAAGTGATGCCAGTGTAGATAGAGAGTTCAAGCAATATTTTTTAAATAAATGCAAAATGGGAAGCCATGAAGTGAAGCTTATATAGAAATAAAATAAATGACAATTTAATATTTTAACGAGGGGAAAAAAGTTTACGATATGAAATAGGTCACGTTCAATGAGATATAATGCCTGAAATTATCAAAAGCCAACGATAATAGGATAGCGTGGCCGCTATGTCAACGAACTTTGGAAACCCAGGTTCGAACCCCAACAGCGACAGAAAATTATTTGAATTAAAATAATTTTTCTGTACGGTCGCCACCTCTCTGCAGACAATGGCAAACCTCAGAGAGTAATCAAAATGCCATGTAAAGCTTCTTGAGAACGAGAACATTCATCGTTCATCGCCGTTCGGAGTCGGCGTTAAGCATGTAGGTCCGGTTCTCGGTCAATTGTGTATAAACTTAATAACACGCACAACACAATTGATCATAAGAAGCTAGGTCAAAGTCCTTTCAAGGGCTGAAATGGCCAGTTATTTATTTTTTTATTTATAACGATAATGGGAATGAATATGGAAAGCATTGGTGGACCATTTTGTAGACAAATTTGACGAATCGAGACATCTCGGATTCAAATCCCACCTGACACAGAAAATTTTCTCAATTGAAATTCATTTTTCCGATCGGCCGCCATCTCTCTGAACATTAACCATTCGAAGTCGTTACAGTCTCGGTACTCTAGTAGGTAGCACGGTTGATTGCTACCCCAGGAGGCCGGATTCGAATTCCGGACAGGTCATGGTGCTGCATTTCAATCAGTCTGCCTTTTTTGACGTTACGTTTTAAGTTGAAAAAGGCATTTTTCACAAATGCTTCGGTGTTGCATGGAACTCTTTCTCGCTGAGTATAGTTGTTATGATAAGTATCGTTATTGCATTTTTTTTCTCTGAATATATAACATGTCGAGAGTATTGTGTGAAAATTTCAAGTTAATCGGAGCAAAACTAACGAAAATACAGAGGTTCAAGCGACCGGCCCTCATGCCTGATTTTAATACCTGCCTGGGAACTGACGCTCTGGATTCGTGCAAACACAACTACTGTGCTCTTCCTACAGATGTTATAGAGCCATAAAGCCAATCGACAAAGATTTGAGCAAGGACACACTTTTGCAGCGGTGTCTTGGAGGTTTCACGCAGAATAGCAACGATAGTCTCAATCAAGTTATATGGAAAATCTCTCCAAAATCAGTGAGCAGTATTGCAATCGTTGTTGAAATTGCAGCGAATGAAGCAACATGCACTTTCAATGAAAGATCTTTTGCTTTGATGTCTTTTTTGAATGAAATGAGCATCTCTGGACAGGCCCAAGTGCTCAACAATGGGCGCGAGCATCTGTTGAACTACGAATAACCATAGCGGACGAACGAGCTGCACTTACAAGTAAAGAGGGTAGAATCTAACATAGGCAAGAGCAAGAAGATGTATTGAACATCCTGAGTGACAGTGTTTCACTGTATGGAGCTGGCATCAAGGTTGCCAGTTAAAATTCGGAAAAATTCCCACGGAAATTACCTTTTTCCCACAGAAGCATAAATTAAATACCACCAAAATTACCACGGCAAAGGTAAACAAAAAAAATTCCCACCACGATTAAAAAATACCACAAAAAATCCCACGATCATTAAAAATTACCACAAAAATGCCACGCTTTTTAAAAATACCACCAAAAATCCCATAAGCATTTAAAAATACCGAAAAAAATCCCATACGCATTAAAAAATACCACAATAAATCTCATAAATGTATAAATAAAAAATGTACAAATACCAAAAATTTTTGCATTAAGGTATAATATACATACGTGTAGCAACCAAAAACAGGAGCTGTTTTCAAAACATTTTTTTAGATATAAGAAGTTATTATTTTTTTTTTAATTTATACAGGTTACTGTACATAAAAAATGCTTTATAAAAATATTTCTTTTTAAATACAGTTCTGGTTTTTACATAGAACACAGAACACCAAGCGCACGCAAGCAAACGAAAAATAATGTGAAGCTCTTTGTCAAAACAGCGAAAAGAACAAATGGAATACAAACTAGTAAGAAATGATCTTCGACTGGGCCGAAGTTAAAATACCCCCACGGCCGAACTAAAGTATATTCAAAGTCTGAAAAAATCAATAAAATGTTTATCTGTAAAAACGTTTTCGTTATATTTTTAACAGAAAATATTCGCTTTTGTTTTTTGATGCAGTCGCTTTGTATGGGAGGTGGGCGTGGTTTCACTCAATTTGGTTTGAGTGAATTCCATACACATAGTACACGTTATATATCAAAGTGTATATGCAAAATTTCAAGTCCATACATTAATTTTTGTGGATTTTAGAGAAATTTTACCTTTTTGATAAAGTCACTTTGTATGGGAGGTGGGCGTGGTTTTCATCCGATTTGGCTCATTTACGAACTTGACCTTCATTTTTTAGAGGAAAGCTTAAATATTGAATTTCGTGATGATAGCTTTCAAATTACGGCTGCAATCGTGATCACAGACAGACGGACAAGAATATATATCGTCACCTAAAATTCAAAATAACGTAACATCACTTTTGATAATTTTACAGGAGAAGCAAAAAAAGATATAAAATTCAAACAACTTGAGATATTGAAACGAAATTTTCAAATCAAATAACTTGGTTATTTTTGGTGGCAGAGGTTTAAAATTCATAACACACATGTAATATAATGTAGTGAATCGTAATCAATAAAAAACACAATTTCGAATTTTTTGATCATACGTTCTTTTGCATTTTATGTGACGATATACTGATCAAGAATATATATACTTTTCTTTACCTACCACGCCTCCTTATGGGCGTTACAAACGGAGTGACAAAATTAATATACCCCCATTTACGTTTTTTAAACGTAATAAATAAAAAAAAAAAATAAATAACTGGCCATTTCAGCCCTTGAAAGGACTTTGACCTAGCTTCTTATGATCAATTGTGTTGTGCGTGTTATTAAGTTTGTACACAATTGACCGAGAAATGGACCTATGTACATGCTTAACGCCGACTCCGAACGGCGATGAACGGAATGTTCTTATTCTCAAGAAGCTTTACATGGCATTTTGATTGCTCTCTGAGGTTTGCCATTGTCTGCAGAGAGGTGGCGGCCGTACAGAAAAATTATTTTAATTCAAATAATTTTCTGTCGCTGCTGGGGTTCGAACCTGGGTCTCCAGGTTCGTTGACATAGCGGCCACGCACTTTAACCAACTACGCCACGGACGCCACATTTTTTTAAACGCCACAGTTTTTTAAACGTGGGGGTATAAAAATTGCCAAAAAATTTACGGTACAGCGCAAGTGTTCTCTTACCCTTTCGTCGCTTTCGATGTGCTGCAAATTGCTTACAAACTCACAGACTTGAATTCAAGTCTTGACCAATGTAAGTCCCGGTTTCCACTCGTCAAGTCTTGATGTTCAATTTTTTGACATTCCCTTTTAAACTTGACGATTCAGTTTCCACGCATCAAGAGTTGACGATGTGTATCATATACTGCCGTTTCATTTCATCTTATAGAAATGAAATGAAATGACGCCAATGATGCCCAAAATGAATAGAAAAAGTAGCGGGACAACGAACGAACACAAAACGTATTGCCCAAGAATTGACGATACAGTCAATTTCTTTCTTTCCCTTAGTTACGATTCCCGTACCACCGAACTCAAGACTTGACCGTCAAATCTTGAGTGGAAACCGGGACTAAAAGGGGTCATACGAACTTTGAAACAGGGTCGCAAACTGCTAAATTTAAATGCGTAACATACGACATAAAATCGTTGTGTAAACAGAGCGTTTAATGCGTATAATGGCAATGATTTCATATGAAGTTTTTGCTTAATAAACGGAAAAAAATCATTTGATGAAAAAAATTCCCAAATCCCACGGCAATTAAAAAATACCTCACTGAATTCCCACGCTAATTAAAAAATACCATAGGAATTCCCACGCTAATTAAAAAATACCATGGGAATTCCCAAAAAAAAAAAATTCCCAAGGACAATTAAAAATTACCACAAATGGGATTTTTCCCACATAACTGGCAACCTTGGCTGGCATTGATGATTCTGAGTAAGTATAAAGTTTAAACCATTTTATTGATTTGTATAAAAAAACTTTAAATCGATTTGCTCGCAAACGTCATTTTTGAAATTCGTGAACATTATAACTCAGTATCTATTTGACCGATCCTTTTGAAATTTTAAACAATACTTCTACACATAAATCAACAGTTAATCAGAGGAAGTTTTTTACCATTTTATAATAACAAATTCAGCGAAATTTCGAAAATCTCGTTTACACTTCCAAATGCTGTCAAAAATAAAAAACTTCCTCTGAATACCTATGGATTCATATTACCTTTCAAACGCATTTAGATTTTCTTGTTTCAAATGATCCGGTAACGAATTATGGACTTCACCGCATAACAATATTTTTCGATGCGCCTCCGGAGATTCGCAGTTACGGACTTATTAATTCATATTTTTTTAAAATGAAAATTTTTCCAAAAATAATTCCGATGTTATAACGTGTATACAAAACAAATAAACCCACATTATTCATAACTCAAAAATAACAACAAATCATGAAAATATGCCTTTTTTTCGCCTTTCTCTTAGATATCATATCTTTCACCTTAAGACAGTGACTTCATTACTTATTTTCTATTATCATTATTAATTTTTATTGTGTCTTTATAGTTTTAAAATAATTCACCAAGTTTCTTTTATTGCTGTTTTGTCCTTATTCATGCTTGTGTACCTAGTCTTTATTTAGTCTGTCCACTGTTATTATATCACTGCATATCATCAAGCAGCATAAACTACCGTCTAACGTTCAACTTAGTCAGCATTGTTTGTCTTGTTATTCTCCGCAATATACATATTTGAACACACCAACTATTATCTTAAAAAAAAACAACACATTTCAGCAGTTGCAAAAGTTGGATTATATATATAACTCTACTTCGGCTTGAGTGAGCTCTTAGCGCTCACTTAAGAATCTGACCAGGTAGCAAGGTATTCATTGTATGCACAAAGCAGTTCTCAAGCATACTCATGTGCAGTGGCGCCTGAGAAGCTAACTTTAGCTCTTCACCAGCCACTCTAAGGAAGCTGTGTAATCATAACTAGGATAATCATCATTGTAAGGATAATTTCATGGGGAAGTAAACAAAATGCATATCACGGTAATGTTATCCTATAGGAAAATAAGAAGTAAACAATTAAACAGTTTTTAAAAATAGGCCGCATATGGAATGGCCTTGAATATATGGTATTACTAGTAAGCAAAAAGATCCTTTAACAATAGTTTTAAAACAGGTTTTTAAACAGGCTTAGGTGCTACTGTTGACAATGATAAAAGACCAAGCCATATGATGAAAATCATAGCAACCCTTATTCAAGAGTTGGTAATACAAAACACTCATTTACATCCCTTAGAAATGAATACACAAGGTGTGCATGGTTTAGGAACAGACAGTGTTTTTTGAAACACTAATAGCTCTGGTAATAAATAAATAAACTGACCATTCCAGCCCTTGAAAGTACATTGACCGAGTTTCTTATGATCAAATTGTGTGTGTTATTACATGTTTTGTACACAAATGACCGAGAACTGGACCTACTAGTTTTTTATACCGACACCGAACAGCTAGTGTGTATGTTCTCAAGAAATTTCACATGGCATTATTTACTCTCCGAGGTTTGCCATTGTCTGCAGAGAGGTGACGACCGTTTAGAAAAATTAATTTAAACTGAAAAATTGTCTGTGTCTGATGGAGGAAAACACTAATAGCTCTGGTTATAATTTTTTAAAAAATTAGTCCAAATTAAGTCTTGTCTATTCTCAGCTAAGCCAGTTAACTCTTTCAGCCCCAAATTAGCCCTGATGGTACCACAAATTCCAAACTTCGTTGAGGATCAGTTTTTGACATAAATACACAGAGCGAAAAACCTATGGACTGAGTACATAAATTTATGTACTCATAACAGAAATTTCTGCATAAAGAAATTTTACATTTTTCCTGTATTGAGTACATGTTGAAATCTGTATTGACTACAAATTGCGTTTAAGTAGTGCTGTTGTGCTTATTGAACCATTACATAAAATTTGTACAACATATTTGTGATGAGTACAGTATCTAAGAACCATTTTCATGTACTCAGTACATATATTATTTACTCATTACATATTTGTAGTACATAATTTTATGTAATGAGTACATACATTATTGACTTATTACATATTTGAGTACATAATTTCATGTAATGAGTACATATTAGAGAGCTGCGCAAGCATAACACAAATGACTTACAAACCATCGTCATTGGGTTTTATTGGTTTTTTTTTTGTATCGGCCGACACCAAACGTGAATGTCGCAAAAACCGATCTTTTTGGCCCATTTTACTTCGTTTTCTAGATATGTCGTTCTTCTTTTATTTTTTAAGGTCGATAGACCTCTCTACCTGTGCGTATCGAGTTCGAGACCCCGAGTTCGAGACCTCACTTTAATCGTATAAATGAGACATGTATTAAGTCGATATTTTATGTATTGACTACATGTGTCGCTTTAATCGATATTTAAACGTGCTCTGTAGTGAGTACATAGCACGTTTACCATGCCGTTGTGCACGCGAGAAATGAACTGAATCTATAGTTTATGTATTGAGTACATTTCTTGCAAAACGTTACATAAAATATTGATTGAGTACACGTTGCTTATATTTATTGAAGTCTGCAATGTATTCAATACATATTTCGCTGTATTGAATACATTTTATATTCATTTTATAAAATAAAACGCATATGTAACTAGTACACGCTTACTTTACTCAGTACAGGCAGCTCTGGTTGCGTTCTTATACAAGACGCAGCACATAGATTTTACATAGATGTCTCTGTACTGATTACATGACTTTTTCTCTTAGTGTAAGGTGAGTAGCTTAAAAGCTGTATTGCTTTCTTCAAGGGAGTTATATACCCAGAGCTTTTTTTTCAAACCCTTTTTTTTGCATTTTTTTAAAGCCTTAATTCTCAAGAATATGTATGTAGTTCGAATTTCAAGTCGATATCTCAAAAAATAACAAAGTTATGCCTAGTGAGTGAACCGCCTTCGAGACCGCACAGTGCTAGCCCTTGTTTTCAAACGCGCTTTTCTCGAAACCATGTTTGCAAAGTGGGTGACCAAGATTTCTCGAAACTCGAAGTGAACCGATCGTTTTCATTTTTTTGCAGACTTATTTTATTCATAATAATCTCGTACTTGTCATAGGATTTTTTTTTCGTAGCTTCGTTCATTACTTATAGGCAAAATAAAAATGAATTTTTGGTCGAAACTTGGTCGTTCGGAAACTACAAACAGAACCATAAAGTCAGAAGTTGAACAGGCAACTTTGGGGCTGAAAAGGTTAAGTGATGAGTCAATGTTATATGCTACAAAAGGTTTCAAAATTGCACCCCTTATTTTAAAGATGATTTCGAAACAATTCCAAAAACAAAAAAAAATATATTGTCTTTTTTGGACCCCCGCTAGCCGCCAAAATGGTATATTTTCCCAAAACTTATGCATTTTATGTCCGATCTTTAGAAATGAAATACCATTAAAAAGCGCTTAACTTTTGGACTTCAGATATCATGTTAAACCTGTTACCTCGATTTACTCCCCTTGAACTAAAATTTATTTTTTCTCATTAAATTAAGTTTCTTAAAAATGTGTTCACTTCTTGCCCAAAAAGGGTTTAATTTGGCCTTGAAACAAAAAAGTTGTAGCAGTTCAATTTTGGAGGTTTTTCCGGGGGTCAAAATAAAAAAAAATAAAGAAATGCCTAGAGCTAAGAGAAAAATTTAATAAATAAATGCTGGTTTAAATATCCAAATTTGTACTCATCTATTTTATTTATAGAAATTAACCCTTAAACACATTTTAAGTTTTGACATATTTCTGGCATTTAAGTTGAATTTTTAGATTTGGTGTATTCAAAGACTTATAATATAATTTTATGACAAATTTTTTTGTTGACCATTTTAACCCGTTATATCCTTGTTTTATGGGTCTTTTTTACCTTTTATCAAAAAAGGGTCAAAAAAGACCCATAAATTGAGAAGTTAGGGGGTCAAAATGCTGCACAAAAATATTTCCTGTAGTATTTTACACAGAACACATCCAATACCCAAAATGCAGGGATAACATGATTTCCTATGCCGATTCACTATAAGAGTGTTCAAAAAGGGGGAAACCTAAATCCCCCCTAAAATAAGACTCATACGTAAACTTTAAACGCCGATACACGTATATTTTTTTTTTGCTTCTTATATCATAACCCGCTGTCAAAACCTTTTTTTTTTTCCTGTTGAACAGTGTTATTAATAAAAAGTAAATTATTAACAATAAAAAAAAACAAAAATAATAAAATACCTAAAAATAACAATTAAAGATAAAATCTTAAGTCTGGAATTTTATTCAGTTATTCATCTACTTTTATTTTAATTGTTATTTTGATTTGATTTAGACGGTTGAAGTTTTTAAATGTCCAATTTAGCGTTTCATATGTAAAAAAATGAAGTTTTTTGTTATATTTTCATAATTTTTTAAATGAATGCCTAAACTTTTTGAAAATTCTTAAAAAAGTCTAGTTTTATGGACGTCCAATACTTATCTATTATTGAGATGACGTAACTGACGATTATGACCATTAAAAACTACATTTTGCCTATTTCATTTTTCATATTTCAATATTAATATTCTCAACTTTTCATTGCTGAGGTCATTTTTCGAATTGAATACTGAAGAAGAGTTTAATTTGGTTAACTTTTCTTAATAAAATATATCAACCTTTTCTTCTACTGATCTGAATTGCATGAATTTTTTGTTTACTTTTTAACTATGGGGGCAGGAGTTAAAAAAATAGGGTTTCAAAATTTTTGTTAAAAAAAAAAAATTGAATACCATGAACCATTTAATTAAAAAACAAAATCAAAAACTCATCCAGATTGAAGTAGGTGCCATACCAAGAATTCAAAAAATGGACCTAAAGAAGGTGTTGATCTTTGAACTGTGAATTTCTCAAAGTTATTTGGATATAAAAAAAAGAAATATTTTTGAAGCACTCTTTTTAAAAGAAATTTAAAAATTATTAAGAAGAACATTTGAAAAGTTACATTACTTTCAAAATTATAGTGGTAGTTTTTTTTCAATTTTAGAAATCGTAAATTATTTTCTGCAAAATCTGAGAGTATGGTTTATTCTCGCACGTTTTTATTGTAAAGACAATTCAAAGTTTTCAAATAATTATCATAACATACAATCTAAAGTGCTATCGTTATTACAAGTCTTTCACACACTGGAATTTTTTACATATTAATGAGGTTTTTTTTGCTCGTATGCATGATTTTTTAATTTTTTTCTGGGAATCAAAGATAGTTACTGCTTAATAGAGAGTTTTAACTTTATACATCCTTTCCAATTTGAAAAAATCTTCCTAGTCTATATGACAACTTATTAAATAAAAAAAAAAATTCAATTTATTTTCTTGAAAAGTTTTTTCTTGTTGGTACAAATCAAGCCCGTCTTTGATTATTGCATTAATTTAAGAATAAAAGCGTTCGAAAAACTTGCCGACTCTGTTCTAATTCAGATTGATTGACGTAAATTTCTATTGTGTCAACAATTGTGCGGAACAATCTCGAAATTTGAATTAAAAAAACAGGGTGATCACACACTTTAACACAATAACTTTTCAAAATCACCTATTCACTAAAGCCATGCTGATCGTAAGCATTAGTCACATACAGCAACATCCTCACTTACCCCAACTTTCGATGGTTCTGCCGAAATATGATCCCTCCTCAGGATCGTAGACCATCTGCTTGATCGATCGCTTTTTGGGCCGCTCTGGTGGCCTAGCGTAGTACTGTTGGAATGCATCGATAGATTCTTCGGCAACTGTAGGCATTCTGAAGGTGTTATCCTTGAAGCAGCGACCTGCTGACGTATAACTCTTGGGAAAGATATCCGTACAACACTTTTCACTTGATCTGCCGATCGTACTTGCAACTTGCTTTATCCTTGCTGCGTTGCAAGGAATCGCTTTATGCTAGATGATTTATTCTAATTTGTCAGAATTAATCCTCGCAGGATATGCTTTAGAAATCGATGCAAGTTTCAATGCGCGCCACAGTGCTTTTTAAGATTTCTCAAGAATTCTTCAGTTTAATCAAGCGTTGGAAAGACACGATCGCCACGAATTCGCGTGTTTCTTAGGACTCCACGCGTCAATGAATGATCACCGGTGCCCGATCCAGAATCACTAAAAGTATCTGATGCAAAACTTTCAGCTCGGACGAGTCGTTCCAAAATGTACGTTCTGCTAGGGTCGCATTGAAACGTTTGTCCGCTGTCACCGTCACCGTCAGAGTCATCGCTGCTACAATTTATTATTCCTCATCGTATTTAGTTAAAGTTATACAAAATAAAATAAATGCCTGGAGCCAATTTAGTCGCTGTCGCCCTCGCAGTAGGCGTCAGCGCTAGCATTTGCAACGGCGCGCAACTCTGGAACGCAGCGCAGCAGTAGCTGCTCATAGCGACGTTGTATTAATCAAGAATAATTCATGGCACAAGTAAATCTCACATTTTTGAAATTTTACTGTGAGCATGATCACTGCTGAGGAAAGCCGTAACAACAAACGTGGAGCGTGGTTGCCGACAAGGGCGGTTATGCTGCGGGGAAAGTACTATTCTCCACAATGCTGCAAAATTATGCGTGGGCTGCTTACCCGTTTAATAATTTACTTGAAGATGCTCTTAACGTCAAGGCACTTTTGTGATGCGAAGAGATTAGTGTTGGTAGCTTTCTTAGTGACACGCTTATGATCCAATATGATCAACAAATATTTGCATCATGAATCCTTTCTGGCGCAATAAATAGTTCACTTCCTTACCTACTTTCATGACATAACCAACACAACCAATACCATCACCATCACCACCACCACCACCATACATAACCTTACATAACCTAATCTGATCTAGCTTCTGAACTCTAACAAAAGCTCTGCGACTCTAAGCAATAAAAGTCCCATTAAAGTGGAATAATGTCGTCGAATTAGTTGAAGACATCAAACAAAGTGAGTCAAGTCAGGTCTCTGTGCCAACAGAGTAAGGAAGCAGCACCGACGAAGTAGTCAACGACGACATCTGTCGCCAGTGAAGTGAAATAAATCTAAATTATTATCCACAGATTCACCGGAACGTGTGCAGGCGGAGTCCAGAGTTAAGTTGCTGTTGTTTCTTGATTGTTTGCTTGTTGTCAGTGTGTGTGGATTAGAGTAGATTAGACTAAAATTAATAATTTGCTGTCTGTATGTCGGTCGTTTTAGTCGTTTTAGTCGCTTGATTGTCTGTCGTTCTTCTGTGAGCTGTACTTATTTATTCAGATTCGTAGATTTTTCGCAATTTGTTTGTTGGTCTTGGAGTGTTTGTAGATTAACGCTGTCTCAAAAGATAAAATTTGAAATAGTGCAACCCCTAGAGCACACTTTAACAAAAATTCAGATTTCTGCAATGAGATAAGATAACCGAGATATATGGATTGGATATATAGAGATAATTGACTAAAAAATTCAAACTTTGTTAGTGCAGAAAAGCTAAATCAGACATTGGCTATAATTTGCGAAAGGGAGAATTCATTTCGAAAGGGAGGTAGAGGTTCTTTAATATACCAAAAAGTATTCGTTCGAAGAGAGGTACTATTACCTCTTTTGTACATTTTGGTTGTTGAACTTGTTAAAAGATTTAACAGTCAGGCTTATTCAGCGAGTATGCGAATATCCTCAGTCTGGGCTGTCATAAGTCGGCAATATCGTAAAGAAAGCAGAGTGGGTCCAGGTAAAATTTTTACTTCTGAAAAAATATCCTGTGAACGAAACAGCTTTCGTAAATTACATTAGCGGTCAATCGCGGGAAATATTTGAGATCACGGCTTACAAACGTTTTTTATGACATATGATTTTGAATTGTACTAGTTGTTGTGTGCCATATGGCATTAAAATTTAAAATATAGTCATGTCTTTGCATTTTGTGGTGAAAATTATTTCATCAAGATAAATAAAGTAGTGATAGTTGCAACTTTGTTTTTTTTATCTCCTTCTGATGGTGAACGTGAGAATAATGAGAGATTATTAGTACGAAGGCAGTTGATAATCCTATTAATAATAGGATTAAAAGTAATCCTATTTCATTATCAAATAAACGTAAGTACACAAAATAATTGCGCAATGTTATTTTATAAAAACAAAACCTATATATAGAGATTTATTTATTAAATGGTTTCGCTTAAGTAAAAATGCTTTCAAATATGTACAGGGTGGGCCATCTAGTGGTTTATTTTTAAATTATAGGTTATTTTAACACTGGTTATTTTGACACTGACAGCTTTTTCCCGCTCGAAATCTTGATATAAAGTCAATATCATATCTCCGCGGAAAGAAATGAGTCGCTTTACGCTTGAACAATGTTGGGAAATAACACATGGTCCAATAAGTCCCGAGACTCAGTAATAAAAGAAATTTTTTTGCAAATATTCTTTTTTATTCATCAATATAGGTTCCTTCAAGAGCAATTCATTCATTCTACCGCTTTTCTAACTTTTCAATACCGGTTTTGTAGATACGCTTCAGTTTCAGCCATCACCTCTTCATTGGAGCCAAATCTCTTGCCGGCAAGCATTTTTTTGAGGTCAGCAAAGAGCCAGTAGTCGCTGGGGGCCAAATCTGGCGAATACGGTGGATAAGGAAGCAATTCGAAGCCCAATTCATGGATTTTCGCTATGCTTTCATCGATTTGTGAAACGGTGTATTGTCTCGGTGAAAAATCATTTTTTTCTTCTTCAAATGGGGCCGATTTTTCGCGATTTAATTCTTCAAACGCTCTTACAACTCTATATTATAATCGGTGTTGATTGTTTTTCCCTTTTCGAGATAGTGGATAAACAAAATTCCATGCGCATCCCAAAATACAGATGCCATAATCTTTCCAGTAGTTAACAAACAAAATTGCCGCATCTGGGGATTGGAAAACCCGCACGTTACTATCGAGATGCAGATGCATCCACAGAGAGTGACAGTTTGGTGCGGATTGTAGAGTGGTGGCATCATTGGACCATTTTTCTTTGAAAATGAGGCTGGGAACAACGTTTCAGTCAACGGTCGGCTTGTAATTCCTTATTATTGAAACGCAGACACCTGTCGTATAGGCTTTCTGGAGCGAAGTCAAAATCAGGCGATCTTGCTGGCCAGTGCAAATCGCCAAATCGGGAGATTAGGCGCCCGGGAAATGCATCCTTCAGCATATCGGTTGTGGCACTTGCAGTGTTGCCGTTGCACCGTCCTGTTGGAACCACATGTTTTCCAATCCCAATTCATCAAGTTGCGGCAAAAAGAACTCGTTGATCATTGCTCTGTAGCGCTCACCATTCACAGTAACCGTTTGGCCCGCGACGTCTTCGAAGAAAAAAGGTCCGATGACTCCTCCAGCGAAAACAGCACACCATACAGTGACTTTGAGCGGGTGTAATGGCTCTTCGTGGGTTACACACGGATTTTCAGTACCCAAGAAGCGTAAATTTTGCTTATTTACGTACCCGCTAAGATGGAAATGGGCCTCATCACTCATGATTATTTTTGATGAAAAATCATCTTCCTCTTGGTGGTGATTAAGGATGGCAATATTCCGCGTTCTGGAGCAGTGTAGCGTAACATTGTTTATTAACGTGTATTTCGCATGTGTTTACTACACAAATGTCAAAACAGAACTGACATTAGGGGCCAATCGCAAAATTTATAGCATTTTCTGATAGGAGGATTACTTTTGCGCCACCTTGTACTTTCCAACTCGGAGTACCCCATTCTGACACGTCTTTATACAGCATTTTATGTATCATATAAACATCGTTTTATCAGTCTTTTTAAGAGTATACAGAGACCACAATGCCAATGTGCCGGTGGAGATTGTGACAGTACGTCTGTAACGTAACGACTATCCCTGTTTTAACAAATTTTAAGGATCATTGCTATTGCTTCGTAGGCAGACGCTACCGTTGATCTAGTCAAACGGTCCACCTGCTCCGTCCACCTACTAAGCTGCGATTTGATCCCTCTTCACTTTTTTTTTTTGTGGGAAACCTCGAAAGACCGATGTTATGCTAACAATCCGGAAACGATTTAAGCACTAAGGCTAATATCATCTAAGCAATCCGTGAGCTACAGCCTGAAACCATCAACAAGATCTTGTAAAATTGGAGGTGAGCGAATTCGCTACTGCGAAGCCAGCCGAGGCAGCCACTTGAACGACGTTGCGTTCCATAATTAATGGGAATGCTTGTTCTTACTAATAAAGCCATAATATATGGAAAAAAATTGAATTTTGTTAATTTTATTGCATTTAAAAAAAAAAACTTGTATTTGGCTCCATGTACTTGGCTGATTAGAATTTGATGGCACCATTCAATTAGGATACTCCCTCCTAAAGTCCGCCATGGTGTTTTTTTTTTTGCTTAGAGTTGATCTTGTTGTTGTTCGTATATGAAAATTTATCATTATATTAGCTTAATTAATGGTTAACTATAATTTTTTCTCCAATTTCGCATAATATTCGAGTGTTGTTGTTTTGCTTTTTTTTAAGAAAGTCGACCAATGCCGGCCGATTGATGTGTCTTTGGCCACTTTGGAGCACCTACGCTTGGTCCAAACAATTGTGTTGCTTGTTTTATCGACTCAGGTGTAAAGTGGTGAGTCCATGTTTCATTCCAAATTAGTAATCGACGCCCGAGATCTTAAAAATAATAGGGAATTGATACTAACGACTTATTGACATCCTAGTATATACATAAATGAATGTTTTTAATATTGTTAACATCAAAGTGATCAAAACATATATGTACGTGTGGTCTGGCACGTGGTCTTAGTCTTTCCGTTGTAGAAAAAGGGGAAATTTTAGTCTTTTCGAAAGAAAACTTTGGATTAAGAGAAATTGCGCGCAAAATTTATCGTAGTCATAACGATGTTTTAAATTTTTTAAATAATCCGGGGGATATGGCAAAAACAAGCGTTGTGGAAGAAAAAAAAAGATTAGTGACCAAGCAGTCCGCCATATTTTGAGAACTGCAAGCAATTCCCAAAAAAGCTTGCGTGACTTGTTTAACGTTGCTGGGTTCCCGTTTCTAGATCAACGGTCTGACGCATCTTGCACTCCAGGCCCAACTTAAAATTTTCAAAACTAAGATCTGCTCCACGTTTGACAAAACGCCATAACGATGCAAGGCTTCTTTTTGCTCAAAAACATATGGCAACGAATTGGAAAAATGTGAGTGAAAATTTTTTGTAAAAAATTGATTTTTTTATACGAAAAATATTTTCAGGTAATTTTTTCCGGTGAAAAAAAATGGAATTTGGATCGTTCAGATGGGTTCCAAGATTATTGGCGCGATTACGCAAGTAAGCTATCTATTTTTCTAAGAGGAACTTCGGTGGTTCTCCTCTAGATGCTTCTCTAGATGCTTGGAAGTACAGTTCACTTCCAGCAAAATTAATAGCAAAGTGTACACTGATGTACTCCAGATGAGTTAAATGCCCTTTCTAAGCAGAAATCAAAAAAAGCTTCGTTTTCCAACAAGACAACGCATCAATCCACGTAAGTCGAGAAACACAAAAAAATAGTTTTCAGAGCGAAAATTGAAAATGCTGGCCTGCTTGCTCATCCGACTTGAATCCCATCGAAACCCTTGGGGTATTCTGGTCCTTTGGGTTTACAAGGAAAACAGGCAGTACGTGTCGGTGGAAACCTTGAAAAATGCTATTGTCAGAGAATGGAGTGAAATTGATGAAAACTCCAATGAAAAATATTCTATGTTATTTTAAAAAAGAGAGGCCACTGGCTCTTAAAATAAAATGAATTAAAGAAAATTAAAATAGTTTTATTTTCGGTTTCCTTAAAGTGGTTTTATACTTATGAAACAGAGCGAATATTGTTTTTTTACTCTCAAAAGTACCGTTAGTGAAATATGAAGTCGAGTTGAGGGGAATAGTTCTCTCTCAATTAAGTGTTAATTTGAGTAAAACATTAAAATACCCTACAGACAGTCCTTAAGGAAATATCAACAAATCTTGGGTGGTTTTATAAATATGAAACAAACCTTATGAAGAGTTTGGAACTAGAGAGAACCAGTCAAAATATGTTTTTACATCAATACTTAAGGTTGAAGAATTTTCGAACTCAGCAGTGCGATACAGAAGAAATCATGAGAGTTTGCTGCTAGGGTAGTTGTTGCGTCCAACTTATTTGCGACAAGCAATTGTGGAAGTGCTAAATCTTGACGCTTATTTATCTGCTTGCCTGTCTACCGTCCGTCCGTCCGTCCGCCCATCCATTTGACTGACTTATAATGGCCAGTGTAGACAATTATTTTGTGTTTGATTAAGTTTCAAGGATAAAATAATATATATTATAAAAAAAAATAACAATAAGAGTGTGGCAGCTACTCGTAAATCACACGCCACTAGCTGGAAGTAATATTTTTTGTTTTAAGACACTGTAATTCATATGTCTTGGGAACCCGCTATCAACCCATCGGCCAGATATGAAAAAGCAAACTAATGTCAACAGCAAGGACAGAAAAGACAGTAGGCAGTAGAAGGCAGAGAGAGATCTTGCCTTGAACCAATTAATTCGACGATGTCTGCTGCTCTCGTTAGACGTTGGAGTAAATCCAGTCCAGTGTTGGTGATTAGTAGGCATTAATGTGATTAATGTGCGGCCAGCAACAGTGTCAGTGTCGGCAGCCGCGACCTACAACGTCATCTGTCGACATGCAGATTTTATGCGTGCAATGAAAAAAATCTGTTGTTGACCTCGTAATTTTTGACCAGCATACTCTCGCACACACACACACACACACACATGCCAAGCCAGGAATGTGACTCATATGCCCGGCAGTGTAATAAAAGCCTTGTCGGCCACCGCTCTACCTTCATCCATGACTGGAAGTGATAAACGGCTACAAGCAACAGCCGACCCTGCCTGCCTATGAATTTGCTTTTTTTTTCATTGATTGTGGGCAATTTTATCCAAAAATGCTTGAGTTTTGTTGCCGATCAGAGTGATGGAGCAGCGTGAGCTGTAAATGCTAGGGTCGCTTAAGTGTAACACGGTAACTTAGGAACAAGTTCTCTTAAGAGGGGCGGTTCAGTCTGAGTATGCTGCAAATTGTTCGCTGTTTGATATTGAAAACCAACAGATGTTGACTTTAAACTGTTTTTTTATTATCAGCAGTTAGATGTGTTGCGCAACTTGACCTCGTATAGCGCTGCACTTGATGCAGCCATTGGCGTCTAACCCCTCCAAAGCAAAGCTGAATAGCCAAATCGCTTTGACGTAGCATGAGTGCATGTCGGACGTTTATTGCCTCTGTTGTCGATTCGTCCATCTGTCTCTTCCGTCATCTGTCATCTGTCAGTAACTAGCTGTTCTTTTGTCCGTAGCTATTGCAATTCTATTCATTCAGCATTAGCAATCATTGCACTCGATGCATTCGCAATCGCGCTATTTTTGCCGCCGCTTTCTAATGCTCTACATGTGGCGCTGTTTTGTTCACCGCAGCCGCTTTTAGTATTTGCGGCACTTTAGTCGCAGCCATTTGCGACTAGCTAACGTCAACTCTTAGTAGGTTGACAGGAAATCATCGATTGAACACATTTATGACCGTTAATATGAGAACATCCTGTGTGTGTGCAAACATGTGAGTGTGTGTGTTTGAGTACGCGAACACATGCATTGAACAAATGTAAAAACTATTTAGAAATCTGTTCGATTGTATGTTATCAAATCTATATGTATTGAAAGATTGAGTTGGACTGTAATTAATTACTCAACAGTGGCAAAAATTGGCAGAGATTTATTTGTATGGACAGCAATTGAAGCAATCAATTTTAAAAATAGTCGGCACCTGATCGTCCCTGATTCAGTTGAAGTTCACAAAATTTCTTATCTATTTAATGCCAATAGCGAAGATCATTGATAAATTAACTACTTTTGGATAGATACATTTTCAGGCTTATATTATTAACCTATTATTAAGCCTGATATTAACTTATATTGTTTCTTTTTGAATATGTTGTACATTAGTTTTGGTTCCATCTAAAGATAATTTTCTTGAGTTGCGTGTGGGCTTTTTAAAATTTAACAAAAACAAACAAGGGTATTTTAGAAGTTATAAGTGGCATTGGAACTTTTGATAAAATTAAGTTCAACTGATTCTTATTGAGAGTTGTTTGACCTACCGGTAATGTCTTTGAATTTTTTAGTAAATTTTTTATATATTTTATTCAATTTTAAGACTCGCCCCTAATGCATTGAAAATGCTTGCCAGGGCTAGTGTGGTTTAGGCAAGCTTCATTTTTAATTGGTAAATATAACCAAATTTGGCCAAAACTATTGTTGATTGGCATTTATTCTACGATTTGTCGGCTGAAAACATTTTGATGCCAATCAAGATGAGATGAGTTTTCCAGGGGTGGCATCAAATTTGATAATATGTTTAATGGTACGGAAAGGTCTGCTCATTTACACACCCGACCTAGTACAAAGCACATTTTCATACACGCTCATCTAGTTCTTATAACGTCACACGCCTACGTACGAGAGCCAAACTCTAAAAGCAATCGTACATGCTTATTTACGAGAAGGCTTAAAATAATTTTTTTGCGTGCGTGCTTACGAGTGTGTACCCATTGAAAAATTTAAATTAACTTCTCTTGTATAAGGAAAAAGATGGTTGTCCTAATTTTATTTTTATTGTAAAAAATTTACAACCGATCAACTTCTGAAAAAAAACTCAATGCATTGCCAGTACACCAAGAGAGCGCTCTCCGTTTCTTGTTCATAAAGTTTTTTTTAAATTCCGTTTTTTTTTAGTACTTAAAATTGACGCTTCGTTCTTCTATTTGCACACAGTTTTAATGTGTTATTCGTTACGTGTACTTAAGGCCGCTTTACATTGTCCTACTGTGTGTTACGACATGTGAGATAGAAAGTATAACCGAATGTTATCACACTGTCATTTTTTAATTTTTGTATAAAGAAATTCATTTTTCTCTTTTAGACTATCTCACAAAGTCACATTGCACTTTTATTCAATAAAAATTTAAAAATTGAAAATTCTTAAAATGAATCGGGACATAGCAGCTATTGTAAGCATTATAAGGGCCAATTGTGCATTAAAAATAGAAGCAGGCATTATTTTGCTTGCTTTTAAACATTTAATGAAATGTAACTTGCAGCTTGGTGATTTCCAATAAATTAAATTCGAAGAAATCTTATAAAACTCATCTCTGGTCGAATAGAATGTGTGATGAAATTAGAAACAAACCTAAAAATTAAAATGTAGAACGACATGTCAAAAAAATCAAAACAGGTTCGAACACACTTTGCTTTTCGTTGTTTACACCATTCTACATTCTATCATACATGAAAATTTTGACATGTCGTAACACACAGTAGGACAATGTAAAGCGGCCTTTAACGTGTACTTAAAAATATCATGAGTAACAACCATAAGAAAATTTTAATGGACATAAAAAAGTTGATAGTTTCAATGCATAACGAGGGGAAAACTTTGAGAGAGATATCGGAATATATCTCCGGACCTCGTTCTTCAGTTCAGTATGTGATTGAAAACTTTAAACAAGCCGGAATGTACGAGACTTCACCAGGAAGAGAAGGTAAAAGAATCTTATACAAACATTTGGAGCGGAAGATTGAACATATGATCAAGAAAAATCCCCAAATATGCGCTGTAAAAATTGCCGATGATATTGGAAAATATGATAGCGTTGGCGTAAGTCCCCAAACCATTCGAAATTTCTTGCATTCAGTTCAGTATAAAGCGTTCAGTAGAAAGCGTCTTAGATATAAAGAAGCCCTAAATATCTAAGAAGAATGTGAAACTTCGTTTGGAATATGCCAAGAAATATGTTGAAAAGTCAACCGACTTCTGGAAAGCAGTTATTTTTACGAACGAAAACAAAAACAATACTTTTGGGTCCGATGACAGACAATTTGTTTAACGAAAAGTGAATACTGCTCTTATTAACCCTATGAGTCACATCGGGACCACTTCGGTACCACCTTTTATTCTTTGTGACGCAAATTTTTTGAAACTATATTTTTTGGTTACTGTGGTGCTAGGGTTTTTTTTGGGTCGCTAATTATAATTCTGAAGTTAGTTTTTGTAAATTATACAAATCCAAGATGGCGAACACAATATGGTGGACCCATTTTTCTGCTATAGTATGCTTTTTCACAATTTTCAGATTAGTAATCATTCTTGAGGGGTTTTTTAAGTGGTAGATAACGAATTTGAAGTCAAACTTTGAAATTATACAAATCTAAGATGACGGATTCAATATGGTAGATGCAATATGGCGGACCACTATCTAGCTAAAGTTTGCTTTTAGAAAATTTTTAGATCATTTTGACTTCAGATTCGCAATCAACGACCCCAAGAACACATACATAACAATGATAAACAATATAAAATAAAATAATTTAATAAAATTAAATGGGAAACCAAAAACCCATACACATACATTATAACCACTATAATACAAACCTAATAGAAAATGGACACTAGTGGTACGCCATATTGGATCCGTCATTTTGAATTTTCAGATTTTTCAAGATGTGACTTCAGATTCGTAAACAGTGACCCCGAAATCCCCCGAGTAAGAAAATTCAGACACAAATATTCAATAGAAAAATGTATTACTCAAAGGGTTAACTTATTTAAAAGCTATTGTCAAACACGGAGGTGGATCTGTAATGGTTTGGAGAGCGATGTCAGCTGGAGGCGTGGGGAATTTGGTTTTTATGAAAACAACAATGGACAAGACATTCTGTTTAAACATTTTAAAATAAAATCTTAAAATAAGCGTAACGAAGTTGGGTCTACGAAACGATTTTCGGTTTGTACAGGACTACGACCCAAAGCACAAATCCCAACTTGTAACGGAATGGTTAGTTAACATTGTATAGGAAGTGATTGCCCACCCTCTGATCTAAACGCAACGCAATATAACATATATGGACTATATTAGTACAAAATTAGCAACGCACCATAACTAGCTAACAAATGCTAAAAGGTGTCATCATGAATAAATGGAGGAAAATAGGATCTCATGTCACAAGTAAATTAGCCTTTTCAATGCAATCACATTTAAAGGAGGTTATTTTGGCAAAAGGGTTTCATCTTCGTGATTGAAAAATATATTAAATTAGATTTACTTTAAGTTTTCTTATAATGTACGGACAATTTTTCGAAGTTTGTTTTTGAGGTGTTTTCAAATTTAAAATTTTTAATATACAAGTATTGCAAGCAAATTTACGCTTATTTTGCAATTATGACGACAATATATTCAAGAACTACAAGAACTACAAGAACTATTTCGAGTTATTCAATTGAATGTTTTCCATTAAACAGCAATATTTCTATTGATATCCCATACGTACGGACAGTTGCTTGAGGCAGTGTATATAACACCGTCTCGCCTTATAATATAAGCATTATTGAAAGAAAGTTACGAAAAAAAAATTTTCTTTTATTTTTGACCGAACATAGGGGTCACGCATTGACATATTTCTTCATAACTTCAGTATTTATTGTCCGATCTTAACGAATGATATGTCTACATTTTTGTCTCAGGAAGGTCTACTTTTTGTCTATAAAAATCATTTACCTCAGCTGACCCCTTATAGCACTGACCCACCGGACCTCAGTTTCTACCATCTTAAGGTACCAATTTGATTTCAGAAATTTAAAGCCCGTATAAAATCATTAAACTTTTACCAAAGAAATTTTTCGCTATTTCCACTTAATTATTATTAGAAAATATATAAAATAATTTATTTAATTTTTTTACAAAAAGTGGGGTAAGCTTTTAAATTGTTTGTCATAACCATTCTAAAGTAATACAGTTAAAACCCTCAAAAAACCATTAAACTCTTCGAAAGAAAATCATATAAATAAAAAACAGAATTTTACTGTGAGAAAACTGTTCATTAAAAACCCACTTTTATTATTTTACTAAAAAACTTTTCTTATTTCAGTATTTTAAGAATGGTATAGATAAGCTGTTAAAACGGCAACGGCGTGCTTGACCCAAATGACCCCTACAGTAAAAAAGTAGGTATCTTTGAGACAAAAACCTCGATATATTAATTTTTAAAATCGGATTATAAATACCAAATCTATGAAGAAAAATTTAAATGTGCGACGATCGGTCAAAATAAAATAAAAAAAAAAAAATTCTGAAAAGCCCTGCAAGCATGTAGTAGTGGTAATATTTATTTTTATCATTTCCATTAAATACTTAGTATTACATAACATTAAGTAACAATTTTTCTAATTAAATTTTTAACAGCATTACATAAAACATGCTTCAGATAAGATGGTATAAAAAGATGAGATCTATCTATGGTAAGATTCTGTATAAAAAACCAAAGATATGAAAAAATGAAAAATTACCCTACGTTTTGCATAAAAAACTTTATTTATTTTATTAATTTATGGGAACAATCGGAAAATTTCTTTAGTAAAAGTTTAATGATTTTTTACGAGCTTTACATATTTAAAGTTAAAGATCTTGTAGGTAAGTACTACTAGGGGTCATTCGAGGTCAATTACCTCAAAAGAAGAAAAGGATCTTGAAAGACAAAGGTCTCTTGAAGACAAAAGCATAGACATATTATTATTTAAGATCGAGCGGTAAATACCGAAGTTATGAAGAAATATGTAAATGTGCGATTTTTTTTTAAACTTTCTTTCAGTAATCCTTCACATTTGGTGGTGTGGGAAAGCATATTAGGCGAAACAGTCTAATGTATATTGTCCCCTATGCGCCAAAATGGAAATTTTACAGGAAAAAGTTTTAACGTAGAATACGTTATACGGGGGTGTTTATCTGGAGCACAAAATTTTGAGAAAATGTATGTCACTTTCATTATAAGTTTTTAATACTTTATGCATGCATTGAAGAAAATTCAAGTATGGTCGTAACATATTTAATATGTCTTCTTTTGATTTGTATTTAAATAATCATATTGCTACATATAATTTTTTTTTGATTCTATAAGTAAATCAAAATTTAACTCCTTCAAATTTTGTATTAATTTTCATATGCTTTGTATTTTATGTATTATAACATCATGTGTAAGAGCAGTACGATTATCTTTGTGTTCATTACAGAACCAGTGTGAGAAAGAGAAGAAGTATAATGACCAAGTAGCGAACGATGTGTACATACACAATTTTGATAAGCGAAGCGAGAAACAAAATTGTGCTTACCCAGTTGGCCACGTCTTTAAGACATCCTCAATGTCTTACAGCCTTATTCATAAACACATTTTAGAGGCAGCGTAACTTTAAACGGGCTTTAAACAAGAAAACGTTATTCATAAACATTTTTCGTAGTTGTTTAAGAGCTGCGTAACTTAAACGCCGAAATTGGCTTTTAAAGGTTACGTAAATACAACCATGATTTTTGTTTGTCTTTTCTTTTAATATCAAAGACATGCTCCATATGCGCCCTTTGCAGTATTTTTTTATTTTTTTTAATTTTAATTTAATTTAATTTAATTTATTTTTTAAAAAACAGTTATTAGTACATAAGATAAAGTTATTCTTTTGCGTACAATAAGTAGTATTTCATGTATCTCGAACAATCATTAAAATGAAAAAAAAAGAAAAACAATAATTAAACAGATAGCTCAAATATTAAAAGTTATTTACTTAAATTAAAATAATTAAAATAATAATGCCAACAAGAGGTTGCATTTTAAAAAACGAAGTATTATAGAAGGAGTGAAATAGGAAGATAGAATAGTAGAAACGAGAACTTAAGAAAAATGTACAGATATTAATTGCTTGAAGTTTCGTGCATTTGATATAGATTTGATAAACCTAGGCAAAGAGTTCCACAATCTAATGGTGCTTATAAAAAAAAGTCTTGAGGAGTTTAAATATTTAAAGCGGGGAATTATAAGATTTAAGCTTCTAGATGATGAACAAAACTGAATTTTAGAAAATAGATAGTTGGGGATTTTTGAGTATATAAGCTTATGGAGGAATACACAATTTCTTACTTTTAAGTAATTTTCTAAATTGCATCCAAGAATACGATTGCTTAGACCAGCAACCTGGCTAAATCTTCTAAGTCCGTAAACGTAACGGGCCGCATAGTTGAACGCCACTTGCAGTTTATGTAACGAATGGGAATCTAGTTTACTAAACACCACTTCAAAATAATTTATAAAAGGCATAATCAACTGTATTACTAGTTTACGACGTGTTTCTGTTGGTGTGATCTGAGCAGTCATTCGTAGGTTTCTTAAGATATAGTAGATTTTGCTTACAACATAGTTAATATGGTCAACACATGAGAGCGAGTTGTTTATTCGATACCCAAGGTTGGTTATTTTTTCAACAAACTTCAGTGGTGTACTACTTATGTATAGGGTAGGAATATCATCAACTGAGTAACGAGATTTTGAAATTGGCAACACAAAAGATTTCAGTGGATTTAGTTTAAGCTTGTTACACATCGCCCACTTATTAATGGATTCAAGGTCCTCATTCACTCTGAAGCAAAGGTCTTCGCTGAGGCCAATTGGACGAGACATATAAAGCTGGAGATCATCCGCATATGCATGCATTATTACATTTTTCGGAATGGAAAAGATGTCATTAATAAAAATTGCAAAGAGAAGTGGTCCAAGAACTGAGCCTTGTGGCACTCCGCTATTTAGATACTTATAGTTCGAATAATTACAGTCAATTTTCACTCTTTGGGATCTATCTTTTAGATAGTTTTTAATAAGATTGACAGCAGTTGAAGAAAAACTAAAGCAGGTTTCAAGCTTTGAACATAAGAGAGAATGATCTACAGTATCGAATGCCTTAGAAAAATCTAAAAGGCACAGTAAAGTAAGGTGTTCTTTATCGAAAGACTTACGAATGTCGTCTAGGATTTTCACTACTGCAGTTGAACAACTATGTCCAGGGCGAAAACCAGACTGCAAGGGAGACAGGAGCTTATTAGTACAAATGTAATGCGACATCTGATCTGCCATTAATGACTCGCAGACTTTGGATAGCGATGATAACAAGCTAATAGGTCGAAAATCAGACGGCTCTGATGCTCTAGCTTTTTTCGCAATGGGAATAATTGTTGCTATTTTCCACATTTTGGGATAGCATGAGCTAGTAAAGCAATGGTTGATGATGTGCGTTAACGGACTCAAAATGTAAGGCAAAATTATTTTGACGAACTTTATGCTTACCCCATCTTCTCCAAGAGCAGTGGATTTAATTTTCATAACAGACCTGGCAACCTCATATTCCGATACGCTGGAAAACTCAAAGTTACTAATATTGTTGACTGAATTCGTTCTGCTTTGATTGCAGCTTACACAGGGCAATGAATCAGGGACAAAAAAGTTATTCAGAACTTCTGGATCAATCTGGCACTTAGGCAACTGTTTATTGCATACTCCAATTTCTTTTAAATTTTTCCAAAGTTTCTTAGAGGAAAGTGATACGTCAAGTTTTGACTTATAAAAATTTTTCTTTGCAGCCTTAACAAGTGAGTTTGCTTCATTTCGAGCTCTCTTATATTCTTCCCAATACAATGCTGTTGGCGCTTTTTTCCACTTAGTATATGCCTGATTTCGTTTTTTTATTGCACACTTAACATGTAGAGTGAACCACGGACATGAACTGTTAACACAACGAACAGTACGAAGAGGGACATGTTGGTCAAATAAACCGTTAAGTACACTTACAAAAAACATGAGTTTATCGTCAACTGTATTGATATACCAACAATCATTCCACGGAATTGACATAATGTGAGAAAACAGGGAATCATTGTCAATAGACTTAAAGTCACGATACGTTATTGTAGTTGGAAGAACATTATAACAGAGATTTACATTAAACGTAGAAAAAATAAGATCATGGTCACTAACAAATGATATTTGATCAAAAAATAGAACTAAGGAAGCATCAGAAGTTATGAAAAGATCAAGTAAGCTAGGATTAGTATTATTAGCAAACCTAGTAGGCATACTGCTATTAACAATCATTAAACCTGATTGAGCTAAGCCGTCATAAAATTTCTTAGTAACATTGTCATTAACAAGCAAATTAACATTGAAATCCCCACATACAAGAAAGAAGTCATTATTTATTAAGCAATCAGATAACGAGTCAAAGTAAGGCTGCATATTATTACTGCGATTGGGATTATAGACACAAGACATAAAGACTTTGGTATTATTACGATCACAAAATTGTACATTTAGGAACTCAACACCAACATCAACAGATCTACTAATAACTTTACAATTCAAAGACGACTTATGATATATTGCAACTCCCCCACCCTTATTATTTTTCCTGTCATTCCTCAGCAGCTCATAACTATTTAATTTATAATGGCAATCCTCAACATCTATGTTAAACCATGTTTCAGATACGCATAAAACATCTACAAGCGAGTTTTCAAAAACATGCCTCACGTAGTCAAGCTTTGAACCGTTAAGGCTTCTGGCGTTGAAATGGGCAACTTTTAATCCCTGATACTGCTTGCATAGTATATCAACCATTACTTTTTTGTTTTCACAAGCACCATATTTATGAATATTTTTACACAAATTCAACATTATATGTACTTAAATTTAAGTGACAAACACGTAACTACAAGCAAATAGCAAGAACAAAGGAAGAGTTGTAAGAAGAAGTAGAATAAGCTCAAAATAAGGAATAGATGAAAGATAATAGTAGGAAATAAAAGAGAATATATTATCATCAACAGTCTAACAAAAATAATAAATAAACATAAAAAATAAAGTTCACTCGGATACATCCTCAGCAACATCCGCAACAATCTTCTCCAGTTCAGCTTCAGAGAGTACAGGTACTGCTTCAGAATTCTTTTTCGCACGAATTTGAACAGTACCTCGAAAGGAAAAAGCATTGTATAGTAATTTCTGCCGCTTATAACGAATCGCTGATTGCAACAATTTTCTGCTTTCCATCGTAAGGCTTTCATAGATGTAAACATTACCATCACAATCGAAACCAGCTCCACGAAGGTTAACAGCTGTTTTTGTTCTTCTTCGATGGTCACCAAATGCGGCGGCCATTGTAAATCCGTAGGAATTCTTAATTTTTGTAGAGATTTTCTATAGTTCAGACACAAACCTTACAATCATAAGCAGAAAATGAAAAAATGTTTATGAATAACAATGTTAGCAAGGTTGCATAGAAGCTGCGTAAAGCCTTAAACAGTGCGTAACTAAACAAGCGTTTAAAGGTTGTTTAAGGAAATCTATTGAATAAGGCTGTTAATGACTAACGTATTCTACGTCTGACCTATGCGGCCGTGTTATCTAACACAGGCTTGAGCTTTTTGTTTTTCTTTTTTTTTAACGTGTGTTTTGAATTTATTTATTTTTGATGCACGATTTTATTATTTTTTCCACATTTTAAATAAAATAGGTACATTGAAAGCTCCCATAAACGGACGCTCTAATAAGCAGACATCTCCTATAAGAGGACACATTCTTGGGAACGAACAATTTTTGGTTTTTTTTCATAGAAAATGCTCTCTCATACACGGACTTTCCGATAAACGGACGCGGACACACAAACATGTGTATTTATGAATAATAAGCGGAAATTTTGTCTTTTTTTCACAAAAATTACTGCTTTTATATATTTTTTTGTTTTGGTGTTTTCTACAGTTCGAGGGTTTTATTCTTCTTTTTTTTAAGAATTTAGTCATAATTTTTTTGCGTTGCTCACTTGTAACGGTAAAGTAAAACAATTAGTTTCAGCGTTTGCTCTAGTTTATCGGTAAATCCATGATACAATTATAAATACAGGGTAGGAGAGACAACTAGCTATTTTCTCACGAGTGTCTTGCATCGACTGTCATTTGCCTGTATATTTTATTTACTATTTTCGTTTTTACTTTTTTCGTTCTCTAATTTATGCTATTTATGACAGTTGGTGCAAGACGAAAGAACTTTCACTCCAACCTCGTAAAGTTGTATCATGGGGTAAATCACTGCAATGTTTTGCAAAAACAATCCAGTATAACGTAGACTCTTGCACAATTGCAAATATTACATACATACATATATAATATGAATTAATTTTGTACTCGTTTCGTTGTTTATCTATTAAAGAATAAAAATTATTTTAAATTAGAAAATCCCAATGCCCATTTTTTTTTTATTTGAAATTTAATATTATTTTTTACGATTCCCATAAGCGGACATCTCTCATATGCGGACAAAAAGTAGGTGACCGTTGGTGTCCGCTTATGGGAGCTTTCACTGTATATGAAAACCTGTATCTACATGGCTAAATTAATAAATGGAATAAAAAAAATTTGTTCCAAAAATTGGCGTTTACGATAATTGAGCGCATAGGGGACGATATGATTCTTGTTGGATCTTGTACAGAAATCAATGATTCTTTTTTAAATTTATTTCATTGGAAATATAATGATAATTATATACAAAAGGCCATAGGGTCGCAACATAATGGATACATTTTCCCTGTGTAAAAACCGGGAAATCGTTGGTTTCCATTGAAGTCCGTTAAATCCATAACATTTCCAAATAACTTGCATAGGAGCTAAATTGTCCTCTACTTTACCCTGCTTTTATTTTTGCCCTTTATTGGGACTCCCAATTTTTCTGTTAATGATGTAATCGCTTCCTATTCAAAAATAAAAAAAAATAAGTTAATTGATTTTTTTAATGCTATGCTTCGCGAAGTCAATTTTTAAAAATATGAAATATGAAATAGGGTAAATAATGGGCCATTTTTAAAAATGTATGTCTCAGTTATTTTTCATCTGATTTTCATATAAATTCGTCAAGAGTTTTTCCTCTGTTTCCCTATTCTTTTTGATCAATAAACATATATATGGAAAAACTAACCGCTACTTTGAAATTGGCGTTTTTGTAAAAATATTACTTATTAATTGGTCGTAGATCTTACCGCTATCTTTTATTGATCTGATATGTGAAAAACAGTTTTAATTTTAGACGATTTTTTCTCAACTGTCTTGAGACGACAACTTGAAACAAAATAATTAAGGTCGTCTACAAAAACTGCCATTTCAAAGTTAATTTCAGTTCGCCATTCTAATTTTCCTTGTATTGCATGGGAATAGGAAAATTTTAAGATATCAGCAAATAAAACTTTTGTTGATATTAGTTTTTGAAAGTGTTTAATTTTATTTAACAGTTTTTTAACTCAATCTTTAAACATGGTTTATATTTCAACATTCTCCTGAAATCAAAAAAAACTTTTTAACAAAAAAAAAAACCCGACTTCAAAATCACTACAAAGTAAAAAATAATTTTAAATAACTTTTCCCATTCATTTCTTGGTCATATTTTAAAAGCTTTTTATACGAGTTATAATATTGGAAATCTTATCGTTTTCATTTTTTTTATTTTGTTTTATCATCAATATACTAATAGCTTTATGTACATAAAAGCTTTGAAGTCGGCGCTTATCTTACTATATCGAAATCTTTTTATTTTAATTTTTTCTAATTTGTTTTATCATAAAAATATTATTAACTTTATGAATATAAAAGCTTCTTAGCGATTTTTTTTCTTTCAATTGGCAATTTTTGAGTACGCTGAATGTAGCCAATGTGTTCCATGCATTATTTGTGCAGCTGTTACACACTATGTCATATTCAATATGAGCTTTACAAGCTCACCCAAACCAGTTTAGTGAGAATTTTAATGTGTACAAAGCTTTTAAAATTACTACAGTGTCACCAAGGCACCAAATAGTGCACGGATGGTAAAAGGTCATGATTGTGTGTCAAAGATGAGCGCCGACTTCAAAGCTTTTATGTTCATAAAGCAATTAATATATTAATAATAAAACAAAATAAAAAAAAATGAAAACGATAAGATTTCCAATATTATAACACGTATAAAAAGCTTTTAAAATATGACCAAGAAATGAATGGGAAAAGTTATTTAAAATTATTTTTTACTTTGTAGTGATTTTGAAGTCGGGTTTTTTTTTTTGTTAAAAAGTTTTTATTTCTTCCTTTTTAGATAATATGAAATATTTTATGCAATAGTATTTATTCTTGAGGAAAATTTTAAACATGAAACTTTGTTCTTAACAAATTTGATTCATTAATTCCTGAAAGTTTGTTGGGTATTTTCCATTTCTGCTTCTTTACAATTTGTAGTGCCACGCCCTTTCTCTAATCCCGCCTAATTTATTTACCGTACCATATAATGATTCTACCTACCCCTGTGCCAAATTTCAGTTTCCAAGTATCAAAATTAACCGTAATATAGTACTTTCCTTAAAGTGACACATCCTGTGTACAATCCCGCTCACTTTTTTAATGATTCTACCTACTTATCTACCTGCATACCAAATATTAATACGCTAGTGTCAATATTAACTAAGATATAGTATTTTTATAATATTGACACGCCCCTTTGTTGAATAACGCCCACTTTTTTAGCCGTAATTTGCAGTAAGTGTTCCTACCCATGTACTACATTTCAACACCCTAGTGTCAATATTATTCGATATATAGTGTGTTTCTAATATTGCCACACCCATTCGTTGAATAACGCCCACTTTATTTACAGTGATTTTTAAAAATTGTGTCTACTCCTGTACTAAATTTCAGTACCCTAGTGTCAATACTATTCGAGATACAGTGTTTTTCCAATATTGCCACACCCCTTTGTCAAACAACGCCCACTTTATTGACTGTAATTTGAAATAGCTATGCCTACCCACGCACTAAATTTCAGCACCCTAGTGTCAATATTATTCGATATATAGTGTGTTTCTAATATTGCCACACCCCTTTGTCGAATAACGCCCACTTTCTTTACAGTAGTTTTTTAAAATTGTGTCTACCCCTGTACTAAATTTCAGTACCCTAGTGTCAATACTGTTTGAGATACAGTGTTTTTTTAATATGACCACACCCCTTTGTCAAATAACGCCCACTTTATTGATCGTAATTTGTAATAATTGTGTCTACCATAGTGTTTTTACTGTAAATTTCAGTATCCTAGTGTCAATATTAACTGAAATACAGTGTTTTTCTTGTATTGACACGCCCCTTTGTCGAATATCGCCCACTTTTTTAAAAAAGGACCTCCGCGTTCATGGTATCTATCTGTTGACAAAAAATTACGGAAATCGGGCAAGTGCTTTAGGAGTTATCGATGTACATACATTTAAAAAAAAAAAAAAAAAAAAAAAAAAAAAAAGCGCGGACAAACCAACGAAATTGAGAACCTCCTCCTTTTTGAAGTCGGTTAAAAATGTTGGACTATGAAGTAAAAGACTATCTCAACCATAAACAACTGTAATATTAAAATTAAAGTTATTTCTAGCGATCATCTCGTTGCAACAGGTAAAATTATTGTTCGCAAAGCTTAGGTCATTAAGTAATGACCTTTATTTATCGTAAAACTCAAAAATATTGATTGTCCAATATGACTTCAAGACACAGATAACTAGTAAAATACTTCCAATATCACTAGAGCTCCTCGATGCAACTATAATTGTTTTCTTATCAAATTTTTATTTTTTATTTTTAGGTTCACTAAAGCGTTTGGCTCTTAAAATTTCAAAACAACGTCATAAAAGCAAAACAAAAAGCAATAAAAAAACCTGGGTGCAGACAACGTTAACTGAAGCCCATGGAACATCATGAGTGGCAATCATGTCTAAATCCTGTCTTTTTATTTGAGTTGAAATAATTTTTTTGTTAATTAATAAATAAATATATTTGAAATAAAAACCTATAGAAATTTAAATTCGCTTTTATGTTGGCAAAAAAAAAAGAAATATCTTGCGTGTCTTTTATTCTAGATTAATTGCAAACTTTTCGATACAATTGTCGTTAGTGAAGGCGCTATGATGGGTTTCTACTTTTTGAAACAAACAATTGTCGCAAGTCATAAAAATTTGGATATCTTTCAGATGTTTCTGAGAATTGAGAATTTTAAGTGGTCTTAATAACGAGAGCAATATTTTACCACAGTTCTTTTATATAAATTTGATAACTTACTTAATTGCACCATTTATCTAATAATCCAATAATAACCATTTAGAATATTTTTTTATTTTATATTTAAAAAATGTAAAAAGCAGTCTTATTATGAAAGTAAAATATGCAAATAAAATAATGAAATAATGACAATAATTAATTATTATACAATTAGAGCAGTTACTTTAACAATTACCAAGCAATTATCAAAATACAAACAAATTCAGACACCACTTTGTGCGATAAATTTGTCATCGTAAGCTTAAAAAAAAAAAAACCAACAAAGTATAAAATTTTCGCAAGCCTCTCCTCCTGACGAGCACTAAATAAACTACAACAAAATTCCTTCCATATTCATACATGCCGGCGCAAGCAAAAAATCGACTCAATATAGTTGAAAGAATTTCCGTGATGTAATAGGCGCCCATAAACAAGCAGCACGATGTTCTTGTTCGTTGGTTCAGACATCGGCTACTTGCTTCTGCTTGCCTAGTCATGCAAGCGAACTAGTGACACACAGGTAGCCGATGATTATTTGTTACAACAAAAATTGTTGTTATTATTCAGTTGTCGAAGAGCTTAGAAGAGAAAAGAGCGTAAATTAATGTGTTGCGAAGAGTAGAAGCAAGAAGATTCAAGTCTCAAGCTGGCTGATGTTAAACTAAGCAAGCCTAAAAGTATGCTGTGAGAATTTTTAATTTCACTGTAATCACTGTATGCAACAGTGCTGCCAAACTATGAAAAACAAACCCATGCAGAAATAAGGGACGACAGTTTTTGTTTTAAATGTATATATTTATTTATTTTATTTTATTTTTTCTCATGTTATTTTATAATATATATATTTATGTTTGTTGGATTTGATCAGTTAATAGAAGTTTTTTTTTTATTTTAAATGAAATAATCTTGCCTTGATACATTTTTAATTTTTTTTTTTGTTTTTTTGTCTATTCCAACAAAATGAAATTGAACTTATTTTGTTACATTGTGTTTGGTTTTGAAATTGTATTTGAGTATTTTATGTAAGTGTATTTAAAGTGTTAATTTGTATGTATGTATGCTTATAAGTGTTTAATTATATAACAAAAAATATATATGCTTAAATGCTAAAATGGCTTAAATTACAATATTTAGTATTAAAATAAAATGTCTAGTTAACGAAAAGTAAATACATAATATTTGCGTTTATTTTTTTTTTAAATGCTTATGATATATTTATTTATATTTGTTTTTTTATATACATAATTTTTAATATATATTTATTTTAATTTGTTTTTTCCTTTTTTTTTATAAACATTTACTTAGTTGTTTGCCTCATTGCTGCGTCGAGTATTGAAGATACAAGCGATTGAAATAGATTTGATCCTGTTTAAAGGGAAAACAAAGCAAGATATTGTCAAATTAAATTAATATAAAATAAAAATGTATCTACTACAGAGTTGAGCGTTTAGAGCAAAAAATTTAAATATTATTTTAACCAAATGACAAATGGAATGCGGATTTTAGTAAATTTTTTTTATTTATATGAATTTAAGAATCTGTTGAAAACTGAATCAGAGCAAAATAACACAATATTGAAGTTAATACAAAATTTAGTCAAAAGTTTTTCAAATCAAGAGTTGACTTTTGCAAAAGCGCTATACAGTGGTCCTTCTGTTGGAGAGTTTACGAATTGTTAAAAATGAATTAATAAACGTCTTGAAGAACATTTGTTTCAAAGAAAATGCTTTAAGTAACAGAAAACACATTGAGTCAGTTTATTTTGAAAAGTTGTAAAAGCTGTTGATAGTCATGTATAGAAAGTTATGTAGCACAAAATTTCTTTATTAGTGAATTAATTTAAAAGTGAATGCACATGGAAGTCATGGTCATCTAATAATATTTAGATTTCATATTTCGAACATCAAAGATTTTAAAAATTCAAAAATTTACAAAAATGGAATAAAAAATTCCCAAAATTTTGACCGAAATCTGTACACTTTTGCACTAAAAAGAAATTCTCGAATCTAACAATCTTCCTATTCAGAACTTTGTGGCCTCAGACACCTTTCATTTGCATCCTACTCTGGGGTATTTATTTTAGCTTGATTAGAACTTACGGCGAAAAAACCGTTGTTTTTTGCCGATAAAGTGCTTTTCAATTTAAGCTCCCAGAATATGAGTGTCGAAAAATGTTTATTTTTTTACGCCTGAACAAAACGATCCAAGGTCTTGCCCCTCCCCCCCCTAATTTTCATCCTGCATACGCCCTTGATGATACACGTCTGAACATTGAACGAGAATATTGAAAAATTAAGTAATATCAATAGGTTATATTAAAAACGAATTATAAATACAAGAATTTGGAATCACAAAGGATAGGATTAACGCAAATCTGAAAACTAATACAATCAAAACTAACATATTTTGAATTTATAATTGAATTATCAAGATATCATTGTATTGGTCAATATTTACTAATTTGAATATTATTGAATTTTAAAGATTGTTTTTAATAAATACATTAAAATCAGATAATTATGAAATTGAAAAAAATTACATATTAAATGTAAATTATTTGAATTGTGAGAAATATTGTACTCTTAGAAGACAAAGTTAATTATGAATACTGTACAGATTTTTCGCAAATAAAGCTTGTAATTCTTCTGAACACTCTCAAAAAGCCTTGAGCCGAAATTGTATTGAAATGTTATAAAAAATAATAAATTTTTAATTGTTATTTTCCAAAGTTTAGTCGTGTAAAGAGAATTATCATGAAGAATTTATGGAAAGCAAAAAATTTTAAAGAAGATAATATAACCAAAGTATCATTACAATCCTCTGCAATTGAAGCAATGTGAAGTGTGCTTTAAAAATTCTTTTTACTTTATGTTTGTTTTATAAAATATGAAGCAATTTCATCAGTAACTCGTTTCTGTAACTTATCTCACCACAGTTCTCACCAAATTTTCTCACTTTGACGTCATTATCAAGTCATTCTCACTTTAACAATGTGTGGATAAGGTTTGTGTATTTAATATCAACATCAGTTTGTAAAAGAACCACGTTCAACTTCATACAGAGTCCTCTGTAACTTGGTGCAATTTCATATATTCTCTTTCACTTGTGTGTCTTTCTTATCACAGACCACTATTTACTCACTTATCAGTTACAGAAACATTAGCTTTTGCAAAAGTGAGTATTTTGGAACGCAAAAGTGTGACGTGAGAAAAAGTGACTATTTGTCGTAAAAGTTACAGAAACAAGCTACTGATATAAGAAATTTATTTTTTATGCAACATATCACTGATTTTAACAAATCAATTACAACACATTTATAAAAATGTATATTTATTTTCTTGCAAGAAATCAATGGTTTTAAGAAACTTATCGATTTCTAATATAGTTTTTAAATTCATATAATCCTTTAATTTTTTAGAAAATTTTTAGAAAAATTGCTTCAAATGTTCAAAATAGCTTAAAAAACGTTCAATATTTAAAAAATATTTTTAAAGTTCAAATATCTTGTTATTTTTGCTATTCATAAAGAAGCTGTAGCTGTTGTGTAGGAAACGAGGAACATTTTGAATTTGCTTGAGAAGAGTGCCAATCATGATTTGTGAATTTAATAAATTTTGTAATTGCTTGTCACAATTTTGTCAACATATTCATAACATTGAACAACAAAATCAATTTTTTTTCCAAAATAACAAGATTCCGACAATGGATTCTGGTAGAGGCGACAAAAAAAAACAATATAAGTTTCTCCTTTGTTGAACATTCTTATAGTGAATCGACATAGGAAATCATGTTATCCCTACATTTTATCTATTTACCTATTTATCAAAAAAGGGTCAAAAGAGACCCATAAATTGAGAAGTTAGGAGGTTAAAATGTTCCACAAAAATATTCCTCGTAGTATTTTACATAAATCCTCAAAACACATCCTATACCCAAAATGTAGGGATAACATGATTTCCTATGCCGATTCACTATAAGAATGTTCAAAAAGGGATAAACTTAAATCCCCTTTACAATAAGACTCATACTTAAACATTCAAAACGCCGATACACGTATATTGTTTTTTTGTCCCCTCTATCAGAATCCGTTGTTTATTTTTTTCGTATTGAACAGTGTAATCAGACATTATTAAATCTTTTTATGCTACTTTCTGTGATGAGAAAATTGTTTTATTTGATTTTTTTGTAAATACTTAAAATATTTAACATAAACTTTGAAGATTTTAAAGATTTTTTTATACATAGGGTACATTGGGTACGGTTGAAACAGGGGACGGTTGAAACAAAGCAAATATCTCTACACAGTGCGTGATGAGGTAAGGGGAATAAGGAGAGAACGAAGCGGGCGATAAGTCGAAATACGAATTTTCGTGTTGCGTAGCTCTTCGCTCGCTGTGCTTGCGTATATGAGGCCCCATTGTGTTTTTTAAACGGAAAAATAAGCATTTTTGTTCGTACATTTTTGCAATTTTTATGGTTTTATTAAGGTTAGAGTATTGAAAGTTTAGCATCGTTTTAATTGAAGTTCATTGAATATGGCTGTATGATTAGTTCTTATTCAAATTTATTATCATACCCACTGTGAACCGTTTTATACCTAGAAGTGTGGTTGGGGTTAATTAAAACAATGTTAGCTGGAGTGCTAAAACTTAGTTTAATATAATATTAATTATAATAATTATAATAATAATAAAATCCTTGAAGGACTTTGACCAAACTTCTTATGATCAAATTGTGTTGTGCGTATTATTAAATGTTTTTACACAATTGATCGAGAACTGGACCTACTAGTTTTATGCCGACTCCGAACGGCTGATGTGCATGTTCCCAAGAAGCTTTACATGACATTTTTTGCTCTCTGAAGTATGCCATTGTATGCAGAGAGATGACGGCAGAACAGATAAGTTAATTCAATTGAAAAAAATGACTGTGTCAGATGGAATCGAACCAGGGTTCTCTGGCTTATGGGTCACGCACTCTATCCACTGCGCCACGGCCGCCTCTTCAACTGTGTCCATTACGAGTCGTAAAATGTAATTAAATGATGAATAAAACATATTCCTTTATTATATTTTGTATTATTTCCATGTGTTTCAATTGACCCCAGGCACTGTTTCAACCGACCCTGTCATGGGGACGGTTGAAACAAATTAATTTTTTAAAAATTTGATTTTATACATAAAATACAATACAATGATCTCAAATAACTTATTAGTAGAGAGATATATGGGTCTTTTATTTAATATTATATTTCCGCCATCGCTCGCTTAACAAATTCCAAATTCCAAAATCCGATAAACCCTGAAATGTTTCAACCGTACCCAGTGTAGTCTACTTTAAAAAAATATTATATATTTTTAAAATATTTTTAAATACTTTGAAATAATAATACATAATTTTCATTTATTTGAAAATATGACAATAATCTTATCAGAAATTTTTCAGCCATTATTGTAAATTCTCTGACTTATGAAGCTTTCGTAAGAGTCTTTTTGAATGTTATACAAACATTTTTTTTTTTCATAATGTTTGTTTTTAAATATTTTCAACCCACCCGGCACATATTTCTCCAAAAACGAATGTTCGTCTCTCACGAACTTTTATCGAATGTAAATTTCGTATTTTTGTCGATATGGCGCACAATTCACGAAGAATATATAAGTTTGCATTCAGAGTTGCTGACGCCCTACATTAATCACACTTATTGTAATGATTTTTGAGTACTCATGGCAACCACGTATCGTGAAAACAGAAAAATAATGACCTTTGCTAAGTATAAGTCTTAAATGTTAAAAAGTTAAATTTGTTTGCTTAGAATTAAAAAGTTTGTAAGTGAAGAAAAGTGAACGTAAAAAAGGAATTTAATTTTTAAAAAGAAAATAGAAAAGAAAACAGCCGGTAAATAAAAAATGCAGCGGTATAAAATTGAACTGCCATACATGAAGCAGTTACTTGGCTTCAGATGAACGAAATATTAGCAAAAGATATTTGCATTCTATCTGATAGTCAAGCCGCTTTGAAAGCCCTGGAATCTGTTGAAATAACATCAAAAACAGTCCTAAGTTGCCGCAGATCTCTAAATGAGATAGCAGAGCAGCTCAATATATTCCTATGCTGGATCCCCGGACATAGAGACTTCCAAGGTAACTGCAAAGCAGACGAACTCGCTAGAAACGGTACCATCAAACCCCTATGGACAGATAAGGAACAAATTGGAATACTTCTCGCAACATGTAAGCTACTGATAAATGAGCTATCCCTTGAAAACACCAACATCAGGTGGTCAACGGGTAGTACATGCAGTATAAGGCGTCAAGTTTGGCCAACACTGAACTTAAGACGCTCAAAAGAACTAATATCCCTTAGAAGGGACCAAATAAATATCGTAATAGGCGTTCTAACAGGACACTGCCTGATTGGAAACCATGCCCGAAGACTGAATATTCCCCATAACGACTTCTGCAGAAGTTGCCGAGATGAGGAGGAGATTGAATCCACAACACACCTTCTCTGCACATGCCCAGCGCTGACCAGAAAGCGCCATCTCTTCCTAGGTAACTGGTTCTACAGTGACCTAGACGAACTCTCAAAAACTTCGGTCTACCAAATACAAAGCTTCATCAATAGCTCCAACTAGTTCAGATAGAGTGGAAATAATTAACCCTTGGTATCACAACGGGCCAAACTGGCCTAAAATTGTCTCATAGGAGACAGCCACGTCAACCTAACCTAACCTAAACTAACCTATAAAATTGGAGCTGAATGCAAGCATGCGCTCAAAGCTCTTGTAAGTAGAGAAACTGTTTCAAGGGGAACTTCTGATTTCGAAATCTGTTTGGAGCCTGCTGTGGAAATGCACAAACCAGACTGTTCTTTGGAGTGTGTAAGAATACTCAGCAGAGGATGAACATTTTCAGGACTGCAAATTGCTTTTTTTTAGAACATTAACGAACACTCGTTTTCGAATAATTATTACTTTGGTCAAATAGGTTGTTTTCGATACTTATAAGAGTAGAAAAACGATAATTCCTGCGATAATTTTACATAAAATTTATCGCTGACGGCATCGTAAATGGCTCCTTTTTCGAAGCATAAACGAACACTCGTTTTCGAGTAAATATTTCTGCGCCAAATAGATCTTTTTCGATTCGTATAAGATTAAAAATACGATAATTTTCTTCGTTTATTTTACATAAAATTTATCGCTTACGACATCGTAAACCTGTTCTTTTTCGATACAAAACCATCACTCGCTTACGAACTGTCCGTTAAGAACGCCAAACTGATCGTTATCGTATCTATAACGAGTTCGAAAACGATATTTTTCTTTGCTTATTCTTCGAGAAATTTAGATTTTTCGATATCGAAATCGGACTTTTTGCCATGAGGGAAATAATTTAAAATGCTTATCGGGGGCTTATAGAAGTTATGAAAAATGTTCAAACTGCTCCCGTTAATGAAGTCTTTAAAAGCTGACCTCATCGCTACTGAACGATTATGAATAATGTTTTTTGTATTAGTTTTTCATATAAAGGCTTCAAAATTTGAAGTATGACCTAGCTTTAAATATTGACTTTGACAACAATATATTTTTCAAAATTGTTTGCGAAAAGTAGTACTTTTTCTTGAAATTTTAAAAATTAAATTCTTTTGTCTTTTGTTTAATTAATTAAATATTTGAAAAACACCAGTTTCAGAAGTTTTCTTATGTAATTATTTTGACTGCAAGTAACTTTTTTTCTCATTTAAACTAAGCCTTTTTTGCACTGATATATTGACGTTATTTTTGTACGCTACTGACATAACATAACCATTACTTCGCAATTCAAGAATCGACATTTACATAAATTCTGTGCCTTTGTTTTTGCCTATAAATTTACTGTTATTTTTTGTTTTCTTTTTTTATATTTGCAATTAAATTGGCTAATTTTGTTGTATGTACAATTGTTTGAAACAGTGCTTTTTTGCTTTTTTGTTTTGTTATTTTCACTTAAGTTAGTTTCCTTCTCTAGACTTTATAAATTTATTTTTGTTTTTGCTTTCTTCGTTCTATAAATTTTAACATAATTTGACATAATTTGCAATGTTTTTGTTTTTCTTTTCTTGTCTAAGTCTAAACGAATAACAATTTGTTGAACTGATCTTGTCTTTGTTGCTTTTGTTGTTTGTGTTTGTTTTTGTTGTTGTTGTTGTATATAGTTCAAATATTATAAAAATTTGCAATTATAAAACTTAAGGAAATGCGCCTTAAGAATATATTTAACTAATCTATTTGCTTAATTTTTTATTTCTTTTATTTTTGTTTTTTTCTTTTTGTAGCATAATTTTTAGCCTAGTTTTTTGTTAAGCTTAAATTTGCTTGGGTTGATTCGTTTTTTTTTCTTATTGCATGTTTTTTATCTCTGTTTTGTTACATTTTTTTTTTTGTTGCTTTTTTTTTTTGCTTGCAATTATTTAAATTGTTTGCCTTGCATACATTTAATTGCAATAATTTATTTATTTTCATTAATTTTTATCATTGCCACTAGTTATAAATTGTTGCTCTTTTTTGTTGTTGTTGTTGTTATTTTTATTGTTTTTTGCTATTTTTTTTTGTTTTGTGTATAGTATGGCAACTGCATCCTTGGCATGTCCTTATTTTTGTTGTTATTTTTTATTAGTTAATTGCGGCTGTTAATTAAATTTTTTAATTATATTTTGTATTTAATTTATAGTTTTAACAGTTAATAAAATCGTAGCATTTATTTATTTGTTGTTGTTGTTGTTGCTGTTGCTATAATTTCAATATTTTAATATGGCATACTTAACAACTGCGCGTGTGTTTGTGTGAGCTTAAAGCTTAAGCTCACACATACCAGAGGAATCTTCATTATTATAAATATGTATTTATGTAACAATGCATAATTTGTTGAATTTAATTTAAATCAATTAAATTAAATGAATGCTTATTCATTTTTTAACTTTTATTGTTGTAAATAATTGCTTGCATATTGGTTGGTTTTGTAGTTGTTGTTGTTGTTGTTGCTGTTGTTGTTGTTAATGTTGTCATCGTAATTTTTTGATAACGTCTCTGCCTCAGTTGAAAAGACTAAATTTACAGGATCTGCAGCATTTTTCCTGATAGCGTTGCAGTCGACACAAACCCATGGAGCGTACATTTCGGCAGTATCGTGAAGTATCCTTGCAGTGCGAAGCAGCTAGATTGGAAATTTAAAATAGTATTAGTGGTGGAAACTGCTAAAATATAGATAAAAAGCAAACAATTAACTTGAACAGAACGATAACAGAAGACCTACAACTATGTTCTGAAATACCCCCTTGCAAATATTTAAAGTTTTTTAGAGATTGAAAGATATAATTTTTTCAATAAAATTAAAAAAAGCAATTACAAAAATTTTATTTAATAGGTACAAAAAAATTGTTTTTTTAAAGATTTCTGGCATTATACCTATTCAGTCAAGTTTGCCTTGATTCGAAGAGGGGTGATAGATTAGTGGGAAAGAAAGCGCAATAAAGAGAAACATGTGTAGGATGTTCCAAGAGCGGCGGAAAGGCTTAGAAACATGGGAATCAGAATATGAGGCAAGTGTTATGTCTTTACTTCAGTCAACTTTAGTTACTAAGCGGTTCTTTCCACAAACTCTCCCAACTACAACTTTAAAATTAATGAATTTTTTTATTTCAATTAATTAGAATTGAGGAAAGGAATGCAGAAAGTTTAAAACGTATGTCCATAACCAGGCCCTATTCGAACCCGGGATCCACTGGGCTGGAAGTCACACATGTTACCACTTGACTAATGAGGCTGCACAAAATTATACATCAACAGAATTTTCGTTATTTTATAATTTTATATAAAAACTAATTCATAACTTTAGCTCTTACACTCAGAAAAAAACATTGGTAAAATCAAAATTTTTCATTGGTATATCTGCCAATTTTACATTTTGTTTCATGCTCAAAAGTTTATTCTTTTGTATTGAAATGGCTGAAGCTATTGTTTTAAAAAATCTTCCTTTTTAAATCAATATGTAAAAGTTCTGAAAAAAATGTTGAAACATTAACTAAAGACATTAAAAGCTTGTTTTGAAAGGTTTTATTTATAACTATTAACATTTTTAATCAACATTTTACAGTTTTTGAGAAAACATTTTTATTTGTTATTTCATAATTTTTATTTCTTGAAACAAAAGTTTTTACTTTAATTTCAAAATTTTTATGGTAAAATCAAAAGTTTTTACGTCAAAATGCTAAAATGTTGATTTCAAATGCGGATTTTTTTCTGAGTGTATAACCTAAGAAGGTGAATTTATCTCATATTGTAAACCTTTTTTTTTTTTGAGTTTGTTGGAATCGAACTCGACTCTCAGAGATCTAAGGCATGAATCGTTGACACATCTAACAAAAAATTTATTATTTTTTTTATAGAGTTTTAAAATTTTATCGGATTACGATTATAGTAAAGGGTGTTCTTTTTAGAGGTATTGAATTGAAATAAAACACAAGAAAATCGTTTTAATGTCCATCAATTTGGCTTTATTGGAAGGATAATTTTATGCCATTAATGTTTAAATATGATTTCGGGCATGTGGCCGCCGCGGCTGGCTCGAATAAAGCCAATTCTACAGGTCCAATTTTCAACCACTTTTTCGAGCATATGGGGCCGTATGTCGGCAATAACGCCACGAATGTTGGCCTCCAAGTCCCCTAACGTTTCTGGTTTGTTGGCGTAGACAAGCGACTTCACATATCCCCAAAGAAAATAATCCAATGGTGTCAAATCACACGATCTTGGTGGCCAATTGACAGGTCTATTCCGCGAAATTATGCGCTCATCGAATGTTTCCTTCAATAAATCGATTGTGACGTGCGCTGTGTGGCATGTAGCGCAGTCTTGTTGGAACCACAACTCATCCACATTCATGCCATCCAATTCGGGACAAAATAGTCGGTTATCATGGCTCTATACCGGTCTCCATTAACGGTAACTGACTCTCCAGCATTATTTCGGAAGAAGTATGGCCCAATGACTCCACCAGCCCATAGAGCACACCAAACAGTCCGTTTTTGTGGATGTAATGGCGTCTCAAGGATCTCATGTGGATTCTCTTCACTCCAAATGCGGCAATTTTGCTTGTTGACGTAGCCATTCAACCAAAAATGAGCCTCATCGAAATTTTGCGATGAAAATCAGCATCGAGATCAATCTCCTTTTCGGCCCATACACCAAAATCACGACGCATTGCATAGTCTCGCGGCTTTAATTCTTGCACAAGCTGGATCTTGTAAGGTCGCAAGCCAAGATCTTTGCGCAAAATCTTCCATAAAGTTGATGGACAAAGCTCCAATTGCTGTGCACGTTGGCGAATCGATTCATTCGGGTCCTCTTCAACATTTTGCTCTACAGCGGCAATTGTTTCTTCGGTGCGCACTGTTCGACGTCTCTGCGGATGCGTATTATCACATAGAGTAAACGTAGTGGGAAAACGACCCATGGTTAACCGAATTAATTGCTCTGATGGACGATTATGTCGACCATAAAATGGACGGAGCTTGCGGTAAACTTCGCGAACTGAACCATTATTTTCGAAATAAATTTGCACGATTTGCAAGCGTTGTTCTTTTGTCAACCTGTTCATGATGAAATGGCAAACCAAACTGAGCATAAATGACATTAGAGTTGCCAGATTTGACCACAAAATGCCAGTTTTATCTCTATTCGAAAAACAAACCCCTACAAAAAACACCCTTTACAAGGGGTACTATTTATATTTCGGGAATAGCAAATAATAACAAACATTTTTGCATGAAAATGGCTTTATTGTTTTTCAAAATATTTGCCTTGATGATCAATATACTTTTGCATTCGTTCAAACCATTTGTCATAGCAGTTTTTCCATTAATCTTGAGACACCTCCAAAACATGGTTTTTGAACGCTTCAACTGCTTCTGCGGCGCTTGTTAATCGTTAACCATGCAGTTTAGCTTTGATCTTCGGGAACAAAAAGAAATCATGGGGTGCCAAATCAGGACTGTATGGAGGATGAGTCATGATGTTTGACGAGATGTATGAGAGCTCGCATTGTTATGATGAAGAATGATTCGTCTTTGGCGGTTGGTGTTGCGAATTTCTCCGAAAACTTCTGGCAAACAAATTGTCGTGTACCATTCAGAATTGACCGTCCTACATTGCTCAAGAAGAACAGTGGCCACATGACTCATTCGGTGGAAGAAACAGGCTACCATTTGCTTCGCAGTGCTTCGTGCGCGAATAACTTTTGTTGGATTTGTCTCGTGTTGGAATACCCACACGGTCGATTGCTGTTTTGTTTCCGGCTGTTTTGTTTCACGTACTGCATCGATGTTTTGTGGCACAACAATCGATTTTGGACGTCCTTCACGGAATTCTTCGGCGACCGAACTACGACCACGATTGAATTCCAGCCAGCGATATACCAATTACCAGCGAATTACCAGCGATATACTGTGGTTTTTGATGGTGCTTTATCGTCATACAGAGAACTAAGTTCATCGATACATTCTTAGTGAGATAATCCACGTCGAAAGCTGTGAAAAATAATCCAACCTTCTCATGAAATTTCCATTTATTGAACAAAGTGATTTTTTTAACTCACTGTAAACAAAACCAATAGCACTTGTACATCAAAACGCTGTGAGTACGTTTGTGCTAACAAATGCCAAACTTTATTATGGTGATGCCAGATTTTAGCTATTGTCATTAGTATTGCCAGTTTCCGAAGTATAAATGGTACCCCTCGTATAGTGTGTGTTTTAAAAATTATTTTTTTATAAAAAAGCGTGTCGTGCTCAAGATTTAAAACGCGCTTTGTCTGAAGTCCTTAAATATCTTAAATGTAAGGTTGAAGAAATAGGAGCGTAAGGAGCCTTAATTTGTGTTTCTGGTCAATTCTGATATCAAGAATTTTTATTATATATTATATATTATCAAATATATAAATATTTTTATTATATTTGACAGTATACCAGTAAGATGCAATAAATTACATCTTCAAATTTTATGGCATAACCGAATTTCGTACAGGACACATTATTTTTGCGAGGGGAGTTTGACTTGGAAACTTTAAGGGGACATATAGGTTACAAATTTAAAAAAAAGTTTTTGTTTCGGAAATTTTTTTTCATGGAAGGAAAAAAGATATCGTTTTAAATTTTGCACATATACTTATTAACATTTAAAAAATACAAAAAAATTTTCAGAATTTTTGAAGCGGTTTCTGATGTTATTTGATTTTTTAAAAAAATGTCAAAAAATTGACGGTGTGCAGGATATCACCATGTCTGGAACATCTGAGAAAAAACACAATAAAACCAAAGTAATCCTATTTATTTTATAATTATTTTTTTCCGCCAAAAAAAAAACAATATGGCGGACATTTGAAAAAAAATAGATTTTCGAGGTTACAAAATCGGTCGTCATTTTGTTTTTTTTTTCGGCGAAAAAAAATTATCCTAGTTCAAGCGATAGCTACTTAAACAAGGATTCATGTGATTTTTTTTTCTTTTCGTTTTTTAAAATTTGTAACCTATATGCCCCCTTAACATGAGAAAATTGGTGCCGAAAATCATTATATTTTAGTGGAAGTTCATGGTGCTGTAAGATGCTGTAAATGTTGGTAAGGTTTAAAAGTGATAATTTCGACTTGAATGATAAAGAACGATTTGGACAGTGGGTGAAGCTCAAAGATGGAGTTTTTTAAAGTAATAAATTAACCCAGTCAACCCATGCTCTGTATTTCGTGGAATCAGTAAGGTGAGATCTACAACGAGTAGCTGAAATAATGAGAAACCATAACTGGTGATCATTTCCGACTTCAATTGATGCGCTTGAGCTGTAAATTAAAGGAAAGAAGGACGAAATACTTTGAAAGACACGACAAAGTGATTAAGCAACACGGCAATGCTCGTCCGCATGTCGCAAAACCTGTCAAAACATACTTCGAAACGCTATAATGCAAAGATGTACCTCTACCGTACGTATTCTCCGTATTCTCCTTCTGTTTAACACTTGCTTTGATCGATGACTCATCACCTGTCTGGGCAGATGCTAATTTCTAAAGATGAGGCATTCTTTCGATGTTGTATTCACTTCCTGCCCGAGACAAGGAAAAGTAAACTCTAACAGTACTTTGGGCAGTACTTTAAATGATATGCAAAAAAGATTTGCAATGAGTCAAAGAATATACCTAAAATTGCTAAAAACAATTTTTCCACAATATATTGTTTTTTCTATCGCAATTTTAAAACCGCTGCCTAACTATGAGAGATTTCATTTTAAGGAATGAATTTAAAAAAAAATTCAATTTATTCTAAATTCCGCTGAAGACTTTGAGCCCATTCTTCGTCTAGTCCCAACCTTTACTTCTACAGTAAAACTCGTTAGTGTTACTCATACGCCATGTTGCACCGGTTTTTTCATTTTCTTTACTTTACTTACATTTGAGCATACAGGGCGGACTCTTGCAGACTTTCATGACGGCGGGTCGTGGCTGATGACGGCAGGCATTGCCCGCTGGCCGACGGGTTCCATACCAGACGCACTGCAGTATGCGGTACTTGATACCCTGGCGTCCACACGGCGCATTGCACTGTTGAGGACACAAACAAATTTAAGCAATTCATAAATAATAAACTATGCAAACTATACAAGTTGAGCATGGGGGAAAAAAACCTACCTCTGACCAAGGCTCAACGCGCCAGACGCCCTTGCAGCGCTCGTTGTAGCACTCCTGACGACTGACGGGTTTGTCGTTGTCGTCGCAGCTGTTTGCTAATGTGTCATTGACATATTGACAGCTGACTTCACGCTTCTGTATGGCTGTGTTGCGGCCAAAGCAGCGCGACTGAGAACATAGTGTCCAAGCGGCTGCAACCCAACGTGGACACTCCGCGTGACCGCAAGACTCGAATGTATCGGGTATGTCCAGGCCGTAGTCCTCACACTCGGCATTGTCTACAACGATATCAAAGGCAGGCTCCTCGTTGTGGTTTTTTATACGCACACAAGTCGCAGTTCGGCGCTAGAGAAAACAAAGCAATTGAAAGAATAGGAAAATAAAAACATTAAAAATTATTTAAGTTGCCATAACAATAAGTTTTATGTGAGCAACATTAATGTTGCAGCATGTTTGGCGCGTCTTGTTGTTGTCATTGCCATTCAAACTTAGCAAATATTTGTCGTTCTTTGCTGGCTCTCAGCTGGATGATCGTCGGTCCGTTGCTTGCTTGTCTTCTTTTGCAATCGAGCTGCGTCTGCAATTTGGCTAATTAAAGGATAATTGGTCCTGTTGCCTGCTCTACAGCTGCATTGGCAATCGTTCATTTATAGTTAGCAGGCAGTAGCAGCAGCATAAAATCGCTGACTTGGAAAATAAACGGACAAGGATGCACTCACAGTCTGGCTGACTGGCTTATAACCAACCGACCAAACGAACGGACGACTCATGCCTTACTTCCTTACAAATTGACAAAGCGGCTTGAATTATTAATTTGTCATCCGTTGGTGCTGCTCATTGCCTACCCACGCCAAAGTGCATGCTCATCAGCTATCTCAGCTGTTTGCTACAACAACTACACCGACAACAACAAGTCGGTTCTTTGAAATACCTACCCGAAGACCGGTTCCAACTGCACCGCATTTTTGTGAGCACACGGTCCAGTCACTCGTCATCCATTTGTACGTGACTTCCTGCGGCTTCGGCTGCTGCTGCTGCTTCTGCTGTTGGCGCTGCTCATAATCCTGCACAGAATTATTATCATTACGTTGTCCTTGTTGCATTTCTGCTGCTGTTGCTACATTTGCTGGTGCTGTGGGCGTGTATTTGTTCATGTGGCGCATGTTGCTGGTTTCTGCTGTTAAGTCTTTGGTGAAAATTTGAGGCTTCTGCGGCTCGTCCTTCTCATAGCGATCTAAATCGATGCCAAACTGCAGTCCTTTGTCGTGCAGCATGTGATGTCCTTTCGAATTGCTGAATTTCTGAAATGGCCAGAGGTACTGCGAACGGGTTGTAAGCAGCAACATTGCATGTCCGTTTAGCAACCGGAAATAAAAGAAAGAGCAACAGAGAACAAAAAAGAGAGAGAGATAGAAACAAAAGCCGATTATAAATCGAATTCAATGCGATGCGAAACGAAACAAGTGAAGCTTCGTGTCATTAACATTGATGTGAATGAAGTGAAGTACGTGAAGTGAAGCAAAGTGCAGCGATGCGGTGTGAGTCATTGTATCAATTCATCCCCACACCCTTGTCCCAAAGGGGAAACACGAATGCGACAGGATGACATGCAAGAATTAATTGAAGTACCGATTATCTAGCATAAACTAGAACTGACGACTCGTTACTGTTGAAGGAGATGATTATGGAATTGAGAAATTAACGTTATGAAACTTCGATGTTTAAGATGATTTGTGATTTTCTGAGTGAAGTAAAGATATTATCTCTCAATGCTTAAATGAAGATTTTGGGTAGAAAAGAACATTTTCGATACTTGCCGAAACTGAATTTTTTTTTATTGCTGGGGATGCTATAAAAAGTATCAATAAGATGTGTAGGATTCTTATCGTATTATTAAGTTAACACATGGAAATTGCCAAACAACTAATTGTTAAATAATACGCCTTTGTAACCCTACAACTCTTGTTGATACATCCTTTATTTATACATACATCCGTCATATTTAATTGTTAACATACAAAAATCATATACAGTCAAGGAAATAACTCTACATACAACCTTTGATTTAGGGGTATTAGAGAATTAATAGCGATTATAGAAAAAAAATTTATAGCAATGTTGAAGGCATTTATAATAAAGACTATTTGAAGAAAAAATATTTATGAAAAAAATATAACATAGAAAAAATTGGGGAAAAACATAAAAATTAGCGGGAATAAAGTCTACATACAGTGTGGCAACTCCATATATCAAAAAGAAAATGAAAAAGAAAGAAAGGGAAATAACAGTTAGCTTTGTTGCTTTGAATAAAACTACAAGCATTACCATTGTTTAAGTGGAAAAAGTGATAACTAAAGAAGGTATTATTTATATTTGTATCCTTAAAAATGGAAAATCGGAAAGAAATACATATTTCAGTTCGAAATATTGTAGTAAATCTTCGAAAGGAAAATAAATCGTATGGAGAAATTGCTAAGACAGTTAAATTAAGTCGTTCTACTGTACAGACGATCATTAGAAATTATAATAATAACAATAGTACCGAAAATAAACCACGATCTGGCAGGCCGAAGAAGCTTTCGATACGCGATGTTCGCAGTATTATTAAAGTGGTCAACCAGGATCCGAAAATAAGTGCCCCAAAATTGGCGGACCACGTCGAAAAATGTTCCAATATAATTGTTACTCCACGAACAATAATAAACGCTTTACATGACGCTGGATTTAATAGCAGAGTAGCACGCAAAAAGCCACTAATTTCAACGAAGAATCGTAAACTTCGCCTTGAGTTTGCTAAAGCACATCTAGACAAGGGTATGGATTTTTGGAAGCGTGTTTTATTTACCGACGAAAGTAAATATAATATTTTCGGAAGTGGTGGCCGATCCAAAGTTTGGAGAAAACCAAACACTGCACTTGATCCAAAGAATATTATTCCTACGGTCAAACAAGGTGGTCCCAACGTTATGGTTTGGGGTGCCATTGCGTCATCTGGAGTGGGTCGTTTGGTTTTTGTCGAGGGTAATATGGACCGCTATCAATACAAAAATATATTGGAACATAATCTGAAGGCATCTGTTGATAGCTTGGGCCTGGGAAATCAATGGATTTTCCAACAGGATAACGATCCTAAGCATACTGCGCACGTTGTTCGAGACTGGCTCCTGTACTATGCCCCAAGACAGCTGAATTCTCCACCCCAGTCACCAGACTTAAACCCAATAGAGCACATATGGGACGTTTTGGAAAAATTGGTGCGAAAATATGACATTAGTAGCCGTGAAACATTAAAAACCGCTCTTATTCGTGCATGGGCCGATATAACACCGCATATTACGGAGAATTTGGTGACATCAATGCCCCGCCATCTTCAAGCATTTATTGATGCCCAAGGTTGACCGACCAAATACTAAAAGTTTACAGTTTTTTTGTATAAAATTTTGATATAGTATTTATTTCTTGTGGCTGTATGTAGACTTTTTTCCTATGAATTTTTGCTGTTTTTGTTATTATTTTTTTAATTATGGTAATGAATTGCTTTTTTATTTTATAAATAAACTAATATATTAATGCCTAAAATATTGACATAAACATTTTTTTTATTTTCTTCCCAAAGTCTATAAAACCCCTAAATCAAGGGTTGTATGTACACTTATTTCCTTGACTGTATGTATCAGCTTCGATCTCATTTACAAACAAAAAAGTGTATATGTAAATGTATAAAAAGTATATATGTATATGGGGCGTTCTTTCTCGAATCGGCCACACCCCCCCCCCCCCCCCCCCTTCTAAACGTCAGAATTTTTGAGATAAGAAGTTCCAAAATTAGAATTTGTCAAAATATAAGTCCAAATTAAAAAAAAATTTTTGATATTTTTGAATTTTGCAAAAAAATGCCAATCTCAAAAATCTATAAATGTCAAAATGTTTTTTTTTTTAATTTTTACTTATATTTTGACAAATTCCAAGTACTTTTTGTTTTATAAAATTTTTCCCTAAAGTGCATTATTTTTGAATAACAAATCGTTTAAGTTTGAACATTAAATATTTTTTTGACCCACTTTTGCTGATAAGGATTAACTTTTTAGAAAAATTTACACTTTACAAACTTTTTTTTTGTAGGTAGGTGACAAGATTCTATCATTGAATAGAAAAAAAACTAACCTAAGCCAATTTTTTAACGTTTCCTTATTTTTTGCGTCCATCATCTTTTTCCAAAAAAGTGGCCAAAACACCTCCAAATTATAAAAAAATTTCAAGAGCGCCAAACGGCGGCAAAAAATAGAGATTTCAAGGAAAGTTTTCAGCCGCCATGGAACTGTTTATCTCAAAAACATAATATATACATAAAATACGACAAATTGTTGCATACGACAAATTACAAACTCTTGAGAACGGCTTCATATCAATACATCACGACCATTGCGATTACTCTCAGCTACCGCCGCCATAATTTCTACACTAATGCCATGTCTACATAGAGAGTTTAGTTTGAGTTTCCAGTACAAAGTTGAGTTTTACCACTGATCGCAAAATAAACTTTTCAGTTCTCCAGTACAATTTTGCCGGACGAAAGTCAACTAAACTCAACTTTGTTTCTGTTCTTATCAAAACTCAATATGAGAAATCCCTAAAAGTATGCTAATGTTCTTATAAAAAGGCACGTTCATATGCAACTTGTACAATTTTGTGGTGAGAAATGTCAAAAACAGCTGTTCTAAAATTGTGGAATTAACTATTTGCAAAAAATGAAGAAAAAAATCGAAGAAAACAACTTGGGCAAGTGTAGAAGATGAGGTCTTCATATTAGTATGGGCCGATAAAAATAAAAATTCCAAAGTCACAGTGCAAGGAGGACTTAGCATGTGTACGCAGAAATGGCTGCAGCCTTGTCCTCAAGGGGAATTGATGTCACGGTGGTGGATGTGCCAAAAAAATATGAGAACACATATTTACATAAAAGTAAACAAAGAAATATCACACCTAGCACACTTCTGCCGACGTATGTCTGTGTGAACAGCTATAGTAACTAAAAACTAAACTCAAACTAAACTCTCTGCGTAGACATGGAATAAATATTGGATTGGCCTATTCAGTCACATCCTGTTCAATAATAAGCTAAACATTTTTGCTGATATAGCGAGTTGTGAGTTCGGTTGACCGATTATGCGGACTAAATGTTACTTTAAAAGTGCGAAAAGAGTTAACTGTGAATGAATCACCCTTTGTTTGCGATTTCGAACGTGTAGAATTTAAAAGCCAGCGTATCAATTTGTAAGTACAGAAATGGCTCTGGAAAATTGGGTAAGGATTATGTCAATAAATAGTCTAATAATTTGTTGATTATAATTTTTATCTCCTGTACTGCTAAAAGATCTCTCTGTATCTTATTGTATTAATAATTGTCCAAATAAATGAAATGAAATAAATGAATATGAAATGAAGTGTTATATCAGTTGCACTGACCATCTCCGATTTGGTTAAAATTTTGTTTTTAAATTGATTACGCATTTTTTTTTCGCCATCCCACAGCCATGTGAATGCCAAAATAGGGAATATTTTGAGACTACGTAACTCAGTCAATTTAAATGCGATTTTCATAAAAAGGATATCATTGGAAAGGTTATTTGGTATATTTTAAGGAAAAAACACAAAACTTTTGCTGACCCGAAGTTGACCAATTCTGAATTTCAAAGATTCCATTGATATCCATCCAATGATACCCTATTTACGAAAATCTGATTCAAATTGACTGAGGTGTGTTGTTTCAAAATAGACCCTATTTTGTCAGCAAGAAGTGATTCTAAATATTTATAACTTGCGATTTGGTTTTCTAATCAATAAACCAATCCAAGAAAAAAATTTGAGCCAAATCGGAGTTGGTCAGTGCTACTGCAACTGCAGTGTTATCACTGCAATGTGAAATGGGTGATGAAATAAATAAATAAAGGTGTTTTTTACTTTCACTTTTATGGAACTATCAGGTTCAGGGATGATAATATAGCATGGGTATTTTTATACTTTTTTTTTTATACACCTTATACTGTACAAAAATGCCCCTAAATACTCATAAATACTTAATTGATAAAAACAATTCATTCATCAAATTCATTCTAGTCTTGCAATTTGAAAAAATCGAAATTTTTCTTTTTTGTTAGTTTACACATTACAAAATATGTAAAAGAATTTTTTTAAAATTCGAATTATTGACGAAGTTAATGGCGGCCTCGGTAGTCGAGTAGGTAGCGTGCTCGACTGCTACCCCAGAGGTCCCGGGTTCGATTCCCGGCCTGGCCATGGTCCTTCGCTTTAAACTTTTCTAAATTTTCAATCCTCATTTCTAATCAACTGAAATTAAAAATTCATCAATATTTACGACTTGAAGTTGTAGTTGATGGTAGAGATGTTTGTGGATGAGGATTGTCTTATAACTTGAATTGACTGAGGTAAAGGCATAACACTTGCCTCTGATTCAAATTCACATGTTTCTTTGGCTTTCCACCACGTTTAGAACATCCTACACATGTTTGACTTGATTGCCCTTTCCTTCCCACTAATCTATCACCCCATTTCGAACCAAGGCGGACTTGACTGAATAGGTATTTCACCTGAAATCCTTGGTTCAAAGCTAAAAAAAAAATCTCAAGTTCTAAAGGACTGATTAACTTTAAATTAGATCTGGGCCTTTTTTAAATATACCACTATGGCCCGTACTGGAATTATGTAAAAATTTTGATTCTTAATATTTCTTAAAAAATTCAAAACTTTTTTCAAACAGTTACCACATCACGAAAAAATTATATTTTTCTTTCCCTAGTCAGGGATATAGCGACATCTGTAATATTATTTCGCAAGCGCTTTTTTATGATGACCATCAAATCTATACCGTAAATGCGATTTTCATAAATGGGGTATCAATAGATAGGTCTTGCTCTGCAGATGTGCAATAAGGTCTTACTTTTTCTTAAATATTCTGTATTTAAATAAAAAAAAGAAACAATCTTCTGTAAAGAAAGTAAGTTTTCTATATGGTGCCTAAAACTATGTGATATTTTTTTTTGAAATTTTTCAAAATCATTCTATTGTGTAATCAAAGCAAAGCAAAAAACGTACAAATATATTTTATAGGATATGGAATACGACAATGATATAGACACATCTAAACCGCACCTTTCCAAACTAGGAAAGGGATTCCGACAAGGATTAAATGAAGAACTTGTGGATAAAAAAAACCCTGTCACGTCAAAACCTGCGGGTGTGTCCACGACACAGGGGGTTTCGGACTATACTGCATGTAGGATGGACATGTAGGACGGCAGAATAACGGGAAAGTCTGTTCGAGCTTTCGAACTATTCTACATGTCGGATGGACTTCAATATTTTTCAGCGTTCAACAAGAGAGCATTGTACAATAGCAACACAATTTCTTGCTGCTCTACTAATTGATGAAGTTTTGGAAGAAGAAGAACGAATAACAGAAGAGAGAACTCCACGACGCTTTTTTTAAGAATGAGAAAATGTATGAAGTCGAATGAACGAGCGTTAACACTTACTACATGTAGGATGGTCCAACAGAAAAAATCAAAACTTTTTGATTTTCATGCTACATGTCGGACGGACCGCATTTGCTTTCACACATCCTACATGTCCATCCGACCTGACAAGTTGATCCTACATGTAGGATAGTCCGAAAGCCCCTTTAGTCATTTGCTATGACTATTCTGGGAAATTCGTTCAGAGCAGTTGCATTATACCTGTAAGCCCCAGTATTCACACACGGCCAATTATATTTGACATTAAGTCGAGCCCGCTCTTTTGATGGTGTGAACATTTTTATTAAAGAGAAGAGTTTTCATGAGAGTCGTACTTTTTTAATGACGTCACTTTGTATAGGAGATAAGTGGAGTTTTCATAGGTGATTAGAAGTTTTTGCATCCAATTCTTCTAAGTTTCAACCACAGAGTACGTTTGAGATATGAACATTTATGTATAAATTATCAAGTTAATAGATTTATTTTTGTGGAGTTTATGAAGGTTTTACTCTTTTCGTCACTTTGGATGGGAGAAATTTCATTCGAATTGGGCAACATACGAAAGAGGAACGGATGGAGCTAAATCGAATCAGGTAGTTTTGCCTTCTTATGGGCATTACAACGGAGTGAGAAAGTTTATATTGCTTACGCAGTACACGTGGAGGTGTAAAAACATTCAAATCCAAGCTGACCTTCTTCTCATCAATGAAATCGGTTTCGAAACAATGATTACTCGGCTCGTTCAATTTTCATTTCTCCCGTTATTCCACAACCAAAATGGCCAAAACGTCGCTATCGGATGCAGCAACAATATGTGCCCCATGACGACAACAACAGCAACAACAAGGACGACAACAAACACAGCCGCAACAATGCATTCAAGTGGCAGCAAATAATAGATGCGCAGGCGGGCGACGCTACAGCATTGAATGTGAAAAATGCATCAACATGGCCGACAGCCGGAAATGCTACACTAAGCTAGCGGCACACAGATGAAGTTTATATGGAAGTCGCTGGTGGGCTTTTGGCTGCCATTGCTGGCCATTTTCATTTCATTTACAGTTACACAACACAATGATTTCCCGAGTGGCACTTGAGCTGAAATTCGTTGAATGTTTTTGTAGTTGCTGCTGCTGCTGCTGCTGCTGCTCTGCTGCATGCTTTATGTTGCTTGTTGCAGCGACATCAATTTTAAATGAATGCCACATGAAGTGATGTTCAAGTCAATGTTACCAGCCAAGCACCGCTGTGTTGCATTATTTTGATAAGTCGTTGGTTGAACGAACGTTGGTCCTTTGGCTTGAAATTAAATTTAAATAATTTTTGCTTCAAATCGATTGAATAAAATCTGCAGCTGCCTGCAATTTTAAGCATGTTCCACTGACTGACTGCCACTGTGTGCATGCCACGTGAGTGTTTAGTGAGCTTTTTTAATGTTACCCCAGAGCAGCATTAAGTGTTCTGCAGCACACTGCTTGTTGTTGTTGTTGTTGTTGTTGCTGTGCTCGTTTAGCTTATTGCTCCGTTGGAGCAAAGTTTTACAGCTTACGGCTTGGTAAACAAACAAACTTCCAACACCAACACCATCACCATCATAACCATCATCCGGCGTTAGACACACACATGCACACAGAATGCATGCGTGCTAAATTAATTACTGCGAACGCTTTGCTTGCTGTAACTGCCTGCAATGGCAATGCGCTGCATTTGTTCATTCTAAGTCACATGCGCTGACGTTGAAGCTGACATCAATATGCTGATAGTCGAGGCGTCAAAATTTATAATTTTTATTTCATCCTTTCAGTTTTTTTGGTTTTGGTGCGGTTGTTTTTGTTTTTTTTTTTTTTTTGTGTGGTGGTACACAGCACGTGGTGTGCTGCACAGCTTCTGATGGCGCCTTAATTATCTGTTGCATAATTTTTAATGAGTTGAAAACACTTTTACACCACGTTAATGTCCACAAAAGTTGTAACGCTATTGCAAGTAATTTTGCCGCTTTTGCTCTTGCAATTTAATGGAACATAAGTAAAAGTTAGGAGATTCATCGAAAAAAGCGCAACAATCGAGCATCTAGAAAAAGAAACACCAAAGTGTGCAGTTGTGCAGTTTTGCCCAGCAAAGTTTCTTGCTCAACGATTTTACACCGGTGACTTAACGGCTCTTTCTGAGTGGCTGCTGCAAGTTTTTTCTTGTTGCATTTTTGTTTTTTGTTTTTTTTTTTCAATACTTATTTCTTCACTTTAAACTTTAATTAACGCAAATTCTTTGTGCGAGTGTGAAAATGAAAACTAGCTGCAGTGCAACGCAGCGACTTTAACGCATGTTGAATTCCGTTTAAATGCGAAAAGTTTTTGGCTGGGAAACTTATTACCTCAAGCGTTAAAGTGTAGTTAGCGGTTGCAACAAATGGGCAAAAAGAGGGTTAACATTGAATTAATTACTTAGGGAAGAGTCAGGAATTTTATGGAATGGAGCTAAAGTGGAAGTTTAAAATTATTATTTTTTTGTCTGTAGGTAGCAGCGCAAATCTGGATGACAATTAAGGTTAGGTTTGAAAACGATCACAAGCAAAAAACGTATTTAAAATTTTGCCGGATTATGTCAAGACGAAATTGTTGCATCTAAGCAATAAATTAATATGGGGGCTGCTATATTTGACGGATATAACTTAAGACTTTAGAACTATTTTAAAAGGGTCGATATTGGCCAATTTGGCGTGATAGGTGATTTCGAGAATTTTTTTTTTTTAAGTTTTAATCAAAATATCTCAGGTGTTACACCTATTCTATGTAATGATTTGAATTAGTACGTCCGAAAAATAAATGTCTTTTAAACGGATACAGATACAGAAACAGTGTTAAGGGTCGTAGTGGAAGCATATCCGCATCAGACAATAGAGAAACTCAAGCGCTTTTAACCAACTTTGGTCAACCCAGTCAAATTTATCTCAGAGAAAATTAATATGGTCTATTTTAAATTCTGTCTTGTCTCTAGAAGAAAATTTTTGGAAAAGCGAGCTTTATAATTACATCAGATTAAGCAATATAGATATGCTCTTAACTTCTAGAAAAGGAAACTTAAAAGGATCAAACAGCAATCACAGAAAGTCTTCTGCGAATCCATCGAAAATAGCGCTCAGAAAATTCGTGAACGGAAACATGTCAAGAAACATTACCATTCATCATGGTAGCACACTTTCCTGGATATAGTGTCTTCGCAGAAGGTTAAAATTGATCTACCTAATTTAATAACAGAACCCTAAAGTATAGTGAGCAGGGTGCGGAAAAATTCGTTCGCAAATGATTAAAATACGATCTTCTCGCTCGTTTTTTGCTTTGTGAGTAAAATTTCAAACGAAAAATTTCAAAATAGATGAACGTTCGCACTCGATAGAAGAACTCTCTGCTTGCGTCGTTATATTTATCACTGATCAATTTGTCAGCTTCGAATTTTTTCGGACGAATTTTTCACACAACAACAAAAAGCAACAAACGTTCGTTTGCTATCGTTCATTTCTAATGAGCGTTTGAAGAAAAAATAATTTGTTCGCTGTTGTACATGCGTCGTCGGTTTGTATTGATTTTTCGTGTACACGTTGTTATTTTTGCCTCATTGAAAAAAAAAATTGTGCCAGATCGAGCTATGTTGCCAGAAAAGCACGATAAATAAGTAGTACTTATGGTATTTTTCAACGATTGTGGGATGTGGTAAATCCCATGGTATTTTGTGGTAAAAATCTCTCGCGTGGAAAAAAAAGTACCTCAAAATACCACAAAATACCTCAAATACAACAAAATACCTCAATTTACCACAAAATACTTCAAATTACCACAAAATACCACAATCCTAAAAATACTTCAGAAGAAAATTTGAGGGATTTTGTGGTGTTTTGTGGTAATTTAAGGTATTGTGGTATTTTGTGATTTGAGGTATTTTGCGAGTGTGGTAATTTGTGAGAATTAAGTGTAAGAAAAATATAATTTTGGTGGTAATTTCATCTGGCGACACTGGTACAAACGAACGTTCCTGAATTTTTTCTTCAAACGTTCATTACAAATGAATGATAGCAAACGAACGTTCGTTGTTTTTTGTTGTTGTGTGAAAAATATGTCTGAAAAAATACGAAGCTGACAAATTTATCAGAGATAAATATAACGACGCAAGCAGAGCGTTCTTTATTCGTTCGTAAGAATATGCGAGCACAATTTGTTGTGAAGAGAACGATAATTGAAAACATTTGTATTTCAAACGTTCTTCGCACCCTGATAGTGAGCTTTTAATAAAACGATAAAATCGTTAAAGTCGTTCAAATCGACAAGTGTTTTGGATCAGCACATAAAATCTCTTCTCAATAATCGCAAAATATGTAACAAACAACACGCCTACTTTAAAGGTAGATCAGTGGAGATAGCCCTACATGAGTTGGTATGGGTTATTAAATGAAAATTTCGCTTCATAAATTATACTGCAACTGGCTTCCTGGGGTTCGAAGAAGCGTTAAATATGTTAAAACGGAGTACATTAGGACAGCTTTTGTCATTTTAGTGATAAAGATTTCGTAGTGATAGCAACTTTTCGGGTAGAAACGTTCATAAATAAACCTTTTTTGTATCATTCGTCGGACTAAAATACCTCTCAAAAATGAACCTTATTTTGTTCGGAAATGAGTTAAAAAAAGAACCATAGAAAAGTTATTTTTCGGCACTTGGAATATAAAAAGCAATATTTATTATTCACTAGCTGGTACCCGACGCGTTGCTGTCGTAGCGGAAATAATTTCTATATTTATCTGAATCTCAAACTCAGTCTCAACCTCAACCTCAATTTCAATCTCTATCTCTATCTCTATCTCTATCTCTATCTCTATCTCTATCTCTATCTCTATCTCTATCTCTATCTCTATCTCTACCTCTATCTCTATCTCTATCTCTATCTCTATCTCTATCTCTATCTCTATCTCTATCTCTATCTCTATCTCTATCTCTATCTCTATCTCTATCTCTATCTCTATCTCTATCTCTATCTCTATCTCTATCTCTATCTCTATCTCTATCTCTATCTCTATCTCTATCTCTATCTCTATCTCTATCTCTATCTCTATCTCTATCTCTATCTCTATCTCTATCTCTATCTCTATCTCTATCTCTATCTCTATCTCTATCTCTATCTCTATCTCTATCTCTATCTCTATCTCTATCTCTATCTCTATCTCTATCTCTATCTCTATCTCTATCTCTATCTCTATCTCTATCTCTATCTCTATCTCTATCTCTATCTCTATCTCTATCTCTATCTCTATCTCTATCTCTATCTCTATCTCTATCTCTATCTCTATCTCTATCTCTATCTCTATCTCTATCTCTATCTCTATCTCTATCTCTATCTCTATCTCTATCTCTATCTCTATCTCTATCTCTATCTCTATCTCTATCTCTATCTCTATCTCTATCTCTATCTCTATCTCTATCTCTATCTCTATCTCTATCTCTATCTCTATCTCTATCTCTATCTCTATCTCTATCTCTATCTCTATCTCTATCTCTATTTCTATCTCTATCTCTATCTCTATCTCTGTCTCTATCTCTATCTCTATCTCTATCTCTATCTCTATCTCTATCTCTATCTCTATCTCTATCTCTATCTCTATCTCTATCTCTATCTCTATCTCTATCTCTATCTCTATCTCTATCTCTATCTCTATCTCTATCTCTATCTCTATCTCTATCTCTATCTCTATCTCTATCTCTATTTCTATCTCTATCTCTATCTCTATCTCTATCTCTATCTCTATCTCTATCTCTATCTCTATCCCTATCTCTATCTCTATCTCTATCTCTATTATCTCTATGTGTAAGTGGAACGACTCGTGTAAATTGATAACCAAATTTCGAGGCTATGCTACCTATAATTCCAAAGTTATTCGATATCGCAAATTTGGCTTGTATGGGCGGAGCCACACCCCCTTGTTCAATGACGTCTCAGTTTTCTAGTTGATGGATATCACTCTATAGTAATTCCATACTGAATTTTGAAAAGCTATCTGATATCAAAAATTTAAAGTGTATGGGCGGGGACACACCCCCTTTTCCAAAGCCCATCCCAGTTTCATAGTAGAAATATATCACCAAGTGGCCACTCCATACTGAATTTCGTTATTATACGGCATTTAGTTCCAAAGCTATTCGATATCATAAATTTGAATTGTTTGGCAGGTGCCAGACCCCTTTGGCCTTTGGCCTACTTGCTCAATTTTGCCAGTCGAAAGACACGACTAAATAGAACGTTCTAACTGAGTTGCATTAATGTGTGACTTATAGATCGAAAGTTATACCGAAAATTTGGTCTGCTGAAAAAGTGCCACGCCCCACTTCCAATGCCCATAAAATTTTACCTTTGGAACGGCACTTGTAAATTGAGGAAGAATACCGAAATCCGATGCTATGTGACCTATAACTTCAAAGCTATTCGCTATCGTAGATTTGGGTTGTATGAGAGGTGCCACGCCCCCTTGTCCAATGTTTCATGAATTTTTTCCAAAACCTTTGCGTGACAATTACAAACAAACCCTCAGAAGAGAGTATCCAATTTGGTCCAGTCGTTTTCAAGTTTTAAGTGGTCGAACAAACCAAGATTCATTTTTATATACATATATAGATTTCTGAACTCATTTATGAACAAAAAATGGTTCGTATATGAGAAATTGCTTCTACTGATATGATAAAAAAATATTTTTTTAAAATTTTTTTTAAGATGCAAAAAGAAACATTTATGATTCATTTCTGAAATTATTTAGGAACAAAAATGGTTCATCTACGAGGAATTTTTACCTTCTAAAACGATAAAAAAATGATTATTTTTCGACTCAGAATAGTAGTATAGTTTTTATGAAAAAGTTTTCACGAATTTAATGTTGTATGTGTATGTATGTGGGTGTGTGTTTGAATGCGGCATTTTGAAAAGCATTCTCTTATCGAAAGCATGTGTTATCATTACGTTGCTTAATTGCAATCGTGTACGGACAGGAAATTGAATCATTGATGATTTGTTCACTTGTACTCATAGCTACCGCATCTCGATGCGCTTCATGCTAGAGTGAGCAATTTTCAATTGATTGTTGTTAGAATTGCATTTCGGCACAATGACAACAACGGTTGCAAGATATTCAGAGAACTCGAGGCAATGCGTTGGACGCAATTGATTAAATCATAATAAATTCAAGCTAGTTTAGACAGGACATTAATTTTTTTAAATTTTAAAATTTTACGGCAACATCAGCATCACGGTCAAAGATACTGTTTGACAAAATTAGCAGGTATTTTGGGAAAAAAAATTCGGATATCAACAGATATAGACTGAAAAATTAGTTTAAATGTTCATTCTAGTGCAAGGAACAGAATTTGTGTTTGATACTATGTTAAGCTTTTACAGTAAATACCCGCATTTAATTGAATTCTGCACGATTTTGCACTTTGGGCCAAATAATTTTCAATAATTATTCATTGTCAGCAATGCTCGAAAAGTTAATCTATTTCCTACCGACCCGCACGATGTGGTTGCCGATAATATAGCAATAACTAATATAAATACAACAGACTACCACAGAGGGAAGCTCACACACACACATATAACACACACACATTCTATTGCATAAACACATAGTGCTACAGCTGTTTTCGGAAATATGTGAATTTTATATTTTGTGGTTTACCTCATTTCAGAGCTCAGTGCGTCATTATCACATAAATATCCGCCAAATAAACTCATACACACACAACCAAATACATAACTAGAGCATGAAGCATACGCAAATAATATTTATATACAGACAATTGCATTTACTATACGTGTGTTCACACTATGTTATGTAAATACAATTTCTTCACATGTAGTATGTGTGTGATTATTTAATGCCATCGTTTATAGTATGATACAGGGTCTATTTTTAGCCACCAGCACATAAGTATTTATTTTGCAACATTTTGGAAATATCATATGATATATGTTGCCACTGCATTCTGCAGCCATCCGAACGCAACATTCAGCCAACTGTAGCCTCAAACAATATTTTACCACCTTAGCTAAATGATTGTGGTTGAGGTACGGGGATTGCGGATTGGTATGGATATTGACTGCAGCAAGAAATAAACACATTTCTGCATATAGCAGAGAAATAAAAACTCGCTTCCAAAAAACTTCCTGCCGTGTTTGTTATAATAAATTATTTCAACTAATCTGCATGCACGCCCCCATTCGCACAGCCTCATCACATCCACACACATACACACACACACACACACGTCATCATAATGTATGTTCCTGCTTAGCGTTCGGTCTCAATGGCACCATTTATTTTTCATAGCTTGCCACATTTTATGCATTAACAAAAACAAAAACAAAAAAAAAAACTAAATTTTTATTTCAATTCTTAGAATAGAGTGAGTGATGGGTATGATAAAAAAACTTAAATAAATTTAAGCTTTGTGTATATATTTTTTATACATACAAATATAAAGCTCAAAAAGTCTTAAACTTAATGCAATTTTTTTTTTTCAAGGCGAGAAAATCGGGAATATAAATGCGTCTTAAATGCTTATTTAAGCAAATTTATATTTAAGTTTCTTCCCAAAAAAAAAAAAAGAAAAAGAAAACAAAAACAATCACTTGACTTGAAATTTGTGATGCGCGCTCTTTTAATCATGATTTAATTTTTATTGAAGGATATTCTATGGGATTTCCACATAAACATTAAAGGCATTGCATATTAATGACTTACCATTCAGTTTTACAGACATTGGTGCAAATCTTTGCAATGCTTTCCGAGGAAGAATTTTGACGTGACGAAGTTACGTTATACTCCTCTAGTTTCCAAAAAAGTTAAAAAATGAATTTTTTAAAAATTCATCTGCGTTTCATTGAATTGTTACTCGCTGGGTATAAGAGCTATGATTAAAAAAATAGTATGATCGTAAAGGCTAATTCTTTGGCTATATTAAAAAAACAAAAAAAAAATTTAATACGGCATAGGGACGTAGTGGGCGCTGCGTAAGCAACGCAACTGAAAATTTGTTACATGGAATTATTACTCGCTGAGTATTAGTGCTAGGATTAAAAATACGATACGCCAATAAAGGCCTATTGGAAGCCCTCACAACAAAATTAGACAAAAAATTTCTGACATCATAAGGACGCTGAGAGAGCCGCTCAAAGATCGATAACGCAACATTCATGCAGCGGCGTTGCATTGAATTTTTACTCAATGAGTATATAACCTACGATAAAAGTGTAAAAAGGAAAATAAAGTTTTTATACATGGCTTTACGACAAAAATAAAAAAAAAATTCCGGCGTCGTCAGGTCGTCAATATAGCAGCTTATGTAACAGAAACGTAATATCGTTTCATGGAATTATTACTCACTCAGGAGGAGTGCTACAGTAAATTTTGTTTAACGACAGCAGGGATGTGTTATTACGCTTCACAACTAAATTACAAAAAAAATTTTGTTGTCATGATTTCAGGGATGCAATCACATAATGTAGTAAAAATGCTACAGCCATGAAAAAACGTTGCATGGATTTTTAACTCTGTGACTACTGAAGCAACGGTAAATTTTAAGGAACGAAAACAAAGGTGAGGTCTTCGGGCATATGACAAAAATAAAAAAAAAAATTTACGGCGTGTCAAAAACCCCCAGGGAACCGCCTAATGTGACGCATATGCATCACTTTTGCTGGATTAATTGAAATTAGAGCTCAACCAATGGGGAAGCAAAAAAAAAAGCTAAACGAAAAGCACCAACTCCAAATCCAACAACATCTCCAACACCAATACCAACACCAACACCAACACCAACACCAACACCAACACCAACACCAACACCAACACCAACACTAACACCAACACCAACACCAACACCACCACCAACACCAACACCAACACCAACACCAACACCAACACCTACACCAACACCAACACCAACACCAACAGCAACACCAACACCAACACCAACACCAACAGCAACTCCAACACCAACACCAACACCAACACCAACACCAACACCAACACCAACACCAACACCAACACCAACACCAACACCAACACCAACACCAACACCAACACCAACACCAACACCAACATCAACACCAACAGCAACACCAACACCAACACCAACATCAACACCAACACCAACACCAACACCAACAGCAACACCAACACCAACACCAACATCAACATCAACATCAACATCAACATCAACATCAACATCAACATCAACATCAACATCAACATCAACATCAACATCAACATCAACATCAATATCAATATCAACATCAACATCAATATCAATATCAACATCAACATCAACATCAACATGAACATCAACATCAACATCAACATCAACATAAACAACAACAACTACAACAACAACAAAAATCTAGTTAGTTACGATTTCACTGCTCACAAACAACAAAATAACACAATGAAACTGGAAAAGGACAATGACATGAATTTGGATATGGATTAGGACAAAAACTAAGACACACCTTTTTAAACTAGGAAAGGGATTCGGTATATTTGATTAAGTCAAAAATTTGGTCATGGATTAGAACAAGAGTTTGGACATGAAATAGGAGTATAAAGAAACACCGTCACGTCAAAACTTACGGGTGTGTCCACGACACAGCCAACGCTCTTTTTTTTAGGTATAATGACCAGGATAATAAAATGTTTATAGCCCACGATGACTGCGTAAGGGGTATAGTAACTTTGTCATTCCGTTTGAAGCGCTCATAAGGAGATATGGTAGGTCCGTTTGTCTGACAGTTACCGTGGCCGTTTATCTGACCATCTGCACTTCGGCACGATTACGTAAATTTGAAGCTCATAATTAAATGTTATATACGAGTATTATTTCATTTAAAAAAAAGGATTAAGCTCAAAACCGAACCAAATTGAATGAAATCCACGCCTACTTTCCAAAGTGAAGTAATCAAAGTAATGAAATATCAAAAAATACCACAAAATTAAAAAATATCAGTTCATCTAAAACCTTTGATTCTAAATACGCACTTTTTTTAGACTAAAGCAGGGGTCAGGGGATGCCCACTATAAATTCGTAATAAAAGAGTGATAGTTTAGTTGGAAGGTGGACATACTTATTAAGTAGTGTCTGTGAAGATTTGTTTTGAACCTTCTTCGTTCGAAGCCGTAGGGGAACACGCTTACAGGGAGAATAGGAGGTTTACCACAATCTTACTGTACGAACGAAGAACTAATGATCTCTGTAATGCGATGTTCTATTGGGCATCAAGCAATGGCGGCCTCGGTAGTCGAGTAGGAAGCGTACTCGACTGCTAACCCGGAGGTCCCGGGTTCGATTCCCGGCCAGGCTATGGTCCTTCGCTTTAAACCTTTCTAAATTTTCTTTCCTCATTTCTAATCAACTGGAATTAAAAATTCATCAATATTTACGACTTGAAGTTGTAGTTGATGGTAGAGAAGTTTATGGATGAGATTGCATTATAACTTGAATTGACTGAGGTAAAGGCATAACAGTTGCCTCTGATTCAAATTCACATGTTTCTTTGACTTTTCACCACTCTTAGAACATCGTACACGTGTTTGTACACCTACACGTGTTTGTATTTTGAACCAAGGCAGACTAGACTGAATAGGTATTCCCCCTGAAATCCTTGGTTCAAAGTTAAAAAAAAAAAAAATTACTGAAGATGCATTTTCAACAAGAGGCAGTGGCTGATTGCTAGCCGGAATTGTAGAGTTCCGTGCAACCATCCAGCCAACAGGTTCGCTTTATCAGCCGGGTCATGATTTTTTACTTTTTTAACAAATTATCAAAAGTTTTTGCTCCCTTTGGAGTAACATAGAGAATAACATGTTCTCTCATGCGAGTTTCGTGAAGAAACTTTTCGCGCTTTATCACTGAATTACAGCGAATCCTAGCCTTAGTTCGAAGTTTTTTAGTATCAGTATTATTGTTGGAACGCCATCTCTAAAAGGTTTCTTCTTTGGACCCGACTGCAATCCTGTGTGTCACATTAACACAGGAGTAGTCTTTTGGTTTTATGCTTTTTATCTTATTGGGAATAAAGTACCATTTATCCTATAAAATAGTTTCTTGTACCATTAGAGTCGCGGAGTTCACATTTCTATCAGCGAAACAAAATATTAAATTAAAAATTATTTAACGCAGTCCCATTTGCCTTTTCATAAAACCAAGCAATCCGCTCTGGAGCTTTAGGCGTAGATGTGCATTACAAAGAGGTGCATCATATGATATTTTTCATGTCGTAAGGTTACTTTTTCGTTTGGCAGGCCAGGTCGTGGAATATTAGTTCGTTCTTTCACAAGTTGGATCAATTGGTTCGATTCGGCAAAGATCGCAGCATATTGGGCTTCAGGCATTGGTCTGAATGATATAGCCAAACAAAGAATGTGGACATTGAAACCGCCGGCAACAACGCTTTTGCTATCGGGGAACAATCTCAAAATGTACGTAATCGAATCAGAGAAAGCGTCTAGTTTGTTCAAAGTGGGCTCCCTCTCAAAAACGTACCAAAAAGTAACACTTGCAAACGTACTATGAACATTACCCAAATGGAGCTGTACTCCGCATCGGAACTGCCCAGACCCCGCAGACACTGGTATGATAAACACTTGAAACTTTGCACATGAGTATTAATTCCAAGTACATACACAAAGTTTGAGAATTGTCAAAATTAGATGAAAAATACACCAAACACTCATACGAAGTGACGTCATCAAAATGATATCATGAATTTATACAAATTCCACAGAAAGACTTGAGATTATGCACTTAAGCTTTTGATATCAAATACGAGTAGTAAATGTTAGAAATTTATTAAAATGGAATTGAAACTCTTTCTACTTCACATTCAAAGTGACGTCATCATCAAAAAAGCAAAACCTTCATGAATTTCACAAAAACTAATGCATTGATTTAATATTTTGCCTATAACCTTTGATATTTTAAACGTATTTTAAGGTTGAAATTTGTGTTAATTGAAAGAAAACTATGCCTATCGCCTATAGTACAAGCTGACGTCATCAAAATAAAAAACCTTCGCAACTTCAGATACTATATAGGGTGTATCAGCAAGAGGTGTAAGATTTGAAAAAAAAAACAATTGATTGGATTGGATTTGTAAATTTTTATAGGATTACAAAGTGGAAATTGTGTACACTGAAAAAAAAAATGTTTTAAAATTGACGACAATTGTTATTAATTTCACAAATTTTGTGTTTAAAAAAAAAGCTTGTAACAAATTTCGTCAAAGTAAAAACAAATGTGTTTAAAACTTCTGAAAAACATATGGAATACAATATCTTTCATATGACCACCGTGGCTTAGCTTGCAGAGCTTAATAATTTTTTGAAATTTACAATTACTCTTTCGCATAATTGGGGCTCTGGCGATAACGCAGTCAGGTTTTACTTTGAAAGTTGGAATGTTTTGCGGATGATAAGAGTTAACCTTACTTCTTACATAACTCCAAAGGAAGAAGTTTAACGGTGTTAAATCCAAAAAAGCGAAATTACGCGACCAGAAATCTTCGAACGCATTAACTTGACTGTTTCGAAACTTGTATGCCACGTAGCAACATGTAGGAACACGTGGTGGAAAGGAGAGGTCGTTTGTGTTATTTAAGTTCATCTACGTTTGCAAAAAATTATTATATAGTCAACTAGAATTATATACAGTCAACTGACTATAACAGTTCTTTCGTCGTTATTTTCGAAAAATTATGGTCCTATGACACCTCCGGTCCGCAATACGAACTAAACAATTACTCGTTGTGAGTGAATTGGCATCTCGGCTGTAGTTCTTGAGTCAATTAAATTTTGTATGCATGCAGAGTCAAATCTTACGTCAATATAGGGGGCATTTTATGTGAAGCCGACAACGAAAAAAGGTGAGGTTCTGAAATTCCTGATGGTAAAATTTTTATGGTAAAATTCATAAATGTTAAACTTTATTTTGCCGTCAAAAAAAAATTAAATTAAAATGGTCGAAGTTGTTAAAAACAATATTTGAAATACTTACTTCCGGTTTAAAATTGGAACAAAAATTTAAATTAAAACTGATTACAAAATCAAAGAGAGCAGTCAATTTCCTATAAAAAATTCTTCTTTTCTCGTTCTTTATTTTATAATAATTATCTTCAATATGATACTAAAATTTTTAAAAAAAAAAACCCTTCCAACAATCTGGTGAATTCTATAGAATCTCATATCTTAATAGCTAAACATCAAAAAAATATTATGTGAACACGTTCATATCTCCTAGAAATACAAATATGCCCAATATGAACGAATTTCAGAACCTTACTTTTTTTTCGTTGTCCGCTTCACATGAAATGCCCCATAGGTCAAGTTCTAGAGCACGGTGACGAACTTTTCTTCACTGCGTTGATATATTAGGTCGAACATACGAGGTGAAGTCGTTTCATTGCCTTCACTTTTTGCTAAATTAGTGATAAATGATTACCAGGACAATTTGTTCGAATTTGTAACTGGGATTGTACGCGCATTTTCAAAATAAAATTCAACACAGAAAGCGTCGTGGTATAAAACTACATAATAATATTACGTCAAAATAACCTGTCATTTTGAAACAAAAGAAAAAATGAAAATTTTTTACAATAAAAAATTGAGACCCATTTGATCCATATTGTCAATAATGAATATTTTGAAAATATCGTAGGCATGTTTTCAATATTATGGCTCTCAGGATTTTAGGGGAGGGGTGTTAATTATTGTCTTTGCGTCAACTTTGCTTCATGTTTTTATGCAACTTCCACCGGTTCTGCATCTGATTGCTTACCACTAATTTAAACTGACTTAAAGCTTTCAGTTATCACATTGTAAAATAGCTTTAAATAGCTCGTTATTTACAAGCACACTCATATTTTCGTGACATTAGAAAACTGGGTTGATTTAATTCAACTTCTACAACTACAATTAAACAACTTATATTTGGATATATTTTGGTTAAATGACCTCAAATATTGCTGTCAGTGGCTTTGTTGCTTCACTTCCACTTCACGTACTTCACTGACACTCAACGTCAATTATCGAGTGAAAACACAAAACCTTGGAAAGAACAAGCATGGCAAAAGTTAGAGAATAATAAATGATGTCAGGAAAACTGCGAAATAAATTGAATGCAAATAATTTCATGACTATTGTATTAAAGGTTATAAGCTAAATGTATGTGTGTATATATGTGTATGCCTGTGAGTTTGTGTATACGAGTGTGAAGTCAAGTTTAATATGCTTAATTATTATTGATATTTTGTGACTTTAAAGTCACAATAGAAATGCGTTCATTAAAATTCCTTCTAATCCTTATAAAGAAAAAAGCAGCAATTAAATGAAGGCATGCAAATGTTGCTTGAAACATGCTTAGTTATATTGTTTTTTCTATTAGTAAATAAAAATAAAAAAAATAAAAATTTCAAAACAACAACCATGCGAATTAGTAAATATGCAAGACACACAGAATATTCAAAATATTTTGCATGTACTGGAGATGCCAGACAATTCAATGGTTTGGCGTTGTACACAAAAATCTGTCGAGCAACGTTCACAAATGTTAATTCTAATTATATGTCGACGCTACAGCCACTTCTAAATATGTTCAGCCACCGCGATGCAACACTACAACCGATCATTATTCTGCTTTCGGTTGCAGTCAGTTGGAGTAGCAGGAACCGGAAGTGCGAATACAATGAATTTTTATTGGAAAACCAGGGTGGCAGCATTTATGCTGCACATATGTAGCGGTTTAAGCAGCAAACGCTTCAGCGATTTAAATCGAAAATAACCGAAACGTTTAAAACTCGTTTTGCACTTTATGCACCATTGGCCGTATTCCGCCAGCGTGTTTGGGGTTCGCGCAGGAAATTTATGTTATTCGCTCAACGAGTCCATTAAAAAAAGGTTGAATATTATGCTGTTTATATTCGGTATATTTGGAATATTAACAACTAAATGAACAGCGACACTTGCAATGACGTACAAACGCATACACACAACAAAAAACATTAACAAACTCATGCACACTCACTTAATTTGTACGCTATTTTAATTGTGGTGGTGAGTGTGTGATTGCAAGTGCCCCAGTAGGTAATGGAAGTTTTTTGTGAACATAGACTGTGTTTCAAAACTGAAAGATTCTAAATAATTGTTGCAAATTATATATAGTAGAAATCACGAATACTATATCACTTTCTATTTCTGGGTTGATCCAACTGGGTTGATCCAAATTTCTGGGTTTTTGATTTTACGGTAATTAGACCTCATGGCATAATTTTAGGTGAGGAAAATGTTGCTCAAGATTTAAGTCCAATTAATTTGCAACAACGTTACCAAACAAAATTTTTACATTTAACATTTAATTTCATTTAAATTTTAAAAATATTGCTAATCATTTCGAAGCCCAAGAATTACAAATAAGTGGAATAATTTTTTTTTAATTTATAGAACAGAAGAACTTAGGTATTAATGCTGCCTAGACTATAGAGACTGTTTTTTCGACTTGGCCAAAACTGTCGAAAAATCTTTGTCCTTTGCTCCAAAGTAGTAAATGCTCCACTAAGTAGTCCTAAAGCCCAATATCTCAATTTTTGACCTTGTTTTCCTTTGTATTTTGTCATAAAAAAACACATTCTGAGAAAGCTGATCAAAATACATTAAGAATGATTGTTAAAGTTCACAAAGTTTCTATATTTGGCAGTCAAGAGGCATTTTCTAGGGAGAGAAGGGTTTCTTAACTCATTAAAGAAATATTGTAATCTTAAAATTTTCATCAAATATTTCATCAAAATTTTCCTCTAAATGAATCAAGCAAATTATTGCTTGTATCAAATTATATTTGGATATTTTGTGAGTATTACGAGTATATTCCTAATACCCAGTCGGAAGGTAGGCGAACACCTCTCTAAAGCGATCAATCTTTTCTTATTGCCTCAAGTATTGGAAGAAGGAACTTATATCTTAGGAGATGAACACGGCAGCTGCAAAGCGATGTGTTGGAAAGAAAATGTGAAAAATGCAAAAGTAAGAAACAAAAAAAATCAAAATCCATATCGTTCCTTCATTGCTAAAAGAAGGTACTCGGATTCTTGACTAATCACTTCTTACGTGCTCGAAGATGTTACAAAGGGATTAATACCCCTTACGTAGCAGCCCCGTACAAAAAAAGATATGGCATTTGGTAGTGATGGGGTATGATCGCCGAGTCTTAAAGGATGTGCCAACAATCTATCTTGGGATGATCGCTTTTCCAACTGGGTAGCTCTAGCATAGAGTACGGCAGTACAGAATTTGGAGTAATAAACGAAATTTTTTGTTTTTTCTAGACAACTTTTCTTTATTTTTCCACAAACTTTTTCTAAATAACTGATAGCGTAGAGAATAACGTTTAGAACTTTTATTCCGAAGATCATAAAACCTAGAGTTAAGATCCTACATGGGAAAATTAATTTCAGATTACAATGCCGCTTGACTACTACCCCGGGGGTTCTTCCTGAAGTTACTTTCCTTTTCTTGAATTTACTTTAAACTTTCCTTCATTTACTTATTTTTAATCAACTGAAATTGAAAATTCATCACTTTAAACGATTCATAATTGTATTTGGTAGAAGAGCAGTTTATAGATAGTATTACTTGTTATGTAAAAGGTGTAACACTAGCCTCATATCAACAATTTTCGTGTTTATATATTTGTCTGCCATACATCGAATATTCCACTCTGGGTATACTTGATTTTCCATTTCCTTTTCACCTATTTGTTTTTCCAATTTTTAACCAAGGCAGATTTGACTGAATAAAGCCTAAAATCCTGGTTCAAAGCAAAATAACTACGGAAAAAAAATTATAATTTTCAATTACTAACACAATAATACTAATAACACAGTTATTAACACAAATTGTGTTAATAAACGAGATATTTTTAAATATTTTCCAGTACAAAAATGTTTAATCTCACCTTGTTAATTCAATTTCTAAGTAACTGGACAACGTACAGAAATATCAATTGAAAAAACCATGATAACAAAAGTAAGAACCTTAATTGCGGCAATACATTTAGTTTTTTGCAGATTTTATTATTTATGACTATGGAAAAAGTTCCCCTGAACTGTTCCAGTTATATTGTCGAATAAAAATAGAATGCGGGTAGAAGAGCAATACCAGAGTCCTCAAATGAGAATAATTCCACTTTAGTTTAGAAAAACTGTGGGACAGATTAGCTTTTTTAGCTATTATTTTAAGCCTAAAAAAAACAATGCTCATATCAAATTAGTTCTGGAGTTTTTCTACTTTTTATTGTTATTGCATAAAGCATATTAAGGTTGATTCGAATAAATAATATCTTTTAGATTTTAATAACTGATCAAATTTTTGTTGAATATAATTTATTTGCTCTATATTGTTAATATACGCTATATATATATATTAGAGTGTCCCTTATTTTGCGATTTTTGGAAATGTCAAGGGGCTGAAAGGTTTTTTTATGCGTTTTTATATTCTAAGAACGAAACTAAAAAAAATTTTCGAAATTTCTCCCGCAGCCTTTTCCCACTTTTTCATGAAATTAGTGCAATTTAGGTATTAAGATCAACAATAAATAAATACATTTTTATTATGCTAAAAGTATTACTACATTTCATTGAATTCACATTATGTGTTTAAAAAAATTAACAATAAATTAAAAAACTAGTATTTTACCCTGCGGCGGGCGCGCAACAAGCTAATACCTACAAGCCGCAATAAGCTTTTCAACCGAAATCATAGTTTTTTTTTATAAATAAAAAAATATCAAAAACCAAAAATGTATGCCCCTGGAGGGTTAAATTATAATAAGAAATACAAATTAATTAAAAAAAGACAGATGCTTATTTGGAGCTTTTATGCTATTCATTATTATCGGAATCCGTTAAGTCTGTATTTTTGTAGTTCTACTATACATCAAAGTCTGGTTTGAAGCTACTAATAGCATAAAAGCTCCAAATCAGGATCTGTCTTTTTTAAAAGATTTGGTCGCATACAAGACATTTAACAAAAAAATGTCAATTGCTGCAAGTCAAAAATTTGGTCGGTATCTTTGGTACCTTGGCGAAGAACTTGTAGCACTCGCTTTTTTCGATGATGCGGTTTCTATTTAGAGAAAACGCAGTATGGTGACAGCATTGCAAGCTCAGAAGTTTCCATGTAATCATCCAATCGCAAACCCAAATTCTTTAAATGAATGGACAAAAAAAGATTGACATTGTTTTGCATCTTGTCGAATAACAAATCTATTTCGTAGGTTTAGTTTGACATGCAATTTTTTAAAATATGATCCTGACGAATGGGAAAAAGATGAAGAATACCAGAGACTAAAAAATTATTTTAAAGATCTTTGTGTTTTAAATGATATTGCGGAGCGTGGGGTACAACTTGCTCAAGAATTTCTCGAGCTTACAAAATCAGAAGCGCAGCTACAAAACCTACTTATTGTGGCCCAAAATACTCGAAAAATATTCTCGAACTGTCAAAAAAAATACAGTACACTCTCACAAATTAGAACTCTCACAAATCCGAACTTTCCAGAAATTAGAACCTGTCATTTCAATATTGAACGCTCTGAAATCAGAACCTGGTTCTAATTTCTGGACGTTTCTTTATTTATTTAATTCAAAAGTGATCTTTGCTCATTGATATAAATATAAATAGGGGAATTATATGAAATTTATGTTAAAAAAAACGTTAAATCTTCTATACTATTATATAAAAGAAGACTCACGTATGTTCGGCTGCGAAAAGCTTGAGAATGGCAGGCGCTATTTCAAAAATTATTTTTCTCTAGGATAGCTATGGTGCCCAGTTGGGACATGGGATGTATAAATTTAATAACAATTGTTTATATAATTAATTAAAATTCAAAGAGAATAACCATACAATTTCTTTATTCTTATTCTCAGAGAGAAAAAAATTTCTCATTAAAGCTCTGTGCATCTCAAAAAAAGGTTGTGCCCAAAGCTAATAAGGTAGAGCATATGTATATGAAATACTTCTGTATTCCAACTCTGAAATCGAAGAGAGACAGCCATAACAACATAAGATGTTGCTGTTTGTGTTAGTATATTTGAATATATGAAAATTACTACACAAAAAGTCAACCCGTCACAGGGGCGGTTGTTATGAAAACGGTTTCCCCAAACATATAAGAAAACAAATCATATTTGTTTTTCCTAAATCACAGGTACGCACCATTATAAAACAATTATAAGAACGCCTGAAATATGTTATGATTAAATATAAACAAACAAAATTTTAATCAAAAAATTCAAACAACAAAAATTTCAAATAAAAATTATTGACAATGGAAGCACCGCTCCTGAGTTTTTTTATTTTGAAATTTAATTTCCTCTATATATTTTCTCGCTCATATAACAATATATCAGCACTCTAATGTTGACGAATATATGAGATAGAACAATATGTCAAAACCGCTGTGAGACAAAAGCTCTATTTTCAAACTCTTTTTGAGCATCATATATAAAAGTCAACAACCCAGCGGGAAATTGATTAAAAAAAAAAATCGTAAATGGAATAGATTCTTTTGCTTACATTTTAGAACGTATTCCAAAGAATATATAAATTAAAGCAAAACATATGAATTGGAATATATCAATCAAAAGTTTATATCAACCAATATATCAACGAATATATCAACCAAACAAATTTTGGCATAAGTGAGAAAAGCAACAGTCTGTTTTGATTTGTTTTCTCATTTACGAAAATGAATACTTTTTATTTAAAAGAATGCATTTAAAAAGTGAATAAAAGAATCGATTTCTGTAGCTATTCATATGGAAGCGAGAAAAGAATGTACTACTATTTGTAGGACGTCAGCGTCCCATCGGCAAAATGAAAATGGATTCTAGAAACAAAAATCGTAAATAGAATGAATTCCATTGCTAACATTTTAGAATGTATTCCAAAACCTATGAATTGGAATCTATCAAGCAAAAGTTTACTGATTCGTTTTTATTCCAGCCATAATCAATTTCGACCCATATAATTATTTCTAATAAATAAAATGTTTTTAGATTCCTTGCTTGCTTTTGTGATAAGTGAAAAACGAACTGATTCTAAAACAAATTCTGGTATAAGTGAGAAAAGCATCAGTCTGTTTTGATTCGTTTTCTTATTTCCGAAAGTTAATACATTTTATTTAAAATAATCATATATGTATGTAATACTTATATATTGGCAGTACACTGTACTGTGAATGTACCCGAAATTGTGGCGTCCGTGGCGTAGTTGGTTAAAAGTCCGTGGCCTCTATATCAACGAACCTGGAGACCCGGGTTCGAATCCCAGCAGCGACAAAAAATTATTTGAATTAAAATGATTTTTCTGTACGGCCGCCACCTCTCTGCAGACAATGGCAAACCTCAGAGAGTAATCAAAATGCCATGTAAAGCTAATTGAGAATAAGAACATTCCGTTCATCGCCGTTCGGAGTCGGCGTTAAACCTGTAGGTCCGGTACTCGGTCAATTGTGTAAAAACTTAATAACTCGCACAACACAATTGATCATAAGAAGCTAGGTCAAAGTCCTTTCAATGGCTAAAATGACCAGTTATTTATTTATTTTTGGTTTTTTTTTATGTACTCGAAATTTAATTTTATAACAAAAAAACTCAGGAGCGGTGCTTTCATTGTCAAAAATTTCATTAATTTCATTTATTTCATTTATATACAATTTAACCGAAATTCAAACGGCTGTATTCATAAAAAATTATGAGCCTCTTACAAAGCCTTCATAAGAAAAAAATCGAAAAAAAATTTAAAAACATTTTTCATGTTGAACGTTTCAACAGCTTTCAAAGGTTCTTTTAAATGCTTGATAAATAAAAGAATTTTAAAAATGGTTGAAACCTTCAATAAACCCTCGATAAAGCATTTTAAAAATTTGTTTGTTCTCATCTAAGCACAAAAAATATTGTCAAAAATGTATCAAATTATTTCAAAATGTATCAAAAACAAACAAAATGTCAAAAAGTGTGTGAAAATGTTTGTTAATAAATTAGAGGATTTTTAAATATGGTTGAAATTAAAATTTTTTTTTTTAAGGTTTATAACACACCTCTCATAAAGCAGTTTTTAAATTGTTTGCTCTCATTTGAGCACAAATATTGTCAAAAATAATTAAATTCTTCAAAATATTTCAAACATTTGGAAAATATGTCAAGAAAATTCAAAATATATAAAAAATGTCCAAAAAAAGAAAATAAAAACAAGAAAATTTGTCAAAGATTTCAAAATATTTATAAAAAAAAAATAATAAAATGACAATTATTTCAGTGCAGATGGCTTAGAAAAACTATTGATTTTTAAATATCAAAATCTTGACGAAATTGCGACAAATAAATAACAAGTCACTGAATTTATCTAATACACAAACTATTATTTAAACTCTTCCCACTTCAATATGAATACAGCTGTTAAATTTTAAGATTTAAAGTTTTTAATGATATTTAATATTTGTATCGCCGGCGAAGCTGCGGGTATTTGCTAGTATTAATAAATAAAAATTCTTTTGTGTAACATAAATTTTTTTAATCAGTTTCATTATTTTCTTTTACATTTCTGTGAAAAAAAGTCCAGAAATTAGAACATTTAAGAAATTAGAACCACGCGTGGAACAAAGTGGTTATAATTTGTGAGAGTCTACTGTACTCTTAAAAAAAAACTTACAATTAATTTGTATTGTATATTAATTATAATTTAACCCTCCAGGGGGCATACATTTTTGGTTTTTGATATTTTTTATTTATAAAAAAAAAACTATGATTTCGGTTGAAAAGCCGCAATAAGACTGCTTGAAGGTATTAGCTTGTTGCGCGCCCGCCGCAGGGTAAAATACTAGTTTTTTAATTTAGTGTTAATTTTTGTAAATACATAATATGAATTTAATGAAATTTAATAATACTTTTAGCATAATAAAAATGTATTTATTTATTGTTGATTTTAATATCTAAATTGCACTAATTTCATGAAAAAGTGGGAAAAGGCTGCGGGAGAATGTCGATGCAGCAGGGGCGGTAACCACGCCCACCATAAAAAAACTTTGCAGATATCATATTTCTTATGTATGTGTTCCAAAAAATGCAAAACATTTATAAAAAGCAGAGAAAAGATTTTTTTTTAATATGTGCAAATATAGTCTAATATGGACCTTTTTCCGAAACTTTCGGGCCCGATTGGCACGGGTAAACGTTGTCGTAAAAAAAAATTTTTTTTAGTTTCGTTCTTAGAATATAAAAACGCATAAAAAAAACCTTTCAGCCCATTGACATTTCCAAAAATCGCAAAATAGGGGACACTCTAATATATATACATAGATTTTCTTCATATAATCCTCATTTACTTTATAAAAAAGCTTTGTGACAAATAATATTATCCAAAAACGCAATAATTTCTCATCGTTTGGTCTATTACACGTTTAGAACCAATTGGAACTATATTGACCTCTTTTTATAGCTTAAGCTCTATCTCCAGATACTTTAACTTTCCAGCATGTATAAAAAAACGGAAAATGTACACACATACCTATGTGTTGAGTAATCTAAGAGTTAGAAATCCAATGATATATACAGTTCTTAAAAACAATTTTTTTTTAACCTTGAACCAATTTCAGGTGTAACTCCTATTCAGTCAAGTCTTCCTTGATTCAAAATGGTCTGATATATTAGTGGAAAGTAGAGTGCAATGGAGTGAGACATGTGTAGTCTCACAAAAAGGAGTCGAGTACTTTTGAGGTCGCGCTAATCAGATTTTCCCTAAAAATCAGGTTTTTCGGAGAATTTTCGAATTTCAGGCATAAGTTGGTCAATAACAGACATTTTCTAAGTCTTTTTAAGTCATCATTTCGAAAGACAAATATCCAAACTTTACTTTAATGTACATAAATCAGAACTGTTGCTAATTTTTTTGGACATTTTGGTTTACTATATATTACTTTTTCGTGAAATTTGTGTAAATTTTTTAAAAAACGCTTCATAACTTCTAAAAATTTCATCAAAATGAAAAAAAGTATTGATGCACTTAATTAATTGCCGTAATGATTGCCGTTCTGAAGTTATGGCCTTTCATGGTTTGTAACCGTTGGTTGAATCGTTAAATCATTGGGTCGAGGAATAAAAAAACAAACAAAAACGAAACATGCTTCTCCATAAACTTCAATAAGCTTTCAAACAAAGGTTGAGCAACTATGAAATTCGAAAAAATTTTCGAATTTCAATAAATCTCTTCAAAAATTTTTTAAATCATTGGGACAAGCCGGTAACTCCCGTAGCAAAGTTAACTTTAAATTGTATGTTTGCCAATATCCCAGTAAATTTTATTCCTCTTAAGTCTATGTCCCATAGAAGAAAAAAAAACCTTAAATTACCAGAAATGTTAAATTAAAATTGCCAGAATTTGGAACTAGGATTTCTGTGGACCGAGGCTACCTCTAAAGTAAAAGAAATATGCCACATTAATTACCTTAAAACAGTTTTTGGGTATTTTTAATTAAACCTTTATAATACTGAGATTGTTTAGCTGAATAGATATCGAGGTGTAAAAGGTTCATCTTATTTATTAATGAAAATATCAATGCTTGTCTCTTAAAATAAAATTAAAAAACTCTTGTCTAAATAAAATAAAAGCTTTCTTCCAATAGATATTTTCCTGCTGGGTATGTGCTAAACTCAGATTCAGTCAAGGACGTCCATTACAGCAGGTCAAATACGAATACAATAGTTATTTTCTCTATCGCAACTGTCTAACTTTGACAGCAAAACAAAAACCAAAACAACATTTTAAAATGGCGGACTGCTCAAATGAAGAATGTTGCACATTGCATTTAAATGTCAGTGCACTAAAGTGCTCAAGTTTCTTTGATAACAATGTTTAAATATGAATTGAGGTTAAATTTAACAGTCAGACTTATAAATGGATAGAACGGTTCTGTATTCAGTACAGGGTTGGCACAAATGACCCATTAGACAAAATCAAAAATTTTTATAATCAAATATTAATTTTAACATATTTAATACTCAATGACAATTAATACTTAATGATAATATAATAATGACAAATATATAAAAATGAAAGATGTATGTTTAATTTCAAAATTCATGACAATGATAACGAGTTTCAGCTTTATTTAGGAAATGTTATTCGAAAAATATTACCTGCAAATTAAAGTTTTATATCTTTATAAAAGGATACGCTCTTTACCGTGATTAACATAAAAACAAATTGTAATATTATCACCAGTGTCCTCGTACCGCTTTTGTGAACCCGCATGCAAGCTTTAGCTGGGTGTTTTTTTTTATTTTTGTTTTTGTTTTTACGCTACTCTAACTACTAACTTAAAATTTATGCAAATTATACAAGAAATTGCTCGAATGCTTAGGTTGATGCAGAGCCTGTAGGCTGCTGCTGCTCCTCTGTCTTAGCTGCCAATTAAAGTTTCAGTGAAATTTTAAGCCATGCATGCCGGCGATAGCTAAGCAGCAGCAGCATTCATTGCCATGCCAAACAAAGTTATGTAGCTGCAACCATGAGAGTAGCCGCTAGGTACATGTTCATAAAATTTCATCTAATTGCATTGTTTTTCTTTTTTTTTTTTTGTTTTGGTGGGTATTGTTCATTTAGTTATATGAGAAATTTATGTAACAAAAAATTAAAATAGAATTACCTAGTGTTAACATTTTTATTTGGGGTATTCGTGGTGTTGTGTTCCATAATGTGAGTATTTTGAAAGAAAATAACGTATGAAGAGTAGAAAATAAAACGTTGGCATGAGTGTGTGTATAACGGAGACAAGGATGATGAAATCAAAACCAAAATTTGTTGTTGTACGGGTCAAGTTGATGACGAATCAGCCACCATCAGCCATCCCCACAAAGGATGTTGTTATAATTTTAAGTTTTACGAGCACATAAAAGAAAATATATAGAAACACAAAAATTAATATTTGCAATAAATGACCTCAACATAACGAGCAAAATATATATGTACACATAAACAAACAAATAAACGAACAGACAGACACAAAGTATTTGGAACTGGACAACGTTAAATTTTATTAACGAAACATTGTTAAACAAAGCACACAAAAAATAAAAAATGGATAAAAAAAAACGAAATACAAACAAACTGCATGCAAAAGTTCGAAAAAACTCCAACTATTTACTCGGAAAACAAACGATAGACAAGCTCCAGCATGGCACGAAAAACGATGGAAATTGGCAAAAAGTAGCCAAAGAATGGATGTTAAAAAAACACTGAAATCAGAAATCAGAGCATAAAAATTTTCCAACTGAAAATTGCATAAAAATGTGAAAACTATGAGAAATATGAAAACTAAGAGAGGCGAGAATGCGAAAACTAAAGCTCACCTGCAGCCCAGGCAGAACGAACAGTGCAAGGGTTAATGCATTTCATATGGCGAGTAAGAATCAGTGCTGGTAAGGTAGTAGTAGTAGAGGGCAAAGAAGAAGTTTCGCATGAAGGTGTAAAACGTGATTAAATTGCGAAAGAAATGCACAAAAAGAAAAACAAATTTAAAGTATTATCAGGCAAGTAACGCTCTAACAAAAGCAGTAAAAAAATGCAAAATGATATTTATTAAAGTCACCAAAAAAAAAACAAAACAATAAAAAAAGTTATCTAAAATGGCGCATGGTTAGTATTGTTAAGGTCAAAGCAATAAAATTTCATATTCAAAGAAACTCAATGAAAAGCAATAAAAATATTTCCATGTAAATGCATGAACAAAACCACTCAAAGTGCAATTAACGTCAAAACAACCAGTTTTCAAAGTAACTCAAAAGGCTTAAAAAGAACATAACGGCTGCTAACCAACAAACCAAGCAGCCATCATCATACAAAACAAACAAAGAATTCCTGCAGGTGTCGTGAATTGGTGAATTGGTGGCGAACAAACTTAAGCTCTGTTGTTGTGCCGCTTTTTGGCCAACAACAGCAAGAACAACAAGAACTTTTAATAATGAACAAACGAAACAAACAAATGAAATATAAAATTATTTTTTTTCGTATAGAAACCAAACCAAAAACAAAACAAACCAAACTTGTGAAAAGCAAAAAATAACATGAACGCAGAGAAGTCGTCATAGTATTAAAACCAACAACAATAACAACAACAACTTTAACAACAACAAACAATTGCGCAATCCAATGGTAACAATCGCAAGGATGCCTCACCTGTAAGTTACTCAAGAGTGCTTGAAAGTACGGCATAGCGAGGAGAGTTGAGGTGCGGCTACCAGCGCTGCTAGCACTGGCTGACTGTGGCAGGCCGTCCTGTGCCTGTTGAACTAGTCGCGACTGCTAAGGGCAGAAGAAGAAGAATAAGAAGAAGAAGAAGAAAAATACATAACAATTATTAGAGAATAGATAAAAATAGTAAACAAAGAAAAAAGTTCCGCTCGAATGCAAACTTTTGCTGAAATACCTAAGGAAGAATAAGAAGAAACAAATGTCGGAGACATATTTAAATCATGAGTTAAAAAAGAAACTGCTGCATATATATGTGAAAGAACTTTAGAACGTAAATCGAGAAAAAATTTTAGCAAAAGTTACATAACACTATGTACAGTCCTTTATGTTCAGACATATCACACAGGATTTTATATCTATTGTGAATTCTCATGGTTTGAACTTTTATTTTTATTTATAGAAATTTTTTCTTTATGTACGAGTATTTCTGGCTTTGAAGGATTTCACAGTACAAGCGCATTTTTCCTAAACAAAGTTAAGGTCCGGCATGTCTGATTGTTATTTTGTCATGTAATGTACCTATACAAAATATACAACAGTCATGCAACCGCGTTGCATAGAATTATACTCGTTGAGCATAGGTGCTAATGCTATTGACTTTTTTCAGGTCGTGGAAGTAGTAGCTTATGTAAAAATTCAATATTGTTGCATGGAATTATTACTCGCTCAGACGAGGTGACACAGTAAATATTGTTTAATGATCGCAAAGCTCGGTTTTCTGAGATCACAACGGATAAAAAAAGTGTATGCTATATGACACCACGTAGGTCATAACCATTGAAAATGTAACAACAATGAAAAATATTGCATATAATTATAACTCCATGACTACTGGCGCAACAGTAAATTTTATGGAACGACATTTTCGGGAAAAGTTTTCGGTCACATGATAAAATTAAAAATATTAAAAAAATTAATTAAAAATGTTTACATATATAAAAAAAAAATAATAAAAAAAAACACCAATAAAAACTAAAACCAAAAATATAAACAAAATAATGCAAGTAACAGTAAAAATAAAACTTAAAATAAAAATATAAAACAAAAAATAATAATAATCACAATAATAATAATAATAACAATAATAAAACTAATAGTATTAATAATAATAATAAAAATATTAATAATAAAAATAATAATAATAATAATAATAATAATAATAATAATAATAATAATAATAATAATAATGATAATAATAATAATAATAATAATAATAATAATAATAATAATAACAATAATAATAAAAATAATAATAATGATAATAATAATAATAATAATAATAATAACAATAATAATAATAATAATAATAATAATAATAATAATAATAATAATAATAATAATAATAATAATAATAACAATAATAATGATAATAATAATAATAATAATAATAATTATAATAATAATAATAATAATAATAACAATAATAATAATAATAATAATAATGATAATAATAATAATAATAATAATAATAATAACAATAATAATAATAATAATAATAATAATAATAATAATAATAATAATAATGATAATAATAATGATTATGTTAATAATAATAAAAATAATAATAATATTAATAATAATAATGATGATGATGATGATGATGATGATGATGATGATGATGATGATGATGATGATAATAATAATAAAAAATAAAAAGATGTTTATAATATAAAATATAAATAAAAATAAAACTAAAGTAAAAAAATAAAAAAACCAAATAATGCAAGTAAAAATAAAAATAAAATTTAAAATAAAAATAAAAATAAGAGTAATAATAAAAATAAATATATGAATAAAAATAAAACCAAATTATAAATATAAAAAAAAATATAAATAAAAAAATAGATAAAAATTAAAGTAAAACTAAAACTATAATAATAATAATATTAAAAATAAAAAGATGTATATAATATAATATATAAATAACAATAAAACTAAAGTAAAAAAATAAAAAAACAAATAATGCAAATAAAAACAAAAATAAAATTTAAAATATAAATAAAAATAAAAGTAATGATAAAAAAAAATATATGAATAAAAATAAAACTAAATATAAAATAAAAATAAAAATATAAATAAAAAATAAATAAAAATTAAAATAAAACTGAAACTACAACTGAAACCAAAAATAAAAATTTAAACTTGAACTAAAACTAAAACTAAAACTAAAACTAAAACTAAAACTTAAACTAAAACTAAAACTAAAACTAAAACTAAAACTAAAACTAAAACTAAAACTAAAACTAAAACTAAAACTAAAACTAAAACTCAAACTAAAACTTAAACTAAAACTAAGATTAAAACTTAAACCTAAACTTAAACTTAAACTGAAACTAAAACTAAAACTAAAAATAAAACTAAAACTAAAAATTAAAATTAAAATAAGAATAAAATATTAATAAAAATAAAAATTGAAATTTAAATAAAAATTGAAATAAAGATTAATAGAAAAATAATAGAACACAAAAAAATAAAAGTTGAGGCAAGGATTTGGTTAGAGACAGGGACAAGGAATAAGATAGGGAGTAGGGCATGGATTTGGACAAAATTGAACATATATTTGAACATGGATAAGGACAAACATTCAGACAAGGATAGGGAAAAGGATAGGGATAAGGATTGGGACAAAGATGAAGACAAGAGTTTGGACACACTCATGACAAGAAATAGGATCAAGATTCGGACAATAATTAGGAAACGCATTAAAACGGAAACTTGGTGAAATATTAGGTCAAATTTAAAATTAAGGATAAGGATTGGGACAGGTTTGGAAACAAGGGAGAGAATGGGATCACGAGCTCTTTTGCAGTAAAACAATGCTCCAATACATTTTTAAAAGGAATTTTTGAAACGGATTGACCAGGCTGATATGAATCCATTTGATTGGTCTGCATTTAGTTTTGAGTAGAGCGTCCTCAAAAATCTGTTAAGTCTGATAGTGAAATGAACGTCGATAATTCAGATAAAAATATATTTTGCAGTTACAGAGTTAAAGCTCAATATTTGGAAAATTTTGACAGAAAATGGATCAAAGAACTAATAAAAAAATTTATAGATTCAATGACTTACAGAATATACTTCTGATTTTTAAACATAAAATCAAGGCTTCAGAAAACATAAAAACTCATGAGATTAGCGGACACGGCTACGAAAATGTACCCTTTATATTAATAATAGGGGTATTCACACCGAACTCGTTAGTTTGTTATTTGGTAAGTTGTTACTTCGTTAACTTTGTGAAGTGTGAATACACGCTTTCGTTTAATCTCGTTAGCCTGGTAGTTGTTGTGGAATAACAGCTGATTTTGCTTTTCATAAATTACAATTGCTGAAAATTGAAACCAGTACAAAATTAAATGAATTTATTTATGAAATACTTACTTTTTAACAAAAACTTCAATTTAATTTGTGTTCAGATTATTCTTTTTATGGCGCTAAAATTCCATGGAGTTAAAAATATGGAAGCTGCTCGTATTTTGCCAAATAACGAAAAAATTATCAGGGTTGCTAAGTTGCTACTTTGTTACTCGGTAGTTCGATACTTTTTCAAAAACAAAATGCATGTGAAAAAGTAACAAGTAACAACTAACAAACTAACGAGCTCGGTGTGAATACCCCTAATAATAATTGTGAATATTAATTCTTCGCTTTTAGGTAATTTTCTTCTAAATTTCAATTTTAGTTCATATGTATATTCACCCTGTAAGAAAAAAATTCAGAAAGAAAAGTTAAAAATAAACTTTAACTTAAATCCCATTTTAGAAAACTTTGTAGCTGCGGGTAGGAATTAAGATTTATCTCAAAAAATTTCAAATTTCGTTGGAATTTCAACTTCAAATACACTCCAAATCACTTGAATTGTCTAGTCTATGATAAGAACACAGTAATTGTCAAGCTAATTCGACAAATCCTTCAGTCTAAACTATATCTGCCAAATTATTTGATTGCATTGACATATTTTCAAAATCTTGTTGATTTTGTCAACATCAACTCCTTAAACTTTCTGCACCATAGATCCTTATATAACGAGAATCAACCGTATGATATTATTTTTTTTATTTTCGTTATAACAGAACATTTTGTTGTCTGAAAATCTCATTACGTTTGGACGAAATACGAAACGAAATATGAACATTAAGGGCAGAAAAGTGCTGAAGAGTAAAGAAGCAGAAGAAGAAGAAGAAGAAGCAGCACGGTTATCCGCAATATCCGCAAATGCAATAAACCCTCAAATTGAGTAAACTGCACACAGTACAACAGAGAACAGACGACAATCCGAAATGGAAACGTATTTACGAAAACATTACGTAAACTCGTATAACGTATTCCTTGGCCTCGTCGTGGGCCAAGTGTGACAAACTTACCTCATCTTCCATGATGCTGCTGTCCGCATGCTGCACACCATCCGACTTGGGTCGACGATTGCGCTCACGTCCTCCAGCCTGTGTCTTTCTACGTGTGGTCTGCGAGCTGCAAGAGATACAAGAAGAAATGATACATACTCGTAAAATAAGAAATAAAAATAGAAATACTCGCATACAAAAAACCATCAACTCAACAATATTAACAACAACTATGCCAACAAATACGAGCACGAGTAGGTACAACAATACAGTATGTTGTTGTAGTTAAAAGCGTAGAGAAAACATTTTGATAAAATGTGATTTTCAGTCATCATTTTATTGGAGTTGATGGTAGAAAACTGACACACACACATGCTCAAATGGAGCTGAAACTAGTTCGTCCACACGTCTGTCTGTAGCAGCGTCATACAAATGTATCATAAATGTTAGAACGAATCCGGACATCATTGTTTGTCAGAGGTCAGCCGAGGAACCTGTACAATCCTTTTTGTGGCACAATAAAGACAATAAAAATACAACAACTACAACAATATGTTTTACACACCCGCTTTGCTTTCCTGGCTAAACAACATTACGTCTTGCCTAGAGTGCCTAGACAAGTGCTGGTTGGTTGTTCCTGATCCTGTTTACCGAACTGCATTCATATCAAGAAATCAAGTGGTTTGTGATGTTGCGACTGACGCATGAACAACACGACAAACAGTCAAACAAATAAGCAGGCAAACGGCATGAAGTCAAATTAAAATCTGCCACAACACTTCTCGTCCGCTGATCTCGGCAGCATTCAACAACCCAACAGCCCAACAACCACCTCTAACCAACTCACATGTTTGCTGGATTAAGTTCTTCAACATGAGGAGTGAAAAGTTTTCAGAAACCGAGAACGATTTGATGTGAAAACATTTGTTCTTTGTTGTTGTTGTTATTGTTAATGTTTGTGTTAGTGTGTGGATTTGTGAAATACTGTTTGCATGTTTGCACTAGCAGTTGCAGGACTAAGCGCCTGGCTAGGCCAAGCCGCTCACCCACTTAGCTTTCTCTAAAATCAAACAATATTTTGTACTTTTCGTATGGCGCTTTATAGAGACCGAGATTGTATTTCCAGCAAGTGGAGCAGTTCTTGAGCACAAGCTTAGGATTTGTAAATTAATTCTGCTCTGTTGGTCTTGTGCACACACTCGGTACCGAATGTGTTTTTATCAATTAAACAACGGAAGAACTTAAGAGCTGATCACAGGATTTACTCAGTTCTGACAACATTAAATTTTAAATAATTCAAAAACAAATAATTCAAGCTGTCTATTGTGTTTGCTGATTTTGAAATATCCGCAGGGATATTCATAACCATAACTATTTTTTAAAAGATACTACTAAAGTAGTAGTCTTAAAGATACTACTTTCGACTCCTTTTTTTCTGCATAAAAAGTAGTTTAAAACATTCATCAATTTAAAACAGAAATATTGTCATTTAGTCATGCCCTCAGAACGTATCCCTCCAATGTGGCAGTGTTTGTTTCCCTTTCCTAGAAATATGTCGAACATAAAATTCAAGCAATGCATGGTTGACCTTGTTTTTTTCCAATAACATTTACGCTTGAGAACTCGATATGATCAATTGTCTTGTCAAGCGACATTGGTGCGGGTCCCTTAAGAATTAGAAATATTACAAATGTTTTCTTTGTCGACCTTTCAGCTCCCAAAAACCTCGAAGAGTAGGAGTGATGCTCAAGTCTTTACTCGCTCGGTCGAGTCAGTTCATTGACTGTTTCTTGAAGTATTTATTTATTTTTCCTCGAATTATGAAATATCGATGGTTGAATAAACTCTATTTGTTTAACTCTTAACAATAAAATATTTTGTGGTTAAAATAACAAGCTGGAGTAAGAAGCAGTCATCGCTGTGATAAACAGAACATGTGTTTTAAACGTTTGTTGACATTTTTGCCGTTTTTATTGTGTTTTGTTTTTGCTACCCATTTTTGACTAAAATAAAACACTGTCTAAATATTTCCCTCCATTTATCCCATTGTTCCAATTCCCATTCCAATTTTGTCTAAATTCTAAGGCTTTCTTTATTTTTTATTGAATTTTTATGGTTTTTAAAGATGATTCCACAAAATATATATTCTTGCCACAATACCAACTTAATTTCAATAATTTAAACAGTTCAATGAGCAATGTTGGAAAATTTTCTGTAACAAATATTTTATAATGATTAAACAAAGCGGAACGAAATAACAGTAATTTTCCATTTTTTCATATATTTTTTTGCATCGTATGGGTTATCGTATGTTTTATGGCTTATCGCATGACAAAAAAAAAAAAAAAAAATGGTTAGTGTTCGAACAAGATAAACTTTCATGACTATTATAATTTAAATATTAATTACATCCACCGCCGTTTTTGTATGAGAAAAATGTCTGGGTATATTTTACATACATTTCCTAAAATTGATTTTAAGTCCTTTTCAATAGATGCGCTTCAAGCTCAGCTCGAAGTTGCACACAATTTTAGACAATATTGTCATCGCAAGATATCATCCGACGGCTTAGGCCGTTGTTATACAGACGCTTACGGGTACATCACGCGCACGCATTGTAGTTGTTTCAATGTAAAAGGGAAATTTGAGAGAGTAAGCGAGGGAATTTATTTTGCCCAGAATGGTCACCAAACGATACGAAAACAATATGGAATCACGAGATCAAAACAGTGTTGTGCTGTGCAATTATTCACAATATTCGTGTTTTTGCATTAAAATAGTACACTTTTAGTACGAAATGAAAGTAGTAATGAAACCTGCTTAATAGCAACACTCACCATACTCATACTCGTGATACTTTTTTGCATAAAGTATTAGAAGTAGCAAAAATTTGACAGAATTTTTATATTCTTGAATTGGTAAATAAAATGCAATATCATGAAGAGGAAAACATAAAACTTGCTATTAAGATCAAACTTTTTGTAATCACACAGAACAAATCGATCATAATTCAAAGGAGAATTCATTAGATTCTTAAGGAAGTACCAACAAAAGGCTACCAGATAGTCACTTCGCAGTTGTCATATGTTGACATTTGTTGTTTATAAACGCGGAAACTTTGCAATGGAACGCTACAAACTGAAATAAAGGACAATATTCGTCGTTTGCCACGTTTGGGAATTCGAAAAACCGCGAGTGATTCTACAGATGCCAATTCACTCACAACGAGTGTCTGCTTGATGTGGATTGTTGACTGGAAGCGTTATGGACCGTAATTTTTCAAAAATGATAGTCAATGCAACAGTCAAAGGAGTGCACTACAGGGACTTGACTCACAATTTTTTGTACTGCGAGATTGAGTGTACGGACGCGATGTATATATGGCGACCATTTGATGGATATTGTGCTTTAATCATAATATTGGCGAGGACGCCATGTGCTTACATTTTAATCAAATAAAATTTAAGAGACATCAAAGCTATTATTCATTGTATTAAAAAAATATGTGTGTGGCCACCACGCACGGTAGAAGTGAAACTTTAATCCAAAAAAGTTGATTTTTAAGTGACTTTTACAAAAAGAACATTTTTCCGTTAGGGACCTATTCCTTTCGACCACCCCTTATGGGGGCTCCCATACAAATTTAATATTTTGTTTTATATTTAATTCCTACACCTGAACAGTGGGGGGGGGGGCTTTAAGGGTGGGCTGGAGAGGGTTAATATGTATGACCGACCCCCATTACTTTTACAAAAGGAAAATTTTTCCCTTGGAGACCTATTCCCTCCGACCACTCCTTAGGGGGCTCCCATACAAATTTTATGATTTTTATATATTTATTCCCTACACCTGAACAGGGGGGCTTTAAGGGAGGGCTGGATAGGGTTAATATGTATCATAAAACTATGTGGTATGCAGAATTTGGTATCAAAAATATATAGATATTAGGAAAATAAATGCAATACAGAAATATACTCTTTGTACTCTTTTGTTAATCACAAAGGTTTGAAATATACTTGTATATATACTTGTATTAAATACTTATAATGAAGCGTTTCACGGCGAATAATAATTCATGGGTTTTACTCCTCATCCTGGCTAAAGAAGTTTTACTTAAAAAAAAAACATATACTACATCTCTTGACACCCCTGTAAGATAACGATAGTTGAAATAACATGTGAAAGAATTCCAATACGAGCAGTTGATTAAATATTATAGCATTTCCAAGTTTTAAAAATTTTTTCCGACTTTTTATTGTCATTTATTGAAATGCATTAGTCTTAATTTACAAACGAAATAAGAAGTTTTTAAAATCATTCAAACAGATGTCAGAGCACATAATCAATTACGTTAGTAGAATGGGCGTCAAGACAGTTAAGCCAGTTAACATGGTTAGTATCTTAAATAACATAACAAAAATAACACAGAACCAAAAATTGTCCTCGTATACCCTCATAAAAGTCATAAATTTCCTGGATTTTTTTAATGAGATCAGAATCAGATTAGAAACTTTACATTTCTTTAATTTACTTTACTACGGCGCTCGAAAGCACAAGCGTTCTATGTCAATTTTCGCTTGTGCTTTGGAATATACTAATAATTTTTTTAAAGCGGTTATGTGTTAATTAAAACAAAAATTAATAAATAGAAAAAGCCCAAAAAATTTAGTTTTAAATAAATACATCTATGTATGTATTAATATTTATATGCAGGCACAGTTTTGTAGGTGTATACCATCAGTTCCATACTATCATTACTATTATTATCTATTTTAAAATTAAAAATTAAAAATTATCTGAACTATCAGAATCTTCATCTTTTTAAATATCTTTATGTTTCATAAATTTTACGAGACCAATATTTATAATGTAATCGTGGCAACATTTGTTTATTTTTTAAGACATATCTTACCCCTTTATTCTGTAAGCAATATTTAGGTTTATATATAGAAGAAAGTAGTGCTGATCGTTTCTTTTTTGTCGTTCATGCCTTGTTTCGTGATACGAATGATGGGCTTAACATACTGTGGAATTTGACATTAACAATTAAATTGAATTTCTTTGTTTTGTTTTTACTAGTATTGCCTGTGGTCGAAATTCGACCATTTCAAAATCGTTTTTTTCTCTTATTATCTTTTTATTTTTATGGAAAAATTCTTGGAAAAGTTAAAAACAAGTTGGCTGTATCGTGGTCACATCCGCAGATTTTGACATGACAGTGTGTCTTTATCCTTGTCCCAATCCTTTCATTTGTTCCCAAATTTGTCTTCATTCTTATTCTTATATTTGTTTTAATGATTGCCGGCCATATAAATTGAAATGTTAAATTTTTCGAACACTTGTTTCAGCTCATTTGGCCGTCTTTCTCTCAATCAATACAGTACTCACTCACTTTGACATTCTGCTCAAAACACAATTGCGTCATGTATAAAATTAAGATTTTAAAAAGATATAATATTTGAAAAGTGACTTTAAGGAGGAGAAGGGGGTGTTAAAACCCCCCATAGGATCGCAAAAGACACAACGAATAAAGCAAATAAGATCATAAATTGAAAGTACGCGATTTGACTAAGTATTTTCATATCAAAGCCCCCTACCCCCTGAAAAATCCTGGCTACTGTGCCTATTTCTCGAGTCGAGGTGATTAAATAAAAATTTTATGGTTATGGGTATTTTTTTTAAAGTAATAACCACCTCTAATAATAACTCATTCTTTTTGCTTTTAGATTTGTCCTCAAACTCGTAAATAAATTTTTCCGCTCATATGCATAACGTAAAATTAAGTTCCATGTACATAAATGGTACCTTGACTAAAGTTGAAAAAATTATTCTTTTTTTTTGATTGAAATAAATTCGGTCTTTATATTTATTCTCGACACATATGTAGTGGCCTACGTATTATAAACTTCAATTCAGTTCTCATAGCGACCTAACGTTTAACTAACTTAACAGACTACGTCTGATTGTACTTAACTCGTAAGAAGAAGGTATCAATATCATTAGCTTCGTTATAATAACTCGAATTACATTCAAGATTTCGATAGCCAATCTTTCCTTTTATGTCAATCTACTTCCATAAACTCGCTCACTGCTTTTAACTTTGATCAAATAGCTGTAGTAGTTAATCTCTTTGCATTTCACATAAACACAGAAACTCACACTAATCAACCACACACACACCCCCCCCCCCCCCCCCCCCATCCAAACACACACACACACAGACACACACATTTATTTTTGGCACTGAAAGTGCCCAGTCAATGCCGGGCATTGTAAGTGGCATGAATTGAAGTGTCCTCGCCTCAAGTAACTGCAGTGAAATTTAGCATGGCTCTTAGTGCTCAATTCTGAATATTTGCTTGAGGAACGAACTCGTTCAAAATTTCTGTCAAATGGCTGCAGAACTGTCTGTCTGCCCGTCAGTCTTTCAGTGCTCATCAGTTGTCATTTTGTAGATGTCATGGCACAGCCATTGAGCCATTCAATGTTGGCAACTACAAGGTTGATTATTCGAGATGATATGAGCACTTAATGCGACTTTATTGGCAGCAGCATCGACAGCCATGTTGAATCCACTGCAGCGACAACAAATTCATAAATGTCAGCTCGTTAGGGGTTGATGCAAGATATAATTTTCTAAGAATGCAATTTATCCATGCTTCGTTCTCCTATTTTATAAAACTACTTAAGTTCAAAATCCAGAAATAGTTTTTCATTCAATCTTTTAACCGTTTAAAATTTATCAAAGGAGTTTTATGAATTTAACTCACCCGTTTATATTTTCTGCTGCTGTCATATCCGCCGAAGTAAGCGCTTCTGTGCCACTGCGTTCACGCACCAGACGATCTGCCGGACGTTGAATTATTAATTTACCTTTATTCTATGTCCAATCATCTCAGCCGTTTCACTCACCTGACTCATGCCGCTCGAAGTCCTCTGGCTGCTGGCCCGGCTTAGCCTTTACATCGATATTGATTTCGGCTGAACTGTAGCCTGCATGACACGAGTAGATGCCAGCATCGCGGAATGTAATGTCGAGTATACGCAGCGCTCCCTTCTTCGACACTTTGAATTTGCGTGAACGTGCCAATGGCTTATTGTCCTTATTCCACTTTATTTTCGTGCGATTGTATCGCTTCACCGGACACTTAATCTTTACTTGTGTGCCGAAAAACACCACCGCTGCACCACCGACTTTGAGCGTTATCTTCGACTTCTTGGGATCATGCTGAATGTGTGTGGAATTGCTAATGGAAATTATTGGCTTGGGATCTTCGGGTGGACAGGCCTTGACGTTGCAGGGTTTTTTGTCGGGTGGCTTGGCGCTGGGACACATTGTCTCGGGACGCTCGATTTTATGCTCCTGTGCCATAATCTGCTTGCACTCTACTTTGCGTTCCTTGATGCCGTAGCCACAAGTGTGTGAACATTTAGACCACTCGCCCACTTCCCAGCGCACCGGACAGTCCAGCACATTGCAATACTGTCTGTCGGCTGGTGGTGGTTGCGGACACATGCTGTTCGGCACCACCATTGTGTTTTCACCACCACGCGTGACCTCATGAATGCATTGGACCTCACGTGTTTTTATGCCAATACCACAGGACTTGGAACAAGGCGTGTAATCTGAGTAATTCCAACGTGGTGGACATGGACGATCATTACAGGTGCGCACTCTGGCCTCTGGTTTAGTTTCTGGTGAGCAGAGGAAGGGTGACACCACGCGGCCGTTGTCCTCTCGCACACAGTTGATGATAAGCTCCTCTACGCCACCCAGACAGCTGGCGCTGCACGAAGTGTAGCCCTGTTCGCGCCAAACATAGGTTTTGCCTGGTTCGGAGACACCGACTTTGATGGAATCACGTGGATATTGTTCATCATAGCCATGCGATGGCAGCATGCAAGGATCTTCCACGCAACGCTCGGCTTCATCGTGCGGTTTCGGACCTTCACACAGCGTATCATTAACGGTGGCTACTGTGCGTGAGTATTCTAGAAATATTTTACATTTGTAGGGACGTCGACGTATGCCCTCACCGCACGTTACGCTGCAGGGGGACCAATCAGTGTCCTTGATGAAGCTGCAATAAAAGAGATAAACAGATAAATCGAGATAAATATTTAAATTTTAGTGCATCTGATAATAAGCTGCGATAGCTTTATAAGCCACCAAATTTACGACTCTATAGTCCCTGAATTTTTATTGTTTAACTAGCCATAAACAAAAAATCAAACTACTTTGCTGGGTGGCGTCATAAAGTCGCGTCTCAGCGTCACCGCAGCGGCATCTTCGGCTTGAAGTCTTGTTAGATAAACCCACAAACATGCTGCAAACACTTCATCATCGAACACAAACGGGCCTTGTTGGCTATAAGCAATGAAAGAGCGTCTACCACCACCCAACTATAACGCCCATAGGTCGTTGGCTGTTGTTGTTATTCGGGTTGTACGAGTTGTGCCAGTGTAGAACGTTGATGACCTAGTTTTATTGTTGTGCGCCGGGTAGACGGAGTAGTCGGGGTAGACAACAACGGTCCGTTGTCGACAAATAATGCTCAACTGAGTGGAAAGCAAAGTGTGAGTCTGGCACCGAAAATACAACTCCTCGGAAGCCGAAATAAATTTCTGGTGGTGTATTTGTATCCGCTGGGTGAATACGTTGCCGATGAATAAGTTGCCGGCAACTTATAAGCAGTGAGAAGAAAATCGAAAAAAAAAACAACAGAACCATGCACACGACTCGTCTTTGTTCGTGTGGAATCAATAATATCACAATTTAAATGTCGCCAAGTCCTGTGAGAACACCACAACTTGATCTGAGGCGTGAATAATAAATGAGTTGATGTTTGGGGGCCAAACGGAACCACTTTGCTTGGCTATCTGGCGTTCGAGTGTCTTTGGTGGTGTAATATTTATTGTCCTGCCAACAACTCCAACGAATACATTTACATTTCTGCTCTTTCCTCTCCTCCGCACAATCGAAAGAGGAAAAGCAATCCAATCAATTGTTTTAACTTTATTTTATTTACGGTTTTCGTTAGTCAATTAGCTGAGTTTGATTTGATCCGCACATACACATACACCAACACAAACACAGACGACGACTCCAATACAGTGAAAACACAAAATTATAGCCAGTCACTTTGCGGACGCACTTTGTTTTATTTTATGGCAGAACCACAAATAATAATCCTTATCGGGTATTTGATCGTCTTTATTCGCCCTCCCTTCGTGCAAGGACATCAAAAAAACACTTTAAGCCATTAAAAGTTGTTGGAGTTAATTCGTGGCTTGTTTGCATAAAGGTTGAGTCTTTGCTCAATCTTACCGGTCTTACTTCCGTAAAGCGCACCATGGAGGGCATAAGTATTCGTGTGCTAATTAAATGGTTCCTGGTCAAGGACATATTTCGGAAATGTTCATTTCTGTTCGTTGAGCATAAATCTAAACGTCAAATAACTGAGTTTAATGTAAACTAAATATATTTGTACCTAATTGCGTTATAACGAGGAAGCGATTAATTTATTGCAGTAGGTTTTTGTTGCTCATTTGGAGCTTTGAAGGATTTTTTTCAAGCAATGTTTTTGTAATAGGAAGACAGAGATTTTTCTTAGAGCAAATTCTTTGAGGGCCTTGGTAGTCGAAAAGGACTCCAGTTATCGACTCCAACCCCAGAGGTCTCGGGTTCGAATCCCGGCCAGATCATGCTCCTAATGAAAAGCCCGGACTTGTTATTAAAATATATAAAGCTCTTGATCACAAATCAAAAGCCAGAAACACCCACAGAAGCTACCTTTTCTTTCTATGTATGTTCAAGTGATGTATATTTTTTTTTTTTATGAACTACCTATTTTTTTAAAATATTATTTTTTATGATTTGGCTGTTTGGATAATACAAGGTAGGGCAAAAGAAATCACACGATTGGAACACCCTATAACTTTTGCAAATGGCACCAAATGTCAATTCCGTTTAGACATTTGTTAAGTAAATAAATGCAGACTACAAATTGACAAGTAATGAATCGGTTTACTCTGCAAGAATGCGGAATAATTGTTTTCAATTTTTTGCGCAGCAATTTGTCGGTTGTGTTGGCGCAGCGGGAATTACATTGCAGATATCCTGGCTTCCGGACACCAACTGGACAAACTCTGCGGCGTTTGGCCACTCGCCTTGAAGAGACTGGGACAACACGAGATCTTCCTAAGGCTGGCCGGCCCCGGAGTAGCCGTTCTGCTGAGAATATCGCTGCTGTTACCCAAGATGTCGAAGAAGAGCCCGGAACATCGACCAGAGGACGTGCCACGCAATTGGTCACTAGCCGGCAGCCCCTACGCAAAATTTTGGTGAAAGATTTGAAGATGTTCCCTTACAAAGTGCAGACAGTACATCAGCTGTTAGCTGTTGACCGCCAACCGCATGTAATCTACGCACAATCCATCCTGAATCTCAAGGAAGAGTTGGATGGTTTTTCATCGAAAATTATCATGAGCGATGAGGCTTATTTCCATTTTTGCGGTTACGTGAATAAACAAAATAATCGTTTCTGGGGCACCGAAAATCCATGTATCACCCACAAAGAACCATTACACCCGCTCAAAGTTACTGCGTGGTGTATTTACGCTGGAGGAGTCATCGGACAATTTTTTTTTTTTTTTTTGAGAACGCCGCGGGTCAAACGACGACTGTGGAACCATCATAACCAAATTATTTTTTTCTTCAACAATTGAACAAATTGGGACTGGAGAACATGTGCTTCCAACAGGACGGTGCAACGGCGTACACTGCTCGAGCCACAACCTATATTCTGAAGAAAGCACTGGACGGCCAGATCGCTCCATTTAACTGCTCCAGACTTCTTTTAATGGAGTTTTTTGATGTCGCGGGTGTACTTTAACAAGCCTCAGACTCTTCAAGCTCTTAAGGAGAATATTCGCCAAGAATGCGAAAACCCGTCGCCCGAAGTTCTGGTAAGAGTGATGGAAAATGCTATAAAACGAGCCCGTATGGTCATTAACTCTAGCACGGCATGAGTTCACACTAGAACGATGTGAAGCATGCAAACAACACAGGAAAATTCAAAGAAAGAACCGTCATCCCAATGAACTGTGGCCAAATGTTTTCATTACAAAGAGTTACCAGCATTCCTTTATTTTTTAAATAAAATAAGCTTTTGTAGAAAACATCTTCTAAAATACACTAAGGGTCATAAGTCTACATAAAACTGAAAATTTATAAAAACAAAATGAAAATATATTCATGTCAGTAGCTTGTTGAATAACCACGACATTTAAGGACTTCTCTAAGCCTTTTTTGCATTGAGTTGACGATATTAGCTGTTTCTTCGGCAGTGATGTTTTGCCATTCTTCCGTAATTACCCTTTTTAGAATTTATTTGCTTGTAATAGTTCGTTTTCGAATTTTCCGTTTTAGCAATGCCCACATGCGCTCCATGCGTGACTGTGGAGGTGTTTTCAGCTGTTTTGGTACATTGTAAAGTAGCCAAAGCTTTTCGATTTCAGCCGTGTGTTTTGGGTCGTTGTCTTGTTGGAAGTAAAACTCACTTGACAACCCAAGTTTCTCTGTACTTTGTTTTAAGTTTTCTTTCAAAATGTTTAAATAACCGAATTTATTTATCAATAATCGATTCAATAAACACAGAATTCCCACACAACCGGCTACCCGGCTTTCTCCACACTATCTGCCGTCCTTTTATTCCAAAAATGCAGAACTTACTCTCATCTGTAAACATGAAATTTCTCCAGAACTCAGATGGTTTGTTTATGTACTGATTTGCAAAGGCAATACGCTTTGTCGGTTTACCAATGATATGATGGGTTTCTTACGAGCAACTCTTCCATGATATCCGCCCTTTCTCAAAATTCTTCATCGTACCTAAAAACTACTATATACCAATTTTTATTCTAATCGCATGAGCGGTTTGGGAGTTTTAGGTGGTTTTGTAAAAAATATGTACTACAGCGCCCTCTGGTGTTCAAGATAGGTCGAAAACGATAGCAGCAGAACACTGAACATACATGAAAACCCACTGTATACCACTTTTCATTCTAATCACATTAGCAGTTTATGAGTTTTAGGCAGTTTTGTAAAAAATTTGTACTACAGCGCCCTCTGGTGTTCAAGGTGGATCAAAATTGATAGCCCACAAACACGTACCGTACCAAAAAACTTCTATACACAAATTTTCATGTTAATCGGATGAAGGAAATACGCTTTTGTCGGTTTACCAATGATATGATGGGTTTCTTACGAGCAACTTTCCGTGATATCCGGCCTTTCTCAAAATTCTTCTAGCAGGACATACACTAATAGTCTTGCCAAACTTTTAATTGATATCATTAGATATTTGTGAAGCAGTAATTTTAGAATTTTGACGTAGAATACGTCATTCTCGGAGGGTAGTTGATACTGATCAGGTGTCGGTATTTATATCACTTTTTGAGCCTTTGGTGGGCCTAAAGTACTGATCGTACAATGTTGATGTTAGCACTTGTTGGTCTGCTTGATCCTCAATGCGACAAAAATTCATGTTCAAACTCTCTAACTTTTATAAATTTTTCACAATTACATGAAATATAAAGCCAACATTTGATGATTTTGTTTGCTTAAACTTGCTACCTATTTATCGACAGTTTCCGGTTTTATCGACAAAACCATAAAATTTGTATGGGAGCCCCCTAAGGAGTGGTCGGAGGGAATAGGTGTCAAAGCCAAAAATGTTCCTTTTGCAAAAGTAATGGGGGTCAGTCATACATATTAACCCTCTCCGGCACTCTCTTAAAGGTCATATGCTCAGGTGTATGGAATAAATAAACAAAAACCATAAAATTTGTATGGGAGCCCCCCTAAGGAGTGGTCGGAGGAAATAAGTGTTAAAGGCAAAAATGTTCCTTTTGCAAAAGTAATGGGGGTCAGTGATACGTATTAACCCTTTCCGGCACAAACACAATAAAATTTGTATGGGAGCCCACCTAAGGAGTGATCGGAGGGAATAGGTGTCAAAGGCAAAAATGTTCCTTTTGCAAAAATAATGGGGGTCGGTCATACATATTAACTCTCTCCGGCACTCTCTTAAAGGTCATATGCTCAGGTGTATGGAATAAATAAACAAAAATCATAAAATTTGTATAGGAGCCCCCCTAAGGAGTGGTCGGAGTAAATAAGTGTCAAAGGAAAAAATGTTCCTTTTGCAAAAGTAATGGGGGTTGATGATACATATTAACCCTTTCCGGCACAAACACAATAAAATTTGTATGGGAGCCCCCCTAAGGAGTGGTCGGAGGGTATAGGTGTCAAAAGCAAAAATTTTCCTTTTGCAAAAGTAATGGGGGTCAGTCATACCTATGAACCCTTTCCGGCACTCTCTTAAAGGTCATATGCTCAGGTGTACGGAATAAATATACAAAAACTATAATATTTTTATGGGAGCCCCCCTAAGGAGTGGTCGGAGGGAATAGGTGTCAAAGGCAAAAATGTTCCTTTTGCAAAAGTAATGGGGGTCGGTGATACATATTAACCCTCTCCGGCACTCTTTTGAAGGTCATATGCTCAGGTGTATGGAATAAATATTTTGCTAAATATTTTTTAAAAAAGATGTCATCAAAAGCGAATTGAATAATTCTACGTCTTGTGTTACGACATAGTCGAAACTACTGTATGTTTTTTTTTTACAATTGATATTATACTGCGAGATTCTCGTTTTGATAGCTTAGGTGGGCGCCCTGGACGTGGCTTTGAAGTTATTATTCCGGTACTTTGAAAGTTCTGAACTACTGCTCGAATCGAGGTCCATGCTCTGTCAACTGTTTTACCAATTTGTCGATAGTTTTGGCCCTCTTCCCAAAGCTTTATAAATATCTTTCTTTCACCGACACTAATTTCTTTTCTTCTAGCTGTCACTATAAGAAACGATTAAAATTTCAAGAAATAAAATATAAATTTTATAGAATTAAATACTTTTTATTATTTAAAACCAACAAAAAATGAATTTGCTCGCGTTTACTTGCAATGACTTGCAATGATTTGCAATGACCGTACACTCTTTTTTGACACTTGCATTGCTTAACTGTGGCGCCATCAGTGCCGTTATTTCTAACGCTCTCTGAACGAAGTCAAAAAAAGTATGTACAGAGCATCATAAGTGATGTGCACAGTTAATAATCGAAATAAATTGAAGCAAACGTAAGTTATTTTGAAATTTTTTAGCTAAGGGAAGTTTTTAGTGCTATGGGAGCGTAGACTTGTGATTCTTAGTGTATGTCTTTACCTTACCCGGTTTTCCCTAAAGCACCCCTAAAACTTTTATAAAGCTAACATTCAAGCTTTTTAAGATATTTACGAAGCCATCCAGTCCATTTATTGGACCATTTTTATAATTAAAAATGTAAAATAAATTTCTTTACCTTACTTTTAGACAAATGATATAATTTTTCGTTTGGTACTTACGTGGGTTCAGCCGAAGGTTGCTCTGGTTCAGTTTCCGAATTGCTGGTGCCGTAACTTCCACTACCTATTAAACGTTGAGTTTTTGGCTCTTGCAGTTCTTCATGGTGCACCCGACTGACCGAATGATGCGCATACATAGGCTGTTGATCGTTGTAGGAAACAAGTTCAGCTTCATCGCCACCTGCGCCCGATACATCAGCATCGATGCTATCCTCATCCAGATCAGCATCATCGTCATCGTCCTCCTCATCGTCCTCGTCAACTTCCGGACTACCAGCCGTTCTTGTTGGCTCCTAAACACATAAAAGTGACACAACAATAAAAGTGCATTTAATGTTTGTTTGACTATCCAATCAGCTGTTAATTCGAAAACGTGCAACACTTAAAACAACGTAGATAACTCGGCAAAAATATAGCAGCTTGTTGAACTCTGCTGCTGTTGTTGTACTTACTTTGAACGGTGTGCTGCTCTTGCCAACAATGATGGTACCTCCTTCGGTATTGCCGCCATCACAAAGTATGCCAGTGCTGCACTGCAGTACGCTGGGTGGCTTAGTGAGTGGGTCACATTTGGCGCTAAGCTTGCCATCAGCCGATTTGCATTCAACGCCGCGCATCTGTAAGCCATGTCCACAAGATACCGAGCACTACTCACCACACATCCGTTGTTGAAGGAGTTGAAGAAGGTTTTGTCGTGAGCACGTTCCCCAGACAAAGCAGGCAGACGGGTAATAATTTCATATATATATATATATATATAAACAAGAAAGTGGCAGACACAACGACACAGTGACAGAGTTTAACCAGAAAAAAAGAAGGAAACACAAAGTGAAATAAGTGATAAGGAATTATAAATAATTCATACGTGTTCAGCATTAAAATTTTAATAAAAATAAAAAGTGTAGAAAATAAAATGTACCAAAAATGGAAAATGCAAATTTGAAACTTAAACAAAAATGAGCAGCAGCAGCAGCAGCAGCAGCAGGAGCAGAAGCACATATGGCGGCAGGAAACGCCATACAAGCAAGTGCAAACACACACATATGCCATCCATTATTTACCTCGCGCACACACTAACACAAACGCATAAACAACCACACGTTTGTTAAATAAACTAAGAGTGCTCAAATAAATAAAATACGGCCATGAAGAACCTGCCTGCGCGAAAAACAACAGGGTTAACATATTGTTTTTTTATTTTTTATTATTTTTTTTTTTCCTTCTTAACGAAAAGCTTGTTACTTATGCTGTCTGCTAGTCTTTTAGTTAACAGTATGTGAAAAAATTATTCGCGCTTATTTCATGGAAAAGAGCAACTCAGCCAGTTCTACTCTTTATTATTATATGTAGAAGATAAGTAAACAATTATTATGGAAGAGGTTGATTTCTATTTTAATGTCGTACAAATAAATATAAGTGGTATACTGGGGGGCTAATATTTTAAAGGGAACCATTACTAATGGAGCGAATTAAAGCTTTGTTCGGTTTCTTGGTAAGACATGCAAGGATTCTAAGAGCTTTTTATATAAAAACTAGCTGACCCGGCAAACGTTGTTTTGCCATGTATGTTATTTTTAGGAAACATTTTTATAGGTAAATAGCTGGTACCCGACGCGTTGCTGTCGTAGCGAAAATAATTTCTATCTCTATCTGAATCTCAAACTCAGTCTCAATCTCAATCTCAAGCTCAAGCTCAATTTCAATCTCTATCTCTATCTCTATCTCTATCTCTATCTCTATCTCTATCTCTATCTCTATCTCTATCTCTATCTCTATCTCTATCTGTATCTCTATCTCTATCTCTATCTCTATCTCTATCTCTATCTCTATCTCTATCTCTATCTCTATCTCTATCTCTATCTCTATCTCTATCTCTATCTCTATCTCTATCTCTATCTCTATCTCTATCTCTATCTCTATCTCTATCTCTATCTCTATCTCTATCTCTATCTCTATCTCTATCTCTATCTCTATCTCTATCTCTATCTCTATCTCTATCTCTATCTCTATCTCTATCTCTATCTCTATCTCTATCTCTATCTCTATCTCTATCTCTATCTCTATCTCTATCTCTATCTCTATCTCTATCTCTATCTCTATCTCTATCTCTATCTCTATCTCTATCTCTATCTCTATCTCTATCTCTATCTCTATCTCTATCTCTATCTCTATCTCTATCTCTATCTCTATCTCTATCTCTATCTCTATCTCTATCTATATCTCTATCTCTATCTCTATCTCTATCCTATCTCTATCTCTATCTCTATCTCTATCTCTATCTCTATCTCTATTTCTATCTCTATCTCTATCTCTATCTCTATCTCTATCTCTATCTCTATCTCTATCTCTATCTCTATCTCTATCTCTATCTCTATCTCTATCTCTATCTCTATCTCTATCTCTATCTCTATCTCCATCTCTATCTCTATCTCTATATCTATCTCTATCTCTATCTCTATCTCTATCTCTATCTCTATCTCTATTTCTATCTCTATCTTTATCTCTATCTCTATCTCTATCTCTATCTCTATCTCTATCTCTATCTCTATCTCTATCTCTATCTCTATCTCTATCTCTATCTCTATCTCTACCTCTATCTCTATCTCTATCTCTATCTCCATCTCTATCTCTATCTCTATCTCTATCTCTATCTCTATCGCTATCTCTATCTCTATCCCTATCCTCTATCTCTATCTCTATCTCTAACTCTATCTCTATCTCTATCTCTAAGTGGAACGACTCGTGTAAATTGATAACCAAATTTCGAGGCTATGCTACTTATAATTCCAAAGTTATTCGATATCGCAAATTTAGCTTGTATGGGCGGAGCCACACCCCCTTGTTCAATGACGTCTCAGTTTTCTAGTAGAAGAATATCACCCAATAGTAATTCCATACTGAATTTCGTTGTTAAACGACATTTAGTTCCAAAGCTATCTGATATCAAAAATTTTAAGTGTATGGGCGTAGCCACACCCCCTTTTCCAAAGCCCATCCCAGTTTTATAGTATAAATATATCACCAAGTGGAAACTCCATACTGAATTTCATTATTATACGGCATTTAGTTCCAAAGCTATTCGATATCATAAATTTGAATTGTATGGGCGGTGCCACACCCCTTTGGCCTATACTTGATACATTTTGCTAGTCGAAGGACGCGACTAAATAGTACGCTCCTACCAAGTTTCATTGATGTGTGACTTATAGCTTGAAAGTTATACCGAAAATTTGGTCTGCTGAAAAAGTGCCACGCCCCACATTCAACGCCCATAAAATTTTACCTGTGGAACGGCTCTTGTAAATTGAGATAGAACACCGAATTCCGATACTATGCGACCTATAACTTCAGAGCTATTCGCTACCGTAGATTTGGGTTGTATGGAAGGTGCCACGCCCCCTTATTTTAGGGGGATGAAAAATAGATGTTGTCCGACTCTCCCCCCTGACTAATATCCTCGCTAAGGATCACGAAAATCGGTCGAGCCGTTTCGGAGGAGTTCGATTACGTACACCGTGACAGAAGAATTTTATATATTAGATGAATGCACTTCGCATTATGTGAGACCTTTTGAAAAATTTAAAATAAAATTTAAAATATATGTGTTTGAAAAAAACAGGGAAAATGACAATTATTCTAAAAATTACTACAAATTTACTGGAAAAAATAAAACTTTTTCAAGCTATTTCATTAGTAATTATTTTAAGAATGACATATGCCCATTGTAAATGATAAACGTTAACGAGTGTAAAAGTTGTGTTAAAAGTTCTATGACTAAAATAAATACGGAAATGCAAAAATTCAATATTATTTCCGAAACGAGTCTTTATAATTTCTACATTTCCGTTACCATAACCATCATTATATATCTGGTCATACTGGTTCTAAGCTTAATATCCATTCCTTTTATATAAATCTTCTTCTTCGTCTAAATCTGCCTCTCCATCTTCATCATCTTCATCTTGATCATCATCATCCTCCTGATTTTCAACATCTTCATATTAATCATCATCTTCATCATTTTCATCATGTTCATTATCTTTATTATCTTCATCATCTACATCATCTTTAATTTCTTCATCATCTTTATCATCTTCATCATCTTCATTATCTTCATTATCTCCAAGGTTTTCATCTTCATTATCATTATCATTTTCATTTTCATTTTTACCGTCATCTAGTCCACTTAAAACCAAAATTATATCATTTGAAATATTTTCCGCCCATACTTGACTGAGTTGTGAACATTCTTGGTTCTATCAAAGATGTAACACCAATGAGTGCAAAAAGTGGAATATATCAAATCTACTCGACTGTGAAGCCAACTACATCGGACAAACGAAACGAAGTATTGAGACACGTTTCAAAGAACACATGAACTATGTGAGACAAAAACAAATAAGCCGCTCTTCAGTAGCAACCAGTGATGTGATTCTGATTTAGTAAAAAATCCCGATCTCATCCCGATTAAAACCTGTCTATCCCACCAAAATGACACAAAAAATTCCACCCAAAATATATACCAATAACGTTTTTATCCAATTTATGAAAAGAAATAATCATCAGAAAATTTTTATATTGAAAAAATCTGAATTTTTTGCTTTCATTCATCCTCCAGGGAAAACTTATTTTCCTCTACAAATTCGAGAGGGAATTGCTCTTAAGCAACTTTAGGGTCTTAAAACTCTTAAGTTTTACAGAACTCATCATTTATCGGAAATTTATTAAGCAACTTAGCAATACATTTTTTTATAAAATTTCCGCAGTTTGTTTTTACTTTGAGTATTTCATCTGAGGACAACTTCTCTTCAGCTTCTTTCAAAAATTCGCTTTTAAAACACATTGGGCTAGGCGTCAACTCAGTTGTATTATTTACAATGCCGTCGTTGGTTAATTTCTGTTCTGATTGAATTTTTTTTTTTACAGTGTCCTTATTTTAAAATAATTATCATCTGCTTAGACTCTTCATTAAGCTTTTGTATAAGTATTTCATTTGCTTGAAATAAAGCATTTAGTCTCTTAAAGTGTACGAATGAATTCTTTTAATAACATAAAAATATACTATTATTTACGACTTATTTAATATTTATTGGTTTCTCTTTGCTTTATTTCTTTCTGAAAAATTTGCTTCATACAAAAGCAAAAAAAAAAAAACAAAAAAGCTCAAGCCTGTGCTAGATAACACGGGCGCATAGGTCAGACGTAGAATACGTTAGTCATTAACAGCCTTATTCAATAGATTTCCTTAAACAACCTTTAAACGCTTGTTTAGTTACGCACTGTTTAGGCTGGCGAAAACCCTCTGACTGAACCCTCCAAGAGGGTGCCGGCCGGGCAATGGGCACTGCACAGCCCCTGGGCTATACAGTGTCTAGCGAAGGTCTTATCCTGCGAAGGATGAGACCATGGTCAGAGGTGTCTGGCGGCAGGCATAAAACGCTATGGGTGATTTCCCAGAAAATAATAATCACATGGAGGTCGAGAAGGGAAAAACAAGGGTTGGGATGTCAACCCAAACGTCGGTGGAATGCGTGACTGCTACCACCGGCGGGCACGGTGAGGAGCAATCCTCTCTACGTGTCGCCAGCGGTCACACCTCCCCTATGGTTGGAGCAGGCCATAGTGGTTGCAACACTACTGCCAAGAACACCCACAGGATGGGAGCAGGTCCTGTCGGAAAGCCAGCTACTGCCAAAAACTACTCGCTACGTCGCGAAGGTGCCATAGTCGATGAAGACTCGGACCTCAGCGGCAACTCCACTACAGAAGACAAGCCTCTTCTCTCCCCCCCAGACCAGTCAGCGGGTGCCAGCTCCTCTAGGAAGGAAGGGCCCAAGACGAAGTCAAAGGAGGGACTGAAAGCGAAGGCAAGTTATAAAGCGGCCCTAAAGATCTGCAGCCGGTTCTCAGGTAAGAGCAATCTATCTTCCGAAGAGAAGGAGAGGCTCACCTGGGCTGAGCAAAGGGTAAAAGAGGGCCGCGAACACTTCGCGAAAAACCCGCGCTTCGCAGCTTCCACCACGCAGTATGCGAACAAGGTAGAAGAAAATGCGGCACAGAAACGCCAAAGGTCGACGGAAAGCTCCAAGGTTGATGCTCCTGAGAGCAAAAAACAGAAGCGGAAGTCGAACACGCAGCCCGGAACGGAGGAAAAAGCGAAGGCGAGCGAGGTAGCCAAACGACATCTGATCGTGGCACTAATCGACCGCAGCGATCCTCAGGGGCAAATGACTCTAGATAGGTGGAAATCCGTAGAGATGAAGCTTCTAGAGTCTATGTTCTCGAGAATGGAGGACATACCCGACTCCCCAATGCCCACCTTTGACGGTGCGGGTTGGCTGAACGGAGTAAAAATCCTCAAATGTAACGATGACCCGACTCTGGAATGGGTGAAGGGAGTAGTTCCGACGCTCCAAGGCCTATGGGAGGGCGCCCAGCTCGAGGTAGTTGACAGGACTAGTATCCCGTCTCTACCAAAGGCGAAAGTGCTCATCCCAAGAGTCGTGCCACCAGACTGCGCACTAAAGCTTCTGAAAAAGCAAAATCCTGACGTGCCAACAGCTGACTGGAAGGTGCTAAAGGTTGCTGAGCCGCTACCTGGTAGTGGAGGCGGGCAACAATACATCCTCCAGATCAACAAGGAGGCCGAGGATATTTTGTACGCACGCTATGGGAAGATGGCATGGGGCGTTGGCAGTGTGTACCTGCGCCTCAAGAAGCGCCACCCCAAAGACAACAACAAAAACACGCTGGAGTCCGGAGAGGTAGAGAAGGATCTAGGCCTAGAAGCCATGACTGATGCTACCAAAGGACTCAGTATAGACGACGCAGATGGCGTAAGAGGAACGATGAGTGCAGTCGACCCCGTGGAGGAGCCTACAAATAATGCAGTTGAAGGTCCTCCAGATCAATCTGCATAAAAGCAAAACGGCGAGCACAGAACTCCTTCTCGTACTAGAGGAAGGAGGCTACGATGTGGCTTTAGTGCAGGAGCCGTGGATAGCCTCTGGCAACACAGTCTCCGGCCTAAAGTCAAACAACTACAACACATTCTTCGCAACAACAGTAAGTAGAACGAGAACCGCCATCCTCACAAGGAAAGGCATCCATACTTATTTAATGTCTCATTATAGCACTGACGATCTCACAGTCGTGACACTAGAGGGCGACGAAGACAAGAAAATCCTTGTCGCGTCATGCTACATGGCTCACGACAAACCCGCACCACCGAATGAGCTTCGCACGATGGTAGAAACAACCGAAGCAAAGAAGCAGACAGTTGTCATCGGAGCAGACGCCAATGCACATCACACAGTATGGGGGAGCCCAGACATCAATGATCGAGGTGAGTCCATGCTAAACTTTATTTTACAAACTAACATTAACATAGCAAACACAGGCGACGAACACACATACGTAGGTCCCTCGTCGTCTAATGTCCTAGACTTAACGTTAACCTCTTGCAATAACACTCAGGTCACAGATTGGAGGGTACTAAAACAAGACTCCTTCTCAGACCACAAATATATAAGCTTTAATATTAGCTTCAAATATACCCCATCTCAAAAAATCTTTAGGAACCCCGCTAATGCTAACTGGAAACAGTTCAAAAGCTTAGTTGAGTCCAGGCTACCCACACCCACAAATATAATCACAGAAGCCGATATAGAGAGCTCCCTGAAGACCCTAACAGAACTGCTTCTCAAATCATATAACACATGTTGTAAACCCACGCGAACGAACCGACAGACTAGACCACCTTGGTGGAACTCAGATCTCGTAGAGGAAAGACGCGACCTAAGAGATTTCTTTAAGCTAGCAAAAATAGCTGAACAAGAAGAAATATGGGGGGAATACAAAGATAGACTAAAACTTTTCAAGAAGAACGTACGCAGAGTAAAAAGGTTATCTTGGAAGAACTTCTGCTCTAGCATAGAGAACACTACTGACACGGCAAGGCTTAGGAAGCTACTCTCGAAGCAGCTTTCCGTCCAAAGCCAGCTACGCAACCATAATGGCGACTGGACAGAGAGCAATCAGGAATCACTTGAGGTGCTTCTGAATGCGCACTTTCCGGGCTGTACCGAAACCTCGACCACAAACACAACACAGTCATGGAGGAGTAATCCGCTGCAGATTCCACACGACCTAATAACGAATGACAAAATCCAGTGGGCAATAAACTCATTCTCAAGATACAAATCTCCTGGACTGGACGGGATAGTCCCAGCCATGCTGCAAACGACCAAATCAAGAGTCGTCCCATGGCTTGAAACCGTATTCAAAGGCTGTATTAGGTTAAATTATGTACCCGTTGTCTGGAGGAAAGCAAGAGTTGTATTCCTGCCGAAATCAGGTAGAAGCAGCCACTTGTATCCGAGAGACTACAGGCCCATAAGCCTAACGTCTTTTCTACTAAAAACACTTGAAAAACTGATAGACCTGCACTTGAGGAATGGTGCGAACCGATCCGTGCTAGCATCAAATCAGCACGCTTATACGAAAGGGAAATCTGTGGAGACAGCGCTACACTCCCTAGTAGCGCCCATAGAAAAAGCCCTACACCATAAAGAATACGCACTAGGCGCATTCCTAGACATCTCTGGAGCATTCAATAATGTCTCAACAAATGCAATACTCAAGGGACTTCGCGCAATAGATACACCACCAGCAATCGAGCACTGGATAAACAATTTACTAAATTGTAGAATGGTCCAAGCTGAGTGGGGTACAACAACCATGGAAAGGGAAGCACGCAGAGGAACACCCCAAGGAGGGGTTCTCTCTCCCCTACTATGGAACCTAGTTGTGAACGAATTACTCAAATACTTTGAAGGCAAAGCCCCAAGGATAACAGCGTATGCAGACGACATAAGCATTATAATTGTGGGGAAATGTCTACCAACAATAAGCTCTATAATGGAAAGAACACTCAAAGAGGTACTCAGATGGACTAACTCAGTCGGTCTAAGTATTAATGCTGAGAAAACCGATCTGGTGCTGTTTACAAAACGATACAAGATACCGCCGTGGACACCGCCAAAAATAAATAACATACACCTCAGCCCGAAAACTCACACAAAATACCTAGGGGTAGTCTTAGACAGTAAGCTGACATGGAGACTCAATGTAAACGAGAGAGTGAAAAAGGCCAATAATGCTCTATACGCATCCAAGAAGATGCTAGGCAGTACCTGGGGCCTCTCACCCTCTCTGATGCATTGGATCTACACATCGGTAGTTCGTCCCATTCTACTCCATGGAATCATAGTGTGGTGGCCGGCAGTAAACAAATCAACATACCTCAAAACATTGGAGAAATCCCAACGACAGGCAGCGATCTGTATAACGGGGGCGTTGAAGACAACTCCAACTAAGGCCCTAGAAACCATTCTAAGTATGGACCCCCTGGACATACACGCTAAATTAATAGCCGGAAAAACGGCACAACGCCTTATAGCGGCTGATAACATACAGAATCAGAACTTCGGACACTGTACAATCTTTAAAGACTTGTCCAGTCTCACGGATTATATGATCCCCCGCATAACCACCAGATCAAGAGTACCAACTCTCGTAGGACCGAATGACTGGTGCAATGGAACTAAACAAACACAGATGGCAGTAAATATATTTACTGACGGCTCAAAAATGCGCACAGGGGTGGGAGCGGCAGTGTACTGTGCAGAGCCCGACATAAGGCAGCCATACAAACTGCCGGACCACTGCAGCATCTTCCAAGCAGAGGTATTTGCTATAAGGAAGGCCGCAGAATTAGCCCTCGGAATCAACACTCATCACTCTCGAATCAACATATTTGTAGACAGCCAAGCGGCGATCAAATCCATGAGTTCCGATACCATCAAATCCAGAAATGCCCTGGCGAGCAGGGAGGCACTAGACGCTCTGTCCGACAGAAAGGAAGTGCGTATCTACTGGGTTCCAAGCCACCAGGGCATCGAAGGCAACGAGATGGCAGACGAACTAGCAAAGGAGGGCGCCGGGCTGGGAGCAGAGCTCACAGAGCATATACTGATCCCACTACAAGAACTATACAGCAACTTAGAAAAACGATCCGCACTAACAGCGAGTCGCAGGTGGAAAGATACGGCAACCTGCAAAATTGCCAGAACCATGTGCGAGGCACGCTGCGAAAAACGAACCACATACATCCTTGCACACCCACGGAGTGTCTGCAGAACACTAGTAGGTATTCTTACTGGCCACTGCATGGTGGGAGCCCACGCAAAGAAGATGGGCATCACCATGGATGAAAGCTGCAGGAAGTGTAAGGAACCAGGCACCGTAGAGACCTTGGAACACCTTCTATGCACATGCCCCGCTATACTCAGATCAAGACATAAACTCTTAGGCTCCCCGACGTTCTCGTCACTAAAAGAAGTAGCCAAAACCCCTCTTGAATCCCTTCTAAAATTCGTGAATACGACGCAAATCTTTAATAAATTCTCCTGACCCACACAGCCTCCACCTAACCGGTACCACTAAGGACCTGTATGGTCTATGTGAGACTTCTACGAGAGGCGACCGGTCTAACCTAACCTAACCTACGCACTGTTTAAGGCTTTACGCAGCTTCTATGCAACCTTGCTAACATTGTTATTCATAAACATTTTTTCATTTTCTGCTTATGATTGTAAAGTTTGTGTCTGAACTATAGAAAATCTCTAAAAAAATTAAGAATTCCTATGGATTTACAATGGCCGCCGCATAAAAAAATGCTGCAAAGGGCGCATATGGAGCATGTCTTTGATATTAAAAGAAAAGACAAACAAAAATCATTGTTGTATTTACATAACCTTTAAACGCCAATTTCGGCGTTTAAGTTACGCAGCTCTTAAGCAACTGCGAAAAATGTTTATGAATAACGTTTTCTTGTTTAAAGCCCGTTTAAAGTTACGCTGCCTCTAAAATGTGTTTCTGAATAAGGCTGTAAGACATTGAGGATGTCTTAAAGACGTGGCCAACTGGGTAAGCACAATTTTGTTTCTCTGCTTCGCTTATCAATGTTGTGTATGTACACATCGTTCGCTACTTGGTCATTATACTTCTTCTCTTTCTCACACTGGTTCTGTGATGAACACACAGATAATCGTACTGCTCTTACACATGATGTTATAATACATAAAATACAAAGCATATGAAAATTAATACAAAATTTGAAGGAGTTAAATTTTGATTTACTTATAGAATCAAAAAAATTATATGTAGCAATATGATTATTTAAATACAAGTCAAAAGAAGACATATTAAATATGTTACGACCATACTTGAATTTTCTTCGATGCATGCATAAAGTATTAAAAACTTATAATGAAAGTGACAAACATTTTCTCAAAATTTTGTGCTCCAGATTAACACCCCCGTATAACGTATTCTACGTTAAAATACTACAAACTACAATGCAAGGCTGCATAGTAATTCATCTTGTAGCTGCCGGAGATGTAATTTTTTTTTTAGTGGAATAGTTAAAAAGATTGATGTAACTCTATTAGTTGGGCTGAGCTTTTTCGACTTTCTGACATATTCTTATAGTCCTATATCTCTTAAAACTATTTCACAATCATCAGGCAAACAATTTTTTTCCTGCTTTTAAAACCAGTGCAGATGAATGGCAGATGCATTTAATCAGAATCAAGTTATGGGCTTGTTGAATATACATATTCTTTTCTTAGATATGTTATATAGAATCAATGAAACACCAATTGAACCAACAATTGTAAAAAATTACAAAAAAGTGATATCAACCAGTTTTGTAAAGAATTTAAGCTTTTTAAAATTATGACACAGTAGAACATCCAACCTAAGCATCCGAAATCTCACACGTTCTCAAATAGACCAAATATCCCAAAATGAGCCCGAAATCCCACCAAATCACATCACTGGTAGCAACCCACGTCTTTACAGCAGGCGACGAAAATAATCCACCACACAGAATGAGCAGTTTTGAAGAGAATGTACGATTACTCAGAAACATACAGAACGAGAGAGAGACAAATGGACGCATATGAATAATTATTCAATTGCTCCACACATTGTGTGCAATACTTGCTGTGTAAATTTGCGACAGTAGACTTAAGGAAAACGAAATAGACTTAAGTTTGGTGTGCCGATGGTTTGGAGAGAGCCCAGAAATCATTTGGACGACTGTTACTTCTGTTTAGTCAGTATTGATGGTATTAATAGGAAAAATCGAAATAAATGGCAGTATCCCGATTTACCGTTAGCGCGCCGTCCAATTCCCCATTCCGAAGATGTTCCCATTCCAAAACTGAATGATTCTTCAGAGCTGAATTCGGAGTTTGAACATAATACCGCTAATGACCTAAGTGATTGCGACAGTGTTTTCGAAGACACAGAAACTATTCCTCAACGCTTAAATCAATGCGAGTTGAATAACTTAATTCGAGATTCTTTTCTTTCGAATCTTTAATTCGATTTTCTTTTTATCAAAAGAATCGTCTGAAGTGTTGGTTTCGAGGTTAAATGATAAAAAAATTTTAGAACGTGGAACAAAAATAACTTATTACCGCAGTAGGGATAAAGCTTTTTTACCATTTTTTACTAAGGAAGACAATCTGGTGTTTTGTAATAATGTAAATGGTCTTATGCAAGAAATGGGGCTATCCAAGTATCTACCTAGCGATTGGCACCTCTTCGTGGACAGTTCCAAGAGAAGTTTGAAGTGCGTCTTATTGCACAATGGCAATGTGTATGCATCAATTCCAATTGCGCACTCCACAACAATGAAAGAAGAATATAACAACATTGCATTAGTGATGAAAAAGATAAAATACCAAGACCACCAATGGATCATTTGTGTTGATCTTAAAATGGTAAATTTTCTTCTTGGACAACAGAGTGGTTATACTAAGTACCCTTGCTTTTTGTGTCTCTGGGATAGCAGATCCAAGCAACAACATTGGCGGCAAAAATATTGGCCTACGAGAGAAAAAATGATCATTGGCGATAAAAATATTGCAAATGAAGCTTTAGTTCCACGTGAAAAGATCGACCTACCACCGTTGCACATCAAATTAGGACTCATGAAGCAGTTTGTTAAGGCTCTGAATCGTGATGGGAAATGTTTTGCATATATTTGCAGCAAAATGCATAATCTAAGTAGAGATAAGATTAGAGCAGGAGTTTTTGACGGTCCCAAATAAGGCAGTTTATGAATGACAACGATTTTGATAAGTCAATGACCGAAACTGAACGAAATGCGTGGGCATCATTCGTGCAAGTTAAAAAAAATTTCTTGGGAAATAATAAAGCTCAAAATTATGTTCAATTAGTGGAGAGTATGCTGGATAAGTTCAGAGACCTTGGCTGCAACATGAGTATTAAAATCCATTACTTGCACAGTCACTTGGACCGATTTCCCGAAAATTTGGGTAATTTAAGCGAAGAACAAGGAGAAAGGTTTCACCAAGATATCAAAATTATGGAGAATCGGTACCAGAGACGGTGGGATACACATATGATGGCAGACTACTGTTGGAATTTACAAAGAGACTCTAATCCGGCTGTTCATTCCAGAATGTCTCATAAAAGAAGCTTTACATCCTGTAACTAGAATTATATTTATGTTATATTTTTAATGCTTTGTGAGAATTTTTTTTATTTTAATAAATCTGTATGAAACAGCTTTACTTATTCTTATTTTTTTTTAAATTCCTATGGAAAAGTTTTACTTTTTAAATACTTAAAAAAATTTGGGAATTAAGGAATTAATTTAAATCTGGCTTTAAGAGAGTAGAAATGTAAATGTTGTATGGATTAACTTTTTATGTCAATTTACAGAAATCGTCAATCACCAAGTATACATACATACATACATACAGACGGACATAATTGGAGGCCATAAATGGAGGGTATAAAAAAGCTATATCATGAAAACTAGAGCTGATAGAGACAAAGTGATTACAGATTTGAATTCAGTGCACCCAAATTAACTAGAATCAGTAAATTCAAAGAAGCAAATTGAGTGTTGGCCTGTGTAATTTATAAAACCAAGGTTGTCATCAAGAATGATAGAAACAAGATTACGCGTTCCGCAATCCCGTTATCTAATGCTCTCTTTCTCAATTGAGTGCATGACGTCATACATTACTTTTGCTTGACAAAAACGTACGCAAATGTGTAATCGCTTAGGCAAATTGACAACATTGAAAATAAATTCTTTCGGAAAAGTTAAGTAAAAATCTACTCTTCTGTATAAAAATATGAATACTTTTGTATACGAAAAATATGAATTTTTAAAAATTTCAAGATTTTTATCTCCTAAACCATTCGAGACCGACAAAATTTTATTGCACCAATAGGTTAAGGAGGTTCATATACATATTATAAAAATAAGAAAAAGAAATATTGAGGCGTGGGCGCCAAAGTAAAATGATTCCAAAGTTTGATAATATCGCTTGTGACGTCATGCTCTCTATCTATCAGTTACGCAACGCGTAATCCTGTTTCTATAATTCTTGGGTTGTCATGAATACCGATAGCGGCAACATTTCGTGTCCTCTGTTCGCACTCGTTTAAGTTCGTTAGTTATCTTTGTTTACATTGTATTGTAGATGTTATAATGTTTCTTTAATAATTTAATTTTAAATTTAGTCTTCGCGTTAGCCCTGATGATGAGCAGCATGTCTGTCAAAAATAAAATTGTTCTAAAAATGAACATTTACAAATCATTTTTGAGACCACGAATTCGATCCGGCGTTATAGGTACATTTCATGAATTAATAACAGAATAATAATAAATTGAAAAAAAATCCTTTAAATTCTAGTGTGGTGTTTCATAATTTTTCAACATACTGTTTAATTTTCTTGGCTCATTTTTTATTCGTTTATAACTAAGTGGAAGTACAGTACGATAGCATCATGAGCTCCGAATTATCCTTAAGCGAATTCATGACAACTTGATGTCAAATGCGTTTTGCCATCTTGAGACTTTAAAGCTTTAAGAAAAAATCACACCCACACTTAACTTTAACTATGAAAAATGTGTTAACAACAATATTTTACGTAAGTAACAATTTTATTTAATCTGCTTCAAAATCTCGGCGCCAACACTCCTCAACTCGTATTTAATTTTCTTCTTGGAGGGATATTCGTCTTGCACAGACGAAAAAAATGTTTGACTGTTTGGTGCTTTAACATTTTGCAAAATTTTTTCATCACAACGTTCAACGTTTTGTCTTACTTTTTCCAACAAAATCTCTGTGCTGTCAATTACTGCTTCGAGTAATTTTGTAACATTTTGAAAAACGATGATGTAGTTACTATTTTTTTATTTTTCAACTATTTTTTGTTAAATTCCAACTTGCAAATCCGAATCCGTGATGATTTGCGCGCACTTTCGCATGGCGCGCGTATTTTCAGTGAAGTGTTTCCGCTTCCGCTGTTGTGCATATGTTGAAATTGACATGCATGCGGAATACGCAGCAACACGATGACGACGTCGTCCTCCTCAACTAAGGACTACATCGTGAAGTGCTCTCAATGAGCAGTTCAGCAAAAGAACTCGCGGCACACAACAAGGCGTTGCCACAAACAAAAACAAAAATTAAAATAAAAAATACAAAATAGAATAAAACTCATAAAAGGTACGGAATTTAATCAAGTGCCAGATATTTGGCAAACCCTACAACAACTAGTACTTTGAACTTATGTCTGTATCATTATGACAGACGGAATTTCTTAACAACCAAAGCACACTGTGCAACATAAATTGTTTGCACCGCATAAAGTAGCTGTTGGAATAACGGTGCATGTGGAATCCACCATGTCTTAATAACAAAAATTCCTGCATATGTTTCCTAGCTGCTATCCTTGCTGCTAGCTGCTCGTGCTACACCTCCAGAGCCCTGAGAAGTTCTTAATAAACATCCAACAACAACAGCAAAAACAACAGCAACCTGCCTGCATGACACGCAAACACTTGAAACACATGCGAGTGGGAACAACTAGCAGCTAGCTAGCTATTCATAGCTTGCTGGTTAAAATAAAAAACAAGCAAAAAACCAAAAGAAAACAAAAATAAAAATTAAAAGTTGCACTAGAGCAGCCAACAACTTCTTTGCTCTTATAATCATTGTGAATGTGTTAGGGTAGGGGTGGTGGGGGAAAGTTAAGTAAAGCCAACAACAAAGAAAAATAGCGCATAAATTTACTGCTGGTGCACCGTAACCGAAACTTTCTTCGGTTGCCGGTTTGCCGGCTACACATACAGCTTGAATACTTACGCCGGACCACTGCTCGACCTCCCACTTGGGGCACTCCTCCAGAATACACGATTCCTGAGCGGGTGGCTTCGGACTACGGCACATGATGTCCGCCACCTAGATGCATGGCGAAAAAAAGAAAAAAAAAAAGAAAAACAACACATTAGAAAAGCGGAAGAAAAACGTCGATATTGAAGCCTGGACCAGCAAACACCCATTTGAGTAGGGGTAATTGTGGCTTTTTTCTCCTAGGCAGTCAAAGTAAACTTTCGAGCCTGCTTAACAAACTTGGTTTAAATTATGGCCTAAGCCAATTTACTCACCCTGGTCTTGATGCCGTTACTCTCCTCGGCGCACACCACCAGCCGCTCCTTATAGCCATTACCGCAGAGACGACTGCAAGGACTCCACTCATCAGTAATCCACCTGAAGGAATAAAGAACAGAAAAAAAAATCAAAGCAAGTGAGAAGAAAAACTGAAGCACTAAATGGATAAAAACACAGAGTCAGAAAGACATCAAAAAGATGTAGAAGAAAGAAATATGTAAATGGGGATCAAGAGCCGCTCGGCTAGCTGCTTGCAAGTGTTTAAGATGCAGACAACAGCAGGGGCGGATCCAGCATTTCGTTCAGAAGCGGGACATGGGCAGCAGCATTGAGCGCTGGCTATAGAATATTTACGTTCGTCTCGCAGATGGTGTTGAAGAAAAGTGCGTGCCAAAACATCACTCGCCCCAACTGGCCTCACCCACCACACTTGCCTCACTCGCTCACTGCAGACGACTTCATTATTAGGCAACGTCCTGTTGTAACAATCCATTAAGTTGGCAGCGAAAAGTTATCTGTACACAGGACCTTCAGCTATAGAACGACAGATAATTGTTCTCTATGCATTACAGTTAGTGTGTGAGTTCCAGGAAATGTCGCGTCGCTTTAGAGACGTTTGCTCTAGACTGAAGATGCCTCGAGGATAGCAGCAGCAGCAGCAGATAGTTAAGTGTTGGAGTTGAGTTGGAATGAAGCAGCGCGTATCAAACGAAATACGTTCGTAGCGATAAGCAAGTCAAAGCCATCCAGCTACCACCGCAAGACGCACAGTGAATGAGTACCAAGCAATCGAAATCGAAACTAAGACATCTGCTCAAGAGTCGTATGAACGACGATGAATGACTTACCTGGATGGGCAGGTGTGAGTGTTGCAAAGCACCACAGATGGTTCTGGCCGATTAGCTGCATTGCAGAGAGAATCATCCACGTCGACTCCAGTGACTCGATTTCTGCATGCAGGACGCGACATTTTATATCCTGTGGGAAAGAGAAAGAAAAAACGGCATTAGTGCAAAATCAATAAAAGTCAAATAGAAGAAAAGAAAACTTATGAAATCAAAGTGTTAAGCGACGCACCCACACAAACACCCAAGCACAGACAGCACAACCAAAGCGCTGCTGGCTGTAAGTCGCACTTGTAGGTGGCAGCATTTCGCATCGACTAAGCGCCAATAAAAAAAAAAAACATAGAAAAGTGCAAAAAGTGTCGCACCAGCATAACGTGCTGTACAAAGTTGCCATGTGCGACGAGTTGCGACTTATGCATAAAATCCTGCTACGATGCAATCGATTCGATTTTATTGTGCAGCTGCTTGGCCAACATTTGAATGCGCGTTCGTTCATTCAATCGATTATGAGCCGATTGCAGTTTGTATGCCACACAGCGCGAATTTGTTGCAAATTTAAAACCAGTCACTCGAGACATTTAAAGCAAAGTTGCAGTCGTGAGAGGATTGCAAATGTTTTAAAAGAAAATACAACAATCTTCTCCGACTAGACTGGCTTAGTTGGCCACGCATGCAAGTGCTTTACATATTTTGGTTAAATGCGTGTCGATATCCGATGCCAGCTAATATACAGCTCAATTGCAAGTTGCGTCGCAATTTCCTTAGAGCAATTTCATGATTCCCATCGTGAATTCATTCTTCGATTCTAATCCACTTGGTTGCAATAAAAATCACAATAGATATTGAATAACTTAAGCCAAGTAGACAACTTGAAGCTATTGTCAACATAAGTTTGAGCAGACGAATATTCAGAGGCACTCATCCTGCAGCCAGGCAGGCATTCGTAAACCTAACCGAATGTGGGCATAAATTATTCAGCATCTGACAAACGCTATTTATATGTTGGCAAGGCAAACATTCAAGGAAGAAGGTTACTCGTATAAACATGTGTACATATTGTACTTATGTTAAGGCAGGTTTTGAGTTGGGGGAGGTAGAACAAATAAAACAACCCCATCGAATGAATATACATATCTTGGAGTTCATTGATTTCCAGACATAATCATAAGCGATGGCATTTAAACCGTATTGTTCGGAAAAACAAAATAAAAAAAAAACTACCCAACCGTTATTGAGCCTGCATGTTATCGAAAAAACAAGCAAGACGAGAGATACCTATATTCCGTTCAAAGAAAGGTATGTAAGTTCGAAAGCAACGACTGAAAGTCAAAGGCAGTTGTGAGCGGTGCAAAACATGAGAGGGCTGTGAAGTTTTTTATTCTCGAAGGAAGCACTTCAAAAAGTTAAAGCACAATCAAGGAAAGGAGATGAATATGTATGGAGGTGTGTGTTTAGTGCTTGCGATAATAAGTGAAATATTCTAATTAACTCATTACAACCTGAGAAGAAGTCAAGTACAATATCTAAATCCGTTATAAAAAAATTGCGTCATTATTTGTAAAGATACATTTTTAAAAATGAAAAATGATTCCGATGTTTTTTCATTTCGTTGCTCCACACACTGTGTCCAAATCGTCAAAAACTGGAATCAAATAAACCTTACATTGAAAACCGATCTAGCTGGGTCCCAACTCTGTGAAAATTCCTTAGCTATATTTTTGGTCAAAACTATTCTATTTCGCTTGGGAAATTAATAAAATAAGTACGGTTAGGTAGTATTAACTGATAAGCTAAACTGGCTAAAAAGTTTTTTATATTTCGGTGCATATTTATCATATTTGGCCAACCATATTAGTATTGGGTCAAAAACCATTTTTTTTGGTCAAACAATTTTATTCTACAAATTCATTGTGAATCAATTGAAATTGACTTTAGTGATATAAGTCGATTTGCTAATTTATGTTGAATTGACCTTTGGTTATCTTGTGATCGTATATATATATTGTATTTATATATATTAGTGAGCGGTCAATTTAGCTTCTACTAAAGTTGATACAGCCTCTTCCCCAGAGATCATTAGGCACGAGTTCAGATGTTTTTGAGCATATTTGTAGATTACTTGAAACGCGCTTAGGAGAACGAACTATTTTTTCGACAGATTTTATTGAGGTTGGCTCGCCATAAACTCTTAGTTTCATTTTTGTAGCATAACCTTAGACGTCTAAAGAATTTTGTCGCAGTTCTTCCTTTTTAGCACGTTTACTTCGTTCGCAACTATTTGATTTTGTTGGATGGCACCTTTTATTGCCCTGGGTGTTGCAGTTTTTAAAACTAATGGATGTATTTAGCCATTCTTTATTTGCATTTAGGAATCGCTCTTTAGTTCTTCTACTAGCATTCCATTACTTTTTAAACTGCGAGATAAAATGAGCAATTTTATTTTAGCTCTTTTTCTTTTTCTTTGGGACAGTTCTTGCGTTTTTTTAGGCTTACTCTTAAAAATTTGCATCTTTCTTCTAAATTTAGATAAATCATTCATAATATTAAAAAGATCCATTCTTGTTAAAAAATATTGTTTGAACCTGATCCTATTCAAAATTAAATGAATGCAACATAAATGTTGTCAATTCAATGAAAAACATAATTCTACAGCGTTTTAAAATTTAATCAACAACAAAAAAAAAAAACACCAAAAATGGGCAAGAAATTGCTTTTGATCATAAAATTACCATACTTGTTTTATATTATAACATCATAAATTTGGCTTGAAAGCGAACCTTATTGTTTCCAAAGTGCAAAATTATTTTATGTAATTTGCTAGATTTTTAAGAATTAATACTCAATTTTTTATTTTACAAGCCAATACAAATTAGTTAGAACATATCCGATAGTTGTTCCTGTATTTTATTTTCTTTTTTAATAAGAACTTTTATTTTGATATTATTTTGATTTAAAGAACTGCACTTTTTCAACTTTTTACCTTTCAATGTGGACAAATCGCGACCACATTTAAAACTGACTCACTACAGAGAGATTAATCAAGCTACAAACACAATTATAACGGCACTCTGTGGTCTCATTATGGTAGTTGAGACAAAGAATGATAGAAACAAGGTTACGTGCATGGTAGAATTCATGATTCAATTATAATAAGGTTATCCAGATATTTGACGTACCCTTATTTTATGTAAACAAAAATATTTTTACGCTCTTGAAAAAATGGCAGCCAGGGTTGTGTGGTGTTTCCGAAAAAAGTTATGTTTCAGTGTTTTGCTGTGCTTTTTTTTAAATACCTTTTTTTGATATGTTTGAGCTTCTGTTAAAAAGGAAAAAAAAAATCAAGTGTGCAATTTTAATAAAATATATTCACGTAAAAATAATTCGTGGAACTTATAAAAAAATTCCATAAAAAAGAAAATAAAAATTAAAAAATTTGTTAAAACATAAACACAAAAAAAAAGGTAATAAAATGACAATTTTGTCAATGCAGAGGGTAGCTTTTCTACCTCGTGGCAAAAAAATAAAAAGTCATTGAATTTATCTAATTCACAAAACAATAATTGACACTCTTCCCACTTCAAAACGAAAGCGTTGCTATTTTAACTACGAAGCAGATACAACAGTTTTATGAATACGAACATTTTAAGAAATTTTGACATTAAAAAGCTTTTTAACTATTGAACGTTTGAAAGCTAGTTTAAGATATTTTTATGAATACGGCTAGAATTCTTTTAAAATGTTGTTATTCATAAACATGTTGCAGCTGCTTTGCAGTTAAAATAGCAACACTTACGATTTGAAGTGGGAAGAGTGTAAAATGGTTTGGGTATTAGATAAATTCAATGACTTATTTCTCACAATTTCAATATTTTTATATTCAAGGATGAACAGTTTTTTAAGTTTCCCTCTGCACTGAAGAAATTGTAATTTGTTTTTAGTTTTTTAAATAATTTTAAATGTTTTGACAAATGTTCTTGTTATTTTCATTTTTTTTTTTTGGAACTTTTTTATTTTGAGATATTTTGAATAATTTAAATTATTGTAGACAATAATTATTCCTAAATGAGAGCAAATAATTTTAAATATGCTTTATCAATGGTTTATTGAAGGTTTCAACTATTTTTAAAAATACTCTCATTTTCCCAAATATAAAAGTAAAAATCACTTTATTCATACTTTCGGTTAAAAAATTTCAAAACTCTGTACCACAGATTTAACAACATATCTTCGATAAATTTTACCTCTAGGCTGACTATAATATGTTCATTTATTACTTATTTTAACTCAAAGCTCAAAAACATAATAAATATGTTCATACAAATTCTTTGTGAAATGTGTATTGCATACACAAATTTTATATTTTCAGTATTATTTTATGTCAAAAATGATACCATTACATTTTTAAAAGCTCATAATAAAATTTTGGTTCAAAGCAAACAAGTAGTAGAAAAAGTAGTAGTGAAATGTATCTTTAGTATTTTGTACTACGAAAAAGTATGATATTCAGACAACTGAGTGATTTTTATGCCATTAAAAAATGGCTATTTTGCTCTCCTCTTCTAAGGGTCTAATAAGGGTCTACATTCTTATTCTTGTGAGTAAACGTCAAATATCTGGACAACCTTATATTATTGAATCATGGTAGAATTATAGGTAGGGCCGGCTTGGAGAAGAATGGAGTAGAAAGCAGAGAAAAGCGGGCTACTTGTCAAAATCAGCTGTTCATCTCTAGTTTCTTTATGTTCATTTTTCGCAATTGATTTTAGGTTAAACTTTTACAAGCTTTTCTGCAAATTGAGCACTATCTCGGCATTTAATAGATTTATTTACAATGTTTTTACAATATTTCCAGTCAAATTAACGAAAACTTAACACACGTATCCGCACTATTTACAATTTGAAAACATAATACTTTTATTTCATTTCAGGTTTCTACGAACTTCACCGTTTTGGCAATTAACCAACCTTTTTAGTTTCCACTCTTCGTTGACGCGAGTTACAAGCTCTCCTGCACAACACCAACATCTACAACAGCAACAACTACAACAGCAACAACTACAACAACCACAAATGCAAGCACAGCATTTCCGCTAGTAATATTTTCACACAGGTTATCGCTCCAAATTTGCAGCCAGTATTCCAGGAATTATTTTTGATAATAAAATTAAAATAAGAATACAATACATTGCACAACAGAATGTAAAACAAACAATGTAATAATGTTAAGCTAAGCATTTTTGTATTTTAAGCTAATGATATGAATAAAATAAAATTGTAAAATCAGTATGTACTAAACGGTGAACAAATAAAGTTGTTTTTTTTAAACAAACCGCGAGGTACAAACCATAATTGGCGCAGTCGAGTAGCCCGGTTTAATGGAAATATTAATTTAAATTAACGAACATAATATAAAACGGAGGTTTACCGAAATAAAAAGTGTTCAAATAAAAAAATTAATTAATAATCCAGTGAGTTTCAACTCTTTAAGACCGGTGTAAAGAACAAAGTCAAAGGAAAATTGACTAAAGCGAAATCAAAGGAATATTGAAGAAAACACAAACCCGGAACCAACGACAGATCATCGAAGGATTCCAGTATACACATATATAAAAAAGAAAATTATTATGAAAATTTTAAGCATAGTTCTACTGGGGCTAATGTAAGTCTTTTTAAAACATTGTATAAGTGAAAAAATTTTTTTTATATTAAGTACATATTATCATTGAATTGAGAACAAAAAAGAATATATTAAAAGAAGAAAAGAAAATTTATATAATTAAATTACAAAATTTATAATAAAATATTTAAATCAAATTATAATTACTTTGATGAAAATTAATTAATTTTTTTTTCTCTACTATTGAGAACATATATATGTATATAAAATACATCAATTTTTCTTGTGTAATGTTAATAAAAATAATTATCAAGTAATAAACAAGGCAATAATTTCATGCCTAACAAAAAACGAAATTCACAAAAATCCCGATTTCCCTATCCTAAATTCGGAAGATTATTTAAGAGCCTGAGCTCAATCCCTGAAAGCACTGAAGAAAATAATTTTTTACATTCTCAATCAATTCCCATTTTAAATTTTGAAAACATGAATAACGAAGAATCTCTAGCAGCTCATTATATTCCTGCACCTCTCCAAATACCAGTACAAACACAACCAAATACCAGACAAATCTTAGATTCTCTTCGAGTTCCAGATGCAGTTAAAGACCTGCCTAGATTCGATGGAAATCCGAGACTTCTGTACGATTTCTTAAACAATGTAGAGGAAATTTTGCTATTTGTCAGAGGGTTAGAAGGTACACCTCATGCACAAATAATTTTAAGATCAATAAGGAACAAGATTGAAGGTCAAGCTAATGAAGTTCTAAACATGTATGGAACACCATTAGTTTGGGAAGAAATAAAACAGAATCTTATACTCCATTACTCAGATAAGCGTAATGAAACATCTCTAATTCGAGATTTACATTCGCTTCGACAAAATTATAAATCCGTAGAAGAATTTTATAGCGACATCGTTGAAATTCAAGCTACAATTAACAATAACGTACTTTTACATGAAAATGATAGAAATGTGATTAATGCAAAAAAAGATCTTTATGCTCAAATGTGCCTAAACGCATTTTTAGCAGGGCTAAGAGAACCCTTAGGTTCCAGTATTCGCGCAATGAAACCCGAATCGTTAGCAATAGCTTTATCATACTGTATTCAAGAACAGAACATGTTCTATATTAAATCCGATTTTAACAGAAATCAAAATTATAGAAAACCATTAACACAACACATCCCAACATTCCCTAAACCCATAACTCCCATTAATTATCCTTTTTCCCAAAACCGTCAATACAATTATACACCTATTAACTATCAACAAAGACACACTCATCCTAACTTCTTAAGAAATAACACACAAAATTTTAATCGATTTAACAATAATGTAAACCCCTTCCCAATGTCGATAAGAAACAACAACACAAATAACTTTAGAAACCAAAATTTCACGCCCAATAAAACAGATCAAAGAGCAAGCAATTTCCAACAACAAAATAATTTTAATGCACGACATTTACCACCACCAGAACCCATGGACACTAGTACCATTAGAACACATATCAGAAATCCAAATCATAATCAGACTAATACAATGAATTCGAGAATTACTCAAGGATCAAGGAGACCAATGATGCAAAACCAACAGTACTACCAACCAAAGTATTCAGCAGAAGAACTACACAACATAAATACCAATGTTCATTATAATAGTTCTTACAAACCACAGCTAGATAGTTATTATGACTACGGCGTATGGAACAATAGTAACAATGACAGACCACAAATACACCACATGTCACCAGAATTCGAAGTAAATAACCAAAATCAAGAAATTCAAAACACATTAGATGAAGTAGAAACAGAGGATTTTCAATTTGTAGCCTCTCAGAATCCACAGGATACTTAGATATAAATAAACACGGCACAAATCTCCCGTACATAAATATATCATCTCCTTTTGGAAGACATCTAAAATTCTTAATAGACACAGGAGCTTCTGCTTCCTTTATCAACCCAGAATTCACTAAATTTCTCAAAAAAGAATATTGCGATCCACTTACCATTTCCACTATTCTAAACCAATATACACTTTCACAAAGAGTAACCCTACCTACATTCTACGAATTTAAAGAAAAAGGTCAAATCAGTTTTCTGATTTTCAAATTTCACGGTTATTTCGACGGTCTAATCGGTTTAGATATACTATCTGAACTTGGTGCAAGCGTTGATCTTTTAAATAAAAAACTTGTTACCAAAAATTCCGAAATTCCCTTACAATTTAAACCAAACCTTAATTCAGGAAAGCACTTAATTCCATCTTATTCTAAAGTTATCATTAAAATACCAGTAGATTTAGAAAATGGAGATGTTTTTATCAAAAATACAGTTATTAAACAAGATTTAAATATCTCAGAAGGTATCTATAGAGCCAAAGATTGGTTTTGTTTCGCAGAAATCTGTAACAATTCTGCTTTTGACCAAATACTTTTCCTTGACCAACCCATAAAAACCGAACCATATACTGATACAAAATTTGATTATGTCGAAATTAATAACTTTAATGTAAACTATACGGACAACTCGTCAGAGAATAACATAACAAATTTATTGCGAATATCACACATGAATTCCGAAGAAAAGAAACACCTTTTAAAATTGTGTAAATCATACGATGACGTTTTCCATAAAGAAGGACAAAAACTAACCTTCACCAATAAAGTCAAACATAGAATACACACTACAGACAATTTACCGATATATACAAAAACATACAGGTACCCTTACTTTCACAAGGAAGAAGTAAGAAAACAAATTAATGATCTGCTTGAACAAAAAATTATTCGCCATAGTTACTCTCCTTGGAGCTCACCTGTTTGGGTGGTGCCAAAAAAAAGAGACGCTAGTAATAAACAAAAATGGAGACTAGTAATAGATTTCAGAAAACTCAATGAAAAAACAGTTTCGGACCGATACCCAATTCCAAATATAAACGAAATCCTCGACAAATTAGGAAAGTGTATGTACTTTTCTACACTAGACTTGGCGAGCGGTTTCCACCAAATAGAAATGGACCCATCTGATATAGAAAAAACAGCTTTTACAGTAGAAGGCGGACATTATGAGTATGTTCGGATGCCTTTTGGCCTCAAAAACGCCCCGTCCACCTTCCAACGCGTAATGGATAACGTGTTAAAAGATTTAATTGGAAATGTTTGTCTAGTATATTTAGACGACATTATAATATATTCCACCTCTTTACAAGAACATATAGAAAATCTAAAAAAAGTTTTCAATAGACTTCGTGAACACAACTTAAAGGTTCAAATTGACAAATCAGACTTCCTACATAAAGAAATAGCATTCTTAGGACATATTATAACAACCGAAGGAATTAAACCAAACCCTGAAAAAATTTCTGCAATTAAACAATACCCACTTCCTCGTACCCAAAAAGAAATAAGAGGCTTTTTAGGACTTCTCGGTTATTACCGCAAGTTCATAAAAGACTTTGCCAAACTTGTTAAGCCACTTACCGAATGCCTTAAAAAGGACCGAAAAATAGAAATTAATGATAGATACGTTCAAACTTTTCAAACTTGCAAGAATCTTCTTATTAACGACCCTATACTTCAGTATCCGGACTTTTCTAAAACATTCAACCTTACTACTGATGCCAGCAACTTCGCCATTGGAGCAGTACTTTCGCAAGGACCAGTTGGAAGCGACAAGCCTATTTGTTATGCAAGTAGAACGCTCACTAGTACCGAAATAAATTACTCAACGATAGAGAAAGAACTCCTAGCGATAGTTTGGTCCACGAAATATTTTAGACCATATCTTTACGGACATAAGTTTAAAATAATAACAGATCACAAACCCCTTACTTGGGCCATGAATCTCAAAGACCCAAATTCTAAATTAATCCGATGGAGATTAAAACTAGAAGAATTCGATTACGACATAGTTTACAAAAAAGGTCAATATAACACAAACGCTGATGCTTTAAGCAGAATAAAAATAGAGACTACCGATAATATTGAAGCAAACATTAATGAAAGTATGTCAATGCAAGGTACAAGCGGTACTACCGTTCATTCCGCAGTAGAAGATCTACATGATGGAATTCCAATATCGGAAAAACCCTTAAACGAATTCAACCTTCAAACCATATTTCAGAAGGCAGATAAAGGAACTCCTATGACATTTGAAACAGTGTTCAAAAATAAACAAAGACGTACACTTAGAAAACCATTCTACACAGAAAACGATATAATAGATATTTTTAAAAAATGTTTGTCCCCAAACAAATTGAATGCCGTTTACACTGATGATGAAACATTTAAACTAATCCAACATGTATATTCAAAATATTTTTCACAACAAAAAAGTTTCAGAATAATTCGTTGTATGGACATTTTAAAAGATATTAGATTAAGTGACGATCAAGAACAATTAATAAAAGAATACCATATTAATCACAACCATAGAGGGATAGAAGAAACCTTAGCTCATCTTAAGAGAGAATTTTATTTCCCATTCATGAAAAGTAAGATAACACATACCATTAATAATTGTGATAAGTGTCAAACCTTAAAGTACGACAGAAATCCACAAAAAATAAAGTTCAGCAAACCAGAAACCCCATGTAAGCCTTTAGACATAATTCACATAGATATTTACACCATTAGCAAGCAACAAATCTTAACAATCATAGATAAATTTTCCAAATTTGCTGCTGCATACACCTTACCTTCTCGAAACAGTATCTCAATACTTAGAGCTATAAAACATTATATTAGTACTCATGGTATCCCAACAAAAATAGTTTGCGACCAAGGTACAGAGTTTACCGCAAACATATTCAAAGATTTTTGTTACCAATATAAAATCAATCTACACATAACTTGTTTTCAACAGACATCAAGTAACGCTCCTGTGGAAAGATTACATTCCACGTTAACAGAAATTTATAGAATAATTTTAACTTCTCAAAAAGAAAAGAAACTTGAAATGAATCACGATGAAATATTATCAGAAACAGTATTTACTTATAACAATGCTATTCACTCAGCAACTCATTTTACTCCCTATGAATTATTCTATGGTAGGACCTATAAATTTAACAAAAATTTACAATTTAATAATGAACATGAGTATTTAGAGAAACTAATGAAATTTCAAGAAGAAATATTTCCAATAATTAAGGATAAGCTAGAACAATCTACTAGTAAAAGAATAGATAAGTTAAACAAAGACAGACAGGAACCAGAAGAAAGATTTCCCAATGAAGAAATCTTTAGAAAAGAATGCAAAAGAAATAAAATAACACCACGTTTTAGTCGACATAAAATTAAAAACGATAATGGAATAACCTTAGTAACCTTAGAAAATAAGAAAATGCACAAATCTAGAATTAAGAAACGAAAAAAATACGAAAACATGCATATAACATGATACAATACATTATCCGCTACAACTATCACATATACATAACCATTCATTTAACAGATTCCCTACTTACGCACAAAAAATGGAAATTAACGACTTGTCAAAATCGAATGGCATTCTTCCGCTAAAATTAGGACCAGCAAGGATCACCATAGGACACCACGATTTTATACACATAGTAGATCTAGAAGCTTACAAAGAAAATATCGAAAAACTTCAACAAACATTAGTAGAGTTTAATGCAATTCCAGGATTAAAGCCATCAATCGAAGCAACAAAATTTAAAATCAACGAACTAAACAATAAACTTCACACCCTACTACCGACTACAAGACAAAAACGAGGACTAATAAACGGAGCAGGTACAGTAATAAAGTTTATCACAGGCAACTTAGATGCAAATGATGCAGAAGAAATCAATAAGAAAATAGAAAACATCAAAAACAATCAACAAAATCTTAATAAAAAAATCAACAACCAAGCCAGTCTGAACATTCAAATGATCCAGAGGTTTAAAAATATCACTGAACACATTAACCTTGGGCAAGAAACTATAAACAAATACCTTACACGCTTTCAAACACTTACTAACAACTCTCTCAAATCAACCACAGACATTCTCTTACACATGCAATATCTTCACCAACTAAACATAAATATCGATATCCTTTCTAATCATATTACTAATATAGCAGAGGCAATTGTTTTAGCAAAAATAAATATTATTCCAAAAATAATACTTAATAAAAACGAACTTTCAGAGATTCGAGATCAATTCATGAACCAATCAATCGAAATTAATTCAGATGAACACTTGTATGAATTATTAGAACTACAAGCTTTTTACAATGGTTCTAAAATAATCTTCAACATCCGTATCCCTATTATATCCTTAGAAAATTATGCATTTTTCCACATTATACCTATTCCCATAAATGAAACAAAAGTTATTATTGTTAAATCATATATAGCTATAAGTGAAAACAATATTTTATATTTTAATGATATATGCCCCAGAATAGAAAAAATGTATCTTTGTAAAAATAACAATTATCAATCATTAGAAGAATCAAATTGTATAAGAAACTTAATGAGTAATCATCCAGCAAAATGCCCTATGGAAGAAACTGATGACATCGAAGACATTTGGCAACCTGAACAAAATTACATCCTACTTCTAAACGTTCCTCCAACAGAAATAAATACAACATGCCACAGCCCAGAACAAACCATCAAAGGATCAGCACTAATACATTTCAACAATTGCAAAGTGGAAATCAACAATATTCTTTACGAAAGCAATCCTAACGTATACTGGGATGAAATTCATATATTTCCGACAACATACTCGGAAATCAGTCCAAAATACATTACAGAGAAAATAAATATGAAGAGGTTATATGAATTCCAATTTAAAAACCAAGAAGTCATAGAAACTTTCAAAGAAGAAAAATTCCAAAGAACAATAAACAGCATCTTCATGATAACCATACTGCTTACAATAACAATTTCAACTTATATATTCAGAAAAAAGCTCAAACGGATTAGGACGAAAATATCCATCGCTCAGACCCCAGCAACCTTTCAGTCACTTGGGTCATCGCTTGAAACTAAGGGGGGAGGAGTTACAAGCTCTCCTGCACAACACCAACATCTACAACAGCAACAACTACAACAGCAACAACTACAACAACAACAACTACAACAACCACAAATGCAAGCACAGCATTTCCGCTAGTAATATTTTCACACAGGTTATCGCTCCAAATTTGCAGCCAGTATTCCAGGAATTATTTTTGATAATAAAATTAAAATAAGAATACAATACATTGCACAACAGAATGTAAAACAAACAATGTAATAATGTTAAGCTAAGCATTTTTGTATTTTAAGCTAATGATATGAATAAAATAAAATTGTAAAATCAGTATGTACTAAACGGTGAACAAATAAAGTTGTTTTTTTTAAACAAACCGCGAGGTACAAACCATAATTCGCTTGAGGGCACTGAGCGACTCGGCCCTACCTTGTAATTCTATCATGGTTACGTGTTCCGCAAATGAGAGAGAGAGAGAGAGAGCATGACGTCACGCAGAACTTTTGTTTACATACATAAATTCATGCATTTATGTTCTATATACTAAATATTATTTTTTTCTTATTTTTACAATACGTACATGGACCTCTTTAACCTATTGGCCTAATATAATTTTATCGATCTTGAATGGTTTAGGAGATACAAATCGTGAAAGTTTGAAAAATTTTCGTATACGAAAATATCAATTTTTTTATACAGAAAAGTAGTTATTTTTACTTGACTTTTCCGCAAGAATTTATTTTCAATTTCCTCAATTTGCCTGAGTGATCGCACATTTGCATTAAATTTGCAATGCAGAACTGTTGTGTGACGTAATGCAGTCAATTGAGAAAAAAAGCATTATATAACGCGACTGCGGAACGCGTCATCTTGTTTCTATCATTCTTGGTTGAGACTAAGCTACTATAAAGCGACCGATTTAAATTTTAAATTTTTTTCCACTCTCTCAGTACAGTGGACACACTGTGCGCCGCATTTTTTTATGATAGAGCGCAAAACGCTTATTTCAGTTGATCGCCAAGAAATGGTACTTGTCTTTATATTTTAAATTAATTGTTAACATTAAAGTAACATTTGATTAAAAACTTTTTGGCTGATAAATTCAAACTGTTTTCTCACTTTTACGTTTAAAGTGAACTAAAATTAATCCTTTCAGCCACAAGGTTGCTTGTGGGCAACTTCTGACTTTTTAGCTCTGTTTTTAGTTTGGGAAACCCCCCTCCCCGATTTTTAACAATACATTTTTAATAATGAATTTGAGAGTATGGAATGAGTATAGAATGAGTAAGAGAAGAAAATCAAAAATACGAAAATGAATCTTCATAAGGGGTCGTTCATAAATTACGTTACCAATTTAGGGGGGTGGAGGGGTTTAAAATATACTACGATAAGTAACGATTGGGGGGTGGGGAGGGGGTCTCAGATATAGTAACGTTACTAAAAATAAAAAAAAAACTTGAAAAAATTGAAATCCTGAAATCAGTTCAAGATTGTGTCCTATATTTATATTGCAGCTTGTATTTCGCTCTAAAAATATCTATGAACTCTCATAAGTGAGTTTTATTTAATTTAACATAAATTGGTATAAATAGTACATACTATTTAAATAAATAAATTTTAAGGAAGCATATTCATAAAAACACTGAACTTGGTGCTGCACAGGTGCAGCCTTTACGGGTACTCTCTCAAACACCAGGCGAATTTCTTTGCATAAGAAATGAGGATACACTTGAATGGGTCGACATAGCATCCGTTGAAGAATTCTATTTCGAAGAGTCCCCAAAGTTTCCAGCTTCTTCAATTCCAGTGATTAATAGCATTGAGTCTTGCATTGAAGATGGAATAGTTTTTATCGATGGAAATAATTGATTTTTAAAATTTTTTCTTAAATTTATCTAGTCATGATAGTACACATACCAAGAGCTAGTCAAGGTAATAATATTTCTTAAATATATTTTCAAATATTTTTTAATCAATTAATTTTTTTATGGACTACGAAGATAAACAGAGAGAAAGGAAGTGGTAAAAAACAGTTCAAAATCGGAAACGTAATTTATGAACGCCCCTAACATGCTTTTCAAAGTTATTCCGAGTGAACTCAAGTGCGCGACCACGCGACTTCAACAAAGAACAAATCAAAAAATTATATTTTTAAATATTTCCGAGAATAATATTTCTAAAGCTAAAGGTAATTAATGTAATAGTACGATATGTAAATAAAATCGCTAACGTTCGTACAATTACATTTGATTACCTTTAGTTTAGAAAATTCTCGAAAATATTTAAAAATAAAATTCTTTTTTGAAGTCGCGTGGGTTCACATGAGTTCACTCGGAATAACTTTGGAAAGCATGTGATAAAAATTCATTTTTGTATTTTTTATTATTTTTTACTCTTATTCACCACATTAAAATCTCTTATTAAAAATTTATTGTTAAAAATCGGGGGGTCCTAAACTAGAAACCCTTTCGGTCAATAAAATTTTTTTTTAATATTTATAAAAATTTGTGCAGTATCTATTAGGAAAGCAATATGGCTTTCAAACTTCGTACTAAGCTTATTTATTTGGGGCTGAGAGGATTATTTGACCAACCTTGTCTTTATAATACATTTTTCAAAACCATCTGTAAATTGAATGTTATATATATACTCTCGCTCGGAAAAAATGCTAAATTTCAAGCCAATCGAAATTTTTTGTGAAATTATTTAAAAATTTTCTCTTTTTAAAAATTTTTAATTATTAAACTCTATGCAATTTCAATCCTTTGCATATAATTGCTTGCAAAATATGCCTCATTAACAGTCAAAAAATGATTTTCGCCAGGTATCAACAGTTAACATCCAGTAATGACAGCCGCATTGCGACGCATTTCACTCGTCAAAGTGACGTGATTGTACAACTTCAACGAGGGGGCTTGTTTCATACCTGTACATGTGATGGCTGCAATTTGAGTTGTTTGATTAGTAAATTCATTTTTGAGTAGTAATTATGATTCATTATTGGCCAATTACTGCATTACTTCAGACATGAAGCCACTGATGACCCGCCACTTAAATGTACTGTTGCTCCATTTAAGCTGTATCGGCTACACAAATTGCTAGCCTAGCAACATTTGATTTAATTGATTTTCTTCATTCAGAATCAATCAAATTCACCAACTACCAGCCATTCAGCCCATTCATCGGTTCGGTGTATGTTGGTGTACAATTCACGATTTCTAGTTAACGCTGACATTTATCAACGCTAAATTATTGACTTTGATGATTTTTTGGTTTGACAAGAACAGAGCTCAAGCAATATTAACAATTCATGCCGCAAATGTTACCGTCAATTCTTTTAATGTGTTGCCGTTGCCGTCGCCGTCATACTCGTAGTCAAAGTCAACGTCGACGTCGTCATTGTCTTTGTCAGCGCTTCTCTAATATTCTGTCTCTGTCTTTCACTTTGTCTTATTTATTATTTATTTACAATTGAAACTGTCGTTTACACTATGCGAACAATGCACAAGTTGTTTCACACACACACACACATTAAAAGGAAACACCAAAAAAATATATCCTTCCAACGCGAAGTGTGCGTGTTTGTAGACCAACGATTTATTTAGAAATTTTTAGAAAATTCAATATTATTCTAAGCGCGATGCATAAATAAAGCGTAAATAAAATATGGCTGCCATCAATAAACTCATCGATTTATTTATTTGCCATGATAAAATACTAATAATGTATCGAAATTTCATTACAGCTTTCATCAACATTAGCTGCAAAATTTTACTAAAATTGGCTGTGGTGTATAGAAGAAGAGCCAGGATTAAGAAGGAGTAGCGATGGAGAAAATTAATTTAGAACATATAGCTTAGAAGCTATTAAAATTTAATATAATATCCATTATTTCGAGTATTTTTACAAAAATAAATTCAATTTACTGAAATTTGCACTCAAATAAATATTTAGGAAAATTAAAAAGACTTGGCATGAACACTTAATTGACTGAATTTAAATGTAAATTTGCTAAAGTTATAAGAATACATGATCCTTGCCAAAAGAGTATATAATATGATTATAATATAGTATATGCCCGAAACAAAACTTCCCAAAATAGACAAAAAATTAATACAAAAGAGATCATTAAAAGAAAAGTGCGATATATTTATTTCATAAGAAAATTAATAATATTTAATATTCAATTGTACTCGTAAGAAATGATCTTCGACTGGGCCGAAGTCAAAATACCCCCACGGCAGAACCAAATTCAAAGGCTTCAGCAGTCAATAAAATGTTTAACTGTAAAAACATTACCGTCATAGTTTTAACAGAAAATATTCGCTTTTGTTTTTTGATAAAGTCAATTTGTATGGGAGGTAGGCATTATTTTCACTAACTTTCGTTGAATTTCACACACAGAGTACATGTTATATATCAAAGTTCATATGCAAAATTTCAAGTCCATATATCAATTTTTTTTTTTTTTTAATTTAAAGAGTATTTTTTGATAAAGTCACTTTGTATGGAAGGTAGGCTTGGTTTCCATTCGATTTGGTTGAATTTCATATTAAGGGTATATATTAAATATTCATTAGAAAATATTCCAAATTATCTTGTGGAAAATTTTAAGTCCATATATTAATTTTTGTGGAGTTCTAAGCGATTTTACTGTTTTCATAAAGTTACTTAATATGGGCGGTAGGTGTAGTTTTCATCCGATTTGGCTCATTTTATAACTTAACCTTTCTTTTTTAGATACAAGCTTAAATATCGAATTTTGTGATGATAGCTTGAAAACTATGGCTTTGATTACAAACAGGTGGACAGACAGACGGATGTGGCTAAATCGACTCGGGTGGTGATGCTGATCAAGAATATATACACTTTTCTATACCTGCCACGCTTCCTTAAAGGCGTTACAAACGGAGTGACAAAATTAACGTGATTGACACGTTTTTTAAACATCGGGTATACAAATTGTTCGGGGTTATTTCCATTTTTCTCTTTTTGAGTTAGTGAATGAATTCAAAAAATTTCTTAAATTATTATTATTTCAAATTTTTTTCTCAAATTATTGTTTTAAATGCATTGTACTTTAAGAAAATTTTGTACCACATTGAGAAGTTATTATAAAGGGCTTTTCTAAAAGTAACTTTTAATTTTTAATCTTCTTAGAAATTAAATAAAATAAAAAATAAAAAAACTAATTGGCCGATTCAGTTCCTAAAAGGACTTTGACCAAGCGTCTAATGATATAATATGTTGTACGTGTTATTAAGGGCCGAAAGGGTCGAAAACAAAATTACTCTTCTTCATATATTTTGTTTTTTTTTTTAAGCTGTATTTTATTTTAGACCAAATTTAATTCCATATTAAAGTATAACTATTCAAGACTTATCCCTGATATTTTGGTCCAAAGGTATTTGTAGGGTAGAATATGTAAAAAAATAGGGGGTTAGGGTTGATAAGGTAGAAAAATACTATGCCGCGAAAGACCTTAAATGTGCTGTGAAAAAGATATCTGGAGACTGGTTCATCTGAAAAACATGTTCGGGATATTGAAGAGTTATTGGGCGTTCGGTGCTTTTTGAAAAATCGATGATTTTTAAAAAATAATAATTTTTGACAAAATGGCGGGCGTAGTAATAAAATTTCATTTTTATTGCACAAAATTTAGGTCTTTTTAGGTTATAAATAAAAAAATATGTGTCCAAAATAAAAATGAAACGATTAAACGCGAAATAACTCTTTACTAAACCGAAAAATTTCTTTGTTTTTGAGCAAGAATGATAGAAACCAGATTACGTGTTCCGCATGTGAGACAGAGAGAGCATGACGTCACAAGCGATATTGTCTTACTTTGGAATAATTTTACTCCCACACCCACGCCTAAATATTTTTTTTTCTTATTTTTGTGATATGTATATAGACCTCCTTAACTTATTGGTATAATAAAATTTTGTCAGTCTCGAATAGTTTAGGAGATAAAAATCTTGAAAGTTTAAAAAATTCATATTTTTCGTATATGAAAATATTTATATTTTTATACAGAAGAGTAGATATTTTTACTTTACTTTTTCGAAAGAATTTATTTTCAATTTCGTCAATTTGCCTAAAAAATCGCAAATTTGCATACGTTTTTGTCAAGCAAATGTCATAGCAATAAAGAGAGCATTAGATAACGGGTTTGCGGAATGCGGAATCTTGTTTCTATCATTCTTGGTTTTTGAGATGAACCAGTCTTGCTCACCGTAAATTTAAGGTCTTTCGGATAAATCTTGAATAGTTACATTTTAAAAATGTATATAGTATGTATAATGTATAAAGTATAGTATAGTATAGGATAATATAGTATAGTAAAGTATAGTATAGTATAGTATAGTATAGTATAGTATAGGATAATATAGTATAGTATAGTATAGGATAATATAGTATAGTATAGTATAGTATAATATAGAATAGTATAGTATTGTATAGTATAATATAGTATGGTATAATATAGTATGGTATAATATAGTGAAGTATAGTATAGTATAGTATTGCATAGTATAGTATTATATAGTATAGTGTAGTATCATATATTATAATATAGTATGGTATAGTTTAGTATAGTATAGCGTAGTATAGCATAGTATAGTATAGTACAATATAGTATAGTATTATATAGTACATCATATTGAACACCATCCGGCCTAGAAAGATTCTTCAAATTCACATTCTTCTAAAGCTTTTTACCACGCTTAAAACATCCTAAACACGTTTCATCTTTCTCACTTATCTATCAATCATTTTCGAACCAAACCACTCTTGCCTGGATAGGTTCCAACACCTGAATTCTGTGGTTCAAATCTAAGAAAAAAAAAACACATATTAATTGCTCTAAGCTGTTCAAAAATATTAAATATTTGGATAGGTGGTAATATCCTCGAATATTTTGAGGTAATTTCCCAAATAAATGTATAATTTTCTGTAATGTTGTCAATTTTATGTGTGTGCTATTAAAATAATAATAGTACTTGACTTTCTTCATATATGTAATTGCATTTTCAATTTTTATCAATACAATCAAACTATAACAAAAATTATTGTTTTCATAGAAAAATTGTGGTGAAATCCACTTGCTCGTAATTAACTCCAGGGTGTACCAAGAACAAATTTATGGCCATTGCTAAGTACTATAACAATAACTTTTTGACAGATAGCAGAAATTTATAATATACCCTCATCATCACATTTGGGCCTAATGAAAGGGTTTTAGGCAGACATAATTAATGAGGACTGACATTTTTCGATGAACTTTCTAGTGCTTGAGAATATGTTTTCCCTTTACTTTTTTTGAAAAGGAGGTAACAACAATACCAGGTTGCAATGTTGACAAAAATATGGGGTAGGCTCAAAACAAAATTTAACTTTAATTTCGGTTTTCTAGTTTTGCAGTGTGCTGTGGTGTGTGAGAATTCCCATGGGATTTTTTTAACACGTATGAGAACTTAATTGCATGCTTGGAAGTTAACGGTTTCAAAACATCAATCAGCTATTCTGGTATTTGGGTTGAACACTTTTATTTATTTATTGTTGTATTTAAAAACAATTTTATATGTGTTAGAAAACTAGTGCTTTATTATTGTCTCTTGTGTAAATTTTTAATGTAGCTTAATTCAAACGAGACCATCTCCACTTGGAATTATAAATACTAGTATCACCTTTGGTCGAGATTCGACCATTTAAATTTGAATTTTTTTTTTTTTTTTGTATTTTTATTGAAAAAATTTTTTTTCTTTCTTGCAAACGTAACCGAACTCTTACAGCGCCAAACGCACCACCAGCAGGAAATCACAAAACAGTAACTCAATTCTGATTTTCCATGTTCTGTGATTTTTACTTTTAAAGCTATTCAATATCAAAAATGTGGCTTATATATGCGGAGCCACACCCCTTTGTCCAATGCCCGTCACAGTACCCTACTTCCCTTATTCTACTTTCTAGTAGAAATGCTTCCAAATCTATTTGATATAACCACTTTGAGTTGTATGAGTGCTTCCACCCCCCTTTGTCAAAGAAGGAAGTTCTTACCAAGTTTCATTGATTTGTGACTTATAGTTCAAAAGTTATACCGAAAATTTGGGCTGATGAAAAGTGCCTCGCCTCTATTTCAACGCCCATCAAATGTAACCAGTGGAATGGAACGTCTGATTTGAGAAATATTCGGTGCACTCCTTTTCCCTACTCTTATTGATTGAAAAAATATTATGAAAATTGGTTGAGAAACACGGGAGAAAATGTTTCTTAACTGATCTGCATACACCTATTCATATAAAGATGTATAATAATAATATGTATAATATATAAAGTAGATAAGGAAATGGCTTAAAACAAAGATTTGTGTATATAACTTTGGAGTGGTTTGAAATATTTGAAAAATTTATTCACAGAAATTATTTTTTTAGCTATAGAACTTTATAAAAAATACAAAAACAACACTTTGAAAAATGTAATTTTCATCAAAAAAATCATAGGGGGTAGCTCATGATTTTCGATGATAGAAACACTTAATTAAATTATGTGTCAAAATGAAGCAATTGTTGCAAATAAATGATATGGTATATGAAAGAGTGTGAGAGAAGAAAATAGAAAAACAAAAAAAAAATTACAAAAAAAGAATGTCTGGTCTAATTTTTAAGCAAAAATTGAATATTTTAGAGTGTTTTTGCATAACAAGTGTTTTTAACAGCATAAGAAATTGAATTAGTGAGATAACGGTAAATCTTTTCTTATTTCTCAAAAGTAATTTAATTAGGCTTTCAGACAAAGAAAATTTAGGGAAAATCGATTGAAAAATGGCTGAAATATTTGCATGCAAAATCAAAATTTGAAATATCAATTGTTTTTTTCTCATTCTGAGGCAATGACATTGCTTTAAGAAATGCATTGCATGGAAAAAATCTACAGGTTTCGAAATATTGCAATACTTTTGCTGTCATAATAACGGGAAATTTAATAACATACTATTCGTGGAAAATATTAGCAAAAAAGTTTTCGCATACCGTTATTTTTCTCAATCAACGAATTTCCATACAAAAAACGTTGTACTGAAAACATCTATAGTTTTCGAGATATAACAATAATTTTGATGTCAAAATAACGGAAATTTTTCAAAATTTACTATTTGTAAGCAATTCTACCATCACAATATATATTGACACTTGTTACATGAAAAAGTGCTTCTTGTAGGGTAACCGTAAACGATGGTGAAAAATATTAATTTTTTTTTTTGCACATCTTATGAATGTCTAAATTTATTTTTAAAACATCATGTTTTTCCATCTCTTATAGTTTAGCTTTTATTTAATAAATGCTCTTTTTCCGCTCATATTTGAGGTCACAGGTCACCAATCTTATATTCAATCATACTGTGCAGCCAGACCTTTCATCTGATATCACATTCTTCATTTTACCTCTTCCCAGTTTTGAGATCCCTAACTAAAATTGATATAAACTTTCAACGTTAATATTTCGGGTCAAAGGTCATGAATTTAAAATCTAACATCATTCGGCACATCTATGGTGCAGTACCTTTCGAATGATGTACGTTTCATTGTCCTTATTCTAAAATAAATATTGAAAAAGTGTACGACAACATTCGATGTTTGCGTATTAATATTATAAATATTAGAGTTGAACAACCAACCTTTCTGAGTATTACTGATAACCACTGAAAAGTTAAAAGTAAAAGTTATCAAACAAATACATAACCAACAATCTTGTGAATATTTTTTCGAGAATGAAATGGTGTTTTCCGAAACTTCAAATTTTGAGTTGTGGCTCTCTAAGCTACTTAGAAAATTGTGTATGAAGACTTAAAAAAAACTTGTATCATTAACAAAAGTATCAAAGCAAAAAACTTATTTTATTTGTACTTGACTTGGATACACATAAGAAACAAAAGTCAATAAAATTAAGATATAAAACTAAAATTGATGAAAACTTAAAATAAAACTTGTAAATTTACCACAGAAAATATAACAAATATTTATATAAATTTTTTTTAATTCATTTAACAGAGAGAAATAGATACAAAAAGGATACCAAGTTTTTTGTATTGTTAAGACAAGATTCAAAACCTGGAACCCAGGTTTTGTTTGGGTAGCTCAAAATAAAGGACAGTATCCGAAACTACCCGGATGCCCGGGCATTACCCCGGTAATTCAAGCTGCCCGGATAGCAGGGTACAGGGAAAAGGTCGAAAATTGATAACTCTGCTTATAATGCAGAGTTCTGCATAAACTCTGCATTAGAATAAATCCGCTACAAGACTATTTCTGAATATTTGAAATTAATGGATAAAAAAAGCCAAATGCACACCATTAACACCTTGTCTGCCGACTACGAGATAACTCGTAGATTGCGTTCCCTTCTAGGGATCTAGATAACTCGTAGATTGCGTTCCCTTCTAGGGTGCCAACTACGAGTTATCTCGTACTCACTAAACCTGTAATTTTTGTGTAGCTACGAATAAAACCGTATTATATCAGTGCTAATATCGATAAAAGCCAACTACGAGATAATTCGTAGGTCCTTTTTCTCCTAAAAAACATAATTTTTGCTTTTTGTTGATACCTGTGATCTAGAAAAAGAGTTTTTAATAATATAATGTGAAAAAATCAAATTGTCATTTTTCCCAGTTTTCTGAAAATTGCCGCTGCAGTCAACGTGTTAATGGCTGGCCTGAAAAGAAAATTTCTCTTGGGAAAAATAATAAATATTCCGTGAAAAAAGGAAAACAATTATTATTCAACAGAAAATGCGAGCTTGAGGTCTTTTTGAGCACTCAAAACATCGAAATAATGGATCATCCGTCGTACAGTTCTGATTTATCACCAAATGACTTCTTTTTATTCCTGCGCATCAAGGACAAACTGCGTTGAGAACGATTTTCGACTCCAGAAGAAGCGGCTGATACATTCCAAAACTATGTTTTGGTATAGTAGGCATTTGTTTTCAGTTTAATTTCTGTGCATGTGATGTGTGCAGATATTGATAACATATAAAACAAATCTATAAAACCGAAAATCGGTAATTTTGTGGCAGAAAAATTAAAATGTTCAAATAACTGTGACATAAACAAAAAGATTCTTATTGATTTATATAAAAAATTGTTTAATAAATATTTTGAGAGGTGCAACAAAAGCCGTTTTGTGGAACAGAATAAAGAATGGCTAAATTTTTAAGTCGCCATTTTGAATTTTAAATTTTTGACTTCAGATTCGTGATCAGCGATCCCGAAAACTTTCGGAGCAGCAAAATTGTGCTGCATAATATAGTTGTTATAAAAATTAGCATGTTCATGGCCGCCATTTTTAAGCTGCCATTTTGAATTTCGAGTTTTTGACTTCAGATTCATGATCAGCGACCCCAAAAACTTTGTGGACACCAAATTTGAAATGCATAATATAGTTATTTTAAAATTTAGCGTGTTCACGGCCGCCATTTTAAATTTTAAATTTTTGACTTCAGATTCATGATCAGCGATCCCGAAAACTCTCGGAGCAGAAAAATTGTGGTACATAATATAGTTGTTATAAAAATTAGCATGTTCATGGCCGCCATTTTAAATTTAAAATTTTTGACTTCAGATTCGTGCTCAGCGACCCCAAAAACCTATTAATCATCATTTTCATCACCGTTGCCAGATTGGGCAATTTATCGCCAATTGGGCGCTTTTTTTCTTTTTTTTGCGCTTAAATTTTTAGGAAATTGCCTGGCGATTTTTTGGGCGATTTTTGTAAAACCGACCTTTTTTCATAAACTCGTCTAATGTGTTTAAAATTTCAATTAAAGAAAATAAAAATTGTTTTAAGTGTTTGGAACACTCTGTTAACAATGCGACTGAACACAGCTCACAAGCCCTTATCGATAATTTATTTATATCGAAATACTTATTTTTTTTGAGACCGTTTCTTCAAAACATCAACTCACTTAATTCATATTTTCAACGAAAAATAGTTGACTTTTTTCAAGCTTACGTAGAAATCACAACATTTATTCAAAGACTTGTTTCAAAAATTATAAAAGAAGACATTGTCAAAAATTTCAATTTTGATAATTTAGCTACATTCAGCTTAAATAAAATTTTAGCGGATAAAAGCAATTATAAAAGAATTAATGACCTTACATTCCATTATCAGTTCCATCAGGAAATTCACAAATTAAGTGATGGTATTATTATGATAGACATACTATCAAAATGCCAGAATTTCATTATAGTTTTAATCAAGGAAATGTTAAAACGATTACCTAGTCTGTTAGAAATGTTTGAAAATGCTTTTATTTTGTGTCCTGAAAGATGTTTAAACTATATAAGACCTTCTTTCCGTGAACTCCCTCTTCATTATCTATCTCTTGAAGAGCGACGTGCAGCAGAAATCGAATACGAATCTTTGTTGACATTTCCATTGAGCAATGTTTTCAAAAACAAAGTGCCATCTGAAAGTGAAAAATTTTGGTAATCGGCATACAAAATTAAGGCAGCCGTAGGCGGAAAAATGTTTGACAATATTTGTAAGTTGGCATTCATCTTATATAAACTAAATCAATGTATGAACTAAACAATACTTCGAGAATTGACGAAACGGAGGAAGAGTCTAATATGGCTGAAGGAACTACGTTTTTTGCAAAAAGTTTTTTTTTTAAAGTTGCATATTGAAAAATTCTAAAAAGTTATAGTCTCTAAAAAATGTTCTTTAACGACCAAAATTCTCGTACAAAATGAAGCATCTTTTTTATAATTTTTTACAGATCTTAATATTATTTCAATAAATAAGAACTTTTATATATATAATACTATTATATAACAGCTCTGAATATTTTTTAAAAAAAATTTATATAATTTTTTTGTTTTTTCTAATATAATAAATTTCTTAGAAAAAATGGCGATTTTTGGCGATTTATTTTTTCATTGGGCGATTTTGGGCGATATTTTTTTTAAATCTCGCGCTTTTCTCAAAAAAGTTCTGGCAACACTGATTTTCATGCAGATTAGACAACTCCTTGAGGTTTTGGCCCTCTTTTTTCGATTTGGAACCATTGTGCGTCACTCAGTCATATATCTTTCCATGATGAAATTTCAATGTTTATTGAAAAAATAAATGGTCCATTTTCCACCCAAAGGCCTGATATCCCGATATATCTTTTAGAAAAACTACAGCGCATTAAAAAACATCCTTTATAGCGGAAACTTTTTTATAACTTTTAAACTCATGTCACTATTACTTATGTTTGCATTCGGCACATGCCACAATTCTTCTCTGACTCCAGTCACAGCACATCTTAATGAACGCACGAAGATGCGTTACCTCCTCGTTCAAGAGATAGGTATTCGAAGTTGTTATTTCTGTACCATTTTGTACCCACCCCAATTGCAAAACAAAAACGCAACCGAAAACAACAACAAAATGAAAACACGATTATCATGAATCACAACAAATTAATAAATAATCGAATTGTTTAGCATTGATTGAGCAACGGCATTCATCTCGCTCATTCAGATAAAGTAATCGTAATCGTATGCTTGTTATTTCCGGTAAATCAATCCCCTCTCTTTCCGCTCAATTACCACACAAACAAGCAGCAGTTTGTAAAGCAAATCCGAGTAAATTTTCCAGATCTGACTTAGGCACATTTCCCTCTTCGTTTTCTTTTTTATTTTACTTTTTTTTTTTTTGTACACGAATTGTTTCATTGTGAGTGTGTGTCTGTGTATGTGTGTGTGTTTGTGAGTGCCACCAACACCACCGCTCAACCTATTTTATTCGGATTTATTTGGCAGCATTGATTCTAATTCCACTAGCTTCAGGATGGCCCAAATGAGAAACTGACATTGAGATTCTGGCATTACCTACAACAAACAAACATGCAACGCTCACAACCCGCTTGAGGGGCGACTAGCCTGACACGCGAATCAAATTCTACGCGAAGCTTCCTACCTGCGACGAGACAAACTCAACTTGATAACGACACCCGACACTAGCAGGTTGATCGCTGCTGCTGGCGTCTTAAGCGATGCGCCGTAGCAGCGACGCTGACGTTGTGACATATTGAATTTGTTTGTTTATTTGTTTTCTTATATTTGCACGCCACTTGCTGGCAAGTGGGTGCCGACTCTACAGCTGCTGCTACTTACCCCCTCCACAGGTGACTGAACAAAGCGACATCGGTGCCGTCTCCCAGTGATAAAGTGGTTGCGAACAGGAGCTGCCATCGCCTCCACACACACCGCAGCCGTCGATTTTTTTTGTCGAACCAATTTTCAAATCGCAACCAACACGCTAAAATAAAATAAAATAGAATAAAGAATGTAAATGTATAGGAGAATGCTTGAATGTCGGTAGATATGTGTGAAAGAAAGAAAATGGAAAAAAATATAAAACCTAACCTTGTCGAAATTTGAGAGCCCTACACACACTAAACACCTATTTTGGGATTTAGCCATTTCGATTTCGCGCAAGTCTAGATGTACTTTTATAGGGTGAAATTAAATGGCACGAGACTCATCTCCATAACGTATGAATAAAATATGGAAATCGCATTGTTGAAAAGGTAAAAAAAGGAATATACGAAAGCTATTATTGAAATTTTGGGTTAAATTTCTGAGCAGCTGTATTTAGGATTTAGGAAATAAGATTATTGCACTGAACAAATATTACTAGTCTTATATTTTTACCGGATGATGGGTAAAACTTTTGAAGACTTGGACATTTTATTTCTATTAGCAGTTTATCCATAGCGTATGCCAGTAAATATTGCTCAAATTAGGAACTGAGCCTAGCTTATAATTCTTGCCAAATGTATTCCAGCGACATCTCCCGATGAAGTTGGTTCACCACAGAAAAAGGTAGCAACCATTTGATTTATACATATATATATACAATATATATATATATGCAATGGCTTCAAGATTGAGGAAATGTGTTTATGTGTATCTGTGATTTTTTGCGCCAGCGGGGATTACAGCCGAATGATTCTCGCAACCACTTGAAATGCGGTCCTTTGAGCCGGATATACACCGCACGACATATTGATATTTGTAACAATAAATTGGGGTGATGATTTCCGCCATAACGAGCCGTACAACCTCCGCCACGGTCTCATTCTGGCTGCCATTATTGTTGCTGTCGTTGTCGGCGTTGTTGTGCAACATATTTCTGTGTAATCCATACCAAAGTTACTGCCGCTGAATAGCTTCGCATGCCAAGGCAAGTGGCATGTTTTATTGCCATATCAATGTGACTTATTTGACAAAATGTGGTTGGATATGATTTATTGGCGCCCCCTAAGCATTATATTGATTTTGCAGCAAACCGATTTGGAACAAAACAAAGAATCGCAAACATTTAAAAACTGACGTAAGTCAGAAGCTTAGCGTAGCGTAACACAGCGTAGTTATGTGATATTAAAAAGTAAGAAAAACAACGCGGTATGAAAATAAATGCTGGCAACTCTGATTGCGGAATGACATGATTTTTTTTTTTTGTTTTTGTTTTTTATTTGTTTCTACGTTGTAGTGATTTAGGATGTGTTTAGTGCTATTAATTCTAATGGTATCATGAAATCATTCTCACTTTGTTTTTAGTGCTTACCTGGCATTTCCCCTGTATACACATGTCTAGACTACCTGAGCGACACCTTGTGCCGTCTTGCACTCGTGCCGACAGCTGGACAATAACGCTTGGCTCATCGTAGTGCTCTGGATCCTCAGTGTCCTCCGTCTCAGCTGACGCATCATCAGCCAAATGAGCAGGTCGACCTCTGGTGGATGAGAAGAAAATGTTTTAAAGTCAAATTGGTGAAGAGCAGAAATTTTAACACTAGAACTAGAAAGTTGTCAAAACATATTCGTTCGAAACTAATGTTATAGTTTTGGTTAATGGTTAATGATTAACATTGAAGAAATCTGATTAAAATTGAAGGTCTATTCTAGAGGAATGTCACTATTTCCACTCTTTCAGTTACTAAAAGACAATCTTGTTCCCGACATAGGTTTGGTAGAAGAGATGTGGTACATTTTCTAGAGCGGAACGAAATAAATTGTCTAAAGGAAATCGTTGTGCATCTTGCACATGTCTTCTTTACAAACACACCTAACATATCAAATGGAACTGGATGAGTTGGTATTTTAACGAAACAAGCTATTAATGTCAAAGCACTGGTAGAGATAAACCCTCCTGCCTACTAACACGGATGTATTTCGTTTGTAAATGCACACATTTTTTCACACAGAGTCCATTGGATAGGTATATTCAGTCAGAATAACATGGATTTAATGAAGTTTTCCTGTACGTTTTTGAATTTTCATAACATCCACATTTGATTGAAGAATTTTTGATGGTTTGATCTTCAAATTTGTGATTAATGACCCCTAATAAACCCCGAGTAATGCTATTTGAGAGATATTGCATTTATATCCTGTTTATACACGGACAGATGATAAAAATTATCACTGTTTATGAAGCCGCCATTTGTCCATATTATCTTATTTGTAAGAATGGAAAAAGGGGCGTAGCACTTCCCATAAAACTCGAATAATTTGCGGGGCTTAGAAGTTAAGCTATCCATTCAAGAAATTAAAAATCTCTATTTATTTCGCCAAATTTTTTTAATCGCCTTCTCCGTCTGACACAATGGACTTATGCCAACGATTTTACGATGCAGTCAAAGAAGTCTTTCCAGGATGACCTACGATACTTTTTTCGATTCAGCTTTGATCTACTTGCAAAAACCACTATGGATCTAAACCAGTGGGGCCCAAGAAATTGTAAGCGCGGGCCAATGCTTAAAAAAAAAAACAAACACAAAATGTTGCTCATCGTTGCGTTTGGCAAAAATCAAACAAAACAAAAATACAATTTCAATGCAATAAAATCATATGTCATAAATGCTTTTATGAGAAATTACTCGAAACACAAGTAACGGGACAATCAGCTTCAGCATCGACATCATCGAGTGTGCGTTTCTTTAATTTTGGCTTTGCATGCATTTGTTTTTGTAAAGTTCACTGGAAAATGAGCTGAACACTGAACGAGTGCGGTTTGTGTTGTTGTTTCTTGCAGGCGTTCTTTCGTTTTGGCTCATCGCAAAGACAAAATTAAGATAGAAAAAAATTTGTATGAATGGCCACGCGGACCATACGGGCAACTACGTGGGCATATTTGATCTAAGCGATATGGATCGAGTTTTTGGCGAAATGTTCTCGAAGAATCAAAGCGGTATGGAAAGGTTCATTGTCGTGGTGCAGAAACCCAAATCCACAATTCTGCTATCTTGGACCTCAAAGAATCTACATGATAACCAATAACACAACAAACTTGATTCCCTAAGAGCACCTATAATCAGAGTAAAGACATACATGCAGAAAGATAATTTAGTTCGGGCAAGCAAATATTTAAAAGATAAAATGTACCTTATTTATAGGTCACAAAGTACTATAGTCCATGAACTCTTGGCATGGAGCAACAAATTGACAACTGAAAAATTTTACAATATGAAGGAAAGGGTCTTCATATTCTCATGAATACCAAATATCAAATATCATCTCTCAACCAACTCAAATTTGTTTTGGGTATAACTTTTAGGCGGCCGTGGCTAAATACGTTAAAATGTACGTGGATCACTAGATGCCAATTCGAGATCAGGTTCGAGCCCCAGCTGACACAGAAATTTGTTTCAGTTGAAGTGATGTTTTCTGATTGATCGTCAACCCTCTGCTGACGATGGCAAACCTCAGAGAGCAAATAATACCATGAAAAGCTTTTTGAGAACAGAATTATACGTTAGCCGTTCGGAGTCGGCATAAAACTGATCCAGTTCTCAATCATTTGTGTTCAAACATTTAATAACAAGCACAACGAAATTGCTCGATAAGAGTCCTTTCAAGGGCTGAAATTTCAAATTCTTTTTTTTTGCAACTTTGGTATTGTGAGTGGAAGGCATAGAACTTTAGTAAGGAGCAAACAGTAGCTTTTATGCTACTAACATAATTTTGTTGAAAGCAATATTGGGAATATTGATCATTAGGGAGTCCACAGCGAGTCGTTCCTTCCACACAACGTAACAGCTGATTTGAAATATTTAAAGCATTGGGAAAGTGCCACTGCTCTTCAAAATTAACATTTATAGATACTTGGTATTATTGCTGGACACTCAATTGTGTACCGTTCACATCTAACATGTTTTTTATTTTCTTTATTTTTAAAATTAATTTATGGAGATTCAAAAACTTAATCAAGATTGCTTTATATTCACGTTCAGACATCTCAATTTTCGCAGGAAGTCAAAAAAATAATTGATGAAGACTCTTAAGGTCCTCTCTCTTCAAGACCAAGAGCAATATCGAAAGACCCTTACTTACGAAAAACGTATACAGCCCGATAATAGCAACTCATTTGAACACAACGATTTTTAAAAAGCTTAAACATCCGGAAATCCCGGACATGCTCCACTTTTATAAGTGCCTTATAGTGAGAGCATTATGGACCTTGACGGAAACAACTCGAGGACAGCGACTCATTACGGGCATAACGACTTTTAAAAATTTTAAACATCCAGAAATCTCGATCCAGAATATCCGATCCATCCGGATACTGTTTCCGACGTAATGTAAGATGGATATTTTTAGATAATGCTCTGATGCTGCTTATGTTATGCAAACAAGTTTTTGAGCAACTGTGATGGTTTTGGGAGTGGTGAGAAATGAAAGACATGTCATGACAATCCACATTTCCTGGAATCTAATATCCTAGAAAACCATGTAGTACGAAGTGTACTATAATATGGAAACTATATGTGTATCATCAGTATTCCAAATTTTTGTTCCAAAGCTATTAAAATGTACTATGATGGATTGAACTGAACACAGCCAAAGCTTTAAGCTCCTTCTGTCAAAATCATATGTTTTCACTGCAATCCGACTGCATAAACAAATTTATCAGTTGTGGTGGTAAGCGGAAAAAATATGGAAAAGTAAAGAAAAGTACTTTGGGAACGCTGCTTTTAAAAATACAATTGAAGACTGGGCACATTTTAATCCCCAGTTCCGTGGAGTACACAAAAAAAAAAAACAGACAAATTTACGTGAAAAAGACGCAGCTCGCATCCATTTTCTTGTTTTATATTGACAAACTTTTGCATAAGCTGATAAGTGTACAACACGTACTAGAATACCACATGTCTGTCACTATGCTAGGACATGGTCTCTTGACCTTTCATTGTAGTACACATTGTAGTACGGAAACTATAGGTCTGTCTACACTATAAGATAGCAAGTTTTCTTAGATACATAAAAGTTTTAGTTTTGAAGTCAATATGTGAGCAAACACCTGATACACCCAGTATATATAGTTTTTTCGATTGCAAAAAAAAAAAAAACAAAAGTTTTATGCGATTGGAATTCTTTGTCGCTTTTGTGCATTTTGTACAAAAATTTCAATAAAGCAATAATTCAACTTGTGGAAGTCTCCGCACCAAAAAAATGCGCCGAGGCGCCAATGGATATATAAATGAGCCTAACTGACATCGGTCGGAAATTCCAACGAAAACGACATAAAACATGTGGCAGCAGCAGCACACATTCCGGAGGCTTCGTACTGCCAGGCCTGAGCCGGAATTCCACAGCGGAAGCCACATGAATTATGAGCGAAAAGTGCGCGTTACTCGCTATCCGCGACTGTTTTTTTTTTTGCCACATTTATTTTTGGTCTAGTTTCCACTTATAATATTCGCCGTAGCGTAGTGGGTGTTTTGGGATGTTTGGCACCAACTTTTTTTTTTTTTTTGCTTTGCAACTTAAAGCCATCAAACACTCTAGCACTCACCTGCATGTTAACGCACATGGCTCCACGTAATCGTAGTGCGGCGTCCATCTGTAGAGCGTCCCATCGTATGGCACATCGTTGTTGGCCTCACATTGAAGCGTACGAAAGTCCTGTTGCTCTGGACATGACTGCATGTTGCAAATACGATACCGCACACTCTCGCCCTTGCATCCGTTCGATTTGTGACAGCGACGAATCTGCTGCATGATACCGCCATCGCAAGTGCGCGAACATGCTGACCATTCGGACCAAGCAGACCACTGGCCACTTGTGCCACCCGCATTGGTGCTCTTGGCGCGTTTTTGCTGTAAAAAGCACTGAATTAATTAAATCTGGGCAGCACTTCTTTCCTATGATGCAAGTTCACTTACTTCTAACTCATTCTCCAAATCACTGGCAGTGTTCCACGTCTCGTCGAATGCCTGACTTGCATTCAGCTTTTTGGCCACAGAAGTGTTCTCCAGAAATATGGTTATCTGCGAATGAAAACGAAATGATCAAACTTTTATTTATTGCCAAACGCATTATTTATGAATGACTTCAAGTTCACTTGAATGAAGCGGCGTCAGAGGGTAACTTTCATTTTTGTCAAGCAGATTTTTAAATTTTTGCCTTTCGTTCTCTCTTTGTTTTTGTTTTTTGTTCAAGGTTCTTGAGTTAAGTTTAAGCTCGAGCTATTTTTGTGTTCATCCCTTTTTGTTAGCTTGAATTCCTAGGTAAATATTTAAATAATTGATTTTTTTTTTTTTTTTGTTGCCTGATGTCAGTCACGTCACGTTAACCCACTCTGCTTGGTAGTCTGAACAATGTTGAAGCACTTTAACCCCAGCAACAATGAAACCGTCGCTTGCGTGCTAAAACGTTGAGTGCGGAACACGCCTAACGGTATTTGCATCTTCCATTAGTTCATAACAGCTACGACAAATATTTAAAGGACGAAATGTAATGAATGTGACACTCGTCACTCAGGAGAGTGAGCCCCACAAAAATGTTTTAAGAATTCCTACCTCAAAAACTTGCCAAATTTTGTAAATTTTGTTGCCTGTATTGAGTTAAGGGGTGATTATTCAGATTTATTTAATCAGGTATGGAGCTGGGATTATTTCAATTTTGGTTAAAAAAACTTTTTGCAAAACCTGTCTAAATAAAGTGTCAAAACGTGTTTGAAAAGTACTTCAGCAAAGGCCAAGGCTAAATGTTTTAAGCACAGAAAAAGGGTTTTTAAGAACTAATTTTATGGTTAAAAGTCAAAATTTGTTTAAAAAACCTATTTTTCGACGGTAAGTCTCAATAAAAATTTATCAAATATTGAGCCTGTCATAAATGTTCAAAAAAGATTATTTCCCTGAAAATAATTGTGACTATGCATATGAAAAATTTGTTACTGAATGTATCATATAAATACTTCCCTCACTACCCTCAGTACAAAAGGATGCAAAATGGAATTTTTTTTTTATTTTGACATTTAACATTGACTGTCAAAATTAAATTTCTGGTTATAAAAAAAAATTATTTTATTTATATTGAAATGATTACATAGACAGACAAAAAAAAGGTCCATACGGAATGGAGGCACACATCATATCCGAAGGATTTTATCGCACTGAGCCACAACCCCATAGTTAAAACTTTTGATTTCACATCGAGTTTTGAAGAAAATTGGGATATTTTGTTAAAAAATGGGTCGAAATTAATTTATTCTAAAATATTGCTCAGATATATCGTTTCCAAAAGATTTTGTCACTCTTAGTACGATCCCGTAGCCATGGTTTGAAGGCGAATATGGGAGACAATAGCAATTTATTGCTTTCAAGTTTAAACTGACTCAAAAATGGATCTAATATGTTTTGTGACTTTGACCCCTCTACAGCCTCAAGCTTAGGAGGCACAAATCTCTCTACTTCCCACACAAATTGATGTCATCAAAACAGCAAAAAGTTTATAACCCTGAAGGAAAAATTAGAAGACTTCCATATGGATGTTATGGGGAAACATTCCTCATCATATCTGTTGGAAACTTATGGGTAGTTTAATCTTATTCCAAACCGCTTCTTTTAGAATGCGTGTGGAAATAGTAGCATTGAAAGGTATGGGGAACTATTTCCAATCGTGTCTTTTGGAAACTTATTGGTAGTTTTAAATTGATGTTGTTTCAAAACCGCTTTTTAAGGAATGCGTGTGGAAACTTTTGCTTCTTTTGGGATAATTTCAATTTAAATTTATTTCCAATAATAAAATCTCGAATAATAAGGCAGCTTCGATAGTTGAGTAGGCGCGTGTTTGACTGCCACCCTAGAGATCTCGGGTTCGAATCCTGGCCGGGCTAACTATTCTTAGTTGTTATTTGCTGTTGTTTCCACATTAATTTTTAAGAAAATGGAAAGAATGTGTAGAGTTGTGGAAATTTAAAAGAAATTCTCCGCATATAACAATCGCTCCGCATAAACAAAACTCTACACTAAGGGAAAAAAATATTAAATTTATCCAAAAACTTTTTTAATTTATCCAAAAAGCGAGTCATTTTTGCACCAATAACGCATTTGAATAAATCGACTACGTAAATATTTAAAATTTATTTGAATACTTTTTTAATTAAATTAAATATTTAAATATTTAATCAGAATTAATAAAAAATATATTAAAATTATGCACGAATTTTTTAAAATATCTTTCAAATATTTACTATTTGAAAATAAACTATCGCATTCAAAGAAAATTTATATAAAAATATTTAATTTAAAAAAACATATTTAAATTGAATATGTTATTAGTGGTTTTATGGTATTATTTTCTTCATATTGCGTTCATCAAATGCCATTGCCTGTATAATTTATTCTCGCTTCACTTTTTTCGTGCTCTAATTTATACTATTTTTGGCAGTTGGTGCCCTAATATTGCACCAACTGTCAAACATAGTATAAAATAGAGAACGAAAAAGTAATCTACAAAATATATCTAGGTAGAAGCAAATTATGCAGGTAAATGACAACCGGTCCAAGATGTTCTTGAGAAAACACCGAGTTGTCACTCCACCCTACATAATTTCATTTCGTTGCCAAACATGCATACTATATTACTCCTAAAACAATAACTAAATGAGAACTATGAGAACTATAAGAACTGCAAATGAAAAAAATAAACTGCAGAAACAGAGTGCGATGCTGTTGCTGCTTGTCGGAGTATGTGTGTACGTGTGCGATGCTGTTGCTGCTTGCTTGTATGGAATATGTGTGTACGTGTGTGGTATAAATAAAATTCAAATACGGGAAAAAAACGAGTTGTAAGGAAAACATTGGATTTATCCACGTAAATATTTGAATAAAATTTATACTCAGGCGTGGATAATGCTAATATGCGTTATTTCCCTTAGTGTAGGTCTCAAAAAAGAAGCGGTTTTGAGACAAAGAAAATTCGGAACAGAAATAAGATTGGAGTTAGAAAAATTTAAAAGACTACAGTTAAGTTTCTTAAAATTGTAGTAAAAGGCCTAATCATGTCTTCAAAAATTGAAAATGGTGCATATTCGAAAATGTAAGATGCGCCATCTGTTACTGAAGTTCATCGTAGTAGTGATAATTTATGTTAAGAAATAAAAAGGTTTTTTACATATACAGAATGCTTCCACTTTCAAATGACATAGTGTGTAAAAAAAGATATGAAGTGTACAACGAAAGGGAATGCTTCCTACATTCCATGGAATGTTTCCTGCTTATATCCGGGAATTTTTCAATATCCTAAATGGAAATTCCACAAAAATTTATATATTGACTTCATAATACGTCGCTCAAAAAAAAATTGAAAGACTTCCATATGGAAGTGATCAGGAAACATCATGATCATTATCTTTTAAAAACTTTTGGGTAGTTTTAAATTGATGTTGTTTCAAAACTGCTCCTCAAGGAATGCATATGGAAGCTATTACTTGTTTTGGGGCGATTCCGATTTATTTCAAATAAAATTTTGAATTATAAGGCAACTTCGGTAGTTGAGTAGGTAGCGTGCTTGACTGGCACTCTAGAGATCTCGGGTTCGAATCCAGGCCTGGCTAACCACTTTTAGTTGTTGTTTTCACATTAAACAAGAATATTCTTCTCCTTAATAGAGGAATGTGTCCACATTCATTTTGAACACAGTAGAGAGGAATGTCTAAAATGACGTGAGTGTGTAAAAAAAGAAATGGAGTTTCCAACGAAAGAGAATGCTTCCTACATTCTATGGAATATTTCCTGCCTATATAATAATAATAATAACAATAAACTGGCCATTTCAAGCCCTTGAAAGGACTTTGACCGAACTTCTTATGATCAAATTGTGTTGTGCGTGTTATTAAATTTTTGTACACACTTGATCGAGAAGTGGACCTACTAGTTTTATGCCGACTCCGAACGGCTAATGTACATGTTCTCAATAAGCTTTTACAAGGCATTATTTACTCTCTGAGGTATGTATTTTCTGCATTAAGATGGAAATTAAACCAGGGCTCTCTGGAGTATGGGTCACGCACTCTACTCACTGCGTGACAGCCGCCACTATACCGGAAATGTATATATATATATATCCTGCCTATACCAGGGAATGTTTCCATTTCCTAGAGGGACATATTCTAAATTTTAGCTAGGTTCATAATTCCAACTCGAAACCATAGACTGAAATTTATCTCAAGTCTCCAATTTTTGTGTGGATTTTTGGTATTATATCTACTCAGTCATGTCTACCTTGGTTTGAAATGGGGTGATAGAATGGCGGGAAGGAAAGGACAATCAATAAAAACATGTGAAGGATGTTTTTAGGGTAGCGAAAAATCTTAGAAGCATGTGAATTTGAATCTGAAGCAAGTTTACCTCAGTCAATGCAAGTAAATAAGTGATCCTTTTCCAAACTTCTCTACCACCAAGTACCAACTTTTTAATCGTAAGTATTGATGGTTTTTCGATTTCAGTTGATTAGAATTGAGGAAAAAAACGAAAGCGTAAGAACATGGCCTGTCCGAGATTCCAACCCAAAACCTCTGAGTTGGCAGTCAAGCGCATTACCACTCGACTAACGAGGCAGCCAAACGATTTACAAATTCTTTTGTTTCTGACCTATTGTCTAAGAGGTAATTTCTTGTTTCTTTTTAAGTTCACAGGTGGATGAATCTCTTTTTGAATCGCAAATGTATAATCGCAAATGTATAATTCACATTAAATGTGAAGGATTAACAATTTAAACTTTGTTATCTTGTCCAAGAACTTGACAGGCTCAAAAATCTGGAAGCCAGAGGTGTATTGCTCCGTGCCAAATTAGGACCAAGAACACATGCAAAAAGGTATTGTTGACCTTCATGAAGGATATTTTGAAAAACAAACTCGTCTACCTCAAAACTAAAATAGTCTCGTATATAAATTGGTCTTATTTTATGAGAAAGTGGATAAATAAAATCTTGATATTACGTTGAGCCAGCTGTTTTTTTTTCTAGCTTCAGGTCTCATGAAATTTTTAATAAAAATACCTTCTACTTTTATTCAAGGATTCTAAAGTAATTTTAAATAACCCAACACGCAGTTATTAAGTTGAAACTTGCAAAGAAATGTGTGGGGCAAACATTTTCAAAAAATTTCAACTCAATTTCGAATCCCATAAAGAACACAAGATTCTTCCACTACAACTGGCGGAGAATATTTCAATTTAAGACAGCATTCATTTAGTCGTTGGAGACTCAACCTGACTAAATTGAAATTTGCACTCAATTTTCCACATTTCCGGCTTAAACTAAGCCAACGTACGTTACTCGTTTCCGGTTCCTGCTTCTGCACTGAGAATTTCATCGCCTTACCCTATATAAACCAAATAAAAAGCAACAATAACAAGGACAATAATAACAACAACAACAAAAACAACAGTAACAACAACTACGATAACAACAACGACAACAAGGACAACAACTACCACTACACAACAACAAATTGCGCTATCATGTTGCGATTCTACACACGTTTTTATCGGATTGTTTTATGCCTCGTTTGGTTAGAACATAGTTTGTTTATATCCTGTAATAACAACAACAAGAGCGACAATAAAAACAACAACACCAACAACAACACAAGCAACAAATACAGCCGCAGCCACCAGGACAACAATAACAAGAAATCTTATATGAACTCGTACCCATCATCATGGGCTATGAATAAAAAACACCAAACGACTTTTTAAGTATCCGTAACGGATCTGTGACGTTGAGGGGCCAACACACACCGACACAGTTCGCTGCTATACATGTGTTCATGCCAATGAGCAGGTCAACGGATCAGATACTACAACAGGTTCGCCTGGTTTAGGTTAAGTTAGGCAAGGTTAGGCAGCAAGGGTGTGCCCCCCTGCTGTAGCATACCCAAGACGGCGTAATGACTACCATTTGGCATTTGCATGGCAGCAATAATAGGCCTTGTTGCGAGCACACACGGACGCAATGTAACGCTTTTACGTTTTAGTAATTATTTATTTATGAGTTGAAACTGTTTCAATAACTCACCTTAGCACGATGCATAGATGGATGGATGCGGAAGCCAAGGACGTTCAGGATGACGGACGTACTCGTAGCTGTTATAAGACATGAAAAATGAATGGATTGATGGATGGATGGATGGATGGACCAAATTATAGAATGGCAGGCAGACAGCGAGGTAGACAGACAGACAGACATACAACTTTCCGTATGTCATGTCATGCTTACTCAAACAGACAGCAAATGTCAATGCAAAGCACAAAGACAGCCTTCTATGAAACCCTGACAAGGGATGAAATTGGAAAAAATAAAATAAAAACCAGCTACTCGGCTTGGCTGACATTATTTTGTCATTAATTTTAGACGGGTCTGAGTACCTTTTCAGAGCACGACTCGGCACGGAAAACCTGTCTTGTTTATCTATCTGATCCACACACAAAAGGAACGCAAACAGGTACATTTTAAGTATGCGTGCATGTATGTATATAAAGCCAGATACATTCGTTGGAACGACCCTTTTTTATGACTGCAACTCTTGTTCCACGTCTCACTTATGTTTTTTCCAGCTATGTCGATTGGGAGTGATGTACCATATACATAAATACATAATTTTTCTTTTTTTTTTAATTTATTTTTTTTTTGTATTTTTTTCTTGAGTGAACTAGAATAAAAGCTAAGACATTCTTGTGCGGTTATGGGATTTTTTTGTTTTTATCCTTGGCATGTGTCTGTATTACTATGTGTCAGTTCTGCTGGCTGTCTGCCTGTCAATTTTGATCTGTTTGAGCAAATCATAGATTCACTTTTTATTTGCAGACATGCGGAGGAGGTCTATAGATAGAAGAGAAAAGTTACTTAAATGGATTTTCTAAATCTTTTTTTTTTTCTTTTATATTGCTTTTCAATTAACATGGCGTTATCCTGAATTAAAGTCGCTTCGAATAAAAAATTTAATTTTTGAATATTGAAATATGTGATGATATGGAAAGATTTTTTTTTCAATTTTCGATACAAAATAAACGTCTACTGGCTTGAATGTAAGCAAAAGTGTACCAATTTAAAAATTATTTGTTTTTAACAAAAATGTAGGTATGTTAACATGTTGCAGTTAATCAATTTTAGTCAAAATTAAAACCCAATTAAGCGGTTAGGTCACTCTAGAAGCCTGGAAAATATGCCCTCTTTGTTTTTTTCCAGAAACAATACTGCACAATTTTCAAGATATCTTCAAAGTTTCAAGTGAATCGGTTGAAAATTGCCTGAGTTATGCTTCTGGCCAACTTAAAAAATGCAGTTGTAGTAGTAGTAGTAGTAGTACCAGGCGGCCTAATACTATAATTCAAAAACCAATTACTTGGAAATTTTTCCCGGACATAATCTTTTGAGACATAATTTTTGAGGTCATAAGGGATCATTTTAAAAGAGAAACAATACTGATTTTTCGAAAATTCTATAGTGATAATTCTAACCCCTCAAGCAAAAGATCCTTAGAATATAAATATATTTATTTTAATTTTTTTAAACCACTTTCTCACCGTATGTAGTTTATCTAAAAAGCCTTAAACGTTTCATTTTGTATGCGATATGGACAAGTGCCAATACCGTTACATACATTAGCAAACAGTGCTTATTACATAATCTCTTTACTAACTGTTACTGTTCCCGGAACAAAGCAGTTTATGCATTCTATGGCTTCACCTTGGACGTGATGTCGCCAAGTTCTTGCGTTCTTTTTTCTTTCGTTTTATTTCTGAATAAAATTCCTACGTTATCTACCCTAACTAATGGCGCCCTTTGCTTTATGTGTTTCCCGTTTTTATTTTTTATTTTTCTTTTCTTTTTATTCTCTCTATTTCCCGAGACGGTTGGTTGCCAACCTCAGAAAGCCAGTGAGTAGATTTAAGCAATTAAATTAGAAAACTGCGTTCATTGTGATTTTTATTAATATTTAGATCAAAACGAGTGTAAAAATACGCCATTTATGCACCTTGTGAGAACATTAAACATTTAATATTGCAGGCGAACACTGGCAGAATTTTATCGGCTACACAACTTTATGTACCTTAAACAAGCTAGGTGAGATAAATAAGGAAGCTCTATAAATATTTGATGTGCGTCTCTGTCTGATATTTTTGAATAAAATTGGTTTTAATTGGTAAACGTTTTTTTAGAAGTGTTATTTCGGATTTGCCTTAAGTATAGCCATCAAAGCTTAGTAAAAAACCAAAGTTTGTTTGAGAATCAAAAAGTTTGTTTGAAAATCTGGTTTTTTACTTTTAGATTAGTTATGTACGATTTTAGTATTTAATATTCCTGAAAGAAAAATAATTTAGTGCTGAATTGTTAAGACTTAAAAACCATTTGCCATTTTCTGTCCTCATTTCTAATCAACTGAAATTGAAATTCATCAATATTTACGGCTTGAAGTTGTAGTTGATGGTAGAGAAGTTTGTGGATGAGATTGGCTTATAACTTAAATTGACTGAGGTAAGGGCATAACACTTACCTCAGATTCAAATTAACATATTACACATTTTTTACTTGATTGACCTTTCCTTCCCACTAATCTATCACCCCATTTCAAACCAAGGCAAACTTGACTGAATAGATATTCCACCTGAAATCCTTGGTTAAAATTTAAAAAAAAAAAAATATTCCTGAAAGAGAAATAATTTAGTGCGGACTTTTTGAGACTTAAAAACAGTATTTTTTTTTTTTTTTTGAGCCAATAATCTAAATTGGAACTCCCGAAAAAAATTTATTTGTTGAAAGAAAATTTCTAATTAATACCATATCATTGGTATCAGATTATACTTATTTTGGGCTATACACTAAGCGAAAAAAATATTAAATTTATCCAAAAACTTTTTTAATTTATTCAAAAAGCGACTAATTTTTGCACCAATAACGCATTTGATTAAATCGACTACGTAAATATTTAAAATTTATTTAAATACTCTTTTAATTAACCCTTTCAGAGCCAAATTAGCTCTGGCAATGCTTAACATTTCAAACTTCGTTCAGGGTCAGTTTTTGACTAAAATAAGCTGAGTATGAAGTTTGAAAGCCGTATTGCTTTCCTAATAGATACTACAAACATTTTTAGAAATATTCAAAAAAAATTTAAAAACTTCTAGCGCTATAAATATCACATATTTTTTCAAACTCAAAATGTAAATAAGATCTCTTACATTCGTAGTATTACATTTTATTACCTTTAGCTTTAGAAAATTCTCGGAAATATTTAAAAATATATTTTTTTAATTTGCTCTTTTTTGAGGTCGCGTGGCCGCGTGGTCGCGCACATAACCTCGGAATAACCTAGAAAAAGATGCTATAAAAATTAATTTTCGTATTTTTGATTTTCTCTTCTTTTTCATCACATTTTAATCTATTATTAAAAATGTATTGTTAAAAAGCGGGCTGTCCCAAACTAGAAACAGAGCCACAAAGCAAACTGTTGCCGTATGGCAACAAATATGCCGAAAGGGTTTAATAAAATATTTAAATATTTAAACAGAATAAATAAAAAATTTATTAAAATTATGCACGAAATTTTTTAAATATATTTCAAATATTTACTATTTGAAAATAAAAATATCGCATTTAAAGAAAATTTACTTATATAAACATATTGAAATTAAAAAGCAATATATTTAAATATTTCTCACGAGCTGCGCCCATCAAATACCATTTTTTGCTTGCATATTTTCTTTTTTGCTTCTTTCGTTCTCAAATGTATACTATTTTTGACAGTTTTTTTGACCAAATGTAAAAAATAGTATAAATTAGAGAAGAAAAAAGTAGAAAACAAAATAAGCAAAATATGCAGGCAAATGACAATCGGTGCAAGACATTCGTGGGAAAATGTCCGATTGTCACTCTAACCTTTCAAAAGATGATCAAGCGATCACCCATCGCAATCACAAAGAACATTGGCCAAACATCCAGGCTATATTCCCCTTGTAACAAAAACTAAATGAGAACTATAAGAAACCTGCAACTGCAAAAATAAACTGCAGGAACAGAGTACGATGCTGTTGCGGCTTGTCGGCTATTTCAGCTGTATGGAATATGTGTGTATGTAGATGTGTGGCATAAATAAAATTTAAATACGGAATAAAAACGAGTTGTAAGGAAACTATTTGATTTATCTACGTAAATATTTAAATAAAATTTATATTCAGGCGTGGATAATGTTAATATGCGTTATTTTCCTTAGTGTACTTATATAATTTTTGGTTATATTGGATTATACTTATTTTGATTGGTTACAAATCGGATTTTCGTTTTTCATTTTAGTTTTTCGTTCATTTTTTACATGTGAAAATGTCAACTCTACCTAGATGCGAACTTTGGCATAAGAGGGTTAATAGTTGCACCCTGCATATTGTTTTTCATATTTTTTTTTACCTTCAATTGAAAGATAAAACAATTTTCTACTCACCAGTATTTTTTACACTTGGATCTCACTTCAATTAATGTGTTTTATAATTCACCGAAAACCAAGTTTTAATAAAAATTAATTCAATTCGTAAAAACATGATGAAATTTCATTTTAAACTGAAGTAACTGTTAAACAGAGCATGCTAGCTCCAAGCAGGAAAAACTGAAATGAAACTTGAAGCCGCCTACAAAGCCACCCTGCAGTCGGATGTAACGCGTGCTGTTAAGGAGCGATACAAAGAGAAGAGGAGGGAAGACAGACGCGTTTTCAGGCGAAAGAAAAGAAAAGCGGAAAAGAGTGCGAGAAAATTGAGATGCATGGTGACAGGAATGAGGTCTGAAAATTTTTCGAAAAAATAAGACATCTGGCCGATGGTTTCAAGACCGGGGCCTCTTCCTGCAATGATGAAAACGGGATTCTGGTGACAGATATCCAGAATACACTGATGATTTGGAGGGAATCCTTCTCTAGGCTTATGAATGGCGACGACGACAACAATCCCGCCAATAGAGATGATATTCCGGTAACCCCAATTGTGGACGACAGCGTTGAAGTTCCGCTGCCTGACCATAGTGAAGTCTTGAAAGCTATAGCTTGGCTTAAAAACAATAAAGCCGCAGGAGCCGATGGCTTACCTGCTGAACTCTTCAAGAATGGAGGTGAAGCTCTATTTAAATGCATTCATGAGCTTCTATAGAGAATATGGTCTCAGTGTGCTCTACTCAATCCACAAGAAAGGCCATCCCACCATTTGCTCTAAGTACTGTGGGATAAGCCTTCTTAATATCGTATGTAAGGTCCTGTCGAGCTTATTATGTGAAAGACTGAAGCCCAACGTAAACCAGCTGATCGGACCTTATCAGTGTGGCTTCCGACCTGGCAAATCCACCATAGACCAGATATTTACGCTACAACAAATATTGGAGAAGACCTTTGAGAAAAAAATCGACACACACCATCTTTTTGTCGATTACAAAGCCGCCTTCGACAGTCCAAGGACCTGACTCCTCCATTCGATACCAAACGAGGTTTCAAACAAGGTGATTCCTTATCGTGCGACTTTTTCAACCTTATGATAGAGAAGATCATCCGAGCTGCTGATTTGAGACGCAAAGTCACGATATTATACAAAAGTATTATGCTGCTCGCGTATGCTGATGATATCGATATCATTGGCCATAATATTCGTACACGCGAAGTTAGTGCAGCATTCTCCAGATTAGCGAAAGAGTCGAGTTGAGGGTCTTGCAGTGAACGCAGATAAGACGAAATACCTAGTGTCAACAAATAAACAGTTCCAGCGTCTTGGAAACCACGTCACCGTTGACAACATCTCCTTACAGATTGTTAAGGACTTCGTCTACCTGGGATCTAGTATTAACTCTTTCAAGGAAGTCAGTAATGAGATAAGACGAAGGATAACTTTGCAAACAGGTGTTACTTTGGGCTGAGTAGGCTATTAAGAAGCAGAGCCATCTCTTGACGAAAAAAACTCACGCTCTATAAGTCAATTATCATTCCCGTCCTATTATATGCAGCACAAACCTGGACGTTGAGCAGTTCCGATGAAAAGACTTGGGGAGCCTTCGAGAGAAAGATCCTTCGTAAGATCTTCGGTCCAATCTGCGTCAATGGTGAGTACCGAATTTTATGGAACAACGAGATGTATGAGCTATACGCTGACATCGACATAGTTAGCGCATAAGCGCATTAAAATCGAGGGTCATGTTGAGCAAATGGAAAACGACGTTCCAAGGAAACAAATATTCGATTCAGTGCCCGGTGGTGGTCAACGCAGAAGAGAACGTCCACATCTTCATTGGAAAGATCAAGTGTTGGATAACCTGACTACGCTTGGCGTTTCCAACTGGCGCCAGCAACCGCAAAACAGAAATGGCTGGCGCAATTTCTTATACGAGGCCAAAACCAACCAACGGTTTTAAGCGCCAGATAAGTAAGTAAGTTACTTGAAGATTAATCTACACTCTGAAGGAAATAATTTGAAAGTTTTTCCACAGATTACGGTTTTATAGCGATCGGCGTAAGCCCTGCCTAGAGGCGGATCTGAGCTTTGAATGATTAAGAAAAAGATAAATTTCCATAAAATGTTATTATTCAATTTGATCATAAGAGGCTCGGCCTCTTATGAGTCCTTTTAATGGCTGAAATGGCCAATTTATTTTATTTTTATATTAAATATTTGAATGTGGTCCCACAGACCAACAACAGTACTTAAGGGTTAAAAATAATATTTCTTTTATGTAGGCTCCCCGACCATAGAACTGTCCTCCAAGTGGAAATTTTTAGAATGTATGAAGCCGTAACTTGGCTTCGGAGGAAAGAGATATCATATCAGATATCATTTTTCTCTAAATCATTCTCTAAACAAATCTCTAAATGAGATAACAGAGCAGCTCAAATCGTCCTAATTCCCGCTTATAGACTTTCCAGGAACTTACAAACCAGATGAACTACAATACAACGCGAGGATAGAACTTCGGAAATCCACATCTGTTTCGCAAAAGTAAAGTCGCAAAAGTGAATTTCGATCCGATATTTGATCTTGAAGCCATTCCGGCATAGCTGCACACCGGTTGTGTGGTAGATTTACGCCATCATTCACTATCGCAAAACGAGGCACGAACGAAAAAAAGAAACGATCAGCAATACTTTCTTGAATTCAAAAATATATTGCTTATCGTGTTGCTTATCGTTGGTGTGCTTTTTCGTGATACGGAATGAAGGGATTATTAAGCTCTTTTGTTTTCATCATTGCCAGAGGAACTTGAAAGTAAATGTACGACAACATCTCATGCATTCACCACGGTCTAGTGTTAATAACCGAGTTAAATTGTTGTACTTAGCTGTTGCTTACTTGCTTGTGTAAATTATTTTGTAACGATTGTTTATACTCCAACATTCGATGGTTTGCATCATATGTAAACTGAACTTATTGAAGTTCATCACAACTATATTTAATTGCTTTTAAATATGCAAATATTTGATTTATTCAAATGCGTTACTAGTATAAAGATGAAAATTTTTATGAATAAATTAAATACGTTTCTGCATAAATCTAATGCTTTTCTCACATATTCTAGTAAAATCAAATCAATAAAATTTTATTGTTTTTAAAAGCTATTTACTTTAGCCCCGTATGTTATAAAACAGTGGAACTCTGGCTTAAAAAGGAGATGGGGTAAAATGAGTGGATGCTTGTAGCAACTCTGCATTTACTTGTTGTACTTTAATCGTTTTATTGGTTTATTACCGGTTCATTTTATCAGCGCCTCCAGGTCATGCAATCAATTTTAATTGACTACCTTACTCGACCTACCCAATGCATGTCAGTTTGCTTTAAAGTCACCACAGTAGAAGCAGTTAACTCTGCAGGATAGTCTTAACTGCATTACAAACACTTAAATGTTGCCACGGCTTACAGCGATTTCTGCTATTTTAGCAGATTATGCTACAATTTGTACAGTCAATGCTCAACGCTGGCGTGGCTTATCGCACTGCCATCACATGTCACTCAGCCAGCAGCATAGCATCAGCAAATTTCCTTTGGACAGTTGATCCGCGTGTCTTTTTTTCCATTTCACTCTGGAAATTTTGTTTTTATTTTCTTCATGCTCTCAATTGACTGCATTTAGTAATTGTCAATATGCAAAAGTTGCCTACAGAGAGAACGTTTAAAAATGCGCCAACACCCCCAAGCTATAGACTATATGTTCAAATCTTTGTTGGAATTGAGCGACGACGGTGGCGGTGAACGCGACACAATGGACCAAAATGGGCAACAATGCACTTCATGGAATAGACTTTTTTCCGCATTCATTCTCAATTGAATTTTTTACAACAATGCAAACATTTATCGTCATCGCGGAATAGCTGCGGGTAGCCTATAACCTTTGTTGGGTTGTGCCAGGGTGGCAAAGGAGGGGGACGAACTGTTAAAATGGAAATTGTAAATAAATAAATTTCAAAATTTTATTGTCCACTATTGTGTAGCACCGTTGTTCGGATTCAAATTTTGTCTTTATTTATTTATTTCCTTTTTTTTTGTTTCTGTTCTGGTTTTGTTTTGCTTTTACACAAGCCTTTTATTAATTTCTAGTTGTTGCAATTTATTTAAAAGGTTTAATAATTGCCTCTTTTTTTTTGTTCATTCATTCATTCGTTATCCGCGGGAAATTCAATTGTTTATCAACTTTACAAGAAGTTACAGTCGACGCCATTTGTCCCAATTCACACTCGATTGAACAATTCGCACAGTCATCATTACATTCCTAGCCCAAAACATGGCAATTATTTTAATGTCGGCTCAAGGCTCTGAGTGAGGTTGTTGAGTTGGCTGCTGAGCTGCTGAGTCCTGCCTGCCTTGTCCTTCCATGACAATTTGTTTAATTTTTCAAAATGATATATTAATTTTCGAATTGGAATTCGCAGTGGAGCGAAATAACTTTTTAACTAACCATTTTGAGTAATGGGAGTATAGAAGTTTGTTCGGTATAATTGCGTTGCCAGCAAGCGACCTTTTTTCTTGGCTGCATTGTACTTAAGAGTTTTTCCAACTATTATTGGCATTTTTGTTGTTATTTTTTCCTTTCTGTTTTTTGTTTTTTTTTTTTTTGTTTTTTTGTTGGTGCGTAATCGTTGGTGCTTTGGTCCAATGGTCTTGAGTACAGGACCATCCGTCTTGAAGGAAGTATTAATCATTGGCTAGAAATAATGAGGCATGTCCACTTGGCTCAATTAACTTGGAGTTTATTGGAACTGTCGTTGACTTGTTCCTTGAATGATTGGTTGTTATTTTAACTTTGGCAAAGTTTTTTGCTTATTTTAATTGATAAAAATTTGTTTTTTTTTTTTCTTCCTGTATTTCGGCAGCGCAGAAATTAATCAGCTAATTTTTTAATATTTTATGTTAACTTCAGAAACAGTTTTCTTCTTTGCATCAATCTCGCTCAATTCAATCAAAATTCAGCCATAAACGTATTAAAGTATTTTTATTTTTTATTAGTAGGAAATTCGTTTTTTTTATGTGAATGGTGACTGGTGAAAGGCAAAAGTTTGATTTTTCTTCTTGAGCACCTTTTGCTGATTTCTTCCCATACTTTCTCTCTTACTTACTTTTGCCCCACATAATCGTACATTCTTATTCAATTTGTGTGGCCACAGGATTTCGGCAAATCAATTCGATATGTGTGGCGGCGAGTCCTTTTCTCTCATCGAATGTTCTTCATTCACACAACAAAAGAAATAAAAAACATCGTAGATTTAATCTGGGAACCAATTTGGCCAAGTGTTTCTTTTAATAAAACGAATGGATTGCCAAACAAGTATAAAAACATGAACAAAATAAAACTAAATAGAATAGAATAGAAAATAAAGTGGAATAGAAAAAAGGGTTTCGTGCAGCACACGTTCTTTTCAAGCAGGATTCAAAGTTGTTGCCTTTTGTGCGCTTTTGTGCCCTACTCGACCGAAGCAATTTTGAGTGGTGGATTTATTGTTTCAAGTAGTAAATAATTTTTGTCCTTTTTTGTTTTGTTTTTGTCACTGCAATATTGTTGTCTTGCTCTCTTACTATATTGCTATGTCTGTCGCGTTGTTGTTTGGTTGACTTAAATGTTAACTTGATGACGGAAGCTATGAAGGTGATGATGGACTGGGACAATAACAAATAATCCTTCGTACATTTATTTCAATTTTTGTACAATAGAATAAATGTGTGCACGACATGCCAAGGACCTTTCCACAGTTCTAAGACGTTATGATATGTTACCGATAACAAAAGTTGAACAATACCATAAGGCGATGAAAGTATGAAATGTAATGAAAATAAAAAAAAAATATTTAATTTTAAGAAACCCAGCTTGATGCGAAATGCATCCAAAATAACATTAAACTTGAAGAAGTTTTACAGTTCAAGTCTCACTCAGACATTTTTTGCTCCTAAATTCTAAAAATAGTCAAGCCTCCATTCTTCAGTTCAGCCCTGAATTTAGATCAGAACCTGGACATTCACTCCGCAAATCAAACGTGTTCATTTGCAAGAAGTAAAAACAAATTATTGGTCTCAAGAGTACACCGAGAAAAAAAGCAATAGTAAAATCACCAAAGCCAGCTTGGGTAAAGAAAATTGTATGGAAATTAGAAAGTTATAGTTATTCACCAAAGTAATATATTGCTTAATACATTGCTTTGAAAGCACATACTTCGATACCCTGCCAATAAAAAAATTCACTCAAGCCAACTTTATAACATTTTAACCAATAGTGACGCTAAAAGCTCGTTTGTTACGGAACAGAACGTCTCGTCAAAATGTTCCGTTTAGTTTCGATAACTTTACGTTTGTTCATTTTGGGTTGTAACATTGAAATGCATTTAAGCAAACATTTTCGTCTTCACTCGTTACGGAGCAAATCGTCTATTTTGGTTAGGCCTTTAAATGCTCGACCCCTACGTTCATTAAAAAAATGTTTTTTTCGAAATTTTCTTACAAAAATGCCGCAGATTGGATTGTGTGCGGCGAACTTCTTTTTCGACACAATCATTCATATAAAATTCTTTTTAAAAATAAAAAACTGTCAATTCGTTCCATAGTAACTTTGATATGTTTCAAAGACCTATATTGCAATGTACTCGATCTATGTTACATATCATATTTTCTTTCGAATGAGCTAAAGATGACCAAAATCGGTTGAGATTTTATAGTGTTTCTTCACGCAAAGAAAAAAAACGTTTACCGCCAGTTTGCCGCAAACGAACTTCGTTTGTCGTGCTTGAAATCGTTTATTGCAAATGTTTCAACAGTTGTCATAAACGTTGAACGAAAAATAAACAAAATTTTCAGTTGTGAAAAGTTTTCAGTTTTCAACGAGTCATTTAGTTGCAGGAAATGAATTTCGTTTGTCATAAACGCGAGTGATTTTTAAATTGCAACAATTGAAAACTTCGTTTTTACCAACTGAAAATTTTGTTTATTTTTCCCTTCGTTGTATAAACATAACGCTTATAGTTTAGAGTTACTTTTTGGACAAATTGTTACTATATAAGGAAATTGGTAGTTTGCTTAATACGCGGACGAAGATAGCAACAGAGGTGGAATCCATAAGAAGACGGACGGACATAATGAGAAAGATTATTAATATCATAAATAATAATGACCGAAATAGCTTGCGGTTTATATATATAAGATATATTTTTAAGTTGTGACAACTGAATATTCGTTTGCGGCAAATACAGCTTGCAAACGAAGTATAGTTGGTGAATTTTTCAGTTGTGGTAAACGAAAAATTTCTTTGCGTGTTTATATACAGCCTTATTCTACGTAAAATTCTAATGAGAACTGGAATTTTTTTTTTTAATTTCCAACAAAGGCAAATAGCTGTTAAAATTCAATGAATGTCGGAATAACCAAAATCGAACACTTTTACTTTAAAAATGAATTAAAAAAAATTGTGACGACATTGAGAGGTCAGACCAAATTTAATAGACCCACAACATGTTCTTCTTAAAGAATTTCTATAAAGTTTGAGTGCGCTTTTTTTTAACGTAGAATACGTTATACGGGAGTGTTAATCTGGAGCACAAAATTTTGAGAAAATGTTTGTCACTTTGATTATAAGTTTTTAATACTTTATGCATGCAATGAAGAAAATTCAAGTATGCTCGTATCATATTTAATATTTCTTCTTTTGATTTGTATTTAAATAATCATATTGCTACATATAATTTTTTTGATTCTATAAGTAAATCAAAATTTAACTCCTTCAAATTTTGTATTAATTTTCATATGCTTTGTATTTTATGTATTATAACATCATGTGTAAGAGCAGTACGATATCTGTGTGTTCATCACAGAACCAGTGTGAGAAACGTACACACATATTCCATACAAGCAAGCAGCAACAGCATCGCACACGTACACACCTATTCCGACAAGCAGCAACAGCATCGCACTCTGTTCTCTTGCAGTTGCAACCTTAGTTCTTATAATTCTCATTTCGTTTTTGTTGCAAGAGTTGTATAAGAGGGATATTTGGACGTACTTATTAGCCTGCTCAAATAATGCAATTTTGTGGGGTAGAGTGACAACTCGACATTTTCCCACGAATATGTCGTACCGATTGTCATTCGCCTGCATATTTTGCCTTATAATTTTGCTTTATTACATATCCAATGAAATTGAATTTTGCGAAAAAATGCTAGCTTCATAGAAATTAAACAAAATTGCGAAAAAGTGCATTGTTGCAAATTTTCGTTATTTTTGTTGATAGAAATGGCAATTACAAACACAATCACAAAATTTAAATGATTTGTGATCTTCGCAACAAGAAGAAAACCTGTTTTTCTGAGTAGCGCAACATGTTTCACGATTTTATCAAAAACACAACATGTTTCACTTCTCGATGGCCCGTCAGGCTCGCTCACGAAATTCTGTTAAAATAACATTTTGGAGGTCTTCTCTTTTTATGTTTTGTCATAAGCAGAAAATGAAAAAATGTTTATGAATAACAATGTTAGCAAGGTTGCATAGAAGCTGCGTAAAGCCTTAAACAGTGCGTAACTAAACAAGCGTTTAAAGGTTGTTTAAGGAAATCTATTGAATAAGGCTGTTAATGACTAACGTATTCTACGTCTGACCTATGCGCCCGTGTTATCTAACACAGGCTTGAGCTTTTTTTTTTTTTGGTCGATTTCATCACACTGTGTAACTGGAAGTCGTTCAAGTTTAAAATTGTGAATGTCATGTAGATTGATTTTCTTGCGAATTATTGCAGGGTTGCACGCCGTGAAGAGTATCTATGCAGATCTAGTTGTGAATGACAGCCCAGCCGGAGCAATTATATAGGTACCAATATTGGGAACGGCGTTTTAATTCAGATGACGTGAATAGGACTCAGGAGTAGGAGAAGCAGGTCAAGTAACACTACGCGTGGTTAGACTTAGGCGTAAAAACGTCGTTTCAACAGCACAACGCGACAATAGGACGCCACGTAGGTTTAAGCAACTCAAAGCTAGACAAATATTTACTTAGGAAAGGAACGTCGCGAAGCGTCAGTTCAAGCAACACAATGCGAAGATAGAAACTAGGGGGTTAGTAAGATTACTTATCAAGTTGCCTACCGCCGCAAAAACAATCAATTTCTAACTGTTTCACTTTATGCTACCCCCGCTTTAAGTGCATAATAGTGAAAATTCGTCACCAGAAGAGAGAAACAGCGTTATATATGTCCAAAGTCATAAGGATGAGTATGTCCCGGCTCAAAGTAGATAGACTTATGTCCCAGTAGAGGACGTATGTCCCAGGCTTTTCGGATCAGGAAATTCGTACATAGTTGAAGTGTCTAATGTTTGGGTTAGCTTATTTTGTTAGTGGAAAACGCACCAGTTAAGGCTGTATGATGAAGAGTATTATAAAAATATGAGCAACATCACTAGTTGGACCAGTCTTTACATCATCATATGAGTTTGTGAAGACATAATTCCGCCACCTACCATTCTGGTTTGGGTTCGAGTGACATGCTGAAATCAATCGAATTAGGAAGGTTACCTGATACGAGATTTTTGTCATTTTCATCAGTGACAAAGGACATATTTGATGATATAAGCTTCAAAAATTAACATTTCATCTTTCTCTTTTAAGGTAACTATTACGGTTAAGTTTATTCTTAAAGATAGCTATTGAGATGTAGATGTCTGTCCTTAAGCAAATTTTCCAGGAGGTGGTTTCGATCAGGTCAGTAGATATGACATTTCGTGATGCAAAATGTCATAGAAAATTTTGCAACACGAACACCCCCTTCTCAGAAAAGACCGATGCTCGTTTAATATCGATCATTTCGATGTAATGTTCAATTGTGGTTGTTCAAAATTTCTCGTTCTGAAAAGTTTTATTTAACCACGTTTCTGTGGAAACTAATGACGTCAAAATGGCTTTATTCGAGTAGTAGTGTAGGTGAGATTCTGAAAAAGTATTGAACTAGTGACTGTGGTAAATGCAGTTATAATGTTTACATTATCTTTGGCCAAATAAAAGCACATTTTTTGCCCAATAGGGTCCATGCGCGACCTTTTTGGTTAATTAATAATAATGCTAGGTACTACTATAAATGGTACCCAACTTGGTCAAAATCATTTTAAGCCACGCAATTTGTTTTTATTTTTTCTTAATTTATTACCTTAGTTGCACACCAATTGCAAGAAATCAACAAACAGTGAATACTACCTACAATAATTGGGTAAAATAAATTAGTTTTTTGATCCGTTGGTCGATTCTGATGTGATCAACGAGAATCCAAAAAATTTCAAAGTAAAGAGAGTATAAAGCATAAATTCTGTGGTTCTGCTTTTAACTGATGAAGCCTCTAATTCTTACAGCCTTTAACTAATAATTGTCAAAAATATTTAAGGAAAATCCTTACATCCGAGCTACGAAAACATTTTAATATCTCTTCATGCTGCTAAATTATTCTATTACCTAATAATACTAAAAGAAATAATTACGAATTTTATAGGAAAACTATTATAATATTAATGGAGATCGAACCGCTTACTTCGAGCCAGTTCAGACTGTAACTGTCATTGACCAAATAATATGAGCATGTAGTGAAGTAATGAAATGGCAACTCACTGTGGAATTCCTCTTAAAAGAAAAAAAAAAAAACAACATATATTCATGATTTCTGTTGTGCAATGACAACGGACTTGATAACCTAACCATTGCATGGGCCATCATTACTGTCTTCCTCACTCAAATGCCACAAAAGCTTCCTTAACATTAATAATTGATTTGCATCGTAATGGAATTGATTGATTCACATCATTTCTTCGGCTCCAACCGCATTTTATTTATTTATTTTTTTTTTTCGAACCCACCACAAAGTGCACAACACAACCCACACCACCTAAGCAAAAGTCTACAAACCTTAGCAACTGCCAAACTCCACGCAGACAGAGGAAACACATTAGGTTTATGGCCAAAGTTACGAACGTATTGCCATCGAAATGGGGTGGAAATCTCATAACAATATGCGACCTAAGCCAATCGTATTCGGCTGACAATCGTACGGAAATGAAGTTATAAATGAAAACGGTAGAGGAATCGGTTTCGCAATCTAGTGCCACTTAAGTATTTTATGTGCGGCGAATTATTCTGCCGGAGTGTGGACTGAGTAATATCTGAGCCGCAGTACAATAAGCACAATAAGGCAACCATTTCTCACCCGGAAAATTAATGGTACTTTAATGGCTTGTTTTGACCAGAACTCTAGAATTGTTACACTTGTTATGTGGCTGTGGCCAAAGAAGGAAGCAAATGGCTTGTGGAGGAAGTAGATCAAGATCGACCTAACGGGCTCGTTGCATTTAGTGTTTTGTTATTTTTAGAAACCAGCTTAAATTTTAATGAGCTTTGCACAATCATGTTTGTTGGATTAAGGCGTGGTGACTTTGATAAAACATTAAGTTTTGCGTCATGGTAGTCACTCCATCTTCTGAGTACCTATTTTGGTAAATTGCTTAGTACATAAAAGCATGAAGTAAAGAACAATTACCCTTGATTTTAACAGTGAGCTGCCAAGTGTTGCTAAGGATTTACACAAACACACAACAAAATAAACACACACATTCATATGTTATGGGCTACCACAAAGCAGCACCTTGGTATACGTACATACGGATCAGACACACTCGCCAAAGGAATTTTATTGAAATGCCTGAACGGACGGTGGAATTTAATATAATTTATTCATTTAATCCCAAGCTTAGACCTCACACACGCATACATAATACCATACATACACACTTGCACATTCACACACACCCAAAAGCAAGCAAGTCTCATTCTTATGATTGCTACTGCTACTTTAGTAATTGAGACAAATTAAATGTTCATTGTTGTTGTACCTTTGGAGTAACTATTATTGATTAGTTGAAGTCCTAATAGCATTTGATGGGCCCTTCAATATGAGTGTATTGAGTGTTGTATTCAGTGTGTGTATGTAAGTGTGTTTTTGAGTGCGTTTCTTATAATATTGTTTTAATATCGTGAGCACTACTTAAACTATTAGAAATTCTAGCAATCAAAAACGATTAAATTTAAAGAAATTACAAAAGGAAATGGAACAATTTTAATTCTAGTAGTTTTCTATAAAAAGTTTTTGAAAGTTTTATAACGTCGGTGCGCATACAAAAAAGGTTATGTGTTTATGAAAAATTTTTTAGGAGACGAAAAAAACATTTTTGTTTTTTAACAATTTCAACACTATTTTCACATAGGCAGCTAACTTTGACATTCGCTAACTTCTGAACCAATAAAAATATCAAAAAACTTTGTGGTGAGTAGATGGGCCATACATATGGCTATTAAATGGTAAAATAAAAAAAAACGAAATTTTACACATAACCTTTTTTGTATGCGCAACAACGATAAGTTCCTTGGCAGGAGTACTAGGAAAGTAACAATTTTAGGAAAATCACAAGTACTTTATAATTATTTTATAAATCTAGGAAAGTCATAATATACCCCAGTGGAAATCAGTTAAGGAAAACCTTATTTTGATCCAACTTTGATCCGGATATGATACGGATAGCCCTTTTAAGGAAGCCTTATTAATATCTGATCAGGTGCGTATCATGTTTTCCTGAATTCATCACTACGTAAGGAGTCCTGAAGAACGGATGATCAGGTTAATACCAGGAAACCTTTTGTTTTTTTATAAGATATACCTTATTTTATTCTTATCAGGTTTGCATCATGATTGCCTTTTCTGATCCTTACTTACGGCACTATTATGGAATACTCATCAGGTTGACATCATAACAACCTTTTCTTATCCTTACTAACGGCATTTTTATGAAATACTGATCAGGTTGTGATCACTGATCAGGTTACCTTTTTTGTATTCACTTAAGGTTATACTAGTTCTTTCCTGATCAGGGTGATATTAAGTAGCCTTTTGCATTCCTTACTATTTTTTTAATACTTTTTTAATACAAATATAGTACATTTGTTTAGTTTTTAAGTATGAAGTAAAGGTATTACATAAATATTTTCATTATTATTACGACTGACATATATTTATGATCAACATTTTATGATGTATATCTTCAATCATACAATCTATGATTGAAGAATTACTTTTAGAAACTGTCCACATTGAAAGTAAACTTGAATCACATGGATTTGTAAAAATTGATTCGATTCGTAGTGAACTTCCTGTGATTCTAGTTTCACTAGTATTTGATTGCATATATATCTTACTTATTTCCACAATAGTTCCATTCCTAAGAATAACAGTGTTGTTAGGTCTTTTTGGTGTTAAGTAATATTCTTCATATCGTAATTTTTTATGAGAGTTGTTTCCAAAGAATCAATATTTTTTTTAAAAATCTCAAGTTATGCTGGTAATTCTGCTTTTTTGGCTTGCACAAAATGTTGCTCGTGTAATCGTCGACAAATTTTTGACAGTGGGCGGTACCAGTCCTTAGCATTTTTTTAATAATATGTAATTCACTTTCAAATGGAAATGCAGAGATTTCACTTATAGTACATTTCTTATTAACAACATCGTCAGCTAAATGAATAAGAGTATGAACATTCAGAACATTAAACTTTTCGCCATAATTATCTGCACACGATTCAACAAATTGTCATAGATAAAGATTTGCTTGGGAGTTATAAGTCAATGCCATGTCTTTGCTGCTTAAAATACGAATCTGAATCAGGGTTCCTGATCAGGATATCTTGTTCATGGTTAGTGCTCAAAACTGATAAGGTTACCTGATCAGGTTTATTATGCCAAACTGATTAGACTACCTTTTCAGGTAACCTGATCAGGTTTAATATAGCAACCTGACAATGCTACGTAGTAAGGTTACCTGATCAGGATGATTATCAAAAAGTGCATCACGTTTAAAATCAGCAGCTGATCTGGCGACCTGATCCAATCCTTATCAAAATAAGGATTTCCTGACCATTTTCTGACTCTATCCTTGGGCAAATTTCCACTCGGGTATGTCACAAAAAAAAAAAGAATAAAGTTATTTTTAAGGAAATGTGAAAAATAAAAGCTTCTCTCAATGCTTCTAATCCAACCATTGGATTAGGTTTTTATTCGATTTTGAAAAATGTTGCTGGTCACGAATATACTTTTCTATATCTTATGGGCGTTACAAACGAAGTGACAGTAAATAAACCTCTTACTTAGTGAGCGTGGGTTAAAACTTTAGTATCTTAGAGGAAGTCACGGAAGTCATGCGACGAAAAGTTACTTGTATCAAGCAGTCGGCATAATTTCGTGAAAATGCAAATATTTTGTCTTTAATAGGCATAATTATTTGGACAGTTCTGTTTTATTCAAATATCAGGTTAAGGATAAGAAAAAATATTATAAGAACTTAATTGTTTAACTTAAAATATATCCGTCCTCAACTTTTATTAATTTTTGAAAACATTTTGGGTCCGATTTCATAAGACGTTTCAGAAAGTGTCAGGAGTTGTTTGCGCGTTGTAAAAGTGGTGATTTTTTTCTAGATTAAGACCCGTGCCAAACGCAACAAGATCTTACGAGTTGATCAGGCAACCATTTGCAGGCGTCTGAAAGCATTGGGAAAGATTTAAAAGCAAGGAAATACGATATGATTTAAAAGTAGATTTAAAAGTCGTACGATATGAAGCCGAGAGACGTCGGAAGACGATTTTTCGCTTGTGAACAGCTGCTCCAACGGCAATATCGGAAAGGTTTTTTGCGTCGTATTGTCAATCCAAAGCGTAAAAAATCATAAGTTACGCTACCCCCTAACCATGCCTCAACATCGCTACGGAGCTCAGTGGTTTCAAAGTGGAATTAAATAATATTTTTCGTGTTGTAATTTTTGTTAGTTTTTTTTTTAATTTAAGTTTAGAAATTTTTGAAAAACATATTTAAAAAAAAAAACTAAGATAATTCTTCTCAATTTTTGTGGACGAGCAGTGAATGTCGACAAAATTTTTCCTCTCAAAAACAGCCATGATTTTAAGCCGGATTCCGGTATTAACTGCTTCGTCATCATTGCTTGTATTAACTTAAATCTTTTTATATAAATATTGTGATGTATCTCAAAGACATTTTTTTAATCATAAATATATTTTTTTATTATTGTGTTTTTTTTTAATAATTTTATTAAGATAATGTTTTTTTTCCCAGATTCCAAAGTTTGGTGGACCAGAACTAAGTTATCGACACTTATCGACGGTTTCTAACTATAAAAATCTTAAACTGTAGGCTTTTAGTGTGCATTTTAAAAAAAAATTTGCTGCTAATAGCTGCTAACCTGGGTTTAACGAACAAAAGACTGAATGCCATACCCATATGCGTACTGCACACATTGTCATAAAGAAAATGTAGTATTTTTGTTTTCTTCTTTTTTTATTTTAATTATAAAGGGAATTCCTAAATGTTATATAATAAAAAAAAGAAGGTTTGTGCCTATGACACGATAGAAGTGATAACTTCCCATTTTCCAATTATAAGATATATCTATGTACATAAATAATAACTTTTATGTTATGTACAATATCACAGTACTGACTCGATAATTTCAACCCTTGATATACGCAATTTCTCGATTTTTGCAACAGTACGAGACATTTCGTGGCGTCCGTGGCGTAGTTGGTTAAAGTGCGTGGCCGCTATGTCAAAGAACCTTGGAGACCCGGGTTCGAATCCCAGCAGCGACAGAAAATTATTTGAATTAAAATAATTTTTCTGTACGGCCGCCACCTCTCTGCAGACAATGGCAAACCTCAGAGAGTAATCAAAATGCCATGTAAAGCTTCTTGAGAATAAGAACATTTCGTTCATCGCCGTTCGGAGTCGGCGTTAAGCATGTAGGTCCATTTCTCGGTCAATTGTGTACAAACTTAATAACACGCACAACACAATTGATCATAAGAAGCTAGGTCAAAGTCCTTTCAAGGGCTGAAATGGCCAGTTATTTATTATTTATTACGAGACATTTATAAGAGCAACTTATTTAAAAAAATTACCTCAATAATTGCAACTGACTACGCTTATTATAATATGTTTGGTTTTTTCTTTCTTGATTTAGCCGAGAAAAGTTCTTAGCACGATAATAGGTGCACAGGTCGACAATCACGAAAAAAAAAATAAAATGGTGTTCTATAAGATCTGATTAATCGATCTTTTCTGTACAAAATTTCCAAATCGTGTTTTCAGCCGTCTTGGCGATGTCAATTGGCTGCCTCGGAGTTGCGATATTACGCCTTTGAACTTTGTTTTGCGGGGAACCATGAAGGACCGATGATATGCCTACAATCCGGAAACGATTCAAGCACTAAAAAAAAATTAATTTTTTCCATGTATTATAGCATAACAAAAATTAAATATTGTTCATTTTATAAAAAAACTCATAAAAAAACTCTTATTTGGCCCATCCTGGATGTACGTGCAAACTATAAAAAGCACAAACCTACACACGCATGATAAAAATGTTGACACAAACAACAACAACAAAATGCAAACGTAAGATTGTATGTAGCAACGACTACGATGCGAGTGCGCACATGTTCGAACATACAAAAGCAGCGGCAGAATCTTACTGTATGCTGACGATTGAATCGAGAAAATCACTCAACAGAAATTGCCAAACGCGCCTAAAGAAGTTATCACTTCAAAAAATATGTATTGCTTTAATTAAAAAAAATAAAAAAAAAATTGTGTACTCGCCAGGTATTGAACCCGCGAGGATTCACAAAGGATTTGGGCCTTCATATTGACGTTGTTAGGCAGGGTATGATGGGCAACTTTATTTTTTTATATAATTATATTATTTTATTACTCAGGAACCGGGACAACGAATAAGGGCAATACTGCTCGAAGATTTTTTCAGAACCCTGATGTCACAGCGGATATTGTAGGTGTCGATCCTGACTTAATCCATCGATTTAAAATTATACTAAACACTATAAATAGTTGTGCATCAGTTGATTGTATGGAAACTGTAGAATTATATGTGAAATTATATAATATGCCAGTTACTGTACATAAAGTTTTATTACATGGGGGTTCAATCATATCGTCTGCAGTTCTTCCAATGGGAATACTTACAGAGGAAGCACAGGAGGCTCGAATAAAAAACTCTCGTCAATATCGTCTTAGCCACTCAAGGAAATGCAGTAGAAAATCCACAAATGAAGATGTAATGAACCTTCTTATGGCTTCTTCTGACCCATTTATTAATAAGTATAGAACTAATCCAAAAGATGTATTATTAGATATTCACGATGATGAATTGGATTTATTATTGAATTAAAAGCATTTGTTTTTAAAATAGTTTCTAAAATGTTTGATGTGAGGTTTTGAAAAATGTGGTCATGATTAAGTTTAAGGGCACTTAGCATTTCAAGGAGGAATAATTTCATAGCTTTAGCAAAATATATGTTCAATAAAAAATATGTTAACATGTGCTCTAATAGGGCTGATTGAAACTTATATACAAAATTTAATCGATCTACGACGAGTCGTTCCTGAGTTTTAAATGCTATGCTAATTTTGTATGGGAGGTGGGCGTGGCAATTTTTTTAAATATATTCATATATTTTATTTTCTTCGATAGAAAGAAAAATATCGTTTTCAATTTTTATGTTGAATGGGAGGTAGGCGTGTTTGTAAGCGGATTTGCAAAATTTTTTGTAAGTGCTCTTATATAGTTCATTTCAACTTATGTATATAATAAATTTTATTGATATACGACTACTCCATCTTAATGCTATGCAAATATCGTATAAAAAGTATGGGAGGTGGGCGTGGCAAATTATTTTTTTTCTACATATATATTTCAGATCCTTGAATAAGTTGTTTTGATATAACTTTAATAGGAAAAAAAAATATAGCTTTTTAAAATTTTGTGTTATATGAGATGTGGGCGTGTTTGTGGGCGGATTTTAAAAATTTTTTAAAATTTTCTAATAGAGGTAATTCCAACTTATGTACCAAATTTTATTGCTCTGCGACGACTCCTTCTATCTTTTTCCAAACTTTGTATTGAATTAAACCTTTGTATTAATTAATTATTGAAGGAAAAAACGGCCAAAATTTCATCAAAGACAAGACAAAGTAAATCTTCAGTATGACAATGCTGACCACATGTTGCAAGGTCAGTCGAAACACACTATACTTGGAAATGCTTAAATGGGGTATCCTATCCGACCCGCCGTATTTACCAAACATTGCCCCTTCCGGATATTACTTGTTTCGATCGATTATCCAGTGCCTAACTGAGCGGAAAGACACGAACCCGAAACCCATGGGGTGGCAGTCAAGCGTGCTACCTACTCGACCAATGCCGCCTGTTTCCATTTATAGCTTTTTAAATTGTACATAAAATTAAATCTTACGATTTGCTCTTCCTAACAATTTGGCTGACTTTTTTCAAAAAATATGAAAAATGCTTTTTTTTATTCGCTAACTTATCCGAAAGTTTATCTCAAATCACACACTATAAATTCAAAAAAAGTATGTATTTTTCGGAAATACTGAAAAAAAATTCAAGTATTTTATGTACATCCCAGCAAACATTGAGGTTTGAGAATGATTTGATATCAAGTGTATTTCTCAAATGTCAAACGTTTGATATCGATTGGAGATTGATTTGAGAATGCTAGCATTCTCAACAAAAAGGGGACTTTATTCTCAAATTGAGAAAAAGGTTTATTCTCAAATTGATATCAAACGTTGATCTCAAACCTGTTTCAAATGTGATTTTCAAACTGTTCAGAAAAACATTTATTCTCAAATCAACCTAAAATCGAACTCAAATATTAATTCAAACATAAATTCTCGATTTGAAAATGATTTGAGAATCACATTTGAAATCAAATTTTAGAAAAAAAAAATGCTCAAGCCTTTGACTTGTGTTTGCTGGGACGTACTTGTCCGGTTCGTTTCACAGATGCTGTTTCGCCAAATTCACTGAAAAAAATCAATTTAGAAAAATTACGCCTAGACAGCTATTGCTGGTGAGTTTGTGGTTCTTGTGAACTAGGCACACAAATCGTAAATTTGAAAACTGGGTAGAGCTATGCTAAAATATGCTACCAACCAAACTTAGATGATCTGAGGCACATTCCAATAAACATCAGAACATCACAATGAAAGCCCACGAAGGAACAACGGAAGTACCTACTTCGTTGTGGTTCCAATCCAACAACAGCAATAACACACAAAACAACAACTAAGCAACGTTTGTTCTATTGTTTTTTTCCCCGTTTTTTTAGCATTTTTTTTTTTTTTTTTTGTGTTTTTTAAAACATTAACTTTCTCTATATTCTGTATAGCTTTATATTTTATTATATTTCTGCAGCAGCTTTGAAGGTCTCAACGGACAAAAACATTGCTATTTTCATGCTACTCTGCTGGCCCACTTCAGGAACTACAGAGCCAACCAACAACCACTCTTGCAGTTGCATTTGTATTTGTTGTGCTTGTATTTGTATTTATTTTTATTGTTGTTTCAAACGTTGCATGGCTACACATGTGGAGATGAGTGGTGGTGAGTGGTGGGGATGAGTGAGGTTAGTGTTTAGGGTGTTTGGTGTTTTTGTGGGCTACTATTTTCTGCTTTCTGTTATTTAAATTGTTAAAATTTTCAATGGCTTAAATAGAAATTCAATTCGGTGTGCAGTTTCAGTCAGGTATGTGTATTTGTGTGAGAGTATGTGTGTATTTGTGTTTGCATTTGTTTTACTCACCAGCAGGACGATTGCCCAAATAGATTTTTTTGTATCCATAATTTTTATCTGCATGCTCTGGGAATCATGATTTGTTCTGCAAATAAAAAAGAACAAAGAGTGCGAAATAAATAAACTTTTAGCCAAAGCTTTGTAAATAACTGATGGATTCAAGTTGATATGAAAAACAGACATAACAAATGTAGATATGTATATATATATATAAATATGGAGATAAAAAATAACATTGCCTCGGGAATGGTAACTGGTCTGAGGGTTAACCTGTATAAATTAGTCTGTATAAATTCGGTGTTATCGAATGTGTGCTTGGCAAGATGAGGGTTAATTGATTTTGATTACTCTAGAGATTTATCGAATACTTTGTTTTTATTTAACCCGGTTTGTCACATGCGCACTTATAAAGTGAGAATTTTATGTTCAAACCGCGGTTATAATTAAACATAAGAAGAAAATTGCTTCATTCAACCAACAACTCTACCGCTGCAATAACTCAGCCATTAACAGGTATGTCATCACCTAGACGCCAGGTGTCAAAGTCCTTGAAGAAGCGCGTGTCGTTAAACTGTCAGGTAGAACTATTTTTGCGACGTCTAGAAATGAGTTAGTTTTCAAACAGCCCATTAAAACATGCCAACAAGTCGGGCACAGCTGATGTTGGCTAATCAAACGACCGCTAGCAAGGCACGTAGGGGTGGAGCTGTGCAAATACGAGTTTAACTCAAACCATTGCCAACCAAGTCTACAAAATGAAGGCTAATGCGAGCAGACGTTTTTGTGTTTTATGAGTGGCATTATTCATAATGTTGAGAGAAAGGCGGAAGTGGGGCAAGGTAGGTGGGCGGAGCAAACAGTTAACTTGATTAGTTTATGATAACTTACTATTTTATGTCTTAATGAGTTGTTGTTGTTGTAGTTGTTGTGAAGATTATCATACATATAGTATAGTTATACAGACAATCAAAGTAAAGAGTTGCAAACTTATTTTGGAATCCGGGTTATAATAAGACGGTGTGACAGTGAAAATAAACTTTGGTGAAATTTTAATGTCCAAGACTACGAAAAACTAGCTAGGAACTAACTTCGGCTTCGCCCTTGTTAAAATACCCCCACAATCGCGTTTAAGTACCTATATTTGAAATTATGAAGGTTTTATTTTGATGACGTCACTTTGTATGGGCGATAGACCATTTTTTCCAAATTTTAAGCTCAGAGTGCGTTTTAAATATCAAAGCTTACGGATTAAAAACCATGTCAATGTGGAATCAATAAAGATTGCACTATTATGGGACATAAGTGTAGTTTTTATTAGATTTTTCCAAGTTTCAAATTCAGAGTAAATTTAAAATTCCTATGAGTAAAATTAAATATCCTCTGATTTTAGAATTTAAATTCATGTGCAAAATATTAAATTAATGGATTAATTTTTGTGAATTTTTTTCAGGTTTGATTAGGTTTTACTATTCTAATGACGTCACTTTGTATGGGGAAATAGGCGGAGCTGATTAGATTTTCAAACTGGGATCTTATATAAAAAATTAATTGATCAATTAACATTTATTTCATTTTTGTACAATTTGAAGTGAGTTTGCCATTTTTATAACGACACTTCTTATAGGAGGTAAGCGTAGTTTTCTATTTAAAATAAGACTAATTTTTTAACTTAACCTTAGCTTATATATCACACTTCATTACGATAGCTTAAAAATTAAGGCTGTAATCGTGATGACGGCCAGACGGACAGACAGAAGTCGATATGTCTTAATCGACTCAGGTGGTGATACTGATCAAGAATATACAATAAATTATTGGTCTAATTGAGAAAAACGTTATTTATTAAAAAAAGTATTTTTATTTTTCAAGATACTCTAGTTTGAGCACGCTCCTTTACCTTTTGCATTTTACGGCTTGTCCAACACTTCAATGAGCTGAACTTTTTTCATCAGAAGTCTTTCTACGACCACGTTGGAATTAAGAAAAACAACAAATTATGATTACTTTTGATGGAGTAGATTCACCATGAAAATGTTCAATTAATTTCATATATTAAGGCAAAGTCATATATTTTTCATTTCGAGATACACGCAAAGAAATTTTTTGTTTATTTTTGTAATCATAAATGTAATTTTTTTGTTTTTTACACTTCATTTGCAAGTTGTATTTGCCACAAACGAATCTTCAGTTGTCATCAACTTGAAAATATATTTTATTTATGGATAGCACCTCTGTTACAATATATGTCCTCGTCAACAAAATTACCAATTTGCTTACATAGTAACAAATTGTCCAAAAAGTAACTCTGAACTATAAGTTGTGTTAAGACAACGAAGGAAAACACAAACGAAGTTTTCAATTGGGGGAAAAACGAATTTTTCAATTGCTGTACTTTAAAAATCATTCGCGTTAATGACAAACGAAGTTAATTTCCTGCAACTAAATGACACGTTTCTCGCAACTGACTATGTTTATGAAAACTTTTGAAACGTTTGCAAATAACGATTTCAGGCTAGACAAACGAAGTTCGTTTACGGCAAACTGGCGATAAACTTTTTTCTCTTTGCATGTAGTCTACTTTGTCTACTGACAAAATTAACTTCAACTGAGTTATTTTTGACAACGCAACAAGTTATTCACCCCAATGGTTTATTGTTAAGAGTTTTTGATACATTGCTTGATTGTTCGAATTTATTTATTTTTTTTTTTTTTACTTATATTTAAAAGTAATACGAAAGTGAAAATAAGCAAAAAATTTTACTTATGAATTTGTTTCGTCGAACGGCTTTCTTTTATGCATATATGGCGCAAAAATAACCTTCCGATGTTTTTTGGCTGTAATTTAAAAAAAAAAATAAAAACTTTGATTCTTCTTGTGGATTATATTTATTTGGTTTTTTAATTTTTTTTACATCAAGTCGAGAATATGATGTCATGTAAATGGCCGCCGCCACAGTTGATTGTCATTTGAGCCCTTTTTATGGCATTTTCCATCACTTCGGCCAAAACTTCCGGCGATAGGTCCTCACATTCTTGACGGATATTGTCTTTAAGAGCTGCAAGAGTCTGAGGCTTGTTGACATAAGCCCGCGACTTCAAAAAGCCCCACAAAAAGAAGTCTGGAGCGGTCAAATCAGGCGATCTGGCCAGTGCAAATCGCCAAATCGGGAGATTAGGCGCCCGGGAAATGCATCCTTCAGCATATCGGTTGTGGCACGTGCAGTGTGTGCCGTTGCACCGTCCTGTTGGAACCACATGTTTTCCAATCCCAATTCATCAAGTTGCGGCAAAAATAACTCGTTGATCATTGCTCTGTAGCGCTCACCATTCACAGTAACCGTCTTCGAAGAAAAAAGGTCCAATGACTCCTCCAGCGAAAACAGCACACCATACAGTGACTTTGAGCGGGTGTAATGGCTCTTCGTGGGTTACACGCGGATTTTCAGTGCCCCAGAAGCGTAAATTTTGCTTATTTACGTACCCGCTAAGATGGAAATGGGCCTCATCACTCATGATTATTTTTGATGAAAAATCATCTTCCTCTTGGTGGTGATTAATTCCGCGTTCTGGAGCAGTGTAGCGTAACATTGTTTATTGACGTGTATTTCGCATGTGTTTACTACACAAATGTCAAAACAGAACTGACATTAGGGGCCAATCGCAAAATGTATAGCATTTTCTGATAGGAGGATTATTTTTGCGCCACCTTGTTTAACCTTTAAAAATTACAAAAAAAATTCAGAATTACAAATTTCCTCCACAAATAAAAGAAATAAATCCACACCATCTTAGGTGTACCATCAGTTAAACTAACTGAACCCTAAAAATGGAAGTGTGGAAAAAGGGAGGAGCTAAACAGCAAAAATAGCAACAACTTCAATATGCTCTGATAGCGGTAAACCGTTGTGATCGAATTTCGAAGATGCACATAAATTAAGGCTATGCCTAAAATTATGATACGATCTAGGTTAACCTTGGTACAGTTTGCATCAAAAGTAGATAAGAACTCAGTTACAAAATTCAAGCACTCTCTGTCAAAAATAAATTCCGGGTAAATTTCTCGGCATATTGGCAGTATAAGTAGAACCTAAGTGGCTTGAGTGGATCACAGTGTAAAGTGTAGCGGCCAATGAAACAGTCTGTATAGTCAAGCTGTGTGATTTGCTCTATACAGAGCCGTTGTTGTTGTTGTTGGTTGTTGCCTTCTTTGTTCTTCGTGTTGTCTTGTTGTCAACATGATTGGCCTAGAGCTCAAAATTTTGTTTTCAATATAAATAATGAAAGGCTGTATTCAAATATTAAGATTAAAAGAAATAAGTTTGAAATCAAAGCTTCGAATGTATTTACATAAATTTCCTTGCAATTAGTTTTCACATGAGGAAGATTGCTCTTCAAAGTCCGCATTCCCTTTTATTCCTCTGAAGAATAAAAAAAAATCATCTTAAAACAAGTTGAACCTCGATTAATTGACGCGTTGAAAAGGTTTTTAAACCATCTTAAGGCATGTTTCAGAAATAAGTTTTACAAAATTAAAACTACCTTACTCTTTTGTTTTCAAATGGCAACCCTGTAAAATTTTGACAGCTGACGACTTAAGTTCTAAAAATTATTTATCAGCATAATTTTGGTTTAAAGTTGCGTAGTTTTTAAAATGGAACCCATTAAAGAAGAAGTGAGAAAAAGCATTTTGTCCATTTACTTAAATAATAAATCAATTTTTTATGCCGCGCTTGGTAAAATGGCAAAAGTTTCCAGAGCTACAGCTAGAAATGCTGTTTTAATATTCCAAAAAAGAATGATCAGCGAAACAAAAAAGCTGTGTTGGCAGGAAAGTTAGATTTAATGGTCCGAATTTGATTTTGTGCCCAAAAACCTTAATCCACCAAATTGACCAGAGCTTCGGCCGATGAAACGATATTGGGCTTTAATCAAGTCATGTTTCAAACTTTCTCGTAACATTTAGCATTTCGGAAGAAAATGGCTGCAAGTCACAAAAACCTTCAATAGAGGGTCTGGATAAGAACTGACGAGAGGTATCAAGAAGAAGGTGCGGACATTTGCAAGACAACAAAATATTGACGTATAACCACCATTTTGTAAAAAAGTTTACTTCATTTCTTACTTGTGACAAAAAAAAAATTAACTTTGAATTTGTAAAAATTATTTCTGGACCATGCCTTAGAAAACTGTTTGGGCTTAATTGTTACATAATGAGCAAACCATCTATCAAAAATTAACACTTGAACAATTTTTTTTAGAACTATAAACATTGTGATCGTTTTGTCCTTAAAAGTTATAAGAGTTTAAAGTAAAAAACTTTTTTTTTATTCCCAAAATATCAAGCTAAAAAATGTCTACACGAATTTTTTTGCATTTACATTCCCTCTAATTAAGAGGGGGGAATATTTTTCAAATTACCTGTTTCAACAATAATGTTAGAGAATTATCTTACTTTTCACCTTTTTAAAAAAAGAAAAAATGTAAAAAAATTCAGTTCTCCCCAGTTTGCCAAAGCAAATGTCCCCTTAGATCCCTGTCTCCGTTGGTGATTCCGCTTGATTTCATTTAAATTCCAACATTTAAAAGTACCATAAGTCATCAAACATTCATTTATTTAATAAACGTTTACCATTCGAAAGCTTCAAATTATATTCTCAAGTGTCAGAACTTTCAGGAATCAGTTACTTTCTTAATTAACCTTAAATCTTAGCCTTACCACACACCATCTGGACATACTTTTTCAATTAAGAAAATTGTTGATGAAAAGCCACAACACCGTAAAATGATGACAGTGTTCAAATGTCATATAATTTTCTAATTTTTGTTTTGCCTCCCTCTTTTTTTCCAACAACTTTGCACACTTTTTGTCTTTGGCAATGCTCGGTCGTTAATGTCTCAACCCCAGATCTCAAGAACACAACCACAACACACATCTTTCCGCCCATTTCATTTCGGTGTTGTTTATGACCTTTTTACTTTTGATTTCTTCGTATCGCATCAAATTCTGTCATTTCAAATTTAATTCATATTTATTTTTGTGTGTTTCTTCTAATTCTATGTCGAATCGAAACTTTGAAACGTGCTCCTCAGAGATTTCTTTCAGATACAGAATTTCCCTAATTGCAGCCGGAACAGAAGAACAGACAGGCAATAACATTGCTGAGATTTTATGATAGCGCGTTTGCACGTTTGTGCGTTTGTCTGTTTGTCAATATTTCTGTGTATTGTTCGTACATTATAAATTCTTTGACGTTTGCCCAAAGCTTGTTTGACACACACCTAAAATTATAGCCGAATGGGTTTTCATCGATTAACAAATTCCAAAGTATTCGGCGTCTGGGTACGAGGTGACGGGGACTCCTTGGCGACGATTAAAGTGTTCTGATTATTTTCTTAAATACTCTAGGGTTTAATTTGACAGCAGCACCGAACAAGCTCCGCCGTACTCAGCTGAATAATTTATTCCACTTCCAATGAATGGATACTATTTAATGCAATTTGTCGATAAGTTTTGTATCGAACTCGTTCGCTCCTACGACTGCGCTATCTTAAGTAGTTTCATCGAGGCGCCCAAAGCATCATTAGTTATCAAAAGAAATCCATTAAAAATACCCAACCAAAATCATGTATTTCCTTGATTTAGTTGGAGTTTATTACAAATTTTGGTACGATTACAGTGGTGCCTAGTATTAGAATTCATTCGGTCATTTATGGGTAGTTTGCGAACCGGCTATTACACGGCTTTGTAGTGTTTTTGATAGTATTATTAAAAGTATCCTTAATTAAGCATATTTCGACATTTGGAATTGTAGTTTCGTGAAATACGCCCTAGTGACTTTGTGTGAGCGCTTTGTTGGCGACCTTTGCGTGTTCGAGTACCATTTGAGACACGTGATAATTTAAGTATCACAAAAGCCAATTAGCCGTAATCGGAATTTGTTTGAGCATTTCATTAAGTTAACACTTGGCAGGGATTGCGCTGAATATCGCAGGATATGCGTTGGTTATGTTTACATATCGGCCATTAAACCCGCAAGTTTAGCTCCGCTACTGTGCTGACCAGTCGACTGTGTGTTCGTTGACTTGGCCAAGACATGGCCTGGCTTTGTATGAGTTATTTCAAAGAATGTTAACATTTCCGTAACAATGGCGGTAAAGTCAGGTAGTCTCCTTCGTGTTGCATGAGACGCACGACATGCGTCAAATGCCTCGAGCGAGGTGGCAACATTCCTGCGGTACTGTAAGCTCGCTGTTGGCTCCCTAGTCAAGGACATGAGTTGTGACCCACGAACGTTATAAAATGTTTTGGTGCGTTGTAGCGGTTACGGAAGTGATGCTTCATTCAACCTCTTTCTGCTGGCTGTGTTTGTTTTAACTCTTTATTGTGGCTGGTTTGTGGTTGCTCGCTGTAGCTTTTAAGAATGGAAATTCTTGCTCATTCTTAATTCAGCGCTTTTTTGCTATTTTTCATTGCTTTATAATGAGAAAAATGTGAAAAATACATAATAGCTTCCTGTAAGCTTTGACCTTTTTTATGGTTGATACTGGTTACTGTGGTTCTTCATCTTCTAGGAGCAGCAGCGCAGTTCAGTGGTAGGGCAAATGCCAAAAGGCGGAAAAAATAAATTCTTGTGACTACCGTTAAATGGTCGAGGAGTAAAATATGGCATAGCAGGACAAAAAGTATTCAGGGAAAACCTAAGTTTAAATAATGCAACATCTTAGGTTGTGATGCAAAGAGCAAGAAAGAACACAGAAAAATGAAATCTTTGGGAAAATATTATTAATTGGAAGCTCAAGACTAAGGCAAGCATTAAAATATCGCTCATTGTAAGTCATGGACATAAAAATCACCAGACTTAATAGTTGCGCTGCTTTTCTTTTAATCTGCTATATAAATCAAGCGATGAATTACGACGGGTGGGCGGCTTCTATGGAGCAATAATGGATTAACTGGCACAAAAAAAATCAGGTACATATCAGGGTTGCAACACTTAATGAGCTTAGGAGGAAATTATGCACACTTATTATTTAAATGAATTTGTTAACTTATTTAATTTTGTAATTTTTAAGTTGCTCAACCCCCCATTTTACATTTATCTCTAAGCAACTTGCATGCAAATGATGATGGTGGTAAACCATGCGAAGTGTCTACGAGATCTGCCAAGGCAGTTAGTGTTGTCATGAAACACATTTTAAAATTTAAATATTAGTTCGCCCTGAGTAGGTGATGAACCGAAACAACAGCCGCACAACAAAATAATGTTGCGGCTACATTTCTGATATAATAAATCCCAAAAAAAAAAAAAAAAATCCAATAAATTATATCCCCAAATTTTACTAGATCTATTTTATTGCTATTTATTTCATCTTTTACAATTTTTACAACTGAAAATTCCTTTGGTATGAATTTCACTGAATAACCTCATAAAAGAAAATCCAAAGTTTCATCTGCAATGATAACGAGATAGAGTACAGTTTAAGCCTCTATCCAGCTCTTAAGTAATTACTCAAGAAAAGCGTTATATACATACATTACTTGAATGTGAAATAGTAGACAAGTAATTTTGTCAGAAGAATAATTTACGAACTTAATTCCATATGTTGTTTGCCAAAATTTTACAAGCATTGATATTCACGGTGCTGCCGTTTCCACTTTTCAATGAAAACAAGTAGTAAAAATAAAAAATATTTTCTTACGAGCTGGATTCACTTTCAAGTCATTTTGACAAAATAAAATTACTCTTTAATTAGTTTTCAGTTTTTTGTATGAAAATATGCTTTACTTAAGGGAAGGTTCTAGTAGAAATCGATGGAAAATTTTTGTTTTTTGCTTTATTTTCATCCTTAGGATCTTTAAAGGATGTGGTCAAAAGTATATTTTCTTATCTAATTTATTTCACGAGTCATATTAGACGAGAGAATGCGTCGGCCGAAAAAAAGTGTAAACGCGTTTTTCACGAAACATCTGTATTCCACGCTGTACACGATTCCGCTGTACGCTGTACGATTATTCAAATCGCTTAGATTCGAAATGGGGTACAAGATTATTGGGATAAAAGGAGCAATCAGGTAGGCTGTTCTAAGCATGACTCGAATGCAAGGAGGCAAGGATACCTCAGTCAATGACCTCAGTCAATTTATAATTATAAAGCAATTCCTTCCATAAACTTTTCTACCACCAACTACAACTTTTTTTAAGTTTTTCAAGTTATTAATATTGATGAATTTTCTATTTCAGTTAATTATAAATCAGAAAAGATATGAAGAAATCCTTTCTATATTTTTGCCACTGGTATATTCAAAAAGAACCATAAGATGTCCAAAACATCGCGTACACTGAACTTGACGTTTATGTCTTTTAATACCTAGTCATAACCATATAATGTTATAATTTTTGTATAGAGTATTCAAAAAAAAATTAAAAAAAAAATTAAATGCATTTTAGAAATCGCTTTAGGCGCGGGACGTTTTTTCACCAAATTGAAGTAAAAAAATGTGTTTTATTATCAAAACATAATTGGCCGTAAGATAGACCCTTGGGAGAATGACGTCCAAAAAAATTTATAACCCTAATGTAACATGACAGTCTTTTCTTTTTGGTTTTTGATAAAAAATTGTGAATACTGACTGCTAAATTATTTTTTTCTTCATAAGAGTGACTCAGGGGAGCATGTATAAACCTATGGCATAAGGGTATAAGACTATGAGAGATCGCGAATTTTTCTACAGTTGAATTTATCGAATTTATGTTTTCTTAATCTTCATTAAGTTGTACGGTTATGTGTCAGTCCCGGTTTTGTAACGTAGCTTGACTCAGTTTTTTGCAATTTTCTATTTTATGATTTATATCTCTCTTGATGCTCATTCATCATATGAATTTTATTCCTATGTAAGAAGGGCAGACTTCATTGAAAATCTTTTAGGAACCTACCGAAATCACTTCCAAAATCATATAAAATAACAGTCCATTTTAGACTGAGAATCAGGTCATAAGGAATATAAAAAAAAAATATATAAAGAAATTAAGTCGTTATCCAGAACAATACAATGCATCCAAGAAATACCAATTTTGCATGGTTTTACCCAAATATGATCAAATATATACTTACGAATGTAACGTGACATTCTTAACTTCTGTCCATGAATAAATAAAACTTTGACTAAAGAAATTTGAGTATCTTTATTGGAAGACATCATAGCTCCTGAAAAGTAAGAAAGCCCAATGATGTATTTTTACTTAAGATTTGTACTTAACACCACTTGCGGACGACCAAAGAGAGCAGCACTTAGATCAAGCGACCTTTTCAAATTTTTAACCTTTGCAAACCTTTTGAATTAATCATAATTTAAAATGTACAAAAAATTACGATTGATCATCAATGGATTATGAAAATAATGAGTTCAACGGAAAAACAGCTCAGAATTAAATCAAGCAGAGGTACATACATAGTATATAATTTTAATTGGAAGCCTTTTTAAAGGTCCACCTATAGCCACTACTCACCACACAAGTATGCATGCATGTGAAGAGAAAAAACAAAATGGCTAGCTTTTGGTGAGGATGGCCTTCATTTAGCTCGAGGGTATACTTTTTAATGTGTCATGCCACAAAAGCAGCCTTAAATTGGGCTTGAATAAGTAAAAATTTTTAATCTCTTCATACACTTTATTTTTGTGTTTTTGTTTTTGTGTTTTTTGTCTTTCCCCAGCATATCTTTTAAATGTACATTTTTGTATAAAAACGTTCTCGAGCATCATTCAACCATTAAGTGCTTCATTAACTCTTTCAATTTCAATCTGAGCTGTTGAGCATGTAAAAGCTTTTCGGTTGCCATTAACTCTTGTGTTGCTGTTGTTGCAACTGTTTTTGTTAATGTTGTTGTTGTTGCTGTAGTTGTTGTTGTTGTTGTTGTTGCATATTATTATTTTGTCCGGTGCAATATTGAAATACTAATTAAAAGTTCAACGCTCAACTGCGACGACAACAGCAACAACATCAGCAACATTTATATGAAAAACAGTTTCATGTGCATTTTCCGCATTAAAGTCAAGTGCAATAGTGTGTGTGTATGTGTACGCACACGTGTGCTCATGCATGTGTGCGAGTGTGTGTGTGGATCTGCATGCACGGCAATGCTTGATGCAAGAGATAAAAAATAAAAAGTTGCTGATGATGTTCAGTGATTTCCATTTTTTGGATTTATTTTTTTTATTTTTGCTTTTGTTCAATTGAATCAGTGAATCTCTGATTTAATTTACTTCACGCAGTTGTTTTTGTGCGACATACAAATCAGTGATTAATTAATTAATTAATCAATTAATTGTACCTCGTAGTATAGCGCACTGAGTAGATTTCCTGAATATCTTCATTGAACAATCCGAACCGTGTCAGCAACACCTTAAAGACAAAACATGTCGTTTTGCCAATAAATTGAGGACATTTATTACTCTTGTTTTCTGGAGCGGTTCTTTTTTAAAACTTTTCAATTATTCCATTTAGTTTCTTTAAAAATGGTTTTTAAAATAAAATAGGAATGGGAATAAATGGTTTTTTGTGTCTCTCATGGTGAAATCTAGTTGTTTGAACGATTTATGAATTTTATTTAAATTTTTCGTAAACAAAAAGAGTTTTGAAGGGTCGTGGTCAAAATAAATCCTGTAAAGGCTCACTATCCCAGAAATTTTGACAAAAAAAAAAAACCTATTTTTTAAACATTTTATTCTTTAAACTTTTAAGAGTTTAAAAGAAATTTTTTGAAAATTCCACTCCGTTACAAGGTTATAGCAATAAATGTGACCGGCCATAGGGTTGGGACGGTTACCTGTTTAACTGCCACGCCAATCTCGACATCTCTGATTCATATTACATTCGTTCGGAAGATCTAAGTTTCTTAAAAAACAAACTCGAAAATCATAAAACATACGAAGATACAAGAGGAAGTAGGTGTACAGAATGAAACTGAAATGGAAGACTAGCTATTAGTTCAGGTTGTACCTATTAGAAACTATAAATCAGTGATGTGCACACCAATACTATTATATTTTCTGTTATTTTGTGCTTGTGGTGAGCGAGACTCCACGCTCTCAGCTCTGAAAAAAAAATTTTGTGCAGGTATCAATAAATATGACGACTCGGCTCGTTTGTCTAATATTTTATTTTAAGTTAAGATATAATTTTATTTTCATGTTTTTGTTTTGATTTTAAAATTTAAATCAAATAATAAAATAATAAAAGGTAATACGAGAAAAGAATAAAACGCTAAGTGGATAAATTGTAAATTTGCTATCAGTTAGGCATGCAGGGGAAGCACTGGAAGCACCTGGAACTTCTACTGTTGTAGAAGAAGCTGCATTGCTTGCAGAGAGGGATGGGATACACTGAGGGAAATAACGAATATTAACATTATCCTCGCCTGAGTATAAATTTTATTTAAATATTTACGTGGATAAATCAAATATTTTTCTTAAAACTCGTTTATTTTCCGTATTTAAATTTTATTTATACCACACTCCTACACACCTATTCCATACAGCTGAAATAGCCGACAAGCACCAACAACATCGCACTCTATTCCTGCAGTTATTAATGATGTTTCTAGAACTAAGATTCTTGCTTTTGGTTCCTTATAGTTCTCGTTTGGTTTTTGTAACGAAAATTATATAGCCTACATTAGAGTGTCCCTTATTTTGCGATTTTTGGAAATGTCAAGGGGCTGAAAGGTTTTTTTATGCGTTTTTATATTCTAAGAACGAAACTAAAAAAATTTTTTTCTTACGACAACGTTTACCCGTGCCAATCGGGCCCGAAAGTTTCGAAAAAATGCCCATATTAGACCATATTTGCACAAATTAAAAAAAAATCTTTTCTCTGCTTTTTATAAATGTTTTCCATTTTTTGGAACACATACATAAGAAATATGATATCCACAAAGTTTTTTTATGATGGGCGTGGTTACTGCCCCTGCTGCGTCGAAATTTCTCCCGCAGCCTTTTCCCACCTTTTCATGAAATTAGTGCAATTTAGGTATTAATATCAACAATAAATAGATACATCTTTATTATGCTAAAAGTTTGATTACATTTCATTAAATTCACATTATGTACTTACAAAAATTAACAATAAATTAAAAAACTAGTATTTTAACCTGCGGCGGGCGCGCAACAAGCTAATACCTACAAGCAGTCTTATTGCGGCTTTTCAACCGAAATCATAGTTTTTTTTTATAAATAAAAGATATCAAAACCAAAAATGTATGCCCTTGGAGGGTGAAATTATAATAAGAAATACAAATTAATTAAAAAAGACAGAGCCTTATTTGGAGCTTTTATGCTATTCATTATTATCGGAATCCGTCAAGTCTGTATTTTTGTAGTTCTACTATACATCAAAGTCTGGTTTGAAGCTACTAATAGCATAAAGGCTCCAAATCAGGATCTGTCTTTTTAAAAGATTTAGTCGCATACAAGACAATTAACAAAAAATATCCATTGCTGCAAGTCAAAAATTTGGTCGGCATCTTTGGTACCTTGGCGAAGAACTTGTAGCACTCGCTTTTTTCGATGATGCAGTTTCTATTGAGAGAAAACGCAGTATGGTGACAGCATTGCAAGCTCAGAAGTTTCCATGTAATCATCCAATCGCAAACCCAAATTCTTTAAAAGAATGGACAAAAAAGATTTAGATTGTTTTGCATCTTGTCGAACAACAAATCTATTTCGTAGGTTTAGTTTGACATGCAATTTTTTAAAATATGATTCTGACGAATGGGAAAAAGATGAAGAATACCAGAGAGTAAAAAATTATTTTAAAGATCTTTGTATTGTAAATGATGTTGCGGAGCGTGGGGTACAACTTGCTCAAGAATTTCTCGAGCTTACAAAATCAGAAGCGCAGCTACAAAACCTACTTATTGTGGCCCAAAATACTCGAAAAATATACTCGAACTGTCAAAAAAAAAAAATACATGCTCTTAAAAAAACTTATAATTAATTTGTATTTCTGATTAAAATTTAACCCTTCAGGGGGCATACATTTTTGGTTTTTGATATTTTTTATTTATAAAAAAAACTATGATTTCGGTTGAAAAGCCGCAATAATACTGCTTGTAGGTATTAGCTTGTTGCGTGCCTGCCGCAGGTTAAAATACTAGTTTTTTAATTTATTTTTAATTTTTGTAAGTACATAATGTGAATTTAATGAAATGTAATCATACTTTTAGCATAATAAAAATGTATTTATTTATTGTTGATATTAATACCTAAATTGCACTAATTTCATGAAAAAGTGGGAAAAGGCTGCGGGAGAAATTTCGACGCAGCAGGGGCGGTAACCACGCCCACCATAAAAAAACTTTGTAGATATCATATTTCTTATGTATGTGTTCCAAAAAATGTAAAATATTTATTAAAAGCAGAGAAAAGATTTATTTTTTAATTTGTGCAAATATGGTCTAATATGGGCATTTTTTCGAAACTTTCGGGCCCGATTGGCACGGGTAAACGTTGTCGTAAAAAAAAAATTTTTGTAGTTTCGTTCTTAGAATAAAAAAACGCATAAAAAAACCTTTCAGCCCCTTGACATTTCCAAAAATCGCAAAATAAGGGACACTCTAGCCTACATGTTTAGCCAAGATGCTTTGTCAGCGCAATGGGTGATAGCATGATACAATTACATAAGGTAAGAGTGACAACCGGATATTTTCTCACAAGTACCTTGCACCGATTGTCATTTGCCTGTATATTTTGCTTTTTATTTTCTACTTTTTCCTTCTCTAATTTGTTCTATTTTTGACAATTAGTGCCATAATATTGCACCAACTGTCAAAAATAGTATAAATTACAGAATGAAAAAACAAAATAAAATATACAAGCAAATGGCATTTGATGGACGTCAGTTGTGAGAAAATAGCCAGTTGTCAAGGCTAACTTGTAATAATTTTATTATGGTTGGTGCAATATGAAAAGCTGTCACTCCTACCTTGTATAATTATATTATTCGGTTCCCCACAAAATCTCATCCACCGCACTCACGAAGCATCTTGGCTAAACACCTAGGCTTCATAATCTGCATTACAAAAACCAAACGAGAACTAAAAAATCATCAATAACATGTTGAATTTAAATATATTTTTTTTTAATTTCAATATTTTTATATATGTTTTCTTAAAATGTGATAGTTTTATTTTCAAATAGTAAATATTTGAAAAATATTTTAAAAATTCGTGCATAATTTTAATATATTTTTTATTAATTCTGTTTAAATATTTTAATATTTTATTTAATTAAAAAACTATTTAAATAAATTTTAAATATTTACGTAGTCGATTTATGCAAATGCGTTATTGGTGCAAAAATTACTAGCTTTTTGGATAAATTAAAAAAGTTTTTGGATAAATTTAATATTTTTTTCTCTTAGTGTAGGAGCAATGAAGCGCAGAAGAAGAAAATGGGTACAGCTCAAAAGAAGTCGAATGGAATGAAGAAATAGATTTAAAATTATTTTCAATGGTTGAAATAAAAAAATAATGGTAAAACTTTATCTTAAAAAACTATTAATTTTTTAATTTGGGTTGGAGATCGCTTTGAGAAGACTTTGGAGATCAAGTGGAGATCCAGCTTTATCTCAACTGGAGATCAAAGGTCCATTTCCCCGGAGAATGGGGGTAAAGTGGAGATCCAGCACTGGAGATTGGAGAAACGAACTGGAGCTTCACTTGAGATCAAAACTTGAGGTCAATCTCCAAGGTTAATGTTTATTGGGATGTTAAGAGAACACTTTTGATGTAAAAAAGTGTCGAGACAAGTTTATTTCGAAAGTATAGAAAATTAAGGGGGTATTTTATTTTTGAAAAGTTCATAAATGTTAATTTCTCGAAGTAGCATGCTCACACCATAATACGTCTCGGAGCATCTTTTTCAGAAATACATATGTAACTTTAAATGCGATTTTCTCTAAATGATGTTTTTGAAGTCAGTGAGAAAGATTTCTCGGGAACGCCTAAACCAGTCTTAAATGTTAACACAATTTCCTTAAGTAAATTTTTTTAGTAAATGGTGGAAGGTTTTGTCGAATGGTCTCAAGCTGCTATTATTCGATTAAATACTGCATAATACCGAAATACGGTAACAAAAAATTTTTTTTTTGTTAGTTTTATTTCAGATGCCCATACTGCCCATAACCCTTTAAGCCGAAACACATAGGAGGCATGCATGCTTCATGCATTTGGCATTTGTGAGTGAATATACATGTTGTTATGAAGTAGATCACATCAAAAGCATGCACGCATGCACTGAACACATTGACGACGACAACGACATTACGACATCTGACTAATTTTTTTTACATGCTTTTCTTATAGAGGTGAATGTGGTGAAAATGTTGCGGCGACATAGAAATGTTGCTGACATCGGTATAAAATTATTTCTAATTTAACGAGCGACAAAAGTGCAAATATAATGCACTGAACACATTGACGACGGCAACGACATTGCGACATCTGTCAAATTTTTTTAAATGTATTTCTTATGGAGAGAATTTGGTCTAATGTCGCAATGTCGTGTCGTTGATTTAGAACTATTCCTAATTTGACAGATTGTCGTCGCTGTCGTCGTCAATGTGTTCAGTACATAAGGGTTTGTGCATGAGTGAATGCAACAATCGTATGATATTTCAAGATTGTTGACTCTTTCTTCACGTCGCGTCGTAAAGTCGTGTAGTCGTCAATGTGTTCAGTGCATGAAGCATGCCTGAAGTTGGCGAACTTTTAACTTTTTGCAGGCATCAAAGCATTGGCAGAAGACATATGTGAAATAAAAGCAATATTAACACTACCATTGACCATAAAACATCCAGCAATTCCATTTTTAATTGTTTTTGATTAAATTTAATGTATTTTCAATACTTCTTCTTAAAAATTTCTATTTAGTTTGACATTTGTAATTTATCACATATGCGATGCATGCTTTCTATGTGTTTTAGCCAAGCATTCACTGGCATGATGCATGGTTGGGGCGTGCATGCTTTCTATGTTTCTTTGCCTTTTGAGTCATGATCAGTTTAAAAGTAGATTTGGTCAAACATTAGTATTAAAATTGTCACGACCTGTAAATCATTCCTCAATTAAGCATAATTTCTGAAATAATTAATTACTACCCATATATTTATGAAACAGCATGTGGGCTGTCTAATAACCTGTCTAATAACCTGTCAACACAACACACAAAAATAAGGCCAAAGTTAATTGAAACGCTGCTTAACTCAAATATTTGGAAGTAAAAATATTAAATCAAACATAAACAACACTTAGTTAAATCCTCTTTAAATCCCCAACCTACCTTAATGAATACGAGCAATAAAGTCTTACCGGTCCACAACCATGGTGCACAGCTTTAAAATAGGAAGTAAGAAGACATATTAATAAAAAAACTCTGTAGCCTAATCTTGAGCATTTTATTACCTCCACTGGATTATGTAGACACATCGTAAAATCTATTTATTAGCTAGAGCTACACGTTCAAAATATATTTTACGACATGCACATAAAACGTAGCGCACGCCGTTGATCCAACTGTGCGCAGGCGCAAAGACGCACACGTACACACAACAACACTTTCGCATTAATTGTTGACATCTCATTAGTTCGTTCCAGTGTGATTGAGGAAAAATCAAAGGTGCGACAACAACAAACACAAAATTGTCGGCAATTAAAACAAAGAAAGCTTCAAACTTCATCAACTGAAACTTACTCGGCTGTAACAAGCGAGTAGTAGCTGCCGTGCGGAGAGTTGTTGCAACCAGTGTTGTTGGGCGTGCCTGCTAATGAAGTGTAATACGACGGGAACAGAGTGGGTGGTCGCACATACAATCATCTACAAGACGCACTGCTTGGTTGTTTGATTTATGTGGTGCCGACGGTGTTTATTAAAATTTTAAATATTGCCTGATGCTAAATTAAATTTTGATTTAAAACATTTAACGATAATTGAAATGTTTGATTTTCTTATCAGATTGTTCAAGCTTGGGTTAGCTTGTAGGGCAAACCATGAACGAAAATTGGTACTTAGATGGATGAACCCACAGCCGCCCACTGTGCATAAATATGAAGAAACCGAAGAGGTAGCTAAAAAAAATCAGGTCATTTGAAATGATTTATAGCGAGGCCATTGTAGGCCATAGCTTTGAAATGAGTTTTCCTGTGGCTTAGAAGGAAGCCTAAGTGACATATTTTATAACCGCTTTAAAAAGGAGAGCAAGGTCATGGACAATTGACCAGAAAACAATTTAAATGTGTTATTTTTAGATAATTTGGTTACTGGCTCAATATACCATAGATGGTTTTTGGGAAGAGTTTTATGCATTTCGAATTTTTATAGACTTTTTTTTAAATTGTCATAATTTATTATTATTTCAGAATATATTTGTCTGATATATGTCAAAACTTAACCTAAATATTGGTCTGTTCTCGTACTGCTCCAGTGAAAAATGTCCAGCAGCAATTCTCTCTCAAATAGAAATATATCCAAAAAAGTACGCGAACGCAAAATTTGCAAAAACTTGCAAGCCTCGATAACATCTGATTAACGTTTTGCTTATATTTCAAGTGGAATGGAAAACAAAAGGAAATTGGACGTGAAGTGTCCAATTTGCAATTTTTTTCAAGGAGATTTTCAACACAAAGAAATAAGAAAAGTTATAAATACACAGTGGTAACGTTTTCTACGAAAATTTAAGATACCTTTCATATTTTGACGACTGCAGCAGTCAACCTCCGGTTTGCGAACATCAATTTTACTAAATTTGTTTGATTGTTCAAATTACAACTATCTTAAATCAGCTGTTTTCTAGCTTGCTAATTCTCGACAATAAAAATTTTTCTAGCAAGAATTTGCAACTTCCCTCCAAGTCAACTGTCACTTTGCACGCTCAATTTCTCTCATTTTGCAAGTTTTTTGCGTACGCGAACGCCAAAAAATTGGTGATAATTATCAAAAATTATAAGTACGCGGAAAGACCATATGTCTTATCGTTAGTTTTATTTTGTATGGCCTTGATGCTCTATATTTTCACTAAACACTAAATAAAAAAAAAAAACTTTGGTAAAAAGATATGGTAGTGTACTTCACAGCCAAACCGAGAGGTTTCGGGTTCATTTCCCGGACAGGCCATGGCTCTACGCTTTAACCTTTTTTCATTTCTATCCACAATTTTAATCAATTGAGATTAAAAATGCATCAATACCCACGATTCTAAAGCTATAGTTGGTGGTAGAGATAGATTATAGATCTCTACCACCACCCACGACTCTAAGATCGCTTGGCAACTTGAATTGAGTCAGGTGACGGTATAACAAAAACCTCGGAATCAAATTCACATGTTTCTATGGCTTAAGGTTAAGACATAGAGGAGGTTAAGAGGTCAAGGAGGTGAGCAGACCCATAAGAGGTTAAGACACAATACATTAGAATATATATGTTACATCAGTATATCACAGTTACTATAGCGATTAGAACTTTGAAGATTCGACAATTAAAACTTCATTTATCGGAAGCTCTTATAAAGCCATAGTTGGTAGAAAAGTTGTTGATAGATAATTCCATAATCAACTTCCAAAAGCTTGAAAAGGCTTAACCCGAAGTTTTCAATGACCTTTCGAGTACTCGCTGACGGAAATGATGGGAAACTGTAACTTCTATAGAGCTTATGTAGTATAAAAACAATAACGCAAAAAAATCCGCTTTAGTTGTTGAGAGCCCTCTCAAATCCATGATTCCTCACATGTGTAGATGTTATACAAAGCCTTTGATGCAACTAGATCGTATTTTTAACACTAGAACTACCAGCATTTGTTCTATACCTATTTCTACCAACCGGTCAAAATGACCGGTTCGATGTCTGGTCAGAAAAATATTAAACTTAAAACAAAATTTTAAAAGATAAATTTGTTTTTAAGGAAACTAAACTGTATTTCATTTATAAATAAATAAATAATAAATATTTACAGAGTAAATAAATTTATATAAACAGAAAAAATATTATACATTTTTCTAAATTATATTTCGATTACAGCATATTTTGCAAATAGACATTTTTTTCAAAGTGCATTTACCACAAACATGTTTTTTGCAACTTACACAGATATTATAAGTTTTATTTTCATTGCATAAACCTATTTGGCGTCCGTGGCGTAGTTGGTTGAAGTGCGTGGCCGCTATGTCAAAGAACCTTGGAGACCCAGGTTCGAACCCCAGCCAGCGACAGAAAATTATTTGAATTAAAATAATTTTTCTGCACGGCCGCCACCTCTCTGCAGACAATGGCAAACCTCAGAGAGTAATCAAAATGCCATGTAAAGCTTCTTGAGAATAAGAACATTCCGTTCATCGCCGTTCGGAGTCGGCGTTAAGCATGTAGGTCCATTTCTCGGTCAATTGTGTACAAACTTAATAACACGCACAACACAATTGATCATAAGAAGCTAGGTCAAAGTCCTTTCAAGGGCTGAAATGGCCAGTTATTTATTTTATTTTTTTAAACCTATTTGGCAAGTTTTTCGTATATTAGAACTTTCATGGCTCGCTAAGAGATCGGTGAAATTTCCTGGTTCAGATGAATCTTTATACTTTGTGGAAAGTTCTTCTGCTAATTGAAACAGAAAATCTTTTCTTGACATATTTTCTTAAGTTTTTTCTTTATACAAAACCCATGCATTTATTGCTGCTAAGTCAAGAATATTGAAAAAGATTTGAAGAGGCCATCTCCGAGAACTAGACTTCGCAGTATATTTTCTGGCCATTTGATAGGTAATATCCACCCCAAATTTAGTTATATTATAATATATAACAGTTTCAAGTTTATTTTTGTAATTTTCTGTTTTGATCGATGTATATTTCGTACTTAGCACTAGAACCTTTTTCGTGAATTTACTTTTAAATACTGACAATGTATGTAGCAGTATTGGTTTTATAAAATACAGATGAATAAAGAGGTAGTTTATCCTTTTTTTGCTTAGCAAGTTTCGGTAATTCCGTTTTGTTCCCTCGGATAGTTCCAACCAACGCAGTATTTTTCTGCAATAACTTGGATGCCAGTGATAAGCTGGTAAAAAAATTGTCAGTCGTTACATTTCTGTTAGAAATGGTGAACGGTTCAATTAATCTGAGGACGACAAATTCACTCAAAGGAATTGATGGTGGCTTTGTTTAGTCCTTTCCCAAATAAGGGCAACCATTAACTACATATTTACTTTTGAAATCAGATGCCAACCAAAATTTTATTCCAAACTTGTTGGGTTTGTTTGGCATGTATTGCGTAAATTTGCATCTCGCTTCGGTTGGAAATAGTTGCTCGTCAATTGTTTTATTCTCTCCAGGTATGTAGCAGTTTCGGCTATTTTTTGATAAATGAATCCCAAACATGTGAGATCATTGCAAACTTGTCATTCTTTAATCTTTGACTTCTCTAATTTTTCTTATCGAACCGTACAAACCGTAAAATATCTATGTATAATATCTTTTCTGGTTATCGTTTTTGCAAAAAACCTCATGAGATAGATCCAGTTTTTTCCAAGAACTCAGAAAGCTTCTTGTTCTGTGCATGTTATAACATGATCTATAATTTTATGATCAATTATCAATGAAAACGCGCTACTCAGAAGTTCCCTTTTTTATATTTTGTTTTGCAAACACTGTAGGCCCAATAACGTTTTTGAAAATTATGTGTTTTGGTCTCCGTCCTGGAGTGGATCCGGGTTGTATTTCATTCCATATAGTTCCATCAGCAGCGATTTCAGTTACCTGATCTTCACTCTCATAAGAATATGATGGTATTCTTATAGTTCTTCTCCGTCTTCGCATTTTGAGAATATTCTTTCAATCACTATCGATGTCTGAGGATACGTACACTTCATCTTTTTCAAATTGATCTTCTGAAATATCAGCCCTTTCACGAAAATCTTCAACAATATTGGAAATGCCTTCACATGTATTTGTTATGTCTTTCAGAAATCTTGACATTTTCGAACGTCTTTGCATCTTTAGGGATAGGTTTTGGCTGAATAAAAGTAGAGCTAATCTATTTTTTCTTATTTTAAAACTATTTGTTCACAAACCACTTACAAAATAAGAAAGAAATATATTAAAAAAAAAAAAAAATTTCAGCAAATAAATGCAATGTACAAAAATTTCGACTCTACAGATAGATACCATAAACGCGGAGGTCCTTTTTTAAAAAGTGAGCGATATTCGATTCGTGTCAATATTAGACAAAAACACTGTATTTCAGTTAATATTGACACTAGGGTACTGAAATTTACAGTAAAAATACTAGCGTACGCAGAATCATTACAAATTACGGTCAACAAAGTGGGTGTTATTTGACAAAGGGGTGTGGCAATATTAGAAACTCACTATATATCGAATAATATTGACACTAGGGTAATGGAATTTAGTACATGGGTAGGCAGAGTTACTACAAATTACAGTAAAAAAGTGGGCGTTATTCAACAAATGGGTGTGGCAATATTATAAAAATACTATATATCAGTTAATATTGACACTAGGGTACTAGTATTTGGTATGCAGGTAGGTGGGTAGGTAGAATCATTACTAAAGTGAGCGGGATTCTACATAGGGTGTGGCACTTTAAGGTTAATATTGATACCTGGGAGCTGAAATTTGGCACAGGGAATCATTATAAATCATTATAAAGTACGATAAATAAAGTCGGCGGGATTAGAGAAAAGGCGTGGCACTTTAATAAAAATTGTAAAGAGACAGAAATGGAAAATACCCAACAAACTTTCAGGAATTAATAAAACAAATTTTTTAAGAACGAAGGTCTGGTCTGATATTTTACTCAAAAATACTATTGCATAAAATTTTTCATATTCTCTTAAAAAGAAGAAATAAAAACTTTTTAACAAAAAACAAAAAAAAAAAAAAACAAAGCCGATTTCAAAATCACTACAAAGTAAAAAATAATTTTAAATAACTTTTCCCGTTAATTTCTTGACCAAATTTTACAAGTTATTTATATGTATTATAATATTGGAAATCTTATCCATTTTCATTATTTCTATATTGTTTTATTATCATCAATATATGAATTGCTTTATGAACATAAAAACTTTGAAGTCGGCGCTAATATTTGACACAATCATGATCTTTTACCATCCCTGCACCATTTTGAACTTTTTTATTTGATGCTATGCTGCCTTAGTGACACTGAAGTAATTTTAAAAGCTTTGTACACATAAACATTCTCACTGTACTGGTTTCGGTGAGATTGTAAAGCTCATATTGAATATGCCATGGCTACATTCAGCGTACTCAACAATTGCCAACTGAAAGAAAAAATCGCTAAAAAGCTTTTATATTCATAAAGTTAGTAGTATTTTTATGATAATAAAACAAATTAGAAAAAATTAAAATAAAAACATTTCCACTTAGTAAGATAAGCGCCGACTTAAAAAGCTTTAAAGTGTGTTCATAAAGCAATTAATATATTGATGATAATAAACAAATTTGAAAAAAATGGAAATGATAACATTTCTAATATTAAAATACATATAAACAACTTTTGAAATTTGACCAAGAAATTAATGGGAAAAGTTATTTAAAATTATTTTTACTTTGTTGTGATTTTGAAATCAGTTTTTTTTATAGTTTGTCAGATTTTCAGATGTGGAATTGTAACGTGTACAATTTTTTTTTTTTTTTTTTTTTTCCAAATGATTATGCAATATATTATAGATGGTCGTCATTCTAATACTCAAAGATACCTAAATCTCACGGTATGTCACATGACTTTTTGTTTTATCAGTTCACTCACGATGTTTTCTGGCAAGGAACTTCGTGGAATTTTTTGCAGTGCCAGTTTTTTGTAGTGCTCTATATTTCGTCATAGAAAGAATTAAGTTCATCGATGCATTCTTGTTTTGATAATCCGCGTCGTAAGTTATGAAAAAGAATCACACGAAAATGTTCACGAGTTAGTTCAGATGCATTTTTCAGCTTATTTAAAACATCATAAATCCCACAAATGGCAAAATTTTCTAAATAAGGGTGTATTTAAAAATTTCAAGTTTCGAATGGAAGGATTTTTCCATTTGATGATAAGTGTTGACACTTTCTGTTACCAAGGCAAGAAACATAAATTATTGAATAAATCGCCTACTTTAAGATGTGATGATTTTTATGAATTTTTGTGTGAGTAAAGTTTTTCTAATTGAACAAATCATATTTTTCAAAAGAATTTAATAAGATCTTACTATAACATCAGGATATATTAAACCAAAATCTAATGAACATCAATCCGAATTATTATTATTATTATTATTATTATTATTCAATCTGAATCTGTCTACATTCGGGGAAAATTTTAGAGGGAAAAAATTATTCGATTTTCAGAACTTTTTCCGAAAACTTTTCAACTTTTCCTCGTTTCACTCTCACTCTTCGTAACACTCGCTCTCCTGTCCTATTTTCAACGATTAAATTTTACATGTCAAAGCATCATCAAATCAAACCAAATCTTTTTGTCTTCCTCAGCTGCATTTACCTGCATTCACTACGACTACTTCCGGCATGACATCACTTCAGTTCTTCCGTTCCTAGCATCAACTAAGAGCAACAAACACTTTGAACAAAAGCGGATACAATGTACCAAAGACTTCTACAAGCAACTCATACAGTTTCCGAAAAGGATATTGAGTGCGACGCCGCTCAAGTAGCAGCCAACATACAGAGCAGAGTGCAGCGCATACTTAAAATAAATGCAGTAGAAGAAGCTACAGCCAGAACGAAGGAACGGATGAGCAGAGACCTCAGCTGAAAACTGAGCGTTTGTTGAATTCGACAAAATAGAAGCTTGCAGTTGGAACTAAAAACAAAAATTAATATAAAAAAAAGAAACTATCTGCACCATGAACTGACTGGCACTGAATGTCCTTCTACGCCCATATCTACCCAACGACTACCTCCTCTCCATTCGACTCTCGACTGCCACGTATTGCAATTGCAAAGTAACTTGATCCTTGTGCTCAAAATAAATCTTTGTATGCTTTTAGTTGCTGCTTGATGGCTGCTGCCCCCGCTCTTGCCTGCTGCTAAGGTGGTTCTTTCGCTGGCAGTATGTGCTGGCTGGCTGGTTGCCTCATAATGTTGGGTACTTGTGCTCATACTTGTTTTATTTCTTTGGCATTGTTGTGAATGACACGAAGTGAAAAAAGTTTTTTGTCTTTGCTAGTCACATCGACGTCTGCTGCTACTTACAGCGCTGCACTGAGCTGCGCCAGCTTCTTGCTTCCATTCTTTCTAATACTTTTCACACACAAACCGTTTTTTGCACCTTTTTGTGTGTTCGAATTACAAAGCGGAGCAGAACCGCAAAAGTTTTCAACGGTAGTAAGAACAAAAATCAAAAAACCAACAATAAAACAATATAATGAAAAGAAAAGAAATTCTAAAGAAAAACCAGGGAAAAAGCACACAAAAAAAAACAAAACTAGGCAGGACCAAACTGAATGAAGAAACAGTTCCAAACACATTTAAACTTTACGCTAAACGATAAATGACAATGGAAGAGTTCAATTGTTGTGCCGCTTCATTGGTCCGTATATCCATCCATTCATGCATCCCGCCATGCATCAATCGTGGCGGTTAGGGGAAGCGGAAAATAGCTAAAAGTGCAGTCATGTTGCATATTAAATTCCGGTACTTTCGGGCGCAGAACTTTCTATTCTATACACTTTATGGTTGTGGGAGAAATTGCTTTTTTGTTTTTGTAAATATCACTATTTATGTGGAGAAGATTGAGAAGTCAATAATATAAAAATGGCTTCATTTCTATGGATTAACCTCAATTTTTGAAACATCTCTAAAACTCAGCAGTTTAAGAGTAACAAAAGAACAGAATGGCGGATGATAATATCTGACCATATCAATAGAAATGAAAGTAAGAATAGCTGAGGAGAATTTCGAGGAGGATCTATTTGAAAGTTAAGACAAACTTTTAACAATTTAAAATTTGATAATTGGTCCGCATTTTGAGTTCATACAAAGCCTTCGTGTGTATTCATAAATATATTGGGAAAAAAACAGATATCTCAAAAACACCTAGCGTTTGAAGTCGTTAGCCAGTCGAAATCGCATCTTCAACAGCTGTCATTAAAACTAATGTTAGTTTAGTCAAGGAGAATTACATATACAAACGGGCAACGAGTAGAAGTTGTAAAATTCCACAATAAAATAGTGAAATTTTCCGAGTCCAGTTTTTCCACTCCGTCTTTTGTACCTAACAATCTGTTGTGACGCAACACATGCTGTTTCAATTCAGACTACCAAAATGACTGGCCGTCCTCGTGCTAGTCGATCGAATGAAATCATAGCCACAATAAGTGAAAGTGTTGTCAAAGCGATTGAAGCACTTACCGTCAATGATAACCAACTTCAACTAATTGAAGGGCATGGATGTGTAAGACATCTGTTCTGTGGAAGTAATAACTGTTAAATTTCAGATGACATACCATAATCGTGTTCAATTATCTCATCATGTCGAGCCTCCAATTGGTCATCGAGATCTTGCGATTTGACGCCATTGGATATTTTTTGGAGTTTTCGGAAAATAGTCGTTAAGTGAACAGTAATAATACAAAGACCACAGTTCAAAATCAGTTCGCAATTATGGGCGAAAAAAGGGGCGTACCTCTGCCAAAAGGGTCGAGGCTGACATTTGTCGGATTTTGTTGTTAACATACACCCTTAATTTTTTTATTTTATATTAATACTAGCTCTAAGGCTATTTTATTACTCAATATAGAACGCACATAGCCTACATTTCAAATTCCAAGATAATCCGTTCAGACGTTTAGGTGTGAAACATACAACGAATAACTTATATAGTTACATATTAGTAAAAATTTTTACTCTTCTTTTTATTTATATTTGGTACTTTTATCGGAAGTGTGAGACCCAATTTCCAATTTTGATATTTTTGCAGTGATATATATGATTATAAAAATATCCGTTCTCCATTATTAGAAATTAGCTTTTGTAAGTGAACAGTTCCTAAAAATTAAATTTCGGAATGATATGAGAGGCTTATTTTTTTCCGTGACTAGGTCTGATGATATTACCCCAGTTCCCAATTTTTATACTAAACCTTCCATATTTGGAAACTTATTACATTTTAAGATAAGGAGTTGTAGGAGGTGCCATTCCCCATTGGTCAATGTCAATTATTTTTGATTGGATCATTATGTCTGAAAGAATATATATTCACAAACTCAATTTTGAGATTACAGCTTGCATGCGTGCCATTTTTTCGGGTTCTAAATTTCAGAATTAAATGGGAGGTATCACGCCCCACTGTGGGATTTTGGCTGCAAAAACCCCCTTTTTTGAGTGTAAAATATCAAAAATGTAATGATGCAGTTTTGTAGAGAATTGTTTAATTAAGATAAATTCATTCTACAATTTTTTCTACAATTTTTTTTTTTTCCAAAATAACGCGGTAAAGTCACCTAAACGAAATTCTGCAGTAACTGCCTTAGATTTTCATCCCATTTCAATGGGCTGGAAACATAATTTCTTTTTCTCGTATCTATATGATGTAAGTATATTTGAAAAATATAGTATTTCAGCATTAATTTAGAAGTAAAGGAATTGCATTACCGTAATATTTTAATATATATTTAGGTTCTTTTTTGAAGACACTCAAAAAGTCAGTGTTTTTAGTTTTTCTTGGACAAAAAAAAGGTGAGCGTTATCGATCGTTGTGTTCTGGTTGCAAAAAAATGAAAGGTGGGACTGTCTTCTTTAAATTTACTCAAAAAAATCCACCAACTTTTCTCAATATTTTACAAACGCATAAATTTTATAAAAAAAGTCAATAGTATTACAACGAAATTTTGCAATTAAATGTAATAAAAAAAGTGTGCCTACTTTTAGGCATACACTTTAGCAACAATTTGTTAATAACTGATTGACAGCAATTCCAAAGAAAAGCATAACAAAATAAAAAACAAAAACATATGATTAGGTAAATAAAATTTGGTAGACCAAAAGTGTAATAAAATTGTGAAAAATAATTATTAAAATGAGTTCATTTTCTGTATCATATCAAGGCGTTTCTTCTCCAATCCTGCACTTGTTGCTGATATAACTGGTGTTAATGAAGAACTAATAGATCGCTTCCGAATCATTCTGCAGATAATAACGTGTGGACAGAAAGTTGATAGTGTGAAGTTTCAAAAATTTGCATGGGATACAGCTGAGCTATTTGTTCAAAAATATAAGTGGTACTTTATGCCTGTTACTGTGCATAAAGTACTTATACATGGCAAGGACATTATTGATGCAGCAGTACTTCCTATTGGTATGCTATCCGAGGAAGCAGAAGAAGCACGCAATAAAGATTACAGAAACTATAGATTAATGTTTTCTAGAAAGTGCAATAGAACTGCAACAAATACTGATGTTTTCCATCGTCTGCTTGCATCATCTGATCCATATATAAGTAGTATAAGACGTCAGCCGCATAAAAATCTGTTAGAACTAGATGATGTAGTTAAAGAAATGATAGTTGAAGAATAAAATTTATAATTTATAATATAATTTTATAGTACAAATTTGACTTTTATTTGCAATGATTGGTTAGTTAAAAAAAAAACGCTAAGCCATGGCCCCCTAATTTTTTTTGCAAATGTTCAGCTAACATATTAGTCTTTAGTTATTTATATAGATGTAAGTGCTGCTTGGCATCGATCACAAACTACAAAGGCTTAAATCTGTTTTTTTGAAAATCGTGAAAAATTAAATTTATCATATGGGCGTTGGGCGTGGCACTTAAAATTTTAATATAATTGAGGACTCAAATGCAACCACTGGTAGTAATTTTTATTAATATACATATGAAAATAAGGAAAATACAACGTCTTTTAGTTTTACGTCATATGGGAGGTAGGCGTGGTTGTGGGCGGATTTTAACAAAAATTTATTTTTCATCTAATTTGGCAATATGAGAGATGTGTGCCAAATTTCAAAGCCCTACCTCGATTCCTTCGATTTTTTGCAGCAGCTTGTATGAAGAAATCCCACTGTGCGCCCTATTGCCTTAAAAAAATAAATCATAGCCATAATCACAATTGGAAGAAAAATCTATACAAGGGTGAAAACCGAAAGAGTGGATATTTACTCCCTGGATGCAAAGTTTATCATATTCGGACAAAAATTGCTTTATACAGAAATTTCATTTTATTCCTATGTGAAATGAAAACATTCCCGGATACAAGCAGAAAACATTCAATAGAGTGTAAGAAGCATTCCCTTTCGTTAGACACTCTATTTATTTTTATTCACACCAAGTCATTGGAGAGAAATATTCCTCTTCGCTGTCTTCGAAATTAATGTGGAAACATTCCTCTTCACTGTCTTACAAATTAATGTGGAAACAACAACAAATAAATTACAACTAATAATGGTTAGAATGGCCGGAATTCGAACCCGAGACATCTGGGGTGGCAGTCAAGCACGGTACATACTCGACTACCGAAGCTTCTTTATTATTCGAGATTGTATTATTGGAAATAAATTGAAATTGCCCCAAAACAAACAATCGCATCCACATACATTTTTAAGAAATCGGTTTGGAAACAATATCAATTTAAAACTTCCCATAAGATTCCAAAAGATACAATGAGCAATGTTTCAAAATCACTTCCAAATGGAACTTCCAGAGGGATACATTTAGTGAATTTGCAAACACATTCGCAAATTTTCAATAACAAATGACAATTATTAAATAGGTATTAAAATAATTATTAAATTATTAAAATGCCTTGCGAATGGTACCAGCGAAGGGAATTAAGTGAAATTAAGTAGATGTGATATATTTGGAGAAAAACTGTTTCAACGATTATATGTTCAATGCTATTTATGAACGTACAATTAATCAAAATACGTAACACTTCAGTAGAACCACTTCAAAAACTCACTCTACTTCCGCCAACAACTTTAACTTTACGGTCATCACTTTTGATAGATTACCACAGGAGAAATGGGGCAGTCTTAAAAAAAATTCAACTGTGAATTTATTATCCCAGTCCTCAAAAATATTTAAAATACTGTTCGGTTTAGAGGACTGGATATTAAGAGCGAAGAAGATGAAGATTGGATCGTTAGTGCATCTTTAGTCGTAATCACTCAAAATTTATAATCATATGCCAATGGCAAAAGTTCTCTTCTCAGCCAAAAAATGGCCCATAAACTATGAGTCGAATGATTACTTTGAAATGGATGAGTGATCTAGTTTTATGTTGTATAAGAACCATTGTGGCTACCGTGGCGTAGTTGGTTAAAGTGCGTGGCCGCTATGTCAAAGAACTTTGGAGACCCAGGTTCGAACCCCAGCAGCGACAGAAAATTATTTGAATAAAATAATTTTTCTGTACGGCCGCCACCTCTCTGCAGACAATGGCAAACCTCAGAGAGTAATACAAATGCCATGTAAAGCTTCTTGAGAATAAGAACATTCCGTTCATCGCCGTTCGGAGTCGGCGTTAAGCCTGTAGGTCCATTTCTCGGTCAATTGTGTACAAACTTAATAACACGCACAACACAATTGATCATAAGAAGCTAGGTCAAAGTCCTTTCAAGGGCTGAAATGGCCAGTTATTTATTTTTTTATTTTTTAAGAACCATGTGAAGCCCGAAACGTGGCTTGTGTTTGTAGTCCTCCAGTATTTAGTCCTTAGGTTCTTTATAAACACATTTCTTTTTTACTAAATCTTCTTACTCTAGTACTCATAGATGTAGTAGTATATCCAATAAATAGCCTGGTAATAATCAGCCAATCCAATGTCAGGATAAAAGAGGATGGTGTAAGGTTCCTTCTATTCTGTAGGAAAATTATGTAGGAAAATCGTTTAGGGTAGGTAGTTCCTCCTATACCAGAGTTTAATGATAAGAGCTTACCCGGAACCTTGAGTTGGTCGCAAAATTTGGATAGTTGATGGGTCTATTTATATAAAATAGTGAGAACAATTTGTTAGAACGGGAATTGTTATCCACTGGGATTAAGCTACGACCTCTTTGCAGACAATGGAAAACCTCAGAGAGTAAACAATACCATTTAAGGCTTCTTGAGAATGTGCACATTACCCCTTCGGACTCGGTATAAACACGCACAACCCAATTTGATCTTAAGAACCTCGGTCAAAGTCCTGGGCTGAAATGGTAAATTTTTTTTTGTGTTTTTTTTTTAATTTCCACTATTATTTTCAAATATAAGACGTTCTTTTGTAAGAATGATTGTTAGACCCCTTTTACATTGATCAAGACTTAAAATCAACTTTTTTTGACGTTCTCTTTTAGACTTGACGAAACCTTTTACATTTGTCAAGACCATGGTATAATAATATAAGGTAGTATAGACAGTTGCTTGGGCAACGACCATCTGTCAAAAAAAAATGTCTAGAAAGAGAGCGTTCAATTATTTCTTATGTGTTCGCCATTGTTTATGTTTCAGCGCTTGCAAATAACCAAACATTTTCTTACAAAATATTGCCTATTTTATTTAATCAATAGTGAGTTATTATTACTAGAACGAAAATAATTTGTAAACTTAATGTTATTAAGTGCAAACATAAAAAAAAGGTTGAAAACGTTTAAGTGCAGCAACCTCAGCAGCTGCAGATGCATGTGGACGAAATTGAAGAAGTTTTCAATTAAAATTAAAATACCACGGCTGGAAAACGTTAAACACATATCACACATAATTTTTTCACAACTTTGATTATTATAATTATGTATTTAACGCACATATTTTGCGGAATTTATTTATTTTTACATTCGTTTAATTCTTGTTGCACGAACAACTGTTTTTGACAGATGGTCGTTGCCTTGTTGCTGAGAAAATCTATACTTGTCAATGCTACCTGTATAATTGTATCATGGGTCAAGACTTGAATTCAATTTTATTTTTTCTTTACTTGTTTTTTTTTTTATATACAACAGCCTTACAATTTTCACCTACAGAAAACCAAACGCACGCAAACAAACGAAAAATAATATGAAGCGCTTTTTCAAAACAGCGAAAAGCACAAAAGGAATTAAAAAAATTTACGGTACAACGCAAGTGTTCTCTTACTCTTTCGTAGCTTCTGATGTGCGGCGAATTGTTTACAAACTCGCAGACTTAAATTCAAGTCTTGACCAATGTAAAAGGGGTCTTAAGAAAATGTTGCATTCTTGGCCATAAGATACCAAAACATTAGATTTTGAGCCTTTTGATGCAGTAAACTTCTAAAAGGAACCAGTAGTTCCTTTCATAAATTCCTTCAAAGCTATGAACAACTTGTAATTTCTGTTACTCAACTAGAGATATTGACTCAGTGCATTAAGTAGTCCTTTATTATGAGCTGCGTTAGATTTTCAACAGTAGTCGAAAGGCCTGATCGAACAAATTTTCATTTAATGTTATAGCGAGCTTTCGACAAAAAGTAGTGCTATTGTGAATTTTGCCCATTTAACTTATTCACGATAGTACATTTCTATCAACTGATTGTCATTTTGAAAGCAAATACGGTTCATTTGAAAATTAAATGGGAAAAATAAGAAGAAAATAGTTATGACTGCGAGGTAGTTATAGTTCGACGATTCGGAATTATAGTTCGAGAAGTAGAAATCGATTGAGAAACGCTTCCAACTCTTTGGAAATTAATTCCACTACGCGAGCAGCCTTTCAAAGAAGTCTGACATCTATAAAATTAAAAAAAAATTATTGGACTGTCCATTGGAGGCATTGTGGACTTGATGGAAGCATGAGAAAGATCAATTTCAAGCATATTAAAAACAGTTCTGCAATTTTGTACTCAGAAACTTTCACAGCCCTCGGAGTAAAATAAGATTAAAATGCCGGAAATGATTGATGTCACTTACATTAAAATTGTGGCTACCAAAACGGAACTGCAGCATTCATAATAAAGGGTGATTTTTTAGCAACTTTCTTTTAGGCAACACTGTTTTTGGCAGCACAGCTGTTGTCGTGTAACATGTTACTGTTAAACATGTTCAGTCTGGTCTATAATTTCACCATGAATCGACTTACAAACGAACAACGCTTGCAGATTATTAAATTTTATTATCAATATTCATGCTCGGTTAAGAAAGTGCATCGTGCACTTCTTCCATTTTAGGGTCAGTTTGGACGATTTTTGGACGATGCGGAATCTTGTGAATAAATTTCCCACCAAATTTATATTATTGGACATTAAACCACCAACACGCAAACGTAGAGTGCGGACAGAGGAAAATATCGTAGCTGTATCCGCCAGTGTTGTTGCTGACCATGAATTATCGATTCGGCGCTGTTCCCAGCAATTGGGCCTCTGTTACTCCACTACGTGGAAAATTTTGCGGACGGATTTAAGTGTAAAACCTTTTAAAATATATCTGGTATAAGAATTGAAGCCACACGACCTACCACAACGGTTAACTTTTGGTGAATGGGCGCGCTGGCAAAGTTGGATGAAGATCCACTTTTTTATCGGAAAATTGTGTTCAGTGACGAAGCTCATTTCTGGTGGAATAGAAATGTGAACAAGCAAAATTTGCGCATTTGGTGTGAAGAGCAGCCGGAAGCATTGCAAAAACAGCCAATGCATCCCGAAAAATGCACTTTTTGGTGTGGATTATGAGCCGGTGGCATCATTGCACCGTACTTTTTCAAAGACGACGAAGGCAGGAACGTTACTGTGAATGGCGAGCGCTACCGCACGATGATTACTAATTTTTTTTACCCAAAATGGAAGAGCTGGACTTGCCTAACATGTGGTTTCAACAAGACGGTGCCACACAGCACGCGAAACAATGCCCCAATTGAGAGGCGAGTTCGGTGAACAGTTTATTTCACATTCGGGACTGCTCAATTGGCCGCCTAGATCGTGCGATTTAACGCCTTTAGACTTTTTTTTGTGGGGCTATGTTAAGGCTCATGTCTATAGGGACAAGCCCGCAACTGTTGACGCACTGGAAACCAATATTGAAGAATTTATTCGTGAGATACCGGCTGATGTGTTGGAGTTGGAGTCGATAGAACGATCTACATATATAATTCAATGCCAATATTGAACCCAGCGTATGAGCCATTTCAGGCGTAGCCGCGGTAGGTTAGGTTAGGTTAGGTTGAAGTGGCTGAGCCGATAGACGACTCGTACACCTAGGCCAGTACAGGCCCGATGTGACACCACATAATCCCTTTTTAACTAGAGATTCCCCTCCTCTATAAACCAGTTCGAACGGAGTATGAACTTTAAAATATGCCTAATTTCCAGGCATGAGACTTCGGTAAGTCCACTTAGGAAGGGATGGCCCAAAGTTGCCATTCTCCTTCTAGCTAGTGCCGGACATTCGCAGAGGAAGTGCTGGGTGTTTTCTTCTTCCTTTTCGCACATGCAGCTTCTGCAAAAGCCATTAGATATAGCTCCTAAGCGAAGAGCATGCGTTCCGATTAAACAATGACCCATGAGGATTCCTATTATTTTAGACAGGTTTACCCTGTTAAGTTCAAACAGCGAGTTGGTGCGTTTTAAGTCGTAGGAAGGCCACGTTAGCTTAACTATCCTACATGTGTCAAGTTGTTCCCAGCGTTCTTGTGCAAGGCTTAAAGTTTTGCTCCTGCACTGGAGTTTGTAGGAGGAAATGGGTATACCGATAAAGTCCTCGTCTAAGAGGGTGTTAGAGGTCGTACCCTTCCTTGCCAGTTCGTCAGCCAGTTCATTGCCCTCGATATCCCTGTGTCCGGGTACCCATACGAGGTGGATCCTGAATAACCTGGCCATCTCGTTGAGAGTAGCCGCGGTAAATATTGCATGAAATTATCTTTAAACATTGAATTATGTAGATCGTTCTACCGACTAAAATAAAGATTTCATACTTTGTTTGTGACGTATATAAGGAGGCGTGGTAGGTATAGAAAAGTATACATAATCTTAATCAGCATCACCATCTAAATCGATTAAGTTATGTCCGTCTCTCCGTCTGCCCGTCCGTCGAGTGGTTGCAGCAGTAATTTTAAAGGTATCGTGATGACATTTGCTTATTTAGCTTAAAAAGTTTATTTCCGAAAAGGAACCACGCCTACCTCACATGCAAAGTATAGTCATGAAAATAGTAAAATCTCAAAATATTCCATAAAAAGTAATCTAAAATCTTTAAATATATCACACATAACCTTTTTTGCATTCAAACTCTATGTTTGAAATTTGCCGAAGTCGAACGGAAACCACGCCCACCTCACATACAAAATGGCTTCATCAAATAGTAAAATTCGACAGAAATTTATGTTTTAACTTTATTTTTTACAAATCCCCACGTTGATTTTTGATTTTTACCGACGGATTGTAATGTAATACATATTTTAGCAAAGTTCTTAAGATAAACTCCACCTCAGTAGTTTACTTAATTTCAACTTTAACTACTTAACTGAGTGATACTTGATAACTTTAAAATCAAGTATCACTTTGCAAAAAAAGCAAAACCTCTCAATAGCTAATAGTTCTTGAGGGGGGAACTAGCAACATTCATTCATTCATTCCCAAACTATGCCCTAAGTAAGTTAGCATTTTTTTTTTATCTGTGTTATTCTTGAGTCATTCCTGTCGACTATTCAATTATTGAAACATTGTATAGAAGAATTAAGAAAATCTTCCATGGAACATGCGTTTCGGAAATGTTCTGTAATTAGTTGGCATCACGACTTTGTCGAACTTTTAGAAATTGAGTTTTAATTATTGACAACTTCGAACTACTTCGAGAGTCCAAACTTGAGCACGATTCAACGAGATATAGTATTTGTTTGCTCATGAAGAAGAAGAAGACGAAGAAAAAGGAAAAGGGAATCGTTGTTGGGAAACTTAACAACTTTTAATTTGTTTTTGCCAAAACTTTAAATTTTCTTCCTTCCAAATAAGCAACAACAACAACAGTAGGGGGACGATGAAAAAATAAAATGCAAAAACAAATAAATGCTAAATGCTAAATGCAGCCTCGGGCATTGGCTGAAGCAAATGGATTTCCGAAAAATCTCCATCCCGCCCTGAGTGGGGCGGCAAAACTACAACAACACTTAAAATTACAGAGAAACTGTTTTGGCTGTTTCGTTTGCCAACAACTGTAAACTTTTTCAATTAAATTTGTGTAGAAAAATTTTATTTTCTAGATTTATTTTATTCGATGCAGTCATGGTCGTGGTTTAGAACGGAAATCAGTCTTAAAAACGTGAGAATTTCGTGGCAAGAATGTGTAGAGTGTGTAGCAAGCAGTTTGCCGCAGTAGATGGAGAAAGATGGCAGCCGACGGAAGACGGATGTAGATGGTGCAGGAACGAAGTCAAAAGTTGCAACCGAGTTGTTGCTGATAAAGTGCAGTTCATTGCTGTTTTCGGGTGTATTTCGGGTATATTTGGAGACTGCGATTCAGTCAGTGATAAAAGATAAGATTTAGTGTTAAGTGGTTTTCCTTCGGTAATGATGTATAACGAAGGGAATGGTTGCTTGACAGTATTCAGCTGAATAGGGGGAAAGAGAAGAAGTGCTGAGTAGGTGATAGAAATGTGTTGATTTTGAACTTGATGGGTTGATTTGACAATTTCTGAAAGGGATTAGAGGGATAGATAAAAAAATGCTTTAAAAGTTTACTTAACGGATTTTAGAAGAGTGACTGTTTTACGCTTTAAACTGTAGGTACTCTTACAATTGTGATTTGAAAAAATGTGAGTTTGAGGAATGGATTTATGGCGTTTATAGTACTTGTTCCTGACTGTAATATTTAATGTCTACCCTTCTAGGACTACATCACTAGATTAATTTCAAACAATCTTTGTGTTCAATCAAATATGATTTTCAACTTAAAATCAAAACAATTCATAAATAAAATAATGTTAACCTACATTTATAGATGTTGAATGTTATTCCAGGCAGCTACTAATCCTTTTATTCAGAATCAATGAAGTTGACAAAATCTATTAAATCTTTTTTTCATATCCTTTCCTCTGAACTTTATAGTCACTTCACAAACTTTTTTCTTTTCTGCCGGCTGCACACAAACACAACATGTAACAACAGCGGCTGCCGTCGCTAAGGCAAAGGCCGGTTAAAGCTACGCCTTCAAAGTGCAAAGCAAGGAATGCAATTTCGCTGATTTTTGCTTTTTTGGCGGGTTAAAAAGTGCACTTTATCAGTTTCTTTGAGCGCGCACAAAAACACGTTCGATTTTCATTCGAAAAAATTCAAAGCTTGCCAGATGCGCCAAAAATAGCACGCAGCAAAAAACTTTAGACAAAACTTCAAAATCACAAAATTGTAACGGCAGAAAAGGACGAAAACCGTGGCACTAGCCTGCAGTTGTGTTGGTGGGTGGTGCACACGAGTGTGCTGACTGATGGCGTGCACATACGCGAGTACCCAAAAGCACAGCCAATTTCTACACAACCTGCTTCACAAATCGTTCAATACAACGCGTTGTTTCACTAGAATAAAGTATTATTTTTGTTTATTTTTTGAAAATCATTTTAAAAAAAATTTCTTCACTGTCACTGAAAACGCGGCGCTACATTCAGACCACGACCAATTCGATGCACACTAACTTCGCAACTAACCAGTGGCTCTCACGCACTTTAGTAGCAGAGCTCCAAAAAACCTCCACTTCGTCTTCTGTTGTTCGGCACTCGTGCGATAGCGAAGCGCTATTCTATTCTTCACCATTCGTTGTGGTGAAATGTGAAAGATTTTCCGATAGCCGTCGGAAAAGCTAGTTCGTTGCGGCTGGAAAACGTGCAGACAAGACGTTCAATGCAAGCAACCCCAACGCAAAAGAACGACTGCCAGTTGTTGATGTTAACGTTGCGCGTGCCGTCGTTCATGTTGTTTGCATTTGTTGATGTTTTGTGCTCCCTTTGGATACATGTTGCCGCAACATTTGAATTGCAAAGTGGTGAGTTTTGCTGTTTATGATGATGGAGACAAAACAAATCATTTCTTCTTTTTTTAAATGCATGATTTTTTGTTTTGTTTTAACCGAGTTTGACAAAAGCACATTAATTAGCGGGACATTGTGAAGGAAGAATACCTCAACAGTTAACTAAATTAACTGTTTTGTTAGTTGTTCGCCGTAAGTTTTGCTAAGCATTTAATTAATAAGCGTCGCTCAAGTTTGGCGCAGAATCTAATATAGCCGACCTTGGCTGGCGATGAGCATTTAATCGAAAGAACTTCCGCAACGGCTTAAAACTAGGGGCGCACCTAAGCTGCGGCGGCTGGTGTGAGCAGCTTAGAAAACACTGGTGTGAACATTTTAAATCAATTATCGTGAAACTTTAAAGCTCAGTTAAGCTTATTAAAATTAGATTAAAACGCGTTTTGTTAGAAATGATGGGATTAAATCACTACCGTAAAAAATTGAATTCTGACAGAGCTGATTTTATCTGATAGCTGAGCAGACTTTGAGTGACTTATTTAAGACAGCAAATTAAGCCAAACTATTAACCCATTTTCTTTCTTCAAAAGTGGAAAAATTAACAGTTGAATGGAATTTTGTCGTGTTCTAGAAGAATGAAGAATTAAGATATTTGAAAAAGATTTTTGAAAATTTAACGTCATATGCTGCTGATAGCTCAAGAAAACACTCAGTTTTTCAACCATCTTGAAAAAAAAAACAGTTATAAAACTTGGCTTAGATTTATTATCTGCATCCATTACGGCATTGGTATCTTTATCTATACAGTCAAAGCGCCTCTAAAAGCTCCTCTTTCTCGTTTGGTTTCTCGCTCAGTTCTCTATTTTTAAAAATTTTATTTGTATGGAATTTAACTATATTTTTTTATGTTTTAATCAAATTTAATTTTAATTTATAAAATATTATTCGCTTAAAAAGAAACAAGTTTATAATTATAACAAAATTGGTAAAGTTGCAATATGTGTAGATACTTAAATATAAGAATTAAATGCTTTCGAGCAGTGGGACCCAAGAAATTTTAAGCGCGGGCCATGGCTTAAAAACACAAACACAAAATGTTGCTCATCGTTGCGTTTGGCAACATCAAACAAAACAAAAAACAATTAGAATGCAATAAAATCACATGTCATGAAAAATTACTTGACACACAAGTAACGGGACTATCAGCTTTAGCATCGACATCATCGAGTGTGCGTTTTTTTTTTTTATTTTGGCTTTGCATCAATTTGTTTTTTAAAGTTCGCTGGAAAATGTGCTGAACACTGAACGAGTGTGGTTTGTGTTGTTTTTTGCAGGCGTTCTTTGATTTTGTCTCATCGCAAAGACAAAATTAAGATAGAAAGAAATTTGTATGAAGGGCCACTACGTGGGCATGTTTGCTTTAGAGAATAATAAAAACTAATGCTTTTAAACCGACTTAATATAAGATAGATAGGAAGAAAATATAGAGGAGTACAAGAGGTAGAAGATAATAAGCTAAAGTAAATGAAAAAGGGGTCAAAGTACATTAATATGTGTGTCTAAACATTCTTAATTCATCGATGAATTTGATCGATAATTTCGAGATGATTTGGTAAGCTATTCCACAATCTAGTAGCGTTTGCGAAGAATAATCTTGAGAAATTCAGAAAGTTGAATTTAGGTATTTATATAGTTGACTAAATTGTTAGTTTAATTTTTTGTAAAAATTTTTATCGAAAACCAAATTTTTCTCACAAGGGAGTGGGCACCCCTTAAGATTTATCCAAAACTGTGGTTGTCGGATCCCATCCGAAATAAAATCAAAGAAGTTCATTAATTTTTATCCTTTGCGAAGTTATGTACATCTGAATTTTTTACAAAGTTCAAAATCATAAAAATAGGTAATTTTTAAAAACTCATATCTCAGTAACTTTTATTCCAATCTAATGAAAACCGATGCCGTTTGCAAGCAATTTGTTTGTATTGAAAATTTAAACATATTTCTTTTCTTTTTCGTATAAATAATATCTTTCAATTCTTTGAACTAGGTTCATACTTTACTACAAAAATTTCCTACGTTGATATCCACGAAAAAAGGTTTAGAAATAAGATCAAATACAAAGGTCCAAGCAAACTGGTTTAGAAATAGGATACAAAGGTCCAAGCAAACTAACCTGAGAAATACCTAATTACGCAACAAAATCATAAGACTTGATATTATTTATACAGACAAAACTTTGTTTACTTACGAATGTAACTTTAACCAATTCAAGAAAGTTTATTTAAATCCAAAGCAACAATTCATTACAAACCGACACTCTGTCAAACGCTTTGGAGAAAGCTATGTAAAGCACATCCACTTGACATTCTAGATCACTAGAAGATACTCAGTATTCAGAGAAGAGAGCCAAAATTGAAACCATGAGCGGCCCAGCAGCAAAACCATATTCTCACGACAAATATAGGGATATCCATTTTTCCTTCAGAAAGTAAACTTGAAAGCAATAAACTACAGTGTGGGCCATCTAGTGGTTACTTTATAAATCATAGGTTATTTTAACACTGACAGCTGTTTCCCGCTCGAATTCTTGACATACAGTCAGTATCGCTTTATGCTTGAAGAACGTTGGGAAATATTGGAAACTTATTTGTAAAGTGAGTGCTGTGTAGCCCAAACAGTGCGTTATTTGTAAAGAAGCTTTGGCCGAAATGAAGACCCACCGCATTTTCATCTCGACGGCTACGTTAACAAATAAAATTTCGTCATCTGGAGTTTGGAAAACCCGCACGTTATTGAGAAGCCCATGCATCCACAGAGAGTGACAGTTTGGTCAGTTTGGATTGTGGAGAAGTGGCATCATTGGACCATTTTTCTTCGAAAATGAGGCTGGGAACCACGTTTCGGTCAACGGTGGGCGTTACAGAACCATGTTAACCGACTTTTTTTACTGAAATTGGAGACGTAAATTTGGACGAACACTGGTTTATGCAGGATAGCGCGCCATACACACAGCCCATACCAGAATCGATCTTTTGCGCTCCAAATTCCTAGATCGTGTTAGCGGCCATCTTGACGATGTCAATTGGCCGCCTCGGAGCTGCGATTTGACCCCTTTGGATTTTTTTTTTTTGTTTGAGGGGAACCGTTAAGAACCGATGTTATGCAAAAAATCCGGAAACGGTTCAAGCACTTAAGGCCAATATCATCCAAGCAATCTGTGAGCTACAGGCCGAAACCATCAACAAGGTCTTGGAAAATTGAAGTGACAGAATGCGCTTCTGCGAAGCCATCCAAGGCAGCCACTTGAACGACGTTGTGTTCAATTTTATTGCATTTAAAAAAAAAACTTGTATTTGGCCCACCCTGTAAATGCAGATTTTGATAAAATTTTTATTTCGTTATAATGTTTGGAATTTGCCATTATACGTGAAATAAAATATCATTCAAATATCCTCCAAGAGAGTTTTTACAGGACTCAATAATTTTAAAGCAATTTTCGATGATTTTTGTGCACAACTCGGGCACTATCTCGACCATGACTTGAACAATGTTGGTTTTAAATTGCTCAAGAAGCTGAGGTTTATTCACGTAACCAAGATCTTTTGCGTAGCCCCACGAAAAAAGTCCAAAGGCGTCCTGGAAATTATATTGCAACAAAGCCCTATTTCGTGCTGTTGTGTGCCCCAACTTATTGAAACCATTTATCGTCCGGGTCCATATTTTCAATTTCAGGCGAAAAAATAAAAAAATAGATCTACATACGGCCATAGCATTCAGAATTGACTGTAACGATTGGTCCTTGATTGTTTTGAGAAAGAAAATACAAACCAATGACACCACCAGACCATAATGAAGTGACCAAACTGTTACTTTTTGCGAATGCAATGGTTTCTCCATAATCGCTTGGGGATTATCACTTATTCACTTAACCACCTAGCGCGAAATGGCCTCATCGCTAAAGAAAATTTGCTTCGTAAAATCAACATTTAACAAAAATCAGAAATTTAACAATTTTAATGCATTTTTCGTTCCATATTCGAAAGTGGCAAACCTTGAACTTTCAATTTAAAAAGTTATTGAATTTCAAAAACCAATTTGAATGTCATGAACATTTGGCAGCCAGGGCTGCACTTTCCGAAACCCGAAATGCACAACCCTTTATTATCTTCTATGAAAAGCTCTGTCATAAATTTAAAAGCACTACACACAAACGAACTTCGTTTGTTGCGCTTGAAATCGTTACTTGCAAACGTTTCAACAGTTGTCTTAATAATAGTCAGATGTGAGAAACACGTAATTTAGTTGCAGGAAATGAATTTCGTTTGTCATAAACGCGAGTGATTTTTAAATTGCAGCGATTGAAAAATTTGTGATGCAGCAGAGGTGCGATGAGTGCAATCCATAAGAAGACGAACGGACATGGTGGGGAGAAATGGTGGGGAGAAATGGTCAAGTTTAAAAAAAACATTTTTAACTTAAAAAAAAAAATCCAATAAAATATATTAATTTCCCGAGCCATACAATTTTCAATAAGAAACACCATCAAACTCGTCTTCGAAAAATATCCAGCATTGTTTTTAGTCGATTATAAAATGCTCACAATTCGAAGTTTGGCTTCAAACTTCGAACAAAATCAATCAAAATTTTGCAATCAAGTTAGGGTCTTAGGGTCAACATATCCAAAAAGAAATCAAATCAACAATTTTTGGGTGCCCACTTTACGTGAAATGTCCCATATCTGAGTTTTGATCAAAATAATAAAAAAAAAATTAGGAAATAGAAACCCCGTTCGAAGCTTTTAGCACCATATTTTCATAACTTTGTAGCTTAACGATGAGAACTCTAATTAAAACATGGGTTTTGATATAAAATCCCCCCAAACCATTACATAGCCTCCACCGAAATTGCAGCAAAAGAGTAATCAATAAGATAAATAAAACGTTTCTCTCAAACCAAAAACGAAATTCAAAGACAAAGAATTATAATAATTCATATAAAAAAAACCAAGTAAGATTCAAAAATCTAGTTAAATTTTTAAAGTGATTATGAAATGCACTTTATTTAGAACGTTTAGAACTCTGATGAAGTTTTCTTTTCTCTGCAAAAAATTATGACCTCTGAGGGTGCAGACTATTTTATATTTTAACCTGAACTCAAATAATGTTGACCTGTTCTTAGTCGAGAAAAGATCAGAGAAAAATGCAATATTTTTTCTTGTTGTTGGCTGTACTGTTGCTTATTTTTGAGAACAATTTTTTTACAATGTCATCCGTGAAAAAGCTCAAACTCTAATGAAATGTCAATGATAACGTTTAAAATTTTCCTAAAATGTCACTTTTTTTGTTCATTTAGTTGCTTTGAGGGCAGAATTTAAAACCGTCGATCTTGAGAGTTCAAAATTTCTGCATTTTTTCTACTTTCGAAAGCAACATTTTCGAGAAAAGAACATGATTTAATTAACAGGTCAGAATTTTTTTCAGGAAGAGAACATATAAAGGGTAGAAAAAATGCATAATTTTTTTAAGAAAAGAAAACTCCATGAGTTCTAACTAATTATTATTACAATAAAAAACTGTTAATCTGACACTTGTCAAACTAAAATTTTCTTAAAAGTTCATAAAAATTTCAACAAAGATTTCTACATAACAGTTCCTTACCACAATCTTACTCCTTTTTATCAACCTTTAGCCAACTTTGCTTGCTACAGTTCGCAAGAAAAGATTAAAAATTGTCTGTATCAAATATTAACTCCAAAAAAAAAAAAATTTTTTTTTATTTGAATAAAAATAGATTGTGGTGGTGAGATGAAAAATGTTGCTCACACACTTAAAAAAAATTTTTTTGTCTGACGCTTAATCCGATTAATGATGTTCCATTGTTTACGATCGTGCAACAATTAAAATACACGTTTCGGTAACAAATCATGATGTTCTACAATAATTTGGAATGTTCGGCATTTTAAGTCCCGGAAAATTCTTATAGCAACAGATGTTACAATAATTTTTCCTAAAAACACCGCGACGAATTCATCATTAAATGTCTATAATGTCTATATTTATATATGTAGTCAAGCTATCACCATCATCATCTTTCACGACATCATCAGTTTCGGGGGAAAAATAGAAAGAATTGTGTTCGGTGTGGAATAAAAAAGAATGTGATGCAGCAGAAATACAGAAAAAGGAAACCACAAACAAATCATCGCCCTACAATATGGATGACTTCCATGAAAATCACAAAAATAATTTAGTTATTAATTTATTACACAAATTTTGAGATTATTTTTGCCAACTCTTTCAGCCTCACCTTTTATGCTAACAATGAGATTTTCAATTCTTTCATTTACAGTTCAACATATTCCTGATGAAAAATGTATTAAATATCATAAACATTCTGCTGAAAATCACCTGGGTACACACGCAGGTTGGTCCCAAAATGCAATAAATAAATGTCCCTGGCAACCAGCAGGTTTTATGCGCTACCCGCAGCCATTTATTGCTTTTATTAATTTTCATTTCATATTCATAATTCAAATATTTGAAATTTTATTTGCAATAAGTCAATACTTAGCGTGAAATACACGGCATTGCGCGGGCATTCAGTAGAGTAAGCAATTACATTAACGATCAAGGGGTTTGTTCTTTTCTTGGAAACATTAAAGGATTATTTCAAAGCTTTTTTAGCTTTTTAATATGATAATAATTTTTCTTGTTGCATGAATTTGGAAAAAACCCACTTGGGTACATAACTACCTTGTTTGGGTGGGCAGTATATATAAACAAACAAACATTTATTATAAATAATAGCCTTAATATTATAAATAGTTTTTAAATTTGGGCTAAAATCATTATTCACCCAATTTACACTCATTACGCCGACATTGTTGAAACATCGATGCATAAATAAACGCATTCACGCTTTCCCTTTCGCTCCAAAAAGTATGATGACTACAAAAAAAAATACACACTGTAAAAACGATTATTTACAAAAGAATATAAAAATATTATGATCACAGTGCTTTATTGACAAACCCAGCGGGAAATTATGTCATGGGTGGGATGTCATTGATGCTCTTAAGTTATGTTCGTGAAGAATGCACTAAATGGAATTTAAGATTATTAAGCTTTGGTCGAAAAAATTTACCACGCAATTTTATATTTTCTTCTTTTAAGCTTAAAACACTTTTCTTTTTATCAACAGTTTGAGCTGTCTAAGAAAAATGCATTTTATAAATCGGCATTGCTTGTAAAATAAGCAATATCGTTATACAAACATGTATTAAGTCCCCATAAAAAGCTACTGAACATAGGCCTTGGCCATTAAGAAAACTTTTTAATTGCCGCGGATATCGTTATGAAAGTTTTAGGTAATAACCAGTATCAAGCAGTATCTATCAGCCACTTAGATAAAAAAGCAACCTAATTTCTTTATTAGTTGCTCACCACGGTAGAAACAAAACATAAAAATTAATTTAAAACATGGCGCCGACACAGTCTTAAACATTTTGGAGCACTTACTCAAGAAACATTTGGGTTAAAACGAGTTCAAAGTTTTAAAGCTGGAATGTTTTTATACTAAAACGTTATGTTAAAGAATGTTTTCTCATAGCATGTTCTATATGACTGAGAGGTAAATTACGACATTTTTTAAATATCTTAGACGAAAATAAAAGTTAATACTTAAATTTTAATGAAGTCTTAATTGAAAAAAAAGAGATAATTAGTTAAGAGCATTACATGCATTTTTTCAGCATTACATACATTTCTTAACTGATTTTTTAAATAATTTTTTGTTTTATTTACAAAGATGCAAAATATGGCATAAATAAATATTTTTTAAGGCAATGTTTTAAAGCAGTGGGGCCTAAGAAATTTTAAGCGCGGGCCAATGCATGCTTAAAAAAACAAAACAAACACAAAATGTTGCTCATCGTTGCTTTTGACAAAAAATCAAACAAAACAAAACAAAAACAATTACAATGCAATAAAATTACACATCATGAAGTACACTGCCAACCTTAATTTCAATTACAATTACAATGCATGCATGAAAAATTACTCGACACAGAAGAAACCGGACAATCAGCTTCAGCATCGACATCATCGAGTGTGCGTTTTTTATTTTGGCTTTGCATGCATTTGTTTTTGTAAAGTTCGCTGGAAAATGTGCTGAACACTGAACGAGTGAGGTTTGTGTTGTTGTTTTTTGCATGCGTTCTTTGAATTCGGCTCATCGCAGACAAAATTAAAATAGAAAAAAATTTGTATGAAGGGCCACGCGGGCCCTATGGGCCATTACGTGGGCATGTTTGTTTTAAAGTAAAATTTTATTTTTAGTACAGGACGAAATGTTGATTTATTTGTGAAAACTTACAAATACGAAAACTTACGAATAGGCAGGTAGATTGAAGAGTTCGAAAAAAACTCTTTTGTAAATAACAGTTTCAATAATTCCACTGCATATGATCGAAAAAAGGACTAAAAGTAATGCACGTAAATAAAAACAAAAATGTGAAATTTCATATCATAAATTTCTACAAATCTGAAAATACAAATTTTTTAAGGAAATATCACATGAATAAGAAATAATATGCAAGAACAAGTATATTAAAAAAGAAATAGTAAGAAATGATCTTCGACTGGACCGAAGTTAAAAAACCCCCATGGCCAAACCAAAGTATATTCAAAGTCTAAAGCAGTCAATTAAATGTTTGTTTGTAAAAACATTTTCATCATAGTTTTAACAGAAAACTTTTGCTTTTGTTTTTTTATAAAATCACTTTGCATGGAAGGTGGGTGTGGTTTTCACGCGATTTGGTTTTTGGTTCATACGCAGAGTGTAAATATCAAAGCCTATATGCAAAGTTCCAAGTTCATATATTAATTTTTGTGGAATTCTAATGGCATCATTGTATAAATCACCGTGATGAAACGCAACACTAACGCGGCGCATTACTTGGATTAAAAATTTGCATTTTATTAATCACTACGTTATTGCGTTAGCTATGTTACGTTACCACGGACAACAACTGAACTGTCAGTCAACAACAGTTTAGGGTTGTCACATGTAAAATAAAACTAGCATCATTATTACAAATCTTTGAAATATTTAAGATTCACCAAATTCTGACTTGTTGGCAACCATATCAGTTGTTCTCTTCAGCCATCATTAAATTGAAATTGCAATATAAACGCCAAACACTGGTGTACCATTTGCTACCTGCGGTAGTTTTTTTATTTCTTTAGCAACATTTCGAACTGTTGGTTCGTTGTTGGTATCTTTAACCTATATTCAAACGATATATGTAAACATTTAAGAATATTTGAGTGAAACAAACAGTTATGACCCTTTCAATGCCAACTTATTCGTTCTAACGGCAGCTCAAGAGCAAGTGATGAAAGTGACAGTTCAAGTGAACGAATTTCAAGTGCAGCGTTTTATAAAATGTGAACTTTGTACTGTTTTCACTACGCTTTTGCGTTACTCAACGCTGAAGATCGCGGCGTGACTGAATTACTAATTTCAACAACGCAGCGTGAAGTGATGTGCAGGGATTTATAAAATGATGCTATAAGAGATTTTACCGTTTTGATAAAGTCACTTTGTATGAGAGGAAGGCGTGGTTTTTATCCGATTTTGCTCATTTTCGAACTTGACCCTTATTTTTTAGATAAAAGCTTAAATATCGAATTTCAAGTGATGATAGCTTGAAAATTACGGCTGTAATCGTGATCACAGACAGACAGACGGACAGACGGACATGGCTAAATCGACCCTTTACGTTTTTTAAACGTGGGGGTATAAAAATTATATCGTCGTCACAAATGTGAAGTTGCGAATCTTATAATTATTACTTTTCAGGAGAGCAAAAAAAAAACTTTTTTATTCAACAGCAATTCGGCGCGGCCATCATTATGGCGCAGAAGAAATCGGCCCAGCTTTACGTTCGCTATTCCTTGAAATCTGGATGACGAACAAAATACCCAGTGAGTGGAAAGAGGGAATAATAATATTCATCCCAAAGAAAGGCGACCTCAGCCGATGTAAAAACTAGCGAGGCAATACGCTTCTAAATGCTGCTGAAAAGGTTCTCGCTTTTGTCATTCTAGACAGAATATCACCAGATCTCAACAATGAGGAAAATGGTTTAAGGCCAAAGCGATCCTGCGTCGACCACATTAACACACTTAGAATAATAATTGAGCAATCAACTGAGTGGAGATCTCCATTATATATTCTGTTCGTTGATTTTGAACGTGCTTTTGACACAATTAACAGACGTGCAATCTGGTCCGCTCTCAGAAAATGTGCGCATGCCGAATAAGATCATCACTCTTATTGGCGAGCTTTATGAGGGTGCTGAGTGTAGCGTGCTCTTCAAAGGAAAAAAGAGCAATAAATTCACCATCCAAAGAAGAGTGCGACAGGGTTGCGTATTGTCACCTCTTCTTTTTATAGTAGTCCTTGACAGCGTCCTCAAGAAAATAAATAACGACGCTCCCGGTGGATTTAAGACTACTACGAATAGAATGAAATCTGTTTCTCTTCATACTCTGACGAAAAGATGGAATTTCGATGGCCTTTGACCAATACATCTCCAATCGCGGATAGCCAATTGTACCTATCATATTTTCTAGCACTATAAGCTTGTATAATTCTTCCTTTCTTAAATTGAGTGAAGTACCATTATTTTGAAGCGTAGCTTGGTTTGTAGCATCAGCTGCTTTACCAACAAAATCAGCAGTAAAATACTCAAGAAAATATTGAACTGGAACTTTTAAATTTGTTTTGGGATTTTCCGGCTCAGTAGAATTTGCTTCCGGAGGAGTCTTAAAAGACTTTTTCCAATCAAATTCGTCTATTTTCTCAAAAGGTATTCTCAATACATCACCTTCTTGAGAATGTGAAAGCCCAACAAGTTCAAGTCTTTTGGATTGGTCGTCAAGAGGAAACTTTACTTTTAAAGTTTTATCTACTTCTAAATCTAAAGCCTCAACATTATCAACTTCAAGGTCTTCAATATTTACTTCGTATGGACCATTTCGAGATAGCTCTTCTAATAAAAATGAATTGTTGCCTTCAAATACTTCATACAAATCTAATAATTTTTCATACAAACGTCAGGTTCTTCTGATTCCTCTAAATCGGATAAATCTGAGTCTTCAAAATTATTTAAATATTTTTCCTCTAAATCGGATAAATCTGAATCTTCAAAATTATTTAAAATTTTTTCAATTTCATTATCGTTTATTTTTCTCGACATTATGAATAATCTTCATACAAAAAGAGCACCTTCACTTTCAAACGCTAAAAATGTAATGAGAAAAATTGGATACACGCATACAAAGGGTGTCTCAGTAAGAGTGCACTTTTTAAATTTAGTGATATTTTTTTTTGTGCAAGTGGCAACTCTGAAATTTTGCAGTTGCAACATATGTTTATTCCCATTATTAAAAATGGAGCGCTTTACGAAAGAACAATGCGTTATAATTGTGAAAAGTTATTACAAAAATTTGGAAAGTTATGCTGAGACCGCTCGCAAACTTCGAACAATTTTCAGTAGAGTGCACCTAATGCACCTAATGTGCCAACCATTCGAAGAGTGATAAAAGCATTTGAAGAAACTGGGTCGGTTATGGACAGTAAGACTACTGTGCGTCAACGTACCGGTGGGTCTCTTGAAAATATTGCTGCTGTAAGCGAGAGTGTCGCCGAAAATCCGACAACATCAATTCGGCATCGTTCTCAACATTTTCGAATTTCACGAAGCACTATGTAGCGAATTTTGAAAAAAGATCTGCTCCTTCATGCGTACAAAATTCTGCTTACTCAGGAACTCAAACCAGCAGATCATGATAAGCGCCGGCAATTCGTTAATTGGGTAATGGAGCAAAGTGAAGTCAATGCCAATTTTTCCAATAAAAAAGTCAAAAATTAATTAGACTATATGGTTCAATTAAAAATTGAATTTATCGTCCTGTAAGCAACACAGAAGCGCAACCAAAGGGGAGTTTTGGGGTTTAAACCCCCCTTCTCCCCCAAATTATTGTCACAAAAAGAAAAACATGATAAGTAATAACATGTTTTTATCAAAAGTGTGAAAAACCCAAATTTAAATTCAAATCGATTGCTGTTGAAGCATAACACTTCGCCACAGACATTTTGGTACCGCAGATTTTTCAGATGATTATAGACAAATTGGGTTTCCTGATTTCAGATATAGATTCCGTTTTTCTCCATGAGCTTGAGTTTTTGAGCTATAGGCAAAAACATGAAAATCAGTTATTTTTCTGATAATTTTGCTATATCTATTGCATTGATTTACCGATTTGTATAACGATGATGAATTTCAATGAAGAAATACTAGACCTTTAAATTTTTGCACATGGTTTTGAAACAGTGCCTCGAAGAGTTAAATATTTGTAGTCATCAAAAATGAAGAAAATTTGTCCTACTAAATGGATTGATAGATACAACTCGGTAACGGTTTTGTGAATTTTTTCGATGCCATAATATTGGCATTAGGCAAAATTTCCCGTTGGGAGGATACAAACACATCCAGGCAAGCCAATTAACTGAATTGTGCATTACAAAAGACAGACTTTCTTATATCCTTGCAGTGTATTAACCAAATATTTGGTTATTCATATATTTTATGCAAATTTCTTCAAACTCGAAACATTGATTTGACACAAGCAGTCGATTTAGCCAATATCAGTTTGCAAGAAGTAAAAAATGTAAGAGATAATGCTGAAATAGAATTAAAAAAATTGTGTATAAATGCTGAAAAATAAGCAGAAACCAATGGATTCATTTTGACGAGACCAAAAGTTGTATCTTTCTACCCTAACGCACAATGTGTTGAATCGTATTATCGCATATCGATTAACATACCTTTCTTGGAGACACTCTACACACTCTACACAAAATGGCAACGTAAACTAAATGTCTCCAAGTGTTTGTAATGTTTTTCTGATGAAATATCACTTTGAATTCAAATTCCAGCTGATTTCGTTTTGAAAATATCTCAATTTTTGCATTTTAACGTGATTGAACCACCCTATTGTTTCCACACCATCTACTGAGATAAATATCGCGGCGCGTTTTTTTTTTTTAAGTGGTATCCCCTGTAGGCCTATTCCACTATCCCGTCCCGTCCATAAATTACGTAATCACTTTTATACTTAAATTGGGTCAAATTGGACAGCCTCTAAGAAATATACATCTATCTTTTATTACAAATGTTGCGAAGTAAATGTCACTGCAGTATTTTTTAAGCGACTTGAGTATGATGAATCTTCAATAAGATTAATTTTCAATCTCTCCCAAAACTTGTTAAATTCCCTGTGAATCGACTCTCCAGCCTGCTCCGACTACAATCCCAAACCATCTCAGTCTAGTTTTATAATAGCATCCTTCAAATGATCTAATATAATGTGTATTTTTATCGTCTGCGAGACACCAATACTCTCAATGGCTTTGCGAAAAGTTATCAAATTTTTATCTAAATCGGTTAAATCGGTTTTTTTGGTTCTAAAACAAGAATCTACAATTTTATTCATTGTCTGAAAAGCACACTCAAAGGGCTTCAAGGCATAAGGGCAATGACCCCGTTTCATAAATATCGGGGTCATTAAGTTTTGCAGATTCCTTTAAAAGTTGTCTGCATGCATTGCCTTCAAAGATCTCTCCTTGATCATTTTTAGCCATTAATTTCAACTTTTTGGCCCAAATCAATGTTTTTTCCCACCCAACAAGAGGTACGATACCACTCCAAAACAAATGATTGACAAAGCCCTGCAAAAGATGAAGTTCGGGAAGTGGTGGTCGGAGCAGGCTGGAGAGTCGATTCACAGGGAATTTAACCAGTTTTGGGAGAGATTTTAAATTAATCTTATCGAAGATTCTTCATACTCAAGTCGCTTAAAAAATGTTGCAGTGACATTTACTTCGCAACATTTGTAATAAATGATAGATGTCTATAGCCCTAGTCAAAATTATTTACACTTTCAGAAGAAATAGATTAAAGAAAGCGCTCGCCTTTTTTGTTGTTTGCATAATTCGCAAAGAAATTTTTGGTTGTTGTATTCTTTGTAGTATGCAAAGTAAAGAAAACATGTTTTAAAAAACCTAACGAAAAATATCATTAAAAAAAATTAGCAAAATATAACTATTCTCTGGCCTATACAGTCTTCGCACAATGTTTTGTGGACTTCCTGTAAATTCGAGGAGTCTTTTGGAAAAACATTCATGTATCTTCCTTAAATCCTAAAAAGTAAGGTCGTGCAGCACTTATGTTTGTAAATAAATGTGTTTATTGACTCCAAGAAAGGCTGTGTAAATACTTATGACGCCAGAGAGTAGTTATCAATTATTAGTTTATTTTGTGATATATATCGTTAGGTTTGCTAAAACTTTTGTTTTTATTTAACATACTGCATAGAATGCAACAACAAAAAAATATCTTTGGAAAATTTTTCCAACAACAAATAAAATGAGCTCTTTCTTTAAAACATTTAAAAATATTAGCGATGTGTAAATAGTTTTGACTATGGCTGAATTTCTTAGAGGCTGTCCAATTTGACCCAATTTAAGTATAAAAGTGATTACGTAATTTATGGACGGGACGGGATAGTGGAATAGGTCTACAAGGGATACCACTTAAAAAAACGCGCCGCGATATTTATTTCCGTAGATGGTGTGGAAACAATATCCCAATTCTCAATATTTTACACGCACACACACACACACACACAAACACACACGTAGGTATAATATATATATAAATATATACAAACATACATCCATACATATATAAACACTTTTATACTTGAATATATTTCGCTGCCTAATGTACAAGGTGGTTCAATCACGTGAAAATGCAAAAATTAAGATATTTTTAAAACGAAATCAGCTTGGATTTAAATTCAAAGTGATATTTCATCAGAATAACATTACAAACACTTGGAGACATTCAGTTTACGTTGCCATTTTAGGTCAACTTAAAGTTGCTTCAGGAGCAGTGTGTCTAATTGGATTTCAATCACATTTTCCTGATGCAAAAAAATCGCTAAATGTTGAAGTTTTAGGCGCTTTTGAAAAACTAATCGCATTTTATAAAGATGATTTGGAAGGAGATTTTGATGACCTAAAAAATGAGCTGAATGTTTGGTATAAAATAAGTAATAAAAACGATTATGATGGTAAAAACACAGTTTTTCAAGCCATACAACAGTGCAATAAGGATATATTTCCAAATATATATCGCCCATTTCAGATTAAGGTGACCTATCAGTCGCACTGACCATCTCCGATTTGACTCAAGATTTGTTTTTAGGTTGGTTTTTTGCTAAGAAAGCCAATTCCGGAGTTTAAAGTTTCAAAAAGATGCCACATAGGGCCTATTTTTAGACAATGTAGCTCCGTCAATTTAAATCAAATTTTATTAACTTAGGTATGATTGGAATGGTTATCTCTTCTTTTTTAAGGATAAAACACAAAACTTTTAAAAAAATTGCTGTAAATTGACCCATTGTTAATTTCAAAGTTTAACGCCATGCCAACAACAGACGCTATAATTTCTTTTCAGTTTCTTTATTTTGGTTTTTTATACGTTTCAATACCTTTCCAACGATATAAAATTAAGGCTCTTGAAGGGTGCAGAAGTTATGGTGCAAAACGTGCAGTGTTAAAGAATTTTCAATACAAATTTGTTACTTTGAAATTAAGAATGGGCTAACTTACTGCAATTTTTCCAAAAGTTTTATATTTTTCCCTGAAAATAGACAAAATAATCTTTCCAATGATGCCTTATTTACCAAAATCGGAATTAAATTGGCTGAGCTACGTCGTTGCAAGATACACCCTATTTTGGCCTTGAAAAATGGTTCTAAAAATTTATAACTTCGGATTTGATTTTTTAAGTAATAAATCAATCTAGGAACAAAATTTGAGCCAAATCGGACATGGTCAGTGCGACTGATAGGTCACCTCAATCTGAAATGGGCGATATATACAAAAATTTACTTATTATCCTTGCAACTCTTCCAGTAACTTCATGTGAAAATTAATCAACATTTTCAGTACTTCGCCGACTCAAAACCTAAAAGGACGATGTTGCAAGATAGACTAAACGGCCTTACATTGCTTTATCTGTACAGAAAAATTACACCATCAGTGGATATTATTTTAGATAAACTCGCTGAAAGTAAGCGTAAACTGGATTTAAAAATATAAGTTAGTTTCTTTTATTATTCTTAATCGCTTTAATACTGTAACTAAAATCTTTTTAATGTAAAAATAATAAATAAAATTTTTTCTATTCCAAAAAATATTTATTTATAAAAATTTTATCATTATGGGGGCATGTATGTTACAAACTTTTAAAAAAAAAGTTTTTTCAGGAATTTTTTTTTTCATAGAAGGAAAAAGATGTCGTTCTCAAATTTTGCACACATATTTATTAACATTTAAAGAATCCAAAAAAAAAATTGGTTTTAGAATTTTTGAAGCGGTTTTTGACGTTATTTGATTTTTTTTTAAAAAATGCCAAAAATATGACGGTGTGCAGGATATAACCAGTCTGGAACATCTGAGGAAAAATTAAAAAAAAATCAAATTAATCCTTGTTTAAGTGGCTATCGCCCGAAGTAGGATAATTTTTTTCCTCCGAAAAAAAAACAAAATGGCTTCCATTTGAAAAAAAATCGATTTTCGAGGTTACAAAATCGGTCGGTTTTTTTAAAATTTGTAACCTATATGCCCCCTTATGTTTGCTGCCATTGTGGTAGAATTAACGTTTTGAGTGGAATATTAGGAATCATTACACCATAGCCGCTATAGCATACACAAGTTATTTATAAATGGTGCCTAGGCGGATCCAATGGGTCTTGAAAACCGATGGCATCAAATTCGAGAAAGGGTTAAACCAACGTAAACATTTAAGACTGATTGATGTGGACATTTACGACAAATTATTTAAAAAAATTTTACCTCCATACTGCGTAAAACCCCTTAAATCAAAGAAATATTATTTTCATAATTTTCTTAAACATAATTTGCAACAAATAGTTTTCAAAAATACTATATTATACGGGAGAATTATTTCTATAACTCAAGTATTAACTCGAAACGTTTTCCGAATAAAAATTGTATAACTCCAAGAAACCATACAGCAAGTAGGTATCACTATCGATTTGATGTCATCTAAATGTCATCATTCCATAGCTCTTTTTGAAACTTTATATTTAATTCCTCAATTCATCAATTTAACCTGTCTACGTGACAAAATATTCCAACTGGGACATCCGACACACACACACACACACACACAGTATGTGCACTTATTACCGCTGCCTGCCACGTGGCGCAAATTATTTGTTTAATTTATTTCAGAGCAGTCATCATCTGTACAGAGTGGGAAGTTTTTGAACGCTGGGGGAGACGCGACGCAGGCAGATTCGGACTGCCAACTATTTATCAATAAATTCAATTTTAAAGTTAATTCGGACATTAACAAAAATGATTTCGTTTCGCATGGAATGAACACCAACAAGCAGCGGATTTTAAGAGGATTACAGAAAAGGATGCATGAATGTAGACAGAGGTCTATATACAACGCCTGACGGTATGCAAGAGTTTATAGTTTGCAGTTGGTAGGGCCTAAGCTCAGAACTGGGCAGCATTCCAACGCTTACAAAATCCATCGGCTCAGCCTTGAAGCCAACAATTCAATTTCATGGCCTTGTAGGCAAAACACCCGCATGAATAGCTGCAGCTAACGTTTATAAAGCAGCTGCATGCCAAACAGCTGATGTCTCACCGGATAACAGCGACCAGCCGACCAACACAGAGCCAACGATGAACTCACATGGGGGAGGACGCGATAAACGCGCGTCTATCGCTGAGATGAGTTGGGATTTGTTTGTACGCAGAATTATGACAGCGTATTAATAGAGTGCAACCGTGGTGGCAGTGGTAGCGGCATGGTTAGAACGTAGTGCATTGAGTTTAATGCGGTCAGCCACAAAGCAACACGTACCTACATATTACAGGGCAAAGGGATATTTAGTCCATGTTGTTGAGTGTGAGGATTTTAAGCTAAGTTTTATCTATTGGATTGAGTGTTAGACAAATTAAATTTACATTATTTTTCTAGTGCTGAAGTGACGGCGCTCAATCGCTGCTAGGAATACAATTAACAAATCATAAAATCATTCAATTTATGACGCAGACTGCCCCCCGTCGCATGCTTATATTTAATAGTCTTCAATTAGCTCATTTGTCTAAAAGGTTGAGCAGCATAGATGTTGATATGAGCGATAAGAAATTTTCTCTAATATCCTTTGGAATTTGGAATGGACTTTAATTGTTAGGACAAACGAATTTAAAGTTCTTCCTGAAGTGATTTTTGTTTTTCTACAGTTCCATCACGTAGCAGTTGGCTGAAGAAATATAACTCTTTAAAATTACGAAATAGTTTCAAAACATTTCAACTATTGACCAACAACAATGCATGCGACATGAACAAATGACATAAATGGTCATCCACTTATCTTTATGGCTTTTCTCGTCGCTTTATTGGTCTGGCGGTCTGGGATGGATGGCTGAATTCGCTGAACGCTCGCTCGTTCTGAATGAGTCGGTGCCCGGCTGCCAGTGTTGCAGCCAACTAGCCGCAGATGCAGATTAAATTGATTTTCACTCAAAGCAGTTTGGACTGAAGTGAGTTAATGCAGTTTTCTTGTTACAAATATTAATTTTATGCTGCACTCCTCTCCACTCCGCTCAGGTAGTTCGGGTCAAAATGAGTTGGAGTGGCCTAATGAAGAAATCGTAGATGGCACTTTAAAGTTTTATTTTATTTTATTTGATTTTATTTCTATTCATGAGGCGGACATTTTTTGTCCGTTTTCAAAATTTTATTTACTGTGTTCTGACTTTAAGATGACTAAGTTTTATTTAGTATAATTCACTTTCCGGTTTCAGTCTTTGTTTTTTTTTTTTGTGGTTTCTTCGCAGCATAGGCAGCAGACAGTCAAAGCCAACCAAAGCCAGCCAAAGCAACTTGTGGGCTCGCTGGTTAATCCTATTAAGCAATTAACAGCATTATTATTCTTATTACCATGACTACACTTGAAAGATAAACAACGCAGACTGGTAGAAGCAGCCGCCTCTTTGTTGTTCTTGTTTTTGTTGTTGTATCGCTTGAAGACATGGCTTTATTTGAGGCTGAGACAGGGAAAAGTTTGAGCATAAGTCAAGAATTGTAATAAAAGCTATTAATAGTCATTTTGAGAGCAATCACCGCTACTAATTCAAGAAACTAAATTAACGCTTTGAAGCTTAAATTATTGTTAATCGCTTTCGTCGTGCCCCTAATGAATCGCAGAAGTATTTATTTTCTGTTGACCCTCTGACAAAGAGCACTCATGCTTAAGCTCTAAAAATCATCACTTAAATCAGTGCTATTGAATGTTTTTATTTTTGTTGCGAAAGAAATTAAGAATTTGTGATACTTAAAGGCAGTGAATTCCACAATCTGATGGCGTTCCCAAAGAAGAGTCTGTTAGAGTTTAAAAAATTATAAACAGGAATTATAAGATTCAAATTTTCTAGTTGACCTACAAAATTGTAGCTTTTCAAATAAGTAGTGAGTGAGTAGTGAGTGTGAGTGTAGATCAGGTTGTGTAAAAAGATACAGTTTCTAGCATCCAAATAGTTGAAGATGTTGCAACCGAGAACATTATTGCACAAGTGACAAACTTAGTGGCAACTGACACAAGTTGTAACTTAAGCTTGGATAGGGAATCAATTTTACTATACACTACATCTGAGTAGGAAATAATTGGCACTATCAGCTGAAGCACTAATTTTTTTCTGGTCTCTGATACAGAAATGATACAGTCCACCTTAGGTTTCGCAGTGCATAATAAACCTTGCTAACATGGGAATTTCTATGATCTTCGCACGAGAGTGTGGAGTTAATATAAAAACCGAGATTTTTTTACCTTATCAACAAATTTGAGCTCGACACCATTTAAAAAAATTACCGGTATATTAAGGAAGGAGTTTAAGTGTATTGAAAATTGAATTTCAATATGAAAATTGCATTAATGAACATTGTAAATAAAAGCGGACCAAGTACTTGAGGAACCCCACAGGTTAAATTTCTGAAAGCGGACAAACTATTAACCGCCCTAACTCTTTGAGTCCTTCTGACTAAATAACTATATAACAGACGGACCGCCGAACCAGAAAAACCAAATTCTAACTCCAGTTTCTGAAATAGAATTTATTATTTCATATTTTTTAGTTATTTTCACTTAGAAAACTGTCCAATCCAGTAATCAACCTAATGTTCTTGTGATTTCAAGGAATCCTAACTATAAGATTAAACAGTTGTTTGCATTTTTTAGCTTTGTTGATTATAGAACAGTGGTGCTCACTACATGGTTTCCCATAGCCCGCGGGCATCGTTTGTTGTTGAGCTTTTTCACACGAAGTAGCAATCGGCTCGCTGTGTTTGTACACTGCGTAAAAGTTTGTTTTTCTGCTATGCTTTAAATTTCAAGTCAATACGCTTTGAGTGTTCATGTGGTATGGGAGTCATTCGCTATTTTATTTATTTATGAACGTTAATATTTTGCAAAGTTTCAGGAAATTATATTCTTCACTTTTACCTTTTAAAATATTTTCTATGTTAAAATAGCGAAAAACAAACACAAAAATAAAAAAGAAATTATTATAATGAAAATCCAAAACTCGACAAGATTTCCTTGAACCAAATGTTGTGAGAGCTTTCAACAACTTCTTGTTTCAGTGTAAAGCTGTGCACTCGGAAAGCCCTTTGTTGTTGTTTGAACCGTGCGTTGATTACCACTGTTATAGAAGAAAGCTTCTATGGCATCGATATCGAAATTCTAAAAAGAGATTTAATTGCCTAAGACTTTACATAACTTACACAAAATTTTGTTTTACATTAAAATTGTTAAAATATCGAATTGTTTATTTTAAAATAATGTTAAACTTTTATAAAAACTTTTGCGACTGTTCAAAAGTTCTTTTACTCAACACATTTTTACAAACGCTCAATTATATAAATTTACAATAGTTTTTTTCTCGGTTTATTATGAGTAATGATTCATAATGAGACATTATGAGATTACTATTGATATCACTTCCTTTCCAAGATATGCTTTCAGAAAAGTTCTTAATATATTTTAGCTTAAATTAACTACTCGAATTTTGTTTCGGAGACTTCATCTTTGTGTTTGTAATTTTAATAATTTTCAGTACATATTTCAATCCAAAGATTACTCTGTTTACAAAGATTACATGGTAAAACCTTTTATATTGATAGTTCTAACATTATATTTATTTTTATTCTTTGCAGGGAAATAGAAAATTTCTTCACTTTGAATTACCTCAAAATACGACTACTTTTTAAGGTCAAAATTTCCACAAAATCGTTTATCCCACGATTCCCCTGCAATGATTTGAATGCCTTCAATTTCTGTCGGTATTTTGTGTACTATATTCTCACTTGAACTAAGCACTGGCGTTAGGATTATTCATTTAAAGTAAGACTAAAGATAAACACTCTTACTTCACTCATTTTTCATCTTCTTCGATCACTTCGATACCTTTCAACACCATCACCTTATCTGTCTATTCGTCGAGCATGAGCATCTACAGGTTCCTATTAGAAAGTCCAACAACAACATCCATCGTCGTCCATCGTCGGCACTTGTACTTTACACACCATGCATGCAGGTGGTTTAGATGGCAGGTAGTTCAGCCAACTTCCATTGCTTGTTGCTGAAAGAAAACATTTAAACCGTTTCAGCTTTAAATGACATGGAGCTAAGTGTGTGTGAAGATTTTTGATCCTGTTTCTACTTCTCTTCTACTGCACAATGAAGCATTTTTAAGCTCAATAAATTATCCATGCAAAATCACTCGATTGTTAACGTTAAAAAAAAAGAACTTGACTAGCATAAAGTCTGCCAAGCATTTAACACTCCTTGCCCTTAATTCACTCAGACCGAATTAAAAATGCTTACGATGCTGGCATATGCTATGAGCTGCTAATGTGATGACTTTGGGAAGATTTGTGTCTAGTGAGATATGCATAAGCCACCTTTAAGTAATTTGAGCAACCTTAAGATGAATACTTCGCGCTATTCAAGCGGTATTTTTAAGCTCTATTCAAAACACGATTAACACACCCTACACTAGAGCGCAGTAAGCTTTACAAACAGAGAGATTGGAAGAAATCATTCAGAAGAGCAACAAAAATATATTTCCAATGAACTTAAGGAAATAATGTTTTGATGTTCTTATTAAACGTTGAAGTGGCACATATCTAAGCTCAAGTAAATTGAATTTTTAGAGGCCTACAGAATCACAATTTACACACAAAGATAATCATGAACTAGTAAGAAATGATCTTCGACTGGGTCGAAGTTAAAATACCCCACGTCCGAAACAAAGTATATTCAAAGTCTTAAGCAGTCAAAAAAATGTTTATTTGTAAAAACATTTTCGTCATAGTTTTAACAGAAAATATTCTCTTTTGTTTTTTGATAAAGTCACTTTGTATGGGAGGTGGGTGTGGTTTTCACTCGATTTCATACACAGAATACGTGTTATATATCAAAGTCCATATGCAAAATTTCAAGTCCATATATGAATTTTTGTGGAATTTAAAGAGATTTTTCCATTCTTGATAAAGTCACTTTATATGTGAGGTAGGCGTGTTTTTCATCCGACTTGGTTGAATTACATACTAATAGTGTATATTAAATAGCAAAGCTAATATGCAAAATTTCAAGTCCATACATTAATTTTTGTGGAATTCTAAGAGATTTTACCGTTTTGATAAAGTCACTTTGTCTGGGAGGTAGGCGTGGTTATAATCCAATTTGGCTCATTTTCGAACTTGACCTTTATTTTTTAAATAAAAGCTTAAATATCGCATTTCGTGATGATAGCTTTAAAATTACGGCTGTAATCGTGATCATAGATGGACAGACAGGGCTAAATCGACTCGGGTGGTGATGCTGATCAAGAATATATATACTTTTCTATACCTACCACGCCTCCTTATGGGTGTTACAAACGGAGTGACAAAATTAATATACCCCGTTTACGTTTTTTAAACGTAGGGGTATAAAATTGTGTGTCTTATTTTTTGTTTGTAAAACAGACCAATTAGAAATGCTCGTCGATAGTTCCTCTGATTTTTATACATAGTATATTTCTAAAAATTGGACCCATAAATTTAAATTTTCACAGAATCTTATCCATTTAATGAGGAAAATCAAGAAACACTGCTTATTGGAGACATTTAAATATTTTTATACCCCCACGTTTAAAAAAGGTAAATGGGAGTATGTACATATATTAATTTTGTCACTCCCTTTGTAACGCCCATAAGGAAGCGTGGCAGGTATAGAAAAGTTTATATATTCTTGATCAGCACCACCCGAGTCGATTTAGCCATGTCCGTCTGTCTGTCCGTCTATACGTCTGTGATCACGATTACAGCCGTAATTTTCGAGTTATCATCACGAAATTCGATATTTAAGTTTTTATCTGATAAAGGTCAAGTTCGAAAATGAGCCAAATCGGATGAAAACCACGCCTACCTCCGATACAAAGTGACTTTATCAAAAATGCAAAAATCTCTTTAAATTCCACGAAAATGAATATATGGAATTGTTTTTTGCATACGAACTTTTAAAATATAACATGTACTCTGTGTGTGAAATTCAACCAAATTGAGAGGAAACCACACCCACCGCCCACACAAAGTGACTTTTTATGGACTGCTTAAGACTTTGAATATACTTTGTTTTGGCCGTGCGGGTATTTTAACTTCGGCCCAGTCGGAGATCATTTCTTACTAATTTATTATCACGTTGATCGAGCTAAAACACTCCTTTTACTTTTGCTCTCAAGTTCACTCTTACTCTTACTCTTACTGTTACTTTTTCTCTTACTCTTACTCTTACTCTTACTCTTACTCTTACTCTTACTCTTACTCTTACTTTTACTCTTACTCTTACTCTTACTCTTACTCTTACTCTTACTCTTACTCTTACTCTTACTCTTACTCTTACTCTTACTCTTACTCTTACTCTTACTCTTACTCTTACTCTTACTCTTACTCTTACTCTTACTCTTACTCTTACTCTTACTCTTACTCTTACTCTTACTCTTACTCTTACTCTTACTCTTACTCTTACTCTTACTCTTACTCTTACTCTTACTCTTACTCTTACTCTTACTCTTACTCTTACTCTTACTCTTACTCTTACTCTTACTCTTACTCTTACTCTTACTCTTACTCTTACTCTTACTCTTACTCTTACTCTTACTCTTACTCTTACTCTTACTCTTACTCTTACTCTTACTCTTACTCTTACTCTTACTCTTACTCTTACTCTTACTCTTACTCTTACTCTTACTCTTACTCTTACTCTTACTCTTACTCTTACTCTTACTCTTACTCTTACTCTTACTCTTACTCTTACTCTTACTCTTACTCTTACTCTTACTCTTACTCTTACTCTTACTCTTACTCTTACTCTTACTCTTACTCTTACTCTTACTCTTACTCTTACTCTTACTCTTACTTTTACTCTTACTCTTACTCTTACTCTTACTCTTACTCTTACTCTTACTCTTACTCTTACTCTTACTCTTACTCTTACTCTTACTCTTACTCTTACTCTTACTCTTACTCTTACTCTTACTCTTACTCTTACTCTTACTCTTACTCTTACTCTTACTCTTACTCTTACTCTTACTCTTACTCTTACTCTTACTCTTACTCTTACTCTTACTCTTACTCTTACTTAACAGTTCAACAGAAGATAGTCCTATTCATGGTGGAATTAATAAGGTTGCCGCAAGTATGAGAGCGAATGCCAATAAATGTCAAATCGAAGTTGACAGCTCATACAAAACCTGAAATGCTCGGTGTACATGGCAGCGAGCACCGTGTAACAGTGTTGCTGGGTCTGGGTTTTAAATTTATTAAATTAAATGTTTGGGCGTTTAAGTAGCTAAAAAGTACATTATGTGAAGAAAAGTGCTACTATTGCTACTATAATAGTATGAAGAAAATAGTTGTAGGAAACCCTTGTTGGAATAAAGTGTAGGAAAAAAAGCGAGGAACTGAATGAAATGTCAAAACTACCTCGGCGAGCATATTTCTGTCGTGTGACCTACATACCAACGTGCAAATTGAGAAAAGAGATTAAAGTATTCATTGCACGCCGAGCAAACGAGCCCCGTGTAATGTGGGCCGATTGTTTTTATTGCTTTCCATTGATTTTGACAATTCTGGGTACTGAAAAGAGAGTAAGATCAGCCCTGCGACAATCTTATTAATACAAACATGGTCCTACTAGCTTTTTGTTAGCCGATCCAACTACTTGGACAAGCGATGGAAAGAACATATGCGCTGAAGAAATTGTATGTATATGTATATGAGTTAACTTCCAAAACGACGCCGCCGAAAGAGCGATAAGTTTAATGACAACGTTCAATGAAAAAATAACAAACCAACGTAACCGAGAAACAAATGCTTCTCCAAGTAGTAGCAGAACACTAAAAAAATCTTCCTTATGAATATACCAAAAAACGAAATTAATGAAAAATTAAAAGAAAAAAAAAATTTTAAATTTATTTTCATAAAAAAAAAATATTTTCAAAATGAAATAAAACAAAAAAAAACAATAAGAAGAATTTGAAATTCTTTTTTTTTTTTTGCGTACAAGAAAGTTAATGAAATTGTCTTCAATGTGAATTAAGTTTTTTTCTTATAGTGTCACTTACCGTGACGTGGTAGACTATTGATTTGAAACAAATTGGAAAATTAACAAAATTCAAGTTCGCGGTCTGAATTCTCCCACAAATTAAACAGTTATCAAATAAATCAGTACACAGTTGGATTAAGCGTACAATTTTGCTTCTGTATAGATTGAGTTTTTTGTTTTTGCCATTAAATATTTATTAAAAATCAATAAGTGAAATTTAAAAAAATTAACCTGAAAAATCACTCTTTTAGGTGGCTCCCACTCAGTTTTTACAAATTCGAAATTGTTTTCATCCTTCGTGACCTTCAAATATGCAGTATTCAGAACCTACTTGCTGAGGGAGGATCTGAGATACTTTTGCAAAATTTATGGAGCAAATATTCAGTCTTATGTACTTCCTTAAATTTAAGGAGCAACAATAAAAGAGAGAAATCAACCGAAAAGTGTGAGCAAACTCTTGTTGAGTAGTGTAATATCGTAAATTACATTAATGGTCATTTTAAGCAAATTCCTGCTGATGTTTCCAATCACCATTCGGTGGTTTATTTTAAGTTCATGCTTATCAAAGATATATGAATTGTTTAACCCATGGCCTGCGTGTTTCGCATTTTTTGTTTTCATTTTTGCCTATTCTACGCTTTCATGTCGATGCACAAAGTTAATAAAGTGGAGTGTAGCGTGTTTGAGAAACGACCAGGCCCCAACATACAATCGCCATACCTGAGTGTGGTTTTCCGCGTATTACAAGGCGATTTTATGTTAATGGCACAAAAGTCAAAGTTTAAATATAACTCAAATTAAATCTCATCACGAAAGATTTCGTTGCAATTTGCGCAACCATCAAACATCTGCCAAATGATGATGAAATATGGAAGAGCGTTGCAGGGCTGCTAGTTAAACACAACATGCAGAAGGGGTTCCACATAAGCACCATCCAGAAGAACCTTGCCAGGGAATTTCGATTTCGATTCAGTTATGAGGCGGATAATAATTAATTTTGAAGTACCTTTTTGGAAGTTTTTTTCTTTTCATCACATTTATCACTTATCACTCAAGGACACTTCAAATTTAAATGGGTTAACAAACACTTGAATACAAATTTAAACTGTGTCAAAATCCATCTGTCATAAACAATTAAATAAGAACAAGTTTTTGAATGGTGCTTAATTGACGAAGGGTGCTTCTGCCGTGTTATATGCAAAAGTTTGAGGTGAGCTGAACTTGACAAGCTTGCAGCTTGGCATTCAACAGCTGGACACAAACTGAAAAAAAAAACAACGTGTGACAGTGAGAAACTTTTAAGTGTGGTGGTCATGATTGTCCTAACTGACATATCCAGAAACATGCCGCAAGCACTCTAAGAAAAAACAGTGTGGAGATGTTCACACAAACAGACAAACAGCTGGACCGAAAAGTTGAGGACAGACACTTCAAGGCTGGCGGTGAACTCTCGCCACGTTTCAACAACATTTGGACAATTCAGAAATTTCCCACTCACAGGCGAGCAATAAATGCAGCTGCTTTTGTGTAGCCTGCACAGCTTCGCCTTAAAATTTCTTACTCCGAATTCATTAGTTGTAATTAAAGCATCACAAAGGAAGAAAGGACGCTGGATACGCTAGCAGCCGGTTGAAGAATTCCTAATTGATTAGAAATGAGCAGAAATGAAGGCAGCAAAAGGGAACGGTGAGTAGAAAAAATAAGAAGCACTGTATTGCATTCATTCAAAATGGAAATGGAAATGGAAATTAAATATAATAGAATAGAGCGAGCTATGTTAAGGATGGAATGCATAAAAATATCCTGCTTAATTTTGAAATCATTCAAATGCACTCTAGAAGGCATCTTAAGACGTTCACTCGGCTAGAATGGAATGGCTTTTCTTCTTTTTTGTTTTTTTTAGGAGAGGTTCTATTCATTCTGCTCGGAAGTTTATTATTTTAAAGTTGAAGTGTTTCTGACTTAAACAGTCAGTGAGTGAAATGAGTGAAATTGCTGAATATTGAAAAATCATTCCATTACCGGAATGACTTTAACAACGTTCGCTGCTTCGCATCCAGCTATTCTATATTTGCCATTCAGCAACGCAGCAACAATGAAATCCTTCAGTTCAATAGAATTTCCTGTGAACCAATTTGTTTACAAATATTTTCTTGCGCTCTTGACGTGAACTTGAGTTGCGAACAATCACAAAAAAAAACAAGAAAAGCAAGAAAAATACGAAGAAGAAACACAATCATGTGCTTGTTTGTAACACACTGCATATCCTGTGTAGGCATTGTGTGCATGTGTGTGTGAGTGTGTGTGTGACTTGTGTCGTCTTGACATTTGTCCTTTGGGCCCACATCAACAGCAACACTAACAATAACAATCCAGCTACATATACGAGCTGATTTCTCTTTGCTACCAATTTTTGGACTGATAACTTTAAAATCTTAATGCTGTGGTCTTCAATACGTGCCTGAGCTAAAATGTTCATGTTCCTCAAATAATGCCAGTTTATAAATAATATTGATTACTTTTAATGCTACGATCATGAATCCTGATTGCTTAAATTGCTGATTAAATGCTCGCAGATTTGAGCTGTAATCATGTGCCTATATTTATTTTATTTCTTAAATTTCATTTGCGATAATCTTTTCATTACCAAAAACCGAACCTAATCCTCAAGTTTTATGAGCGCACCAGAGTTGCTAGCATTCATTCATCCATCTATACATCCATATCCATCGAGCCATCCAGCATCATGCCACATTATATTCTTTTTTTTCGTTTTGTTCTGTACTCGGTGCGTCCCCCTCCGAGTTACTCTCGCTGTTTATTTATGGCAACATGTAATTTATGTTTGTTGCCTTGTTATTTTTGTGGTTAACCTAAATTGGAATCAATATTATTACGAGTTTATTATCATCCGATATGAAGAACATGACGCTAATGAAACGATGAAGCCTCCTTCTTTGACAGAAGATGTACCGGAAAATTTAGTTTATGAGGAACAGACTTAAACAGCGTGAAACAATATTAAACTTAAACAACATTTAATAGTGTAGAGAGCTTTAACTTGTTTAATTCCATCCACAGATATGTGAAGACAATAATACACTGAGTAGATCTAAAACACTGACATCAAGAATCCCGCAATAAGGCTTTTTCTATAGGCATTTATTTACATTAGTCTTTAACTTTTACTCAAGGCCTATCTATGAATACGAGTAGATTATTTAGGACTAAAAGCAATGGGCTTGTTACAATAATTCGATCCATAAAGTATGCTTAGGGCCAAGTGCGCAAACGCCAAGACAATGAATTGGTCATAAATACTTATTTATTTTCATCAAAGCTTTAGTTGATTCTGTGTCTTGGACCATCTTGTTCAGTAATTGACTGTCTGCATCATCATTTTTCAAATTCTTTTTGATTTTCAAGACATAAGTTCTGATTAGCAGACTAGATACAAAATGGAAAAGAAAAATAACTGATGCTGAATCAAATCTGTCTGAGTTATAAGTATTCTGAGGCTATACAGGCATGTTCCTAAGTGGGTTTCACACATGCATGCACAAGAGTTTTTTCAAATTACAATATTTATAGTTTTTTTATTCTTTTTAATAAATGACAAATCTATTACAAATTTAATTTAAACTTAAAGTTCCTTAAAAATCCCTTTGCCATGTCTTCTGGTTTATTCCGGTCGACTTTCGATTCATGTGTATAGTTTAAATTAATCATTTGTTGGCGATAGAACGACTTAGCGGGGCTTCAAGAGTTCGAGCAATCATATCGAGCAAAACTGAAATTTGAGCAGTCATGGAATTTGAGTAAATAGCCCAGTAGAATTGCGAGCCTTGTTGATCTATTGCATATCACAAGGCGCGACTGCACACAAAATGGCCACCCGGCAAAAATTAGTGGAGCTTTGATGAAATGTGTTGCCCACCCATCTACACTTCCATATTTTTGCACTAGTTACCTTCACTACAACATCGCTCCTCCTGCGAAATGTGATTCGATTCAGATGAAACCGTTAGTCAGCACCTTTTGTAGTTTTTCTCTAATAAAGACCGATCCTTCTAAGAACGAGGGCTTATGAAAGTGACTAAAAGATGACGTTATCGAACAAAATGAATTATCAAATAAATAATCTTTGAAAAACTTAATGTACACACGTTAATGCATAAGTTCTTTCCGATTTGACTAAAAGATGGCGCCAGCAAAAAGTACGCGGCGTTATAATTTGAAACATACGTCATTTTGTTCGTCAGACATTTAACTACAAACACACACAAGTTGAGTCCACCCATGGTAGAATTACAAGGTAGGGCCGAGTCGCTCAGTGCCCTCAAGCGTCAACGAAGAGTGGATAATAAAAAGGTTGGCTTATTATCAAAATGGCGAAGTTCATAGAAACCTCAAATGAAATAAAAATATTATGTTTACAAGTTGTAAAAAGTGCGGACATGTGTGTTAAGTTTGTGTTAATTTGAGTGGAAACATTGTAAAAACATTTTGAATAAATCTATAAAATGGCAAGGAAGCTTTCAATTTGCAAAAAAGCTTGTAAAAAATTTAACCTAAATCAATTGCGAAAAATTAACATAAAGAAACTAGAGATGAACAGCTGATTTTGACAACTAGCCCGCTTTTCTCTGCCTTCTACTCCATTCTTCTCCGAGTCGGTCCTACCCTATTATTCAACCATGAGTCCATAAAAAAAAATAGCGTCTTTGTTTTATCGTTCAGTGATCATATCAAGTTTTGTGCCTGAAAAAGAACATACATATATATTTCTTCGTTTGGTGGAAGAAATATATGGTGAACACGCTCCATTAATTAGAATATGTGAGACATGGTTTTGACAATTTAAAAGTGGGGATTTCAATGTGAAAGACGGTGAGTGCTCTGGTAGACCACAAGAATTCGAAGACCAGCAAATGCGGGAGTTATTGAATGAAGACCCAACTCAACGGCAATTGGCGTAAGCATTACATGTGTCACAAGAAACAATCACCAGACGTATACATGCAATGTGGAAGATCAGTAAACAATGGGTCCCACACGACTGGAATGAACGTCAAAAGGAAAATCGCAAATTCACTTACGGCTTCAATGCCACAAAAGGAAATCATTTTTGCATCGAATTGTGACCGGTGACGAAAAATGGATTTATTTTGAAAACCCGAAGTGGAAAAAATTATGGCTTTCAGCTGGCGAAGCCGGTCCTTCAACTCCAAGACCAAATCGCTGCGGCAAAAAGACCTTGTGGTGGGACTAGAGCTATATTGCGTATGAAGGCCTTTATTGTGTAAGAAGCCCAGCTATATATGAACTCTTGAAGCCCAGCGAAACCGTTAATACACACCACTATCGCCAACAAATGATTAATTTAAACCACACATTAATCGAAAGATGACCGGCCTCGGTAGTCGAGTTGGTAGCGTGCTCGACTGCCACCCCAGAGGTCCCGGGTTCGATTCCCGGCCAGGCCATGGTCCTTCGCTTTAAACCTTTCTAAATTTTCTATCCTCATTTCTAATCAACTGAAATTAAAAATTTGTCAATATTTACGACATGAATTTGTAGTTGATGGTAGAGAAGTTTGTGGATGAGAATTGCCTTATAACTTGAATTGACTGAGGTAAAGGCATAACACTTACCTCTGATTCAAATTCACATGTTTCTTTGGCTTTCCACCACGCTTAGAACATCCTACACATGTTTCACTTGATTGCCCTTTCCTTCCCACTAATCTATCACCCCATTTTCGAACCAAGGCAGACTTGACTGAATAGGTATTCCACCTGAAATCCTTGGTTCAAAGCTAAAAAAAAAAAAAAAAAAAACATTAATCGAAAGATGACCGAAATGGACCAGAAGGCATGGCAAAGTGATTTTGTTACACGATAATTCGCCCTCTCACACAGCAAAACTAGTGAAAAACACCTTAAAATCGCTTGGATGGGGCACTCTTCTGCTCCAACCGTACTCCCCAAACTTTGCCCCATCTGACTATCACCTCTTCACATTAATGGGGCACTCAGAGCAGCACTTCAGCGATTTCGAGTAAGTTGCAAAATGACCCGATGAATGGTTTGCCGTACATACACAAATGTCCCAAAATTGATAAGACGTCGGAAAGTCAGGGAAAGTCAGTCGGAAAGTCAGGGAGAATTACGAAAAATTATACAAAAATTTAACTGAACTGTGTCATTTTTCCTTCCAATTTTCGTCATAATTTTTTTTAGGTTATAATATTTTAAGTTAACGTCCTCGGTAGTCGCGTAAATAGAGTGTTCGACTGTCACCCCAGAGCACAGTGTGTAATTTGAATGATCTAGCGGAACTTAATTCTAAATGTTAAGATAATGACTTGAAATTTGTTGTGGTAATTCTCTAAGCCGCAATACAATTCTTAAGAAAAAATGGGCGTGGGCGGAGCATTATCGCGCCCACCTACCATATAAGCGAAGAATAAAATAAACCTTTTGTTATATTTTCAAATGAATGAATGCAAATTAATTAGTAATAGGTTAAATTATTAGTGGAAATAACCCAATTAAAGTTATCTTTACAGGTATTTTACCTGCAATGCCTACCTACAACAATTTTATTGATTTGGGAATGAAATAGAAAGTGTAAATTTTATATTGAATTTAAACATTTTCATAATTAGTTGTCGTCATAGTCTTCGTAATCGTCGTCATCGTCGGAACTAGATTGGAGCATTTTAGTAGTCTTCAGCATGGTGTAATTAACAAGGTGATCGTGAATTTTTAGCTTATCTCAAAAAAATTTTACCCACGTTTGTCAAAAACAGCTGGTCGTAAATTTCAAGCAAAAGTTGCAAAACAATCTATACAGTGCAAGCGATTTGACACTTTTCCGCAGCTTGTCTCTTTTTTTCTTACTTTCTCAACAGTTTTTGACAACCGAAGGGAAATCAGTAAACGTCACGATCACCTTGTTAATTACACCATGGTCTTTAGTAATAATAATGCCTCATTCGTGAGGGGATATCTTCTTCAATTTATTGGCTTGAATATATTGCGACTAGATCAGCGCAGGGCGCTCCATAGCTCACTGAGCTCTCTGTGAGCGTAACATTTTCACATGTACATAAAGCTTACCACAGAAGAGAATATAATTCAGTCCTTCGCTGACGGTGATGCTGTAAGAACCTATGTCGTTTTGCGCTGCAAATTATATGTACACTCGTGAAAAATCTACTTATTGTAGATTCATAATACTTATGCACATATTTTTTAGTTTGTAGAATTTTATATTCGTACATATTAAAGTTTCATATAATTAATACATATTAGTTATTAAGACTTTTTGTATTGTTCATTCACATTCCTTATTAATTTTTTAATACTTAATTTTTTGATAACTTGCTTACTTATTTTATTTAATTTCTTATTATCTACTTACATAGTTTTTGTTATTAATTTTAGTTATTCATATATATTAAAATTTTATAATATTAAAATAATTATTCGTATATATTAAGGTTTCATATAATTCATTCATATTATCTATTAAGATTCTTTATATTATTCATTCATATTACTTGTTTTAATTAATTTCAAAGAAGAAATAATGAACAATACGATGACTAAATATAAAAACATAAAATAAAAAAGAAAAACTTACTAATCTAGATAATTGACACAACTATTTCGCTCAGTGTGCTCAATTCGAGAGAGCACCAATACTAACAAGACAAAATAAAATGTGACTGTGTTAGAATGCCCAGCCCTGGACTAGATAGAAGTGAATCTGATGATAGTCGGTAGTGGAGAATGTCTCTATTGCAATCTTTTCGGCAAGTTTTTCTGCTGAAATTTTCACGAATTCACCAGTATTCTTTGTTTCTTGCTTCCTGAGCATCTTCTTATAACTGTCCAAGAGGCAATGCAAGCATTTATTATCACTTAAGAACGGGGTAGTATTTTATGAATGCTTGCAGGCATATAGTACCAGGAGTTATGTTGAAACTATATTCTTTTGTTTCGCGTGCAAACTTTAGGTGGAAAACTTTATTGCATCTATCTCAGACTCACTGGAAAGTGCTTCGAGTAATATTCGAAAACGATGTATAAGATCTTCGTTGAGTCCAGTAATGTTTGCAGACAATGCAGTATTTTTGAAAAATCTGCGCGCGGTATTTCCCTCATTTGTGTTACCGCTTAACTGTTTTGACATATCGACAAGATCTTATTAGTTTCTGAGAACCTCGCCAAAAAAGAATGACTTTTTAACTGTAACTCCCTGTAACTCCCTGGGTATGTACTCAACCTCAACCATATTAAAGCTTGCTAATATGTGTACAAATATTTTTTTATGCGGTCTTCCTTCTTGGATCTATACCATACATAAAAAATTCTTGACTTTTCATTTTGCCAAAATAAAAAAAAAAAATTATAACCCTTTGCTTTTTGGAAAAAAGTTGTTTGTGCGCTGGAAAAATGTGGAGCTACATTTAACTGATTGTATAAGTTAAAAAGCTGAAGAAGCGATTAAGCCAAATTTTAAAAGTTGTACAAGAGGGTACATCTTAGAAAAGTAACTTTAAACTTATTGTATAATATTAACAAACAAAAATCTACTTTTTTACATATTTTCTAAATGGATTTTTTTAATTTTAATCAAACTCACATTAGCTTTATTCTTACTTTCAGCGATTCAATATTTAAGAAATATTATAGGTACAATTGTTTTCTCTTAATTTAAAAGTGGTAAATATGTTGTTTATCACTGATAAAAATAGCGTATTAACAAAATTAATTTTTTAAAAATTTTTTCATTTCTGTTTTGTCACTTTCAACGCTAATTTTTCGCCACTGGTGATGTAACGAAAAACATTTTTGATGAGGCAAAAACGCGTAGAGTATTGACATAGTTTTCAAGGCAAAAAATGTTATTTCTGGTGGTTTTGATTTTTTTAATTAAGTTCCGCTAGATTATTTAAATTACACACTGTGCAGAGGTCCCATGTTCGAATTCTGGACACATTATGGTCCTACGCTTTAACATCTTTGCATTTCTTTCCTCATTTGTAATTAACTGAAACTCATCGAAAACTCATCAATATTTACGACTTGAAATTGTCTGTGGATGAGATTGCCTTATAACTTGAATTGACTGAGACGAAGACATTGCCTCAGATTCAAATTCACATGTTGTTTCAGGTTTCTACGACGCTTAGAACATCCAACACATGTTTCACTTGGTAGCTTCTTCCTTTCCACTAATCTATCTCCCCATATTTGAATCAAGGCAAACTTAACTGAATAGGTATCACACCTGAAATCATTGGTTCAAAGATAAACAAAAAAAATCAATCCCGGCATGTTCGGAACTGAGGATTGGTGAGGATACCGAAAGAGGCAACCCTAGTATTTACACTCACTGCATTTATTGAAAGAACGCACAATAATTGTAAATTTATGAAGTCATGTGGCAATCATACACATTGATCAGTAAGATGACTTTCAATCTTTGCCCATTTCAAGGATGCAAAATACCTACCTTAAAATATAAAATAATCCTTGATGTCGATAGGAATGATCCCTAAAACTAGAACCAATTTGACAAAATTCACTACATAACTTAAACTCAGAGACTGTTTTTCTTTAAAAAAAACTCATAATTAAGGACCCCGCCTATTATTCTGATTATAGCCCTAACAGTATTTGATTAGATTATTGCAGATCAGTTCCAATAACAAATTGCATGGAATTTTTTCAAGAAATCATTATTTTCAAATACGTTTTAAGAAAGTAAATAATCATAAATGACATTTATGACCACCATCACCTGTTGTCCTTTTTGAAAAAATTAGGAATTTAGTTGCCTAAATTCACATAATTTTATTACAATATAAATAACCAAACGAATATCAACTGACACACGTCTGAATGGTGTGTGTGTGTGTGTGTGTATGTGTGTGTATGTGTGTGCTTGTTTGTGTATTTGTGCATTTCACTTGGCTATGCAGGTCACGTGCGAAAAAGGATCTCAGCATTCATGAGCGCTGTTAGCAAACGACTTGGAGCAAATGATATGCGACAAGAAGGAACAGGTTTTCCCAATGAAATGCAACCATTTGATTGAGTAATGGTCTGAAAAATTGCCGAAAGAATATAAATATTAGTGAAATAACAATAACAGAGAAGAAAACAACTGTGTGCCTCCAAAGTTTAATAGAGTGTTTAATTGAGGACTACATAAGTACACATCAACAGGCAAACAAGGACGAAGACAACAACAATAACAACAACTGAAATAAACAACAAAATTAACCGCAAATGAACTTAATTTTGAGTGTCCACAGAATGAGTGTGTGTGGCATGCGTAAACGACTTCGAAGGGGGCGATTTAGACTGGACAATGTGAAAGTGGGGTGGATTAAGTGTACGTTTTAGCCTGTTGTTTCTTTGGCATAAATCATAGTATTAACGTCAAGTTAAGGATTTTCAAGTAGCAACACACAAAATCACATGCAACGCAACAATAACATAAGTGGGGCCCACTTCAGGCCATGCCAAATGCTGACCGGCATTCAACTTGGTTGACAATTGATATGTCAAGACCAATAGTAGGGAACATAAGTTGTTATTGTTCGCATCAAAATTGTTGTTGTTGCAAATTGACAAATGAAGCTGTGCCAACGTCAAAAGTTGAAATGGGACGCCCGAATAGCTTTAGAGCAATTATAATAATTAATTAACTCTGCTGAGTCGGAAGCCAACAATTCGATTGCTTTGTCAAGTAAATATTGCATGGTGCTTAAGAATATCGAATATATTAGTTCAATATTTAACATGCATTGTATAGTATGAAGATATTTATGTATGTATGTATGAATGAATGAATGTGAATGTGTATGTGTGTTAATATTTAACTTTGCACTAAGTTCGAAGAGATGTTGGTCTGAGCGATTTGTGTTGCTTTCGGCAAAACTTACGCTACTCCGATGCGACCCAACCCATCCCACCTCCTCACTGCATTTGCATTTAAAGTTGTTGCCACACTTTCAATTGTGCAGCGAGCCGAAAATTGCTGCTATCCACAATGTTTGTGCTTGCAACGAAGTTTAGCAAGACTGACAGCCAAATGAATTATTAAATGAACTCCAGTCAGCCAGAGTAGCGCGCATGCACAACAAACAAGAGGAATCGAAGGCGATATAGAGGAGGCAGCGCACAGTGATTAAATTCAATATAAGTTTTTAACTTAATAGAGAGAATCGTCGCTTTTGAAATTGTTTTTAACATTTGATTATCCTAAGCTTGGGTATCTGTCCATATGTGCAGACATATGGAGGTATTCTTGTCCAAGCATTTACTAAGCAAAGCAAATGGTCCGATAACCTAGTTTATTCCCACATTAGGGCAGAGGCTATAGGGCGCCGTTTGTAGCGATATACCTGATGGCGTAAAAATGTCTTATCCGCTCTCAACTCTCTAGGAGCCTTAGGTATCATGGGAAAAAATCAAGTGAAATACACTTTTTGACGGCAACAGCCCATCCCCATAGTTTTGTCTTTTGTGCCCAACAGAACCTCACACTACCGGGTTATTCCGTTTTTCGGATTAACCCCAAAGTTTTGAACAATGTTTTCAAATATGGATCGATATTCGCATACACAAAAATTGGTAAAAATTTTGCAACGACGGCTGTAAAGCTCGTACTGATTTTGGATATCATTCGCGCAGTGAATTTAATCAATAGTACACTAAGGGAAAAAAATATTAAATTTATCCAAAAACTTTTTTAATTTATCCAAAAAGCGAGTCATTTTTGCACCAATAACGCATTTGCATAAATCGACTACGTAAATATTTAAAATTCATTTAAATATTTTCTTAATTAAATAAAATATTTAAATATTTAAACAGAATTAATAAAAAATATATATTAAAATTGTGCACGAATTTGTTTAAAATATCTTTCAAATATTTAATATTTAAAAATAAAACTATCGCATTTAAAGAAAATTTATATAAAGATACTGAATTTAAAAAACAACATATTTAAATTCAATAAAAATTAAAATTTATAAGAAGCAAAATATGCAGGTAAATGACAACTAGAAAATATCAAGTTGTCACTCAACCCTACATCATTTCATACAGCGACCACCCATCGCATGCACAAATCATCTTCGCCAAATATCCACCCTATATTACCCATGCAACATTAACTAAATGAGAACTATAAGAAACCTGCAGTAACAGAGTGCGATTCTGTTGCTGCTTGTCGGAATATGTGTGTACGTTTGCGATGCTGTTGCTGCTTGCTTGTTTGGAATATGTGTGTGGTATAAATATAATTTAAATACGGGAAAAAACGAGTTGTTAGGAAAATATTTGATTTATCCACGTAAATATATAAATAAAATTTATACTCAGGCGTGGATAATGTTAATATGCGTTATTTCCCTTAGTACATTCGAACGTCTCAGACAAGTTAGTGATGTGAAGACACCAACTCGTGTTCAGGTCAAGCGAGAATGCCGCCGTTGTAGCTGAGAGTGTGGCTGATCGGCCAGGTTTGAACATTTCGAGATGATCATAGAAATAGGACCTATCACAATCCCGTTTGCAACGAATTTTGCACATTTTGCACAATCATGGTTCGAAGACTTGAAAAGTACAACCCATGCACAACGTCGTATATTCGCCGATTGCAGCTGGCAATACCCGCTCAATATCATGATTTTTTAATAAATCTCTGATGTATGACGAGGCCCATTTTTATTTGTCTGGTTTAGCTTTCAACAAGCAAAATTCTCACATTTGGGTCGTCGACACGCCAAGAGAAACAATCACTCCATTAAAAGCCAGTTAGAGTTTGGTGCGGTTTTTTTATTGGCGGTCCTATTGGGTCATATTTTTTTGAAAATTGTACTGGTTTGGCCATTACTGTGACTGAAATGCGTTACCGAACGATGTTGACTAATTTTTTGTTTTACCCAAAATTATTGCTTGAATCTGGATGACATTTATTTCTAGCAGGATCGCGAAATATTCCACACAGCCGGTGAAAAAACAACTGTATTACATGAAAAAATTCTTTGGAATGTAATTTTTTCGAATGAAAACATGCATTAACCATCGATATCAAGCCATTTAACACCATTTGGTTTTTTTTCCATGGGTCTACGTTAAATATAAAGTCTACACGTCCATGCTCTGGCAGCAATTCAGGTTCAAAAGAACATCATTAGCCCGTTTCTGTAACTTTTGCAACAAATAGTCACTTTTTTGATGTCATAGAGTAGTGGTTCGTGATGAAAAAACTACAAAAGCGAGAGGGTACATATGAAATGGCAAAAAGTGACAGTTTTAATGAGGATTGAAAGGATCATTCTTGGGAAAGAAAGACCCCTTCCATATTGCTTAGATACGGTTTTTGTAACTTTTCAATTCAGCATGTAATGTCCGAATGATTTGTTCGCCGAAGAAATTGTTTTTTTGTTTTTTTTTAGTAGGTAACGGGAGTATATAAATTCCAAACAATTTAATGCCACGTACAGAATTGTATTATAATGCTACAGGATATCTTATGAGAATTTTAGGCAAAAATAAAAATAGCCTCGTACGCGCTAGAAGGACAACTATTCGTAACGTTGATACATTTATCGTTAGGCGAGGTGGATGTTTGGGCGACATATTCTATTGTTACAAAAATTGGATCTTATAGTCTAATCGGTAGTCGGCATCGGTAGTCAAGTAGGCAGCGTGCTCGACTGCCCTCCCAGAATCCCGGCCAGGCCATGGTCCTACGCTTTAAAGCTTTTCGCATTTTCAATTTTCTTTTCTCATGTCTAATCAACTGAAATTAAAAACTCATCAATATTTACGGCTTGAAGTCATCGTTGGTGGTAGAGAAGTTTGTGAATGAAATTGCCTTAATTGAATGAGGTAAAAGTATAACACTTGCCTATTACACCTGAAATCCTTGGTTCAAAGCCTGAAAAAAAACCTTTATGGAAAGACCCTTACAGCCCACGGGAAACCTTGAGGTTTTGCGTTGTGATAGTGAAAACTTTTTCGACTTGTCCAATAAATTATTTTTGAAATACATATGTATGTATGTATGTCATTTAATTATTTAGTAACTGCAATGAAACAAAAAAACAAAACAACGACATTGGAGCATAGAAAAATTATTTTCTTCAGCTTTTTAATCACTGTGCGTCGTTAGTTTGGCAGCAGAGGGGCGACATTAGTAGAAAGACGTAATCTGTTGATTTCCCCGGCGAATCCGTTGCTAAAACAAAGTCGAACAAAGCCGTGTATGTGTTTAATTTTTTGTTCTTTCCGTTCTTCTTGCCTCAGCATGACATTTATACAATGTGACACAAAGATCATAGCCATAGGTAGGCCTTTGAGCGACTTATTAGCGCGGGCGGGTTGGCGATGTATTTGATGGTCTTTAATAATTAATTTATATATTTTTGTATTTCAGGTGTTGTGCTGCTGTGCAGCCAATATTGAAATTACACTCAGCCAAGGACCAACTGAAGCTCACCTAGCAAGGGCTGGAATGATCTGCAGCATTTTAGGCGCCAGCATTTTCTAGTGAAAGTCATGCAAAATACCGGCAAGCATTACTGACTGGCTTAAGTGTCATACTTGCCCGTTGACAAAGCGTCACATCAACTGAATGGCCAAGTGAGACAAATGGCGAAAATAATTTTATTTTATTTGTTAAAGTTCTATTTTCTTGGCAATGCAATGAACACTTGATAAAAGTTTCCAAACTAGCACAAAATGTTCATTCACTACATCTTAACTGCTCCTGCTGCTGCTGCTGCTGCTGCTGCTTGTTTGTGAGTAATAGCAGGAGAAACAAACTAGTTAAAACAAAAACAAACAAAAAAAAAAGGAATAAGGATACCTGTGCCAGGTCTGAACAACCTCCCATATTTGAAGCGTCGTAAGTAAGAACATTAGAACAATAAAAACTTTGTGAACGCAAAAGTTGGCATTAGTTTCATTTGACTATAATGTGATCCAAACTTTAATTGAAAATGAAATAAACACACTTTGTTGAAGCGGAACAGGAACTGAACAATGTGCTAGAGCAGCCCTGCAATCATGGTCGCCCCCGAAACGCCTGCCCACCAAAAGTTCGGCTGCTCCCTATGCGCATTCATTATGAAAGAGCAGCACATGCAGCTGCTTTCGATTCAATAATAAACGCAATTCACTCCCCCAGGAGCACTTTACAGGCAATGGTCGTTGACTGCGAAAATGGCGGAGGAGTTAGCGGAGTGGCATACAGCGCTTTCCTCTTCACGTTTGCAGTTCACACGCTGTTGAATCCATTCACTCGAGAGAAAAGCGTGCAAACATGCCGAAAGTTGTATTTCTGCTATACTCTGAGATTCTACCAAGACCACCTTCCAAACTTCTAACGGTGCCTGCACATCCTTGCACTCTCGCTCGCATGAAGTCGGTAGTGCAAGCTTTACACAGAGACATTTACACAATCTCGACTACTTCTCCTGCTTGGCATTTTATTTCATTTTCATTTCTTTGTTTCAATTTCTAATTTAATATTCGTATATTTTTCTTTTTTGCTGTTGTTGTTATGATTCGGTCCTTGCTTCTCAAGTTCTTGAGTTGCCATTTTCATTTTACTTCTTACATAATGCTAATAAAAAATTATTAACTCCTCGCTATGCTCCCGAGTGGCATGTGTTGGGTGTGATGGCTTCAATGGAGTCTATTTTGCAAAATTCGGCAAATGTTGAAGTATTTAAATATTCATTATATTGAAGTTGGCTGAGGCAAGCTTCTTGCCTTATCGTTGCTGTTAAACCGCCCACTAACGGTAAAATCCCACTAACGTGTGCGGCGCCAAAAAGCTAAAAGCTTTCACGGTTTGCTCTAATTGGAAAAAAATAATGTAACATTTTCATATTGAAAATGTTTGTGTTAGAAGCTGATGAGGCTGACTTTCCTGAGAAAATTACTTGGGTTTTATTTAGAAAATGCTTTGAAATATCGAATAAATTCTAGTAGCAAAATAGAGCTCTAAATAGCAGGTATCTATAGTCCATAAATCCATGTCTATATAGAGAATTAAGGTGGTGTAACTTCTACAACTACTACTATTATCGTGTTGTCAAATATTCGACAAAATATCCCAGCAAACATTATGACTCTTAAAAGACTCTTTTAAGACTCATACAAATGAGTTTTTATCGTCATAATGCGCACAAAAAAGACTCTTTTATGAGTACATTTTCGTAGGTTATGGGCTTCAAAATATGATTCATAATAATGACTGCTGTATGTTTAATTTTGGACTCAAAATTAAGACTCTTTTAAGACTCATATCTAATACTCTTTTAAGACTCATATTAAAGACTCTTTAAATACTCGAAATAAAGACTTTTTCAGAGCTCATATAAATTTGTCTTTTTGACTCAAAACTAAGACTCATATTTAATACTCTTTTAAGACTCATTATAAAGACTCTTTAAATACTCGAAATAAGTACTCTTTTAGAACTCATATAAATTAATCTTTTGGACTCAAAATTAAGACTCTTTTAAAAGCTATATTTAATATTCTTGTAAGAATCATGTAATGGAATATTTAAAGACTCATAATGAAGACTCTTTCAAAACTCATAGACGTAACAATGATACGTTTAGGCTGAAATACATTTTTAGATTAAAATTTATTTAAAATATTTTATAATTAAAAATAAGAAAAATTACAGAATATTTTTTTCCTAACACTTTAAATAAAAATTTATTGTAGAAAAATTAAAAGTTAAAAATTTCACTTTGCCATTTTGACACGTATCCCTTCATTCGATTCTGCAAGCTCCTCAACTGCACACTGAACGGCTGAGAGATAAATTATGACGTATTGGAACATTCACTTTGAAAAAAATATTCACATTCTTACAAATTACAATCACATTATAAATTACAGAGAATTAGCCGTGATGGTCAGAAATTAATATGAACGTTCTTATATATTAAGAAGATAAAAATAAGATATAAATTTAAAGTTTATAAAATCCTCTCAGAGCCTAATTGTTGAGTTCTCATAAAACACTCATATATAAGACTGTTTTATGAGGCCCTTTTATAATTACGCATAAATCATACAATATAAGCATAATTATTTTGTGAGTCTTTGTTGTGAACAATCCTAATACCTTCTTATTTATGACTTTTAATAAAAAAATAAAAAATAATAAATAACTGGTCATTTCAGCCCTTGAAAGGACTTTGACCTAGCTTCTTATGATCAATTGTGTTGTGCGTGTAATTAAGTTTGTACAAAATTGACCGAGAAATGGACCTACAGGCTTAACGCCGACTCCGAACGGCGATGAACGAAATGTTCTTATTCTCAAGAAGCTTTACATGGCATTTTTATTACTCTCTGAGGTTTGCCATTGTCTGCGAAAGGTGACGGCCGTACAGAAAAATTATTTTAATTCAAATAATTTTCTGTCACTGCTGGAGTTCGAACCTGGGTCTCCAGGTTCGTTGACTTAGCGGCCACGCACTTTAACCAACTACGCCACGGACGCCACATGACTTTTAATAAGAAGAGTTATAATAACTCTTTTAAGAGTCCTATTTTTGAGCCATTTTACAATCATATCAAAAACTCCTTTAGGAGTCTTTTAATTGCGTACTCATAAGACATGCATACAAAATACTCTTTTTAGAGTCTTATTTCTGAGCAATCATTTTACAATCATATCAAAGATTTCTTTAGAACTCCTTTTATTGCGTACTCATAAAACACGCATAAAAAATACTCTTTTTAGAGTCATTTTTTTTTTTTTTTTGAGGCACTAAGAAAATGTTTGCAGGGATAACTACCGGTTTCTCAAATGGGTTATCCAAAAATTACAATTTATATAAAGCAATTTTTCGACTACATATCTCACAACCTCTTCAAAAGTGACACAACTCGAAATTTTTCAATTTTGACTTTTTAATCCACCGACTGTCAAAAAAAATTTTTTTAATCTGATTACTCGTTAATTTTTAAAAAAAAATTTTTGTATCCTTCTTTTATATGAAATTGCTTGAAAACGAAATAGTTTTTTGACTCTCCTGAAAATTCAAAAGTTTTGAGTTGTGTCTCTTTTGAAGAGGGTGTGCGATATATATTTGAAGGAAAACACCCGGTTTTCGACGGCTGTTTAATGATTTTAGGTGGCATCAAACATGAAATACCATAAAAATATTCTCAGAAAATATTTAAATTTTAAGTAAAATCCCAAATACAACATCATTCGAAATAACGGATTTCGATTTCAAAGTAAGGAAAGTTAAGGTAAGGTAAGGTAAGGTAAGGTAAGGTAAGGTAAGGTAAGGTAAGGTAAGGTAAGGTAAGGTAAGGTAAGGTAAGGTAAGGTAAGGTAAGGTAAGGTAAGGTAAGGTAAGGCAAGGTAAGGTAAGGTAAGGTAAGGTAAGGTAAGGTAAGGTAAGGTAAGATAAAGTAAGGTAAGGTAAGGTAAGGTATGGTAAGGTAAGGTAAGGTAAGGTAAGGTGAGGTAAGGTAAGGTAAGATAAGGTAAGGTAAGGTAAGGTAAGGTAAGGTAAGGTAAGGTAAGAAAAGGTAAGTTAAGGCAAGGTTGGTAAAGCAAAGGTCATGTGAAAAATAAGTCTGAGAAGAGATCACAGTGAAAAATTCCTTAATGAAACTGAAAGGTAAGGTAAGATAAGGCAACGTAAGTTTAGGTAAGGTAGGGGAAGGAAATAAGGTCATATGAGGAGTAAGCCTTAGAGCAAATCATAGTGAAAAGTTCCTTAATTGCCTTAAGGAACATAATACTTCAACTTTTATTATATGTCAAATAATGCAAAAGTAAAAAAAAAGCCACTTTCGTAAAATAAGCAGGATAATGTAATAGAAACGACAGCTTATTTTATAAATTAATTTTATTAGATCTTAAAAGTATCTGTGTTTACAAAGTAAGTTTATTTTTTAAGTCAATGCATTAGAGAAGGTAAAACGTGTGTATATCTTCCTGTTTATTAAAATCAGTTCACGATATTCTTCGTATTACAACTTTAGTCATCAATATTAATATATTTTTAGTGTTAAAACTATCAACATTATATTCAAATGCTGATGTTCTTCGTGTTTGAACGAGGAATATGCACCTAGCCCAAAATCATATTAGGGGTATTCACGATTAAGTGCACTTGCCAGAGCGTTGCGGACTTGTATAGGTGTGCAGCTAGGTTTTCGTTAATACACCAAACATTTGCTTGAGAAATGTATTGTAGCATGTCTTGTTTGTCAAAATCAGCTATTTATCAGGAAGCAAAAGAAAAGATTTCATCACTCAATATAAACATGCCGAAAAAAGTTTTAAAACAAAAATTCTTAATT